>OY757187.1:65238249-66438249 GCA_963583895.1 Melanophora roralis
TGGTTTTGTTGTGCCACAATGGTCGAATACAAATAATCCAGTTAAAAACGCATTGGATGACGGCTACAACAGAAAGTGCGATCAGGGAAGGCCAAAATTTCGGTCGAAGAACCTAGTGAATAAAGACTTGCTCTAACAATCTGTAGAGAGCGCGCACAAGGCCTAAGTGCTTGAAGATTGTTAGTACAGTAGGCCAAGGTCAACAGTAAGTTAAAGAAGGTCAGTTTTCAAACTTTCATTGACAAGCTAAACGTAAAAGACTACTTGTTAAAAAGTATCTACATAATTTGAAATTATTTAGAAAAGCAAAAATACAACACAATTTTAGAAAATCTTTATTAGCTGAAGGCTGTTTAAAACATTATACAGCTTTATATATCAATTTCAGCTTTAAGCAAATATATATTCGTTTAGATACTGTGATCTTCAATTTATATCACAGCGTGTTCAAAACAGTAATAAGACTAAATATTATTTTGAATTAAGCCTATCTCATAACTATTTTCAAAATACAAACCTACATCTGCATATACAAAAGAGGATCTTAATTTCCCTTAAAATAAACTGCAAGTTTTTATACATTATTCGCAATGCCACAAGCTTTTTTTTTTTTTTTCATATATTTATTATTGAATCTTCGCCTGTGGCGAACTAACAATAAGTGTTCAAATCTTAAAACTAGGTAGTTAATAAAAGTCCAGCCAGTGCCAGACTAAAATTTAAGTTCTCATATTAATTGTCAAGCTTCATATAAGCGCAATAGTATCCCTCCTTTTCAGGCGGGTGTGCCCACTATGTTGCAGGATGTTTCGGGCGAGCGGATTTGGGTGAGCTTCCAGCTTATTTAAATACTTGTCCACATAGTTCAGGATTTCGCATTTAACTAGTGGAACTTGTAGATCCTTGTGGATGTTGCTGTTTTAAATATATCAAGGAGCACCAGTTATCATTCTTAGGATTTTGTTTTGCCTGCGTTGAATTTTTTCTATGTTGGATGCGGAAGCAGTGCCCCATAATTGTATACCGTAGCACCAAATTGGTTTTCAAAATCGATTTGTAGAGTAGAAGTTTACAATCAAGACGAAGCACAGAGTTTCTGCCGATTAGCCAATGAATTTGTGTAGCTTTAAGTTTCATTTGCGTCAACTTCGCATCTATATGAGGCTTCCATGTGAGGCGGCGGTCTAGGTGAATACCAAGATATTTTGTCTCGGTTCGTTGAGGCACCATATGGTTGTTAATAAGAATTGGAGAGCACGTTTCTTTGCGTAAAGTAAAAGTTACGTGGGTACATTTTTGTTCATTTATTTTTATTCCCCATAACTTTGCCCATTTTTCAACTTGGGTTACGTGTTGCTGCAATTGGTTTGAAGCCTCTTTAGGGTCTTTATGAATACTAAGAAAAGCAGTATCATCAGCAAATGTCGACGTGTGTGTAAAACTATTGGTTGGCATATCTGCTGTGTAAAGCAAGTACAGAACTGGACCTAGTATTCTCCCTTGAGGTACACCAGCCCCTATTGTTTGAGAAGAACTTATTTGGTTTCCCTCTTTGATTTTAAACTGTCGACCGGTTATGTACTTTTCTAGTAGGTTGAAAATATTAGCTGGAAGGTTTAGCTTTAGTTTGTCTAACAGGCCTTCGTGCCATACTTTATCGAAAGCTTGAGAGACGTCTATAAAAAGCGCGGAGCAGTACTTTTTTTCCTCGAAAGTTTTTCTTATAACCTGCACCAGTCTGTGAGTTTGTTCTATTGTGCTATGTTGACTTCTAAAGCCAAATTGGTGATCTGGAATGCAGTTGTTTTCATTCAGGATCGGAGTAAGCTTGTTTTTAAAGAGCTTTTCGAACAATTTTGACAATGTTGGTAACAAACTTATAGGCCTATAAGACTCCACCTTTGAAGGATCTTTACCAGGCTTAGGAATCATCTTTACTAAGGCAACTTTCCATATTGGTGGAAAATGTTCAATCCGTATTATGGCATTAAAAATAAAAATAATTATTCTTTTTGCTGTAAAAGGTAGCTCAATGAGCATTTTGTTGCTTATTTTATCAACGCCAGGAGCTTTTTTATCATTAAGGTTAGAAATAGCTTCTACCACATCTGAATATCGGAAACGTATTTCTATAGGACGTCTAGAAACAACAGGCGGTAATTCCCTCACGTCAGTGCATGTATTAGGAGTGAACACGTTTCTTAAATGGCTTGCGAGCAGATCGCATTTTTCTTCGTCATTTCTAGCCCAAGATCCTCTTAGATTGCGCAGTGGTGGTTTTGCGATTACGGGTCTTTTGAGACGACTGGCTGATCGCCATAGAGAATAATTTGTTTGAGGGGTTGCGTCTAGACCTTCCAAATACTTCTTAATTGATGCAATTCTATGTACCTCCAGCAAGTTTTTTAAGCGATTTGTACACTCTTTTAGCTTCGTTTTAAGTTGGGGCGATCTATGCTGTTGCCATTCTCTTCGCGCTCTCCTTTTTTCAGATAAAAGCTCCTCAACATCGACAGAAAAAATTTTGTTGTATTTGACCTGACGGTATGTCGAAGAAGCATGTTCAACGGGTTCTTTAATGTTTTCATTTATGATATTTAGGCAATCATCGATTTCTTGGGGAGTTTTTAGTGGTATGTGTTCCGAGCAGTGAGAGCTGATATATTTTTTATATTTTAACCAATTTACTCTTTACAAATAGTGATAATTGTGGGTGAGTGGTCAGAAGATAAATCCAAGGAGGCTACGGCCTCAATAAGGTCCGGGGATATACCTTTTCCCACGCCAAAATCTATTACGTCTGGAATTTTATTATTGTCCGTTGGCCAATAGGTTGGTTGTCCAGTTGAAATAACGAAAAGTCCTACTTCCGACATTGAGTCATACAAGACACGACCTCTGGGACTAATTAGGCGGGAGCCCCAGTATGTGTGCTTAGCGTTATAGTCTCTAGCAGCTATGAAGCGGGGACCTAATGATTTGTAGAAACTGTTGTACTGATCCTTCGTTATGGAGAATCTGGGTGGACAGTAAACTGATGAAATAACAAGGTTATGGAAAAATTCATCAATGCAGACGTTCGTAGCTTGGATAAAACATTCCGAGAGGCCACCCAACCATTGGTGTTTAATTCTTGATTTGATTAGAATAGCCGAGCCACCACATGATCTATCCCTAGGATCCTTTGAATCGTAAAAAGAATAACCACTAATTTTAAAAGTGCTTCTAGATGTCATATGAGTTTCAAAAATACACATAACATCGATTTTTTGGTTCATCAAGAAATATTCGAGCTCGTTTTTGTGTTGGCGGATGCCGTTTGCGTTCCAGAAACAAACCTTGAGGCAGTTCATGGCCTTTTAAGCATGGCCTGCAAAAGTGCAGACTGCATTTTTTGCATTTCTTGCATCATGCCGGCCATTTGCGACATAAACTGCGTAAATTGTTTGACCATATTGTCAATTACGGCTTCCAGGCGGCTAAAATTGGCTCCGGTCGGTTCGCTTGTTGGCACTTCTTGTTGTGTTGTAGGCTCGGTAGACTTACGTGCATTAGGCTGGTTAGACTTTAATGCGGCGGCATAAGAAACTTGATTTGTAGTTGGTTGTGCCAATGGAGGCATATTTGTAGTTGGTATATTTAAAGGCTGGGGAGGGGCAGGAACTATTTTCGGCTTAGTTGATCGCTTAACTGAATTAAAAACAGGACAACCTCTATAGTTGGCAGTGTGGTTTCCCCCGCAGTTGCTGCATTTCTTTATCCTAGGATCATCTTTTGGCTTGTCGCACTTGGTCGTATCGTGCAGATCCCCACACACAACACAAACAGTAGGCAACTTACAATAAGTTTAGTGTGGCCATATTCCGGCAGTTTAAGCACTGTACGGGCCCAGATCGCTTATGTGGCACTTCCACAGTGACTCGTCGGTGCATAATATATTTTAAATCGTAGATGGGGTGAGTTTCACTTTTTTTCAATTTGATATCACCAGGCTCAAGCTCCACTCGGAATAATGGTTGGGGGTGTTTTTCCCTATTTCTCATATTCGATACCGTCCTAACCATGAACCCTTTGTTTAGCAAACTGGTCTTGATCTCTTCTGGGTCAACATTAGAGTCAATACCTTTTATAACTACCTGAAGGCCTTTTGCGGTCTTGAGTTGGTAGGTATAGAAGTTTTTCTGAGTTTTTCGAGCTCCGAAACCGTGGCGCGGTAGGCGTTTTCATGGTTCACTTGAATTTTTGTCTCAAATATGTTACCGCGCTTAACGTTTGAAACATAAAAGTTATTTTCCCCAATCAAACCGACTAAAAACATGACGAGATCATTTGAGTTTTTTTCCCTCAAATAAATGGGAGGTGGCTTAAAGGACTTTTTTTTCACTAACAGGGGCCTCATTATCCTCTTGCAAAATTGCAAAACGATTTTGCGATGAGGTTGGCCTTTCATCGTCTTTTAAAATTTTTGCAGGTTGAGATGCTTCTGCCGATTTAGGGCTCCTTCCCCTTTTAAGAACTGTTACGTACCTGTCCATCCCTACCTGGATCTTAGGAGCACACGCAGAAATTGGGCCCGTATCGCCTTAAGCAGCTGTTGGTGCGACACCAGAACTTGATAAAGAAGACCGCGATGAAGATGGCACCTCGGTATTTTTTTATAATTTTTAAACAGAGATTGGGCTAAATTTGTCCCTTGTTCAGTACATTTATTCAAATTAGGCACACTTGCACTTAAATTATTTGTATTTGTTTTCGGTTTTGCACTTAAATAGTTTCTATTATATTCAGGGTCTCTAATGTTTTCATTGCTAACGCTTGCTGAGCTTAACACAATGTAAGCATTTCGGCTATTAGACCCACTGTCACAACGATTACTGTTACTCATTAACCGTTTGGTTTTTTTGTTTTGTTTAGTTTGTTTTTATTTTCGATTCTCACTTATGTCTTGTAGGTATGTATATTAACAATTTTTTTTGTAACTTATTACAAATATCACCTATTACAAATATACACTCGCGTAGACACGTCCGTACACTACGAGATTAATATAACTATTAAAAAGGAGGCGAAATATCCAAATTTAACTTAATTTACCACCGATTTTTTTTTTCTTCTTAAGAAACGATCATGTATT
Source organism: Melanophora roralis (assembly GCA_963583895.1). Classification (NCBI taxonomy): domain Eukaryota; kingdom Metazoa; phylum Arthropoda; class Insecta; order Diptera; family Rhinophoridae; genus Melanophora; species Melanophora roralis. Next base: position 65,243,384 of record OY757187.1, read on the forward strand.
CCAAAAGCGATTGACAGCCCAAGCTTATTCAACAAAGTTGTTTTAATTTTTTTTTGCTGAATCCTCCTCGTCTCGATGATATCAGTGGTCAATAGCAATATATAGACAACTCCATGGCTAAAGCTTCCAAAGAAAAAATTGATTACCGAAACCAGCCCGAAAGAAACCAACGGTATGTCGTCGAGCATAAATCCATCATAAAAGCTTAATATATACCATGTAGCGAAACTCTTTTGCATTTGGCAGTTCGAAATGTATTTAAGCGATTCTGAAAGTTAAAGAAGGAGGAATATGGGTAAATGTCAAACGTCGCATAATTGCATTAATTTGCAGAGAGATTTAATTATGAGTCTGCTGACCAATATTCCGATTGTGCTGAGAATTTAGAAAAAAAATCCTTAGCCTGTTAGCAGTTAAAAACTGTTTGAGGAACACAACAAATCATACTTACTCAGATTGCTATTACGAAACGTTTGTTCCAAATGCTTAATCGATTTCCAAGCGTTTCGATCTTTTGCGTTCCTGCTCCAATTTCTGACACCAAGTTTCGAGATGCCTTTCTCCACTTGATCCTTCCTTCGGAGTTTCGGTCTTCACCTCCTGCGTGATCCGTCACCAGGTTCACATTCAAATGACTTCCTTGCTGGAGCATCCTCATTTATTCTCACAACATGACATAGTCAACGATAACGTAGAACTTTAATATGCGTAATATAAAGCTCAAGGTTCATGTGACAACAGTAATCTTTGGCAACGCAAAATTGGTCCATAGATGTTCCGAAAAAATTTTTGCAAATGCCAATGCTTCAGAGCCATATATGTATAACCACGGGTATTATCAGTGCCTCGTAGAGAGTAATTTTTGTTTGTCGAGAGGTAGCTTTGCTTTTAAACTACATCCTTAGTCTAAAGTAGCATTGATCAATATTGTATTTGTTGTTGCTTATGGCAGTGCTGAGGTAGATAAAATCGTGGACTTATTAAAAGTTGCAGTTTTCAATTTTCACTGCCTCTCCAAGTCTACTGGGCGTCTTGCGCATTGATACCATCCACTTGATTTATCTGTATTTACTGTCAGGCCTACTTTGAATACCTTGGATGTTTACCTCATGACGTCAATATCGTCAGTGTAATCAAGAAACATGTGTTGTTTTCTGTATATTGTACCATAAATAATTGATGATAAAGTTAAATATCCAACTCATAAACTAGATATGTCCAAAGCAATAACAAAATCGCAAGTGCAAATAGAATACTTGCAAAGCTATATAAGTTTGAAGTACACAAGCTGATGGCAAACGTCGCGACGACGGAAGAGTGCCATTTTGAATTCTATCAATTACAAAGTAAAGGCAAGAGAGGAGCTTATACTCATTGGCTGAATCGTCAATAGAAAAAATGATGTCAGTACCAAATTGGGGCAAGAGATCCTGCTGAAAAATAAATGATATTTTGACCTTAGCAGACACTTCCAGGGCCGAGCCTTCTCCATAGAACTAAAATTACATTTAAAAACATGATTATTCTTTCCGTGCTTCCTTACTGCATTAAAAATCCTTAAAAATCGGAGAGTATAATCGCCGAGCAAACAGTGAGCTCTATAAGCTTTATTTCACCATGAACGAAGTCAGGGGCATCAAAATACAACGATTGGTTTTGTTGTGCCACAATGGTCGAATACAAATAATCCAGTTAAAAACGCATTGGATGACGGTTACAACAGAAAGTGCGATCAGGGAAGGCCAAAATTTCGGTCGAAGAACCTAGTGAATAAAGACTTGCTCTAACAATCTGGAGAGAGCGCGCACAAGGCCTAAGTGCTTGAAAAGTGTTAGTTAAGTAGGCCAAGGTCAACAATAAGTTTAAGAAGGTCAGTTTTCAAACTTTCATTGACAAGCTAAACGTAAAAGACTACTTGTTAAAAAGTATCTACATAATTTGAAATTATTTAGAAAAGCAAAAATGCAACACAATTTTAGAAAATCTTTATTAGCTGAAGGCTGTTTAAAACATTATACAGCTTTATATATCAATTTCAGCTTTAAGCAAATATATATTCGTTTAACACAGCATCTTCAATTTATATCACGCCGCGGCGTGTTCAAAACAGTAATCAGACTAAATATTATTTTGAATAAAGCCTATCTCATAACTATTTTCAAAATACAAACCTACATCTGCATATACAAAAGAGGCTCTTAATTTTCCTAAAAATAAACTCCAAGTTTTTATACATTATTCGCAATGCCATAAGCTTAACTAAATAGTATTTTTTAAGACTTAAGTTAAAAGTTTAATTAAGTTTTTACTTTCAGAAAATATATTGAAAATTTAAAATTTTAGAAAATTCTTAAACATATATAGTAAACATATTAAAGCAACCATAAAAGCTAGGTACCGTGAAATAACTCCCAAATGAAATAACTCCCAATGAAAAAATGAAATAACTCCCAATTTTTTTCCATACAAATTAGGAGTTATTTCATAATGAAATAACTCCCAATGCATTGGGAGTTATTTCATTATTTTTCATTGGGAGTTATTTCATAATGAAATAACTCCCAAATGAAATAACCCCCAATGAAATTTTGTTGGGAGTTATTTCATTTTTTCAAAGTGTTGGGAGTTATTTCATTTTTGTTGGGAGTTATATCATTTTCTATCATTGGGAGTTATTTAATTTTTATTGGGAGTTATTTCATTTTTATTGGGAGCTATTTTATTTTTGTTGGGAGTTATTTCATTTTTATTGGGAGTTATTTCATTTTACTAAAAGCAAGTGTATATACCAGAGCATTTAAAAAAATTTAATCACGCTAGTATACAAGGTGACATTTATTTAAAAGTTTTGGGGTTTTAAAACCGTGGGTATACAGCCGGCCTTCGGCCGGGCGCAAGGAAAAAAACTCTAAAGGACTCGATCCGCCGGCTTCGCAGTAGCCTTCGGCCGGGGAATATACTTTACACTGTAGTGCATCGGAAGTATTTACAGCTTTATAACTAAAGTGTCATAAAATTCATGTTTTATTTGGCGAAGCTTTATATGGAAAGCAGTAGAGCTTAAAGTCCATTGCCCGGCCGAAGGCTACTGCGAAGCCGGCGGATCGAATGCACTGGAGTTTTTTTTCCTTGCGCCCGGCCGAAGGCCGGCTATCTAAATAACTCCTTTTTATTAAAAAAAATTATTTAACCAAAAAGGTGATTAAAGTCCACGCGCCTGTCCTTAAGCTGTAACGAAGCTGGCGGTTTGATCCACGAGAGTTTACTTATCATGCGTCCAGACGGAGGCCGCCAGTCATTTGTTTACGTTAGTGATATCTAATTTATGGATACAAAAGGTGACAATGAATTGAAAATTTTGGGTTTAAAAAAAAGTGGCATATATAGCCGGCCTTCGGCCGGGTGCAAGGAAAAAAACTCCAGTGGATTACATCCACCGGCTTCGCAGTAGCCTTCGGCCGGGGAATATACTTTAAACTGTAGTACATCGGAAGTATTTGCAGCTTCATAACAAAAGTGTCATAAAATTCATGTTTTATTTGGCGAAGCTTTATATGGAAAGCAGTAGAGCTTAAAGTCCATTGCCCGGACGAAGGCTGCTGCGAAGCCGGCGGTTCGAATCCACTGGATGTTTCTTTCCTTGCGCCCGTCCGAAGGCCGGCTATCTAAATTGCTCTTTTTTATTAAAAAGTTATTTAAACAAAAAGGTGCCTCAAGTCCACGCGCCTGTCCTTAAGCTGTAACGAAGCCGGCGGTTCGATCCACGAGAGTTAACTTATCCTGCGTCCAGACGGAGGCCGGCAGTCATTTGGTTTGTTTGTTTAGAAAATAATTTTACGTTAGTAACATCTAATTTATGGATACAAAAGGCTTTCGCATTATATTTATGTATTTTAATTGGGAGTTATTTCGTTTTCGTTGGGAGTTATTTCATTTTCGTTGGGAGTTATTTCATTATTGTTGGGAGTTATTTCATTTTCGTTGGGACTTATTTAATAAAACAATTATTTTTTTTGTAATTGGGGGTTATTTCATTTTTGTTGGGAGTTATTTCACTTTTTTGTGACTTTTATGAAATAACTCCCAAACATTGGGAGTTATTTCATTTTTACCGTTGGGAGTTATTTCATTTTTTTCGATTGGGAGTTATTTCATTTTCGTTGGGAGTTATTTCATTTGGGAGTTATTTCATTTTTTCCATTGGGAGTTATTTCATTTGGGAGTTATTTCACGGTACCTAAAAGCTACATTTAAGTTCATTGAAATGTATATATAAGTACTTCACTAGGTTTGGGAAAATAAAAACAATTAAAATAATAATAAATAAATAAACAAAAAATGTTTGTGTCACCAGCCACCCTAGTTGTCTTTTAACTGATTTGGCTTTACCAACTAATGTGTCCAATAAAGAAATCGGTTTCAAATGATTAAAGAGATTAATTCATATTTTATATGAAATGTCTTTGTACGAGAAGAGCCCCAGTTCCTACTAACCTCTAGCTAACACATACATACATATAATACAATGTTTTATTTTATTTTATTTTCTTTTATTTTCTTTTATTTTATTTGAATTTATTTAATTTTATTATGTTTTATATTTTTTTATTTTATTTTATTTTATTTTATTTTATTTTATTTTATTTTATTTTATTTTATTTTATTTTATTTTATTTTATTTTATTTTAATTTATTTTATTTTATTTTATTTTATTTCTTAATACATTTCTTCGATCTATGGGCTTTCGACCCATAAAATGATATTTTTAAAACTGTACCAAATAGAGCGGTATAAAGCTAAAACGATTAGAATTTTTCCAAGAATATTCACATTGAGTTATTAAGATTTTTGTTTAATTTGCTCTTTTCCAATAGCTAGATATTGTTTACTGTTTTTTTTTGGCACTTAGCTGCTTGTTTTCGCATTAGCAATATAAAAGTGTTGTATTTGAAGTAGTTTCTCTATCATCTTTGATAGATGCATCTTAAAATATATCAAAAACTCTAAGTCAAAAGATCTAATCGTGGCCTAGTTCTTATATTTTAAATGTCTCTAGATTGATTTTCTTTCATTTTATTTTGATTACCTTGATATACGTGTCAGTTCAGCTCTAAGTCACTTTAACGAACTCCCAGACTTAGAGCAGCGAACAAGTTTAATCAGTCTTCTCTACTTATATATATAAAATTGCTATAAATTAATTTTTTGCTTACAACATATGATATTTAAAAAGAAATTAATGCTTTTTCCACTTATTGTGTTGGGTATAGATAATACCCAATCATTCAATAACCTAAAATTTTTTATTATATTTAATGTTACTGCATAAAAATAACCAATAACAACTAAGCTGGTTCTTATTTATCTTTAAGGAACTAAGCAGTACTGTGGGGTAAACTTATGAAAATTAAAATTCTAAAAGAAAACAAACATATGTATTTAGTTTTGCACGATAAACAAATATAATAACTAAAATAAAAAGAATAATAATGGAACAATCTAATGAAAATGTATACGTGTTGTAATTATGAATTAATTATTATTTGGAATATTATTATTTTTAACTATGAGTTTTATAAATAACAAAAATTTATATGTGTGTATGTTTAGTCTTAAACAGAAAAATATGATTCAGTACTTAAAAATAGCAAGAAACATTTGTATGTTAATATATTTGCACACATCTATACCAACTTACAAACACTTATACGTTTTAACTTTGCCTAACAATAGAAAATTGTTTGTAAGAACCAACAATTATATAGAAATTAAAAACAATACAAAAATAGAAATAAAAATTCATGATTTGGAATACACAAATACATTTACAACACTTTCCTATGCTCATGAATAAAAGTAGTAAAAATAAAATTAACAATTCAGTTTGTGTGTGTGTCTGTGTTGGTTTCTCTATTAAGCAATTATGTATATTAAAAGCTTGGCAGATAATGATAAACTCTTTTAGAGTAAAGGAGTTTTATTTCTTTAACAAACATTTGGGTTTGAGTCGAGGATAATAAAGCCATTAGTTGTGTGAATAAATTAATTGCATGCAAAAATAATAAAAACAAAATAAGAAAAAGGGTACAGTTGGTCACTTCCGAACTTATTTTACCCTACCAAAAAGCGTAGAAAATTTTTTCATTGAAATGCAACTCGACATAAGTTCTTAATCCCCGAAGTCTGTATATAAGCCAAAGTAAACATTTACTCACTCAAGAAATATAAAGCCGTTAAGTTATTTAGGGAGGTCAGATAACATCTAATGGGATTCGATATACAAAATAAAAATCAGTTGTAATTAAAAGACCAAGTAGTATTGAATGTTGTAAAATCTGTTTCCGTATAAAATTCAAAACCGAGCTCCTCAAAAATATAAACTAAGTTGAATTTAGTCATTTAATAAGGCTTGAGACTACCTGTGGAGGTGGTAAAGAAGCTTGTTTTTTAATAGTGCATTTACGTTGCCCCGAAATCTGGTTGCGCATATCAATATTTAATTATCCTTAACCAACTTTAAAAAAACTCGGCTCTAATAATTATCAAAAAATGTAAAAATTGTTTTCTATTTGTATTGGAAATGCCACACTCAGCCCAAATTTAAAAAAAATTGTCTAAACCTCTTCCTAGATACCGCATGTATTTTTTTTTTGCAAATTTCATTAATATCATATGAGCCGTTTTTGAGGAATAAGAGTTCTAACTAATACGAAAGATAATAATAAGAAAATAAAGTTTCTATTTTCTAATTTGGCATGTTTTACGGGAAGCCGCTCACTAATAGTTGTTTTTTTGACATATGAGGTATAAGTATCAATATGATTGTGCACAAAAATTAAAAATTTAATTCGTTTTCTGATGATATTTGAAAAACATGATCTAAACAAATTTTAAAATTAATTACTTGATTTCTATCTCAAAAATTTTTAGCCCGGTTTACTCAAAGCTTTTGGAGTTATGACACTATTATAGTATATGAGCAAATGTTTTTATCATAATATATAAAATAATTTAATGTTACATACGGCACAATAAACTTTTTTACCTTCGTTTAACTTTTTACTGTTGGTTACGGGTATAAGAAAACATAAAGACATAAAAAAGCAAAAAACGCACTGACACACACACAAGAAAAGGAAATAAAAGGGTTAATGTTTTTTTAATGTAAATTACATTTGAAAAACTTAACGGGTTTTCATTAACACACAAGTCCGCATTAATTTCAATATAGAAGATACATAAGAAGAAATATTTATTTTTCTGGCTTTTTCTTAAATAATTTCTTTAGAATAAAGCAGAAGTTAAAAGTTTTATATTTTGGAGGGTTGAGTTGTAGTTACAGGTTGTAACGGTGCAAATAAGTTAAACTTATTCATTAAGATAATTAAAAAGTGTTCAGTATATTTTAGTTAGCAGCGGCAATTAATAATGTAATTAAATAATATTAAAGTAAGTATTTTTTAAAAACTTTACCCAAGAGAGTATTTATTATCAATGAAATTACAATAACCAGAATACTTACTAAAGTTATGTTTATAATATGATTTCAAATTAGCTTTTTATGACTGCTAAAAAAATTGTTGGAAAGCGTTAAGTTCTATAAAAAATTCTAAATAAAAATAAGATGTAAATTTCTATGTAACTCCTCCAATACGCTCAAATAAAGTTATACATATATTAAAGAAATAAATATTTTAATTTTTCGTTTATAAATATAATTAAGTAATAAAAAGTTTATTTAAACTGGAAGTTTGATCTTTTCGATTTTTTCCTTTTGCATAAAGTAATACTCTTTAAATGAATACATTTAGATATTTTATGCATTATATACTTACCTTACCCCTTTTTCGATTTTACGGGGCGATTATTATTTTCTGCAGGATTTATCAAGCTTCTTATTGGTATTCTTTATGCGATATGAAACATGACCAGCCATAATTCGCATTCATACAAATGGATTTTAGGAGCCTTAGTTAAACTTTTTTCAACTAATTGTGGGCACCGTCTGAAAGGTCCGAAATTATAAAATTTTGTTGAAAAAGTACGACTTTTTGGAATAACTTTTAAAGCTTTCCTTTTTTTAAATTTTCAAAAAACAGCAAACAAACCTAAACAAGAGCACAAGCTAAAAAATGTCTGCCGTTCTTGGTTAGGTTTGACTCTATGGCATGCAGTTACCATGAACTCTTGACTTTTGGTTCATCAAAGATAAATGTCATTTTTATACACACATCTCATAATAATTCAATTTGGCACTGATACGTTTTTTGGTATTGGCACAAAACCTATTGCTTAGGGTGCTGATCGGTCAATATTTTTGACATGTCCTACCGAAACAAGCATCTTAAACAAAAAATGACAATCGTTACCGTTACCGACACTGATAACTTTTAAACGCCGTTAAAATTATGTTACCGGTATCGATACCGATACAAATAATCGTTTTCCTTGATACCGGTACCGAAATACTGATTAAACGTTTCTGTAAGAAAAATCCAGGAAATTATGCAAATAGCAAAAACAATTTTGAATGTAAAATTAAAATATTATGGCTTATTTTATGTTCCACCGCTGCAAGGCTGTTATTGTTTTGTTTCTTTACAAGCAAACTTAAAAAGGTGATGGTACTATATATACCTGGTGTTTCTTTTTTTTAACAATATTATCGTTTTGAAACTTTTAAACAAAAAGCTTCGCACCAGTATCAGGTGTGCCAAACGTGACAATGTGCCTCACATACAAAAAACTGCACGCAGAACAAATGCTCAAGTCTTAATTTAATAATAACATTTTTTTTACATAAAAAAATTAATAAATAGTTGTAATTTTTAATATTTTAAGACTCATACGACGTTTTAATATATTTTTGTTACTAACAATCGCAAGCAGTAGATTATTAGGAAAAGTTCTATCATAGTTCGTCAGAGCTCAGTGAAAACTTCGAGCCCCAAAAATAGTCCTAACACAACATTTTACCGATCCCCGAATCCGAACGTTCGGTTGGGCTCTAATAAATATCATTAAGAAAATACTTGTAACGGTAGACAAATATAATTAAAATACCGATTACCAAACCGATAGCGATATTAAAACAAAATTGTTAATACCGTTACCGCTACCGATACCGATATAATCAAAATACCGATGCGAATACTGATTTTGATATGACAAATTTTTCAAAAGTGGTACCGATTCCGATAGCGTTATTTGTTTCGGTTGCCAACCTTGGAACATTACTATATTATGACCATGATGAAAAAAATTTTTAATGCTTAAAATGAATTTCCTTCTTTTAAACAAAGCGTTTAAATTTTAGAAATTCAAACAAAATCAACCTAAATATAATTCCCACTTTTTTTATTTGAATATCAAAAAATTAATTCAAATGATTACAATTTTTATTCAAAAAACCCGAGAAAATAAAATTATGCAAATAAAAAAACCAAAACCCTGGAAGCTGTAAAAGCGATTCAAAAAAATATTAACAAAATTAGGTTTTGTATGGCAACCCTGTCAGGGGAGATAGGTTATAGATATGTTCCACATAAATTTTGGTGTAGAAAAGTTAATCGGAGTTGGTCTTACATTCAGTGTTGCCACCTTAGGTGTAATTACACATTTCATGTGTAATTTTTCGTTTCATGTGTAGCCCATGTGTAATTGTTGCATGTGTAATTCATGTGTAATTTTAAATTTTATCGTTTTTGATAATTATTATATTTTATACACATACACATATTAAAAGTTTTTTACAATTGTCGAATCAAATAAAAATACTTTGTACTGGGTTTAAAGCCGATAGCTATTCTAGTTTTAAAAATAGAAAACTTAAGAAAATAAAGTTTGTATGTATAATAAAAATACCATGTAAAAGGTTTGAGGCCAACATTTTTCAACTTATTTCGTATTAAAAGTTTAATAAAAGTTGTTTATTCGTATTGGTGCTGCCCCTCCATCCAACTATTTTTTTTCCAAAATGTATGCATTATTGTCCAGTTACTTATTGTGTAACATTTAAAGTCGATAGATGTTATAGTTTCCGAAATTTCACAAAAATTATTAATTTGAATGGGGGTTGCTCCTCTCCCTGCTCTAATCCAATAAATTTGTTTTCCAAAATGTAGGTATTATTGTAAAATTACTTGATGTAAAACATTTGACTTCTATAGCTGTGATTGGATAAAATACTTCCCAAAATTTGTGCTTCTACATAAAAAATGTTTTCCCTAATTTAGGCTCCTATCTTCAAAGTATCTGTGCTAAGCTTTGTGACTAGAGTGGTGTATTTACTGAGGTATAAAAGAACATGGTTTTGGTCCTAAGAAATTGGGTTATTTTAGAGTTTCGCTTGCATCTTGGTCAAGATTTTGTTGATTTTATATAGCGATTAAATCAGGTATATTTCTGATTATTTTCTGAGCGACTTTTTTATGTCTGGAAACTTGATTTCAAAAGACACACAGATGGACAGATATGGCTTTATCGACTTACCTCTCTATAAGAATCCAAAATATTTATACTTACTGGGGTCTAAAATTAATATTGTAAACATTAAAAATGGAATGCCAAACTCATATACATATACCCTTATTACTATGTGAAGGGTATAAAATTAAAAAAAATGTAAATCACTATTTTTTAACAAAAAAACTATATGTTCCCAACAAAAATTTTGAAGTAATAGGTCATTAAAAATTTCTTGCTTTTAAGTTACTATTACTTTTAAGTTACTATAACTAAGCAGTTGATAGTTAATGAGTTCGTTCTTATCTAAAATTAGGCAGTTAGCTTCAGTTTGACAATTTTTTAACTTATTCTAGCATAACATTTTAAACCAGCTTTAACCAAAACATCACAAAAAAACTCTTTAAGTGCAACAATGAGTAACGGGGGGCAACAGAAAAAGGATATTATAATTCCAATAAAGTAATAGCTTACTTAAGTCCCTATTTGTAATCGAGCATGGTGAGTATTTATTTAACTCCCTCTTTGTAAGCGAGCATGGTAAGTACTTGCTTCCAATGTCATCACCATGTTAAAATAATGTGTTAAAATTCTAACAAGTAAAAAAAAAAAGTATGTGTAATTTGTAATTTCATGTGTAATTTTGTCTTGATTCATGTGTAATTTAACATTTCGTTGGTGGCAACACTGCTTACATTGCACCCGTGTAGGGGCAACTCCAGAGCAGCAGTAATTGTTTTTATATACAAATTTTAGGAAAACAACATATACCTCGGTTAGTTATCAGGCGATTTTTCTTCATATCAATACCAATTTTTTCACATATATTTTCGATAGTTTGGTGTTACCTACGGGTCTATGTGACATCGGGGGGCTTCAAAAAGATTATTTCAACCATAACACGGACAGACGGGCAGACGGACAAAGCTTTATCGAAAAAAATAGTTGTGTAGGAGCATGGCTAATGGAAGCCCCACTGCAAAAAAAAATTGATTAAACTTTTGATGAGAAATATGTTGAAAAGTCTTAAAACTATTGTCTTCAGTCATGGTAATATACTACGTTTATTTTATTTAAAAAAACGTACCTATACAAACTATAAGAACACTGGGACAAATATCAACTTTAACATTATTAAAAGTCTTTGCGGTTGGCTTGATCAGATGGCTGGGTATACAAAAAGATTACGTAAAGGCCACTCGGCACAGTTGAATGTAACACTCTTACTTATTTTTATTTAATCTAAAATGCCTCGCAGGAATATTTTGTAAATAAAAGCGTGATATTTGAAAATTTTCCCAATTTAGCCCAAAAACTTTATCATTTTTGTTCAAAAAGTTTCTAACAAAACTCTTTTAAAAGGAATGAAATAACAATGTTAAATATATAACAATTTTTGATTCAAAAATCTTTGGATGACAACTCCGGAAAGGAACATCTAAACTTCGGTGAAGAGTTTAGGAGGAAAAAAAAAGTAAATCCTTGGATTAATGAACTGGAGGGAGTTTGCAGCAAACCAAAGTACTTAAAGAACTTTGTTAAGTAAATCAAGACAAAAAAGTCGTAGAACCAACGTAACTAAGTAAATAAAAATCTATCTTACAGAGTTTCGGAACTGCAATTCAGAATCCAAAATTTAATCCTTAGATAAAAGAATGCTATATTTTTTATCGCAACATATTTTTTTATAACATATGTATGTGCTATATTTTTTTCATAACATGAAGCCCTTTCAACCCTTAAAAAAAGTTTTAGGTTACAATTTTCAAAAACGAATAATTTTATTCTTTGAGGAAATTTAAGACACAGTTAACACGAGCAAAATCTATTGTTTGAATATTAAATCAAATGTGATATTTTTTATTATCGCACTCATATTTTTATAAAAGAATTTTTTTTTACAATTAAAGCAAAATATTTATTAGAAATTTATCATAATTTAATATGAACAAATATGAATATAAATTGGAAAAAGACTCATTAACATAAATGTATGTAAATTACGCGGTGTTGAATACATTCCACAAATATAATAAAACATTCAACAAAAAATGTCTTTACATCTGTCTGCCTTACAGTTACTACTCAAATATACATTGTATCTGCATAAATAGTTTTATGAAGAAATATACATGTTTTCTTTAAGAGTAGGGCGATTCGAAAATTTTAAAAAAAAATTCTGGGTGAAATAAGGTTAATCAAAAACTTTGTTGTTTTTTTTATATAGAAAACTACATTCAAAATTTCACTCAAAGAATCACTTTAAAACTTTATAAAATTAAATAAATAAATAAATAAAAATCTATCTTGGTATATATGCATTTTCATATTTAAAGAAAGCAAAAAACAATATTTTCTAAATTAATTTTGTAATAGTAATTTTTACATTAAAAGGTTTTAAGATATATGAAAAAGCAAACATATATGTATATCTACCATATAGAGAAGAGCTGAGTGTGAATGCATGTGTGTATGTATGTATGAAGGTTTCTATATTATAGCTGGACACATGTCTAAAGACATGAAATTTAAAACATGCGTCAACCTCTAATTCCAAAAGGTTCAGATTCTAAGGGGCAAAACCGGGACCAATAAGGAAAAAACGGAGTTGAAAAATGGTTAAAAATTTTTTATTGATACTTATAAGGTACTTAATGTAAAAGACAGAAACCAACTTAAGATTACGTTTAACAAGTTTCAAAAAAACATTAAACTATTCTTAGTACTTTCCTTAAATATAAGGTTCCAAGAGACAAGGCAGGATAAAAGCTATATTTTGATACTTCTTAGGTCCATTTTTAAACTTCTGAAGCAATAAAAATACAAATATAATAAAAGTTGCGTTCAACAGGTCTCAAAAAGATGTGAATATGTTTCTTATATTTTTTTAATGATAGGCCCTAATGGACAGGGCCGGATGAAAACCACACTTTAACACTGTTTAGGTCCATTTTGAAACTCCTGAGATAGTTAATATGGAAACATGATAAAAATTGCGTGTTGGTTCTCATTTGAAATTTTTCAAACTACATTTTTATATTTTTGTAAAGAACATTATTAGGTGCATTACCTGGCTCATAAACTAATTAAAATAAAAACAGAATTCAAATTACATTCTAGGCCCCTTGAAAAGAACTTTTTGGTAATTTTGAGAAATTCTGGACCCTAAACGCAAAAAGGGCTAAAATTATTATTTTGTATTTTTTGAAACTTTAAAATAAATAAAGATATAAACATAATTCAAATTGCGTTGGAGAAAATATAAATTGGTTTTTGGCACCTTTTGAAATTTAAAAAGCTAAAAACTATAATTTCGTGCTCTTAAAGATACTTTTTCTCCTTTATTTCTTTAAATACAACGCTTTAAAACAAAAACAAAATGTATTGAAATTTGTTTTTTAAAATTCGTTTTTTTAATAAAAATTTTTTTTATGCGCTGCTTTTTACGTAATAAGGCTCTTTGTAACTTTTAAAGCATAATTCAAATCGAGTTGGATATATTTTCAAAGATATAAATACATTTTTGATAATTTATTTAAATTCGAAAATTTAAGGTATAAATCTATGATTAAAAGGTTAAATTAAAGGTTTTCAATTTGCATAAATTTATTATTAAATCTTCGCTTATGCGAACTAGCAATAACTATTAAAAATCTTTAAAATAAGTTAACAATATTGGTCCAGTTATTGCCAGACTTAAATTTTAAGTTCTTTTTATAAGGATGTCCCCTACATATATCGCCATAAGTTTTGAAAGAGTGGATTTGAATGTATTTCCAGCTTATTTAAATACTTGTCAACATAGCTTTGGATTGCGCATTTTACTAGTGGAGACTGTATATCCTTGTTGACGTTGCTGCTTGAAATATGTCACGGAGCATCAGTTATCATTTTAAAGATTTTTTTTAAAGCCGTTGAATTATTTTCTATATTGGAGCGGAAGCAGTTTCCGATAACTGCATTCCCTAGCACTAAATTAGTTTCAAGATTTAGTTGTTACAATTAAGGCTTAACAAAAGTTGTTGGCAATTAGCCAATGAATTTAAACATTTTTGAATTTATTTTTCGTATCAACTTCGCACCTACATATATGGGGTTTCCACGAGAGTCGTCGATTCAGGTGAATGCCAAGATATTTCGTCGCAAATCGTTGAGGCACCATATGCTGGTCAATAAGGACTAGGGAGCACGTTTCTTTGCATAGCGATAAAAAATTACAAGGGAAAGTTCAAAATTCACCTACCAGGGAATTAGTGGATAAATTTAAATACGATTTAAAAAATGGGTTTACCAACAAGAGTTTAAGAAATAACTTTACCAGTAATATGGTATAATTATTATTATTACAATATTTTCTTTTTTTGTAATATTATCGCCTTTTTTTAACAAAAATTTTGTTACAAAAAGTTTTATTGGTTTGCTTTTATAAAATTTTCGTTCACATTTACATAATCAACTGGAATTTTATTTATTTGCCTAAAATAAAAAAAATTAATTATTTATGTTAATTATGCGCGTATTATATTAAATGTATTTTGAATTTTAACTGAAAAATTTTTTTAGTCTCTTACCTGAAGGTTAATTAAAAAATTTGTGGGATAATAAAAATTAAAAATCTATTTTATTACACCCCCTAATAAAAACTAAAATACTAGAAGGCACAGTATTGTGTAAAGGTTATGTTCTTAAGAAAAGAAAGATGAATTTGAATGAGCAACAGTGTTTAAGTTTTGTGCTCCTTATTACAATCTTGTCTAACAATGAATTATTTTTGCTCTGCCATACAAAAAAAAGAAACCTTAACAAAAACTAAAAGTTAATATAAATAAACGAAATAAGGGAAAATAATGTATGTAGGAAAACGAATACATTTAAATAAATGTATATGAATGCATAAGCTACATTGTTCATGAATTCAGCGGATGCATCCGCACTTTATCACTTTGTTTGACATTTAAAATGAATGTTGAATAAATATTTAAAATTATTATGAAGAAGGTAAAATGCAAAGTTTATTTATGATGTTGTAATTTTTGTTTAAAGTTTTTTGCCTAATAATCGTTTGTACGAAATGCAATTACATTTTCATTTATATGTTAAAGTTTTTACTTGAAGCTACTTATAACATTTTCTTAAAGAAATAGAATAAATGAAATGTTTGTCGTAAAACTTAAGCTGTGTAAATTGTGTTTAAAATATCAATAGACAAATTGCTGCTTAAGAATATTAAATTTTTTTTAAGGTTTTAAGTTTAAAGTGGTCACAGGGAGCGTATACTTGATATGTTGGCCAACGCTAATTATTTATAACTAATACGTGGTAACACTTCCTCCTGTAATTAAAAAACACACAAGATTTATATATTTAGAGACGCTACGTAATTAAATTGATGCCTAAGTTATTAACTAAAAACTTGGTTTTTTTAATCTTACAAAAGAATACTTTAAATTCAATTTAAAAAAATTATGTCGAATTAAAAACAAAATCGTAATTTCAAAATTTTTCTGTGGCGTCATCAAATGGCAAATCAAAAGTAATCCGATAACCCTTAAATATTTAAACATTCTAAATTTTAAGCAAAGTATACAAAAATTAACAAGCTATAGCAACTAGTAAATTACTTTTAACAAAAATATTTCTATTGCTGTACAGCAAACTACTTTTAATTCTAAAGGCATATACATATTTACACTAAAACGTAAGAACATATATATATAATATATACATATATTGTTTTATTTTTAATAATAAAACCACTTTCATTATAATTTATATTTTATTTATTGCTAGAGTTTTAAGCAAAAAAACTTTTCTCTATAAATACTAGGAAAATATATTATTTTAGTTCCTTTAAACGACTTTGTGTCTTAGGAAAATAGTTTTCATATAATATAAATTATAATATTTTATGATTTATATGGCAAAACTATGTCACAAAAGTATTGTAAAAAAAATTTCAGGTATTTTTAGAACAAATAAAGTATAAGTAAATAATAGAGTATGTTTTTGTTCGATAAAAATATTTTTATTTTATATCTAAGTTTCTTATACAATTTCGGCATAGTGGGTAACAAACTCTAAAGCCCTATCCTTGAAAGATCCTTTTCATTTTTATCTCCTTTCCTAAAAGAATTTTTCACATTATCAAGCATACATATCAGCATGCCTTATACATCTTTTCGATCCATACAAACCAAAGTATAAACGGACTCGTGTCTGGAACATTTTCAAAATTTATGAAAACAATTTCTATTCCAATGGCGTTAGAGAGGACACAAAAAAAATTAATATGTTTTTGGTACTTTATTTTTAATATTATACCCTAAATGTCAAGAGAGGATTAAAACTATATTTTGCAATTTCTTAGGTTTATTTTGTTACTTCTGAACCAATATAGTTAGAGACATTTCCCAGTACTTTATGTGAATTTTTTTCTTAAATTTGAGCTTTAAAGGTATTCTAACCTAATCGCTTTTTTTATATAATAATAAATTGGTATATTTTGAGTATTTTTTTTAACCTTTTTATTAAATAAAAAAAACGTAGCTTAAGCTGTCAAAAAAAAATTTAAGCTTTTTTTGAAATTTTTGTCCGGAGGGATAAAAATTATTTACTGATACTTTCAACAACTTATGAATCAGAAAAGACAGTTCTATAATTCAATTAGTGTTGAAAATATATGAACACATTTTGAATTATTTTAAATTTTGGTAAATTTTTTTCTAAAGAATGTTCTTTTCAGGTAATTTTTTGCATTTACTTGATATTTTAACTAATGTGTTATGAAAACGAAAAAGCTAAGGATCATAACTAAGACCAAAGTCAACTCAGTGGGCAAAAATACTTTTTTCCTATATCTGGTGCTCTCTCCCATTTTTGGGATTATACTACAGATATAAAACAAACAACAAATTTTAATTTCTTGTTTTTGTTTAATATAAAACAAAACACGCACTCACTTGTTTACCTTTTACTAGGGCAGGCAATATAATATTTAAGAAAATTTACCCAGATTTAGCGCAAAAGGAAAAAGAATACTTCTTTCAATTTTTTGGTACTTTCTGAGATAAAGATTTGGTACTTTTACGTTTTTTTTAAATTTTGGCTTAAAGGTCTAGAAATATTAAATTAACGACTTTTTACTTAGATTGAGGTCGAGATCAATTAAGTGGTCAACAAAAATTTGTTCATATTTTCGGTAGTTTTTGGGGATTGTATGTCCACAAATACAAGATTAATTTTTGACCCAGATTGAAGTTGATGGTCAATTCAACAATCATAACGTACTTTTAATATGAAATTTAAGGTTACTGACACAATCCGAGGTCAAAAAACATGTAAAAAAGAAATATATAGATGAATATGATTGTGTAGAAAATTATATTAAAAATTTTACTTTTTATGCTTAAATTACTTCTTATCTCTTATTTTGTTCTTTGTTTTAGTTGATATTAAAAATGTTGTTTACGTGTAATGAGTTAATTGCTACTTCAAAACAAATTGTATTGAAATATATAAGATGCTGAGGCAAAACTAGTTATAATTTGGCCAATTTCTAAGAAATTAATTGTCTGAGAGATGAATAAATTTTCGGGTTAGCTAGTACACCGGTGTTTTTAAATTTTGGGTCGTATTCATAAAATTCTTAAAATTTAGCTTAAGTTTTAAACAAACTTTTCATACAAAAATTAATACCTAAAGCCCATTAAAATTTATATTATGTTTTTTCTTGTTTTGATACGACCCTTTTTCCTTAAATTGTTATATGAAATATCAGTGCCTTTTTTTAAGTTACAAGATATATATTTTTAGCTTTGGATAATTTTTATCAATTCTACACGAAAAAAACTATCAAAATTTGTATTCAAACAAACGGTTTTTTTAAATTATAATTTTTAAAAGGCAATATTTTGTTTGATCCAAATAAAATTTTCACCCGGTTCTTTTGTCAAACAAAACAAACGAGAAATAAAAAAATGTTGTTCGATAGCATTAGTTTTTACACCCTTCACATAAGTGATAAAGGTATATATCAGTTTGTCATTCCGTTTGTAAATGCTTTATTTTCCATTTGCGCTCCATAAAGTATATATATTCCGGATTCTTTTAGATAGGAAAGTTGATATAGCCATGTACGTCTGTTGAAATCAAGTTTCCGGAGTCAAATAAAAGATACGGAGCACTTATTGATGTCAAACTATTAGAAATATCCTGGAGGCAATCGCTGTTTAAAATCAGCTAAATCGGTTGACCATTGACCGAGATATAAGCGAAAACCCAGAGCAACCCATTTTTTTAGGACAAAATCCGTGCATATACCCTATATATCTCAGTAAATATAGTCATTCTTGCCACAAAACTTAACACAAATACTCTTAAAGTAGGGGCCTAAATAATGAAAATACTTTATTCAGATAGGACCAGGGGAAGGGATGTTTCCTACAATTGCACAAATTTGGTTAAATATTTCAAGCGCTATATCTCGGAAACTATGACAGCTATCGACTTAAAATGTAATTGTACAATAAGACCTACACTTTAGAAAAAAATTTTTTTGGGTGGGGGCAGAAAAAAGGGTACCTCCCATACAAATTAACAATTTTTATGAAATTTGCGATACGCTATATCTCGGAAACTATAACAGATATCGAAATCAAATGTTCTAAAAAAAATTAACTGGACATTAAGACTTACGCTCTAAAGAAAAGATTTTTGGGTGGGGGCACAAGAAGGGGAAGCTCCCATACAAATTAACAATTTTTATGAAATTTTCGATTTGCTACATCTGGGAAACTATAACAGCTATCGACTTCGAATATTCTACAAAGAGAGGAGCGGGGAACTAGAACATCCCATAAAAATTAACAACTTTTATCAACCTTCTAATATGAATATTGTCGAAAACTTGTTTAACTGTCGACCTCAAACGTTCCTCATCTATTTCTATTATTTATACGAACGTTAAAATGTTGTAAAGTTTTCTATGGACTTTAAAACTCACACAAGGAATTTTATTATATTATTTGCAGTACAAAATTACTCGGCTGGGTATATTTAAAGACCAATGTGAAGGGTATATAAGATTCGGCACAGCCGAATATAGCGCTCTTATTTGTTTTTTATTGAAAATACTAGGACCGAAATCAGCTAAGCATTTATCCAAATCGATAACTCGGTCCCTTAAACAAAGTTGTTAAGTCACATAAACAATTTTATTCGATTTTGTAAAAAAATTATTTGAAAAAAATAAATACTATTTTTAATAAAAAATTAATGCTGTTGGATAAATTTCTTTTTTTATCTTTTAGCTTATTGCCGGGTAACAATTTTATTAAGACCTAATAAGGTACCGTGAAATAACTCCCAAATGAAATAACTCCCAATGAAAAAATGAAATAACTCCCAATTTTTTTCCATACAAATTGGGAGTTATTTCATAATGAAATAATTCCCAATGCGTTGGGAGTTATTTCATTATTTTTCATTGGGAGTTATTTCATAATGAAATAACTCCCAAATGAAATAACCCCCAATGAAATTTTGTTGGGAGTTATTTCATTTTTTCAAAGTGTTGGGAGTTATTTCATTTTTGTTGGGAGTTATTTCATTTTTATTGGGAGCTATTTCATTTTTGTTGGGAGTTATTTCATTTTTATTGGGAGTTATTTCATTTTACTAAAAGCAAGTGTATATTCCAGAGCATTTAAAAAAATTTAATCACGCTAGTATAAAAGGTGACATTTATTTAAAAGTTTTGGGGTTTTAAAACCGTGGGTATATAGCCGGCCTTCGGCCGGACGCAAGGAAAAAAAAATCCAGTGCATTCGATCCGCCGGCTTCGCAGTAGCCTTCGGCCGGGGAATATACTTTACACTGTAGTGCATCGGAAGTATTTGCAGCTTCATAACTAAAGTGTCATAAAATTCATGTTTTATTTGGCGAAGCTTTATATGGAAAGCAGTACAGCTTAAAGTCCATTGCCCGGCCGAAGGCTACTGCGAAGCCGGCGGATCGAATGCACTGGATTTTTTTTTCCTTGCGTCCGGCCGAAGGCCGGCTATCTAAATAACTCCTTTTTATTAAAAAAATTATTTAACCAAAAAGGTGCTTAAAGTCCACGCGCCTGTCCTAAAGCTGTATTGAAGCTGGCGGTTTGATCCACGAGAGTTTACTTATCCTGCGTCCAGACGGAGGCCGCCAGTCATTTGGTTTGTTTGTTTAGAAAATAATTTTACGTTAGTGATATCTAATTTATGGATCCAAAAGGTGACAATGAATTGAAAATTTTGGGTTTAAAAAAAAATTGCCTTTATATAGCCGGCCTCCGGCCGGGCGCAAGGAAAAAAAATTCCAGTGGATTAGATCCGCCGGCTTCGCAGTAGCCTTCGGCCGGGGAATTTACTTTAAACTGTAGTACATTGGAAGTATTTGCAGCTTCATAACTAAAGTGTCATAAAATTCATGTTTTACTTGGCGAAGCTTTATATGGAAAGCAGTAGAGCTTAAAGTCCATTGCCCGGCCGAAGGCTACTGCGAAGCCAGCGGTTCGAATCCACTGGATGTTTCTTTCCTTGCGCCCGGCCGAAGGCCGGCTATCTAAATAACTCCTTTTTATTAAAAAACTTATTAACCAAAAAGGAGATTAAAGTCCACGCGCCTGTCCTAAAGCTGTATTGAAGCTGGCGGTTTGATCCACGAGAGTTTACTTATCCTGCGTCCAGACGGAGGCCGGCAGTCATTTGGTTTGTTTGTTTAGAAAATAATTTTACGTTAGTAACATCTTATTTATGGATACAAAAGGTTTTCGCATTATATATATGTATTTTAATTGGGAGTTATTTCGTTTTCGTTGGGAGTTATTTCATTTTCGTTGGGAGTTATTTCATTATTGTTGGGAGTTATTTCATTTCCGTTGGGACTTATTTCATAAAACAATTATTTTTTTGTAATTGGGGGTTATTTCATTTTCGTTGGGAGTTTTTTCATTTGGGAGTTATTTCATTTTTTCCATTGGGAGTTATTTCATTTGGGAGTTATTTCACGGTACCCCCTAATAAAATATTGCTTGAGAAAAAATATTATATTAAAATTAAAATCTTTGTTTGAAAAAAAAATGGGGAGGTTTTTCTGTGTTTAAGTATAATATAATTTCCTTTATATATTTTTAAAGAAATGTGTTTTTCGTTTCCTACTTACAAAACAAATATATATGCACTGAAGTTAATTAAGAATTTTTCTTCCAAAATCAATTTTATAAAACATTTCTTATAATATTTCTATAACAACTAAATAATAGTTTACCATCATATTTGCATTTTCCAAAATAATGTTTACAACACAAGCATACGTACACATGATTCAATAAAGTTTTTAATTGAAATTGATAAAGTAGTAAATTGTTTTTCACATACTCAAACATATTTATAATTGTTTTTCTCTTCAGTTGTATTTTTGCGTGTATTAAGCTTTTTTAATAATTTTAATTTAACATTTACACACATATACGCATGTAGACATATACTTTAAATTATTTTCTTCTGATTTTTATACTGACGCTTACAATAAAACTTTCCTTTACATTTCAATATATAAATGCATGTGAAATACATATAAAACTTATATTTTTATTTTAACCTTCATAAGGTCCTCAAAATTACTTACATTAACGTTCTTTGGGTCAAATTTGTAGCACGATCGCAAAGTACCCAAAATTGTGTACCATATTTAGCTGGTTTTGATGGTATATATTAACGTAGTGGACATCTTCCTCTAAATACGACTAGCTGGTCATCAATAGTAACACTTTGAGATGGATTGTAAAGGTTTGTTGATATGTCAATCCATTGATTCCACAATTCACGAATTGGTGCAAACTTATCTAAAATTCTTCATTCATTGCGAGTATCCCTGAAGTCGAATCTTATTACTCTTGAGAGATTTTTAAATCTTTTCAATGTCATGATTGCCCTAAAGATCGATCTACCTTTCTTAGAATCCCACAAACTTTCCGAAATTTAATTTTTTGACCTGTACACTTTAGGTAACAAAAGTGTTTCAATAAATGCAAAAAATTCTGTGTCATCCACGTCAGCCCGATCATTACCATAAACACGTTTACCTTCATTATTGATATATTTCAAAATTATGTTTATTACGGAAGGTGGGAAAAATAACTGAAAACTGGAAATCTCTTCCTTTGAATTTCTTGAACAAGAATATCGGGTGAAGTCCAGTAACATGCTGACAATGTCTTTTGTTCGAACTCTTCCATATCTTTTTATAAAAAGTTCTTTGAAACATTTTATTTTACCATATTTTAATATCATTGCCTGAGAAGGCACAATCTCACTTTCATTCTCACTCTCAGATAGCTCGGGATATTTCAAATGATCTTCACTTTCTACACAAATTTCTTCCTTGTTTGACGAAGCATTTTTATCCATTCATTTGTATACAAGAAAAAACAAAGACCACAATTTCAAATTTTGAAACGTTTTATTTTATTTGTCCCGTGTTTATTCGTTGAACGATAACTATTACAGCGTAATCAAACAACAACATCACGTTAGTTTCGTATAGCAAAAGTAAAAAAATATCCCGGTGATCCCCTGTTTTCATTACCACTAGTGCAATGAGAGCACAAGAGAGAGATACATTATAATTTAGTGGTGCCAAAGCTTAAAATATATATGAAAATTAAAATTAATTGGTACTAAAGCTTATTTATGTCACAAAATGTGCTGTTCAGCAATGCAGAAACTCAAGCTTTATACTCTAGGTCAAATTGGACCCGAAGACCTTAAGTGTAAAAAACTAAATAAATATTTTTTTTGCAAAAATATTCCTTTAAAAATCTCTAACAGCTGTTTAGATTTGAAAATAAATAAAAGTCATAAAATATTAAAAAATAAATGCAGTATTCTTCAGAAAAAAATAACATTTTTTTCTAAAATGGGTCAAAATTGACCCAAAGACCTTATAAAGGTTAAAAAATATAGTTTTACTCACATGCAAATACATATTCAAAAATAAATATCCTCAAATATGTAGATTTTCTTCATGATGTTAATTTAAATGCATTTTCTTCTGCATATGTCTATCTATACGTGCAGGCATTAAAGCAAGAGAAAAAAAGATTTTTATTTCTTGAGGATATACAAGGAAATCAAGAAAAAAATATGATTCCCATTAAGGAAAACAACAAAATTGAAAGAAATTTAATTAAGTACAGGTGCTGATACAGTTTTGCAATTATTTAAAGTACTACAAATAATATTGGAAACAAAATGAAGATATTTGTTTTAAAAAGCTTTAAAAAATTGAAGAAAAAGACAGTAAAAGTAATAACAATTGGCGTTTAAATATTATTACATGGCAATATTGCGGCATCTTTATTTTCGTTTTAATTGTGAGCATTTCCATTCATATACATAACTAAAAATTTTGGTATTAAAACAAGCTTTGGTTCGATTATTTAAATAAATCACCAAGAGCAGCTTACTTTTTGGTATAAAGTATATTAATGGTGTTTTCCATTCTAAAAAATAATGTTACAATATGTATGTGTAATATTTTTTTCAGTTTACACCCACACTTATAAAGTTGTCCATTTTTCTTGTTTCAATGGAACAGAAAAATGTCTTGATATTAATAAAAACTGCACTCTGTGTTAAAAACTCGTCTGCATAAAAAAGTATTTACTTACAAAACACAGCTGTAAAAAGTGGTACTTTCTTACACTGCAATATAATTGGGGGTAAGATATGTTACACTTTTGCCATTTATTTGTGCAACATGTTTAGAAAGGAAAACGAAAACTGTTTTCACTCTTGCATGTATTTTTAGAATGGAACATAAACGCGCTTGAATGGTAACATTAATGTAACATTTTTGCCAGAAAGGAAAACACCATAAGTTAAACGTCATGTTTAGACATATTTGAATTTGCTATTTGGAGACAGTTGCAAAAATTACATAAATGCAATATTTTATACCCTTCACAGCGTGTAGGGGTTTTTTCCTTAGTTTTTCCTCGTGAAGATAGGGGTAAGTATATTTAAAGAAAAAGTTTGCATGGAAAAATAAGTTGGGGTCAGTCCTTTATTTGATCTATTAACGGGCACCCTGGATGCTGTAGATGAAATTTATTACAATTTCCCAAACTTTTTATAGGAGCCCTTTTAGAAAATGGATTTAGGAGGTAAATATATTCTAGAAATATGTTTGAGAGGGGAAACTAATGGGGGTCAGTCGTACTCTTTTTTTCTCGAAGGCGGACTCTGGGGAAGTAATGGGTGTACATTTTGTATGGCAGCCCCGTTAGGTGATGGAAATAAAAGGTAAGTATGTTCTAGGAATATGTTAGGAAGAGAAAATTAACGGAGGTCTGTGCTACATTTTATTCCTCTAAGGGCGACTCCAGGGAAGTTGTAGGAGTTCTTACTTTATTTTTTTAATGTATATGGCAACCCTGTCCAGGGCTGGAGATAGGTGGTAATTATGTTTCACAAAAATGTTTGAAAAAAAATTTATTGGAGTCGGTCTTACATTACACCCGGGAAAGGGCAACTCCGGGGCATTTGTAGAGGTTTTTATATGCAAATTTAAAAGACATAAACAAAGGTTGCCGTGGTTTCTGGCTTATATATCTGTCAGTTATTTGGCGATTTGACTGAATTTCAATAGCAAAATTTCGCAAGTGTGTATTTCTCATAACAATAAAAATATCAGGGGGCTTTAGAAACTTGATTTTAACAGATGAGTGGGCAGACTGACATCGCTAAATTAACTTTTTTGTCTATAAGGATCAAGAAAATATATACTTTATGGGGTCGCAAATAGATACTTAAAAAGTTACAAAGGGAAAGACAAACTTATATTCACATTAGTGTTAACAATATTTTAGTGCATATTGGCTTATTGAGAATTATTGTTTAACTGATCTTATCAATATTAATTTTATACAAAATTTTGAATTTTAAAAATACTTTTTAATGTTTAACCATTTATTTTTTATCGTGCTTTTTATGTAAAGTTTTATTTTATTTTTAAAGTTTTAGGTTAAGTTTGAAGAGAATAGACTGGTGCCTGATTTTACGGAGTTAAAGTGGCATAGTCCTGCTATTTTTGTCAACGCAAGTTATGGCTCAAAATCCTTATTCTGAGAGTAAATTTTTTTAGGACTGAATATAATGCAAACAAGGGGCTTGATAAATTTTTTAATTCATATTCAATTAGTTTCAATTATTTGCAACACACCATTTAATAGTTAAAACACTTCGCGAATCGTTCATCTTGGAAAGGAAGTAAATGAATATGTACGTGAATATGTTATTCTGTACGTAAAGCGTATTAGATGAAGTCAATTTACATTTGCCTTTAAAGGAAACTAATAAGTTCTACCTACTTTTAGTTTTAACTTAAAGTGTCAGCATGCAAAAACCACTATTCCTTGCTACTTCCGAACACTTTATTTTCGTAATTTTTTTGCACATTAATACTAGCATTGACAAACATTTGCTTTAGTGAAAAGAACACTAATTCACTTACAAAAAGCTACAAATAGAATGATTAAAGTGATTTAGAGTAAAGAGGAAAGTGTTGGTATAAATAAGTGTGTGTCTAAATTTTTGTGTTTGTAAACCACTTAAAACAAATTGAAACTTATTATCTCACCTTTACATATTCACATGTATTTGAAATCAAGAAATTACGTTTTTGTTAGGTTTATTAGCTCTAAGAGTACGTAAAAAATATATAACACAAATTTTAAAAAATTATAATTTTTACTTTTTATTAAGCTGTCATTAGGTAACCTTTTATATTTCTTTTAAGCCAAAGTGGCATTGTATTAATTCAAAGGTTTTTATGTGGATAATTCCACACTTAGACTGTAACAATAACAAAAAAATTTTGAAACATTCAGCCTTATATGTTTTTTTCACATTTAATTTTTTACAAATCCTTAGTTTTGAACAAAATATACATTTTTGGAAAGTTACTTTTTTATTCTTTTTGCATTGAGTGGCCAAAAAAAAGAAAATCTCATCCTGCTACTGAACGCGCTAAATGAGCAAAACTGCCAAAAATATAACAGGAGTTTTGCTGCAGCCGTGGTTGAAAATAGGCGTTTAACAGAATTACTAAAATAAATTTAAAAATAAAAAGTAAAGCTGAAATTTGTTTAATAAAAATGATCTAATATGTTTATTTAATAAAGAAGTCCTATTTGTTATTATAAAAAGGTATTATCTTATTCTACACAACCCCAGTTTAGGTGAAAAGTCTTTAACTTTATATTTGTAGATTAAAATTTCCTAAAAAGGGGAAAAAGTACTTTTTGTCCCTTTTTCGTAGTTCAATACTCAAAAAAGTACAATAAGCATATCACAATGAAATGTCAACCATTTTGGATTTTAAGTGGAATAAAATTTTAAAAACATTCTTTTAAAATCTTTCAAAAGGAATTTAAATTATTTTTCTGTTTTAACTAGCTCATTATTTACCACAGGCGCTTAGGCCTATTGTAAATCCCTTCAGAAGGGTCGAAAATAAAAATAGGAAAAACAATAATTTTATAGATAGAGCAATACAGAAATGAGAAAAGAGAGCAAGAGTGCTGTCCGCAGAGGTCAAAAGAAGACAGTAATCGTAGGCGCTGAACCACTATCTATCCAACCACCCAGCCCCCATTCCCAGCCCATTGCCAGAGACGTCACCAAGTCTATGTAGAAGCGCCCTCCCAATCACTTCTGTCAGCGGATTTGCAGCCTAAAACAGTGGCAGACAAGGTGTTTTACCACCTCTATCTCCTCCTCATTCCCGCACAACCTGCAGAAATACGGAGAGTTCCTGTCCTAATGGGGGCCTCACCGGATTGCAACCAAGCCCAATATCCCGGGCCGATCCCCTCCTTGCCACCAGTTTGTTTACATGCACACAATTTTATTAAAACAAACTAACACGAAATTCAAGAATTTCCTCTTACCTAAAAACTGACGTTATTTTACACACCGTTAAACGTATTAAAAAAATCACTACTGATTTATATAACTTTTAAAGAAGACAATATTTTTCCTTCTTCTAATCAAATGTAACATATGTCTTGGTTTTGTATCATTTCAACATAAGTTCGAGCCATCTATTCGAACTGCATCCTACATTCCCAGTTGCCACATTATATGGGAAACGCTTCAATGAATGCAATTTTCCTCGCACTTTCTTTTATAACCGAATAATCAAGCATGAAGCAATCTAAAGCTATGACAAGGTTTATACATATTCATAGGGACACTCACACACACACACACATACATATATTCAAACGAATCAATTCATATCAACACACATACGCACTATCAACAATAAATATATTTAGTGCTTCAACTACTTACGAAGAAACATCACGACATGACACTTTCAAGGATTCTCATCACAAATGCTCTTAGTTTATGTCATGTCCTAATCCAGACTTATTTCCTTCCGCAAAAACTGTTTTAAGTTAATCAGTGGACCATTACTTAATCTACACACCTTCACTAGTAGTAGTTGGAAGAAAGAAAAAGAAACAAAAAATAAAAAAGAAGACGGAAATAAAGTTGAGTGGTAATAGTTGTTTCTATAGAATTATATTGCTTAAGTAAGTAGTCGAGTATAAATTAATGTTTCTGCAATTTCATTTCCTTTTTGTGTTATTAAACATGTAGATTATTTGAGTTACGGATTTTCTCTTCGTTAGCATATTTTAGACAATTATTCAGTGGTAATCTAAAAGTAAATAAAATTATTGTTAACCATCATTTCTTTAAAAATGCTACGATTTTAAAACAAGCAAGAAGATTTTAATCGTTCAAGCACCGACCCCCAACACCACATTTGTATTAGTGCTTTACAAAAAAAATTTACTTATAATATTTGTACTCAGTATAATAGTTGACCGCATAAAGATAAACATGTGTAAAATATATTGAGAAGGTAAAGTAATATTTGAGCCATTTGCGATTTATAATGATGGTTGTATCAAAAAATGGACCGATCATATTTTGCTTAATCAAACTTATTAGTGACACGAAAATAGACATAAACGTAAAACTTCGTCAAAATAGAGTAATATTCGAGACAGTTAAAGCCCAAAATGCTTATTTCGAGTGAACATTTGTACGGGAGCTATTTTAAAAATTGGACAGATCATCACAATTGGCTTTGTGCCAGTGCAAAAAAAAATTTATGCTAAATTTCATCAAAAACAAAAAAATTTACGCCCTGTACGTTGGTCACAACAATACATGGACGGCTGACGGACGGAGGAACAAACATGCTTAATTGGACTCAGGAAGTCATTCTGAGTCGATCGATATAAGTACTTGAAAGTGGGTCTCAAACCACTAGCTGTGGGCACTATCACGTGTGGGTTGTGGGTATAAAAATACTAAAACAAAATTTTTATTTAATTTGCAGCAGTTTTAGGAAAATTATGGAATAATTTTACACACAAGTTTTTACATATTTACGCATAAAGATTAAAATTTTGTTCGTAGGTCTCTAGTTTTTCACTTTAGTTTTTAAACATAAGTTAAGTTTAAAACAGGAAAGAGGGATATATTCGGCTATGTCAAATTTTATATACGCTTCACATTGGTTCTTTTGTTTACCAAGTCAACTGATCTAGCCAAGTTGTCTTCGAAACGTAAGTTAATCTTATAACTTTTGTGGTAGGCTTTAAGTGCATAGATATCATGGTGTTTGAAACAGAAAACTCACAATATTTAAACAATTGTATCCCTATTTCAAAGTATCTTAAGGGGATCTAGAATATATATATCTTTATGGGGTCGCAAATGGATATTAAATATTTTATGCTTAACAGCGTTGCCAGTTGGTTACGTTTGTTAAATTTTGTGTATGGATTTTGTTAAAAAAAACTGGGAAAACTGAAGCAATTGCAGTATTTTAAACCGATCTTGTTCAATTTAAATATCATTTCAGTGATAGCTCTGATAGTTTGGCACCAATACCTGGTCCGTAGTACTTAACTCCAAAAACTTGAATTCAGCAGACAGAATCCAGAATATATATACATTATAAGATCGCAAAAAGTTAATAAATAAATAAAAAATGGAAAGACAAACTGATATATATCCTTTTTACTATGTGAAGGGTGTACATTTTTATAATTTTTAACATAATAGCTTCTGGCAACTACCCCCTCATCAGTTTATTTCTTAAAATGGCTCTTAAGTCTGTTTTAACGGCCAGGGTGTCTAGCGGCAGATATATATTTTTAAGCTTAAATTCAAAATGTTATAATTGGCACAAAGTTTTATAAAGAGCATTGAACAATAGAATGGGAATGCGAATTCTAGATTTTAAAAAGTATGTATGTCATGCAGATTTCTTCCGTCGAGTTGAACGCACTGTTCAAAACGGAGCCTTGTGCCGCTGCAGTAAACATAGTTCAATTGAGCTGATTTTTCGACAAATATTTTTTTTTAAAGCCACAAAAGATTGAGTGTTGTCATCATAAACCCTCTTTTTAAAGATCCTCATAAAAAAATCCATGGGATTTAGATCGGGCAACCTTGGTGGCCGTAGAATATCCTCAAGGCGACTAATAAGTTTTGGGGGAAATTTTCCCAAAGCAATTTTCAGGTTTTTACTTTTAATCCTTAGCTAATTCGGCCTATCTCGTAACTTGTACTTATATTGTCTGTGTCTTCTTTTAAGTTCATGGTTTTGTTTATGTTCTGTTGAATACGAAGACTCTCTATGGTGTATCTTTTTCTTCCTTTGTTTTCTTTATCTAATATCTTAACGTTAGTAAAGTCTGGTATATGTCAAGATTCCAGTATGTGTTGTGATAATGCTGTTGTCTCTTTCTTTTTTCTGATATCAGTTTCGTGTTCGATCATTCTGGTCTCCAAAGATCTTTTTGTTGTCCCAATATATATTAAATCACAGTTTTGATTATGATTACCTTTACATTTAATTTCATAAACTACATTGCATTGTTTTGTTTTATCTACTTTATCTTTCGTTTTTGTAAATATTGTGTTTAAAGTAGAGTTTGGTTTAAAAAAAAATTGAGCGTTTGTTGTCGTTTTTAATGTTGTTTTTAAACCTTTGTGGTCTGTGTTTTTAACTTCATTTACAAATTTTATTTGTAAGTATATGTTGTATTTAAAATTGGTGTAAAATTGTATATATTTAAGTTTTATATTTTTAAATAGACAAACCCTTGATAAAGTCAACATAAAATTGACGAAACGTTGGGTAAATATGTAATAAAAAGTTTTTTATTGACATAGAACGAGGTAGGCCGAATAAGCTAAAGACTTGAATTAGTCAAAACCTGAAAATAACCTTGAAGTGGCCAAATATATTTTTTAAACTATTTCCCAAAGCAAATTTATCGAAGCTCTGGCTGTGTATGCAGTGTCCACATCCTGTTAAAACCACGTGTTAAAAAAGAGTACGATGGATAAGCTCGCAAGTTTAGCAAAACGATTTTCGAAATCATGCGTCGATAATTTTCACCATTGACATTCGTCGCCTGGCCTCAAAAATTTTCTAAACGCAAATAGTCCAATTATTTTGTGAGTTTTTAGGTTTCAATCGAGAGTTGCAGGTTTTTGGAGACCAGTAAAGGCAGTTTTTTCTTATTGACGTAGCCGTTTAAGTGGAAATGAGCCTCGTTGCTCTAAAAAACGGGGCTTACAGTGCGAAAACGCTCCAACATCGTTTCACAAAAATGTTTGCGTAAATCAAAGTCACTTTTTTCAGTTCTTAAACGATTTAAATTTCAAAAGGACCGATTGGACACTGGCCGTGGCCGTGGCACATTCCTGGCCTAGGCTGTTGCGCGGAATCTTTGCACTCACGAACGAATTAAACTTACACTCGGTCCATCACGTAATCGCCGAATACCGAACTTTGAACAAAATTGTCGACGAACAATTACGTAAGAATCATTATTCTTAAAAACTGTTTTCACAGCGAACGCGCGACTTTCATTCACCACCGTGACTGACAAATCAGCACAATCGAGAATTCCAATGCCGCCACCCTTACTCCACATTATTTGTTCCTTTTTGAAATAATCGTATTTAAAAATATAAATTTGCCACCAGGCACCCTGTATGTTCACTTAGGTAGGACGTTTGTGTAGTGCTAAGTAAAGGACCGATCACTGCCAGTCTCGATAGGCTTATATACGTTAATATTCTAGCGTGAAATATAATTATTACAACGTCTTTTAAATATAACTTGACTTTGACGACAAAATACATAAATTCCCGTCCCAATAAACTGAAGGCACAACAAATCGTAAAATTTTTAGTTTCTGAAACATAAACATTCTATGGGTAAAAAACATGTGATTAAGCCATACAAACGTATTTTAAAAATGATTTCACATAAATTCTTTTCCAAATTTATTTTTTTAAACAACGTTAAAATAATACAAATAAATGTATATCCATTATATTAATTTTCGTTGGTTTACTCGTTGTATCCTTTTTGCACTTTGTTTCGTTTTTAATATAAAACATGTCCCCGTTACACACAATCAATTTAATATTAAAATTGATCTGCAATTTATCAATTATTTATTGCAATGTACAATCGTTATAATATTCTTTTTTAATTTTTTTTTATAATTTTTACCCTTTATGTCCGACATGAGCCAACACCACTAACGATAGCGCCCAACAACCAACAGTAAATTGCAATGAACTTAACGACAATATATTTTATATATACTTATACATATATTGAATGTGTAAATGAATAATGTTGCTTTTATATTAAAATGAAAATAAAAATAAATAAAAAAAAATTTAAATAAGTAATTTCGATGCCCAGAACACAAATTGGAAGGTTGATGCGTAAGTTTGCAATACTTGTCTTGTTTCTAAATTAAGTTATAATTGTATTACATTATGTTGTATGATTTTTCATTATTGTATGAAAAATTATTATCTTAATAATCTCTAATAAGCTCTAAAAATAAGTAGAGATATACTGTTATAAACATGTTTTGGTGCTTTGTATAAACCTTGAATATATTTTTGTGGGAAATTTTTTCCCTTTTCCCAAAATTGCAATCGGGAATAATTTTTCCCCTTAAATGTGTTACCTCTTTTTTTAACATGTAATTCACAGGGATTATTACGTGAACAAATATTTCCATTTAACAAATTTCCCTTATCGTAAACGACATTTTCAAAGCATTCCATTTGCATTTTTTTTAAGTTTGTGCATTTCAGTTGTAAAATTTTTTATTTCGATGGCTTAATATAGAAGGGGTGTAGCCCAATTTTTTTGTTACTTAACAGAGGAACAATTCAATTTATTAATTTTTAAAATTTTGCATATAAGTGAGTTATTCACTAATTACAAAGACTTTCCTCTAAAATTTCTAATATTTTTGAGAGCAATTGGCAGAAAGTTCATTGTGCCATACCAACTTCATAGTCTCTTGCTACTCCCTTTTTGTATCCACCCTCTACAAAACACCTCAAACAGGTACCAAATTTGTGTCTTGGTGTTACACCAAATGATATTTTGGAGACGTCAAAAAATAGTTAATCACGTTTAGTAAATATTAAAACGCATATTTAATTATTTATTTATTTTATTTATTTATTTATTTATTTAAAGGTGGGATCCTAGCACCACAAGATAAAATATCTTATAAATGAAAGGTACTAGTTAATAAATCAAATTAATTTATAGCAACAATAATAATAATAATAATAATAATAATAATAATATAAATAAATTTTTTATAAATGAATAGTTAAACAACCTTATTAATACTAAGATTAAGGTAAAATTTGAATCAAACATTAAAGATGCAAAGAAAAAGTAATATGATGACAAAAAAATACATAAAAGTAACAATGAGAAAAAGGAAAAAAAAGAGAAAAAATAAAAACATAATTTATGGCAGTATGTAGCAATATAAAAAATAAATACGATTTTGCATAAACTGTTTAAACAACTCCCTTTTGAACGTGTTAGCGTTGCCTAAGCTCTGAATATAATTTGGTAACTTATTCCAAAGACTTACTGTGAAGATCAGAAACTGTCGTTGGGATAGTAAGCTTTTATATTTTTGTTGAATTATCTTCCTTCCACGGTTAGATCTTGCGAACACAATTCTATTATATAAATATGTAGGCCGTTGAGATGTAATAATTCTATGCAGAAATATAAGGCACTTGCATTTAAGAAGATCAGCGAAGTCAATTTGATAAATCTGATAAGAGAACACCGAAATATGGTCACGACTACCTTTCTGAAAAACATAACGTGCAATGTTATTATATACAACTGTAAGTTTACGTTGGTCATTGCTATCACAATTTGTATAAATTTCACAACCATATAAAAGTGACGGGACAAGATACGTTTTTGCCAAGAGCATACGTATGGCAAATGGTGTGGAATCTTTTACAGCCCACAAATTACGGAGCATACCATAAACTCTACCTACGACAGCAGATATATGGTCACTCCAGGTAAGCCTGTTATTAAACGTAACTCCCAAATTTAGTGCCGAGGTCACAAAATTAATATTATGGCCATTTATTCTTACTTGTGGGGAGTCAACAGGTCTCTTAGATTTCGAAAGGAAAATACATTTAGATTTCGAGGGGTTGATGCATAATCCATTGTTATCAGCCCAGCGGTTAACTCTATTCAGATCCTCATTAATTCTAACCACACAAGAAGCAATATCATCGATGTTGCTGAAGTTGTACAGTTGTACATCATCGGCGTACATATGTATCTTACAATGGACTAAAATGTCAGGTAGGTCGTTGATGTAGATGCAGAAAAGAAGAGGCCCAAGGATTGAGCCCTGCGGAACTCCTCTGTTGACATTGAGCGCAGATGAAGTTTCATTATTAAACTGAACTACTTGGGATCTGTTTGTTAGATAAGAGGATATGAGGTTGCAGGCAGAACTAGAAAAACTAAACATTTTTTGAAGCTTTTTTATGAGAATACTATGTACAACAGAATCAAAAGCTTTACTATGGTCCAAAAGAATTAAGAAAGCTGACATGTTAGTATCAAGTTTTGATCTAAGATCCTCTACTACGTCCACCAGTGCCGTAATGCAGCTTTTGCCCTTAGTAAAGCCAGACTGCGTTGCAGATAGCAGACTATGATGCGTTAAGTAATCGTTCATTTGTCTATAAATGAGATTTTCCAACACTTTGGACAAAAAGGGAAG
This sequence comes from Melanophora roralis, assembly GCA_963583895.1. Lineage (NCBI taxonomy): Eukaryota > Metazoa > Arthropoda > Insecta > Diptera > Rhinophoridae > Melanophora > Melanophora roralis. The sequence continues at coordinate 65,278,090 of OY757187.1, forward strand.
AATAGCGATAGGACGAAATTCATTGTTGGTTTTAGGGATAGGAATAATCTTTGACAGCTTCCATTTTTCAGGAAAAGTGGATTTAGTGAGTATAGTGTTGAACAAATGTGTAAAAAATGGAAGAAGCTTATAAATTAAAATTTTCAAAAATACTGGGCTCAAACCATCCATACCAATTGCGTTGGACTTGATCGCAGAGAAACTTTGAGCAACTTCAAGCTGATCAACGCAACGAAAACTAAAGGGATTTTCCACTGAAACGTGGCAAAGAGTATCATAGCCGTTATTCACGGGAGGTGAAACATTGACATTTGTAAACTTTTGGTTCAAAATATTTACGTCAACATCAGGGCCACATAAGGGTGAATTCCCCTGTCCTATACCAATCTTACGAATTTCCCTCCATTTGGACTTGCTATCGATCGCAGATGAGAATTTTCTCTCATAGAACAAGGATTTAGCATGTTTAATTTGTCTTGTGACATTTCAGAGCAGATGCATGGATAGCCTTGAGATCACTAGTTTTGAACCTTTTCCATCGTATGTAAGCCATGTCACGAGTCCTTATTAAGGATTTAATTTCAGAATTAAACCAAGGCGGCTGATTAGCAATGACCCTTTTAGTTCTTAATGGGACGCCTAAGTCAAACAGGTATTCAATATTACTTTGAATAAACGAAAGTTGATCATCAGCACTCTCAAGGGTGTAAATGTGATCCCAGCAGACAATGTCCATATCATGTATAAGCGCTGAGTAATCGAGGTTATAGAAGTCACGATAGCAGATACGTGAATCAACGTTATGCAATGATAAGTCATAGGTAAGAAAAATAATGTCGTGTTTTGAAAAGACTGAAGCGGATAATTGGTCATAGAGGAGTACTTTAGATTCATGATTTACGAATATAAGATCAATTAAACTGTTAGAAGAAGTGTGAAAGTGAGTAGGAGTATGGAGGTTAACGGGGTAAAAATCAAGGGCACGCATTGGATCAATCAAAGGGTTATCTGCTAAAAGGTTATTATTAAAATCCCCAACAATAATGATGTCGTCATATTGGATGGATAAATCCTCAAGAATAGTAGTAAAGCTATCTATATTCATATTGCAGCTGGCCCTGTACACACTGCCTAGCAGCAGCCTGCGTCTATCTAGGGTAGAAATTTCAAGAAACAAGTATTCTATTTCGCTACCTGTGTTGGTCTTTACTTTCACCTTACACTTTATTCCATTGCGAACATAGACCGCAACCCCCCCACCTCTGGCACGAGTCTCAACGTCATCTATAATAATACTCCTGTCAGAGCGGAAAAGTCGATAGCCAGGTAGGCTGTAAACTGAGTCATGAATATCCAGCGAAAACCAAGTTTCAGAAACGCAAATAATATCTATGCCAGAGGAAGCAAATAGGTAGCGGAATTCGTCGATTTTGTTTCCCAGACTCTGCGCATTTAAGTGCACTATTCTTAGACCCGTCTTCTGTTTGGCGATAACCCTGATCATATTATACACACAGTCTTTGGAATTATATCTACTAGAGTCGAACATATTTAGATGAATATATGGCAACGCATGCAAAAAAGGAGCGAGTTAACACATTGTGATCAGCTACATTAAAAAATATAAAGGAGTAGTACTTAAGTGATAGAGTTAAAAGTAAATTGAATTTTAAAGATATATAAAGATGGCTAACTATGGCAAAAGTATTGAAAGTTAAAACAGGATTGGTGTTAGAGTTAGGTTGGATTAGGGAAGGCATCCAAAAAGCGGTTATCAGCAACATCCTGGCCTTCAGGGTTAGGAAATAACTCATAAAGGTTTCTGATGTCGTCAATGCGTAAAAGATTATCGTCTACAGTCATTTTGATGTATACAGAGCCACGCATGGTAAAGGCACTGTGTAGAAGTTTTTTCTTTCTTAGGCGAATAGCGGCACGGAATATCTGAAAGTTTGCCTTGGTTAGATTCTCATTGACATAGAATTTATTATTAGAGTTAATGCCAAGGTGGGATAGGCGAAAGGTAAATTCCTTGTTGGATTTTTTAAAGCTAGCCAAAGACTTAAGAAAGAAGTTTTTATCATAAGGTGACCACAGCTTGACTATAATAACAGCATCTTTAGAGTCGGCCTTATGCTTATTATTATGGTTTCGTAAGCGATAAATGGATTTAATGGCGGGAACTGGTGTATTTATTGTGTTACATATGGAACTGAAGATATCAATCAGATTTTCATTCTCATAAAAAGGTATTTCATTCAGACGTATCTCACTTGCAACAGTGTTATTTTCTTGTGTTTTTACTTGTGATCTTAGAGACGCGATTTCTTCTTGCATAACTTTTACGTCAACTACGACTCTTTCTAATGCGGACACTCTTTCATTGATCACAACAATTTCATTCATCATACCGTTGAGTCTCTTATCGAGATCATTTAAGAGCTCTTTCCTGTATTCATGAAGCTTTGTTTCAATGACCTTTTCAATTTTATCTGCAAGTCTTTCAAAACGTTTGTCCATGATGTTCATGATTTTTAGAGGTGAGTCCATATATGTTGAGCGTGAAATACCAAGCCGAAAGTTTTGCGTGCTGTTATGGGAAGGAGTTCCGAGTGTTGAGGCAGCTGTAGTACATAATTACTCTGTAATGTTGTTTAAATCTAAAGCAAAGACGAATTTATTATTTAATTATTTACTTACAGGACATCAGGTAATTACAAGGGGTTAGATGAATCGCGTAAACGTCGACTAGCAATTCGTTCTTGTCGGTTTTCTTGCTCCTGTAATAAAACAGATGTTCGGTGAAGGGAAAAACCTTTCACGGGAGATTTACGATAGCATTTTTCTCTTCGAGGAAAATAAAAATTTCATGGGAATAAATTATTCACTTCCTTTTACCGATTTTAGTTGAAGGAAAACATTTGCGATGAATAAAAAACTCTTGATTTGTAATGAACGCAGAACTAACGCAACATATTAATTTTTGGAAATTTAAAGCAGGGACAAACTTTGTATCAGGGGAACGAATTTTCTCGGAAACAACAAAAGGCAAACGATTATTCCTATATAATAAGGAAAATGTTCAAAGCTTTCAACAGTGGGAAGAATGCATATACTATGTCCCATAGTTCCAAAAAGGGACGAGCGTCAAATTGCACTACTTAGGCAGCCATTAATTTCCTGCAGGCTTAGATGATTATAGCGAGGAAAAAGGTGAACAATTTTAGCAAGATAACAAAGCCATTGAAAAAACATATCAAACAGAATCGCCATATGGCAGCAGACTATGCTGCAGCTTACAACGAGTTGCGCTCAAGTAAATTTAATTAGAAAATCTCGTTCAAAACCATATTTTCAATAAATTTTTTACCTTTCGAAAGTTGGTTTAAAAGAAAAAATTTTAAAAAATCTATGAATAATTTATGAAAAATTTTGATAAATTTTAGCTCGTTTTATTTTTATCGTACAAAGTTATCGCAATTTGGAACAAAATTGTAAAATTTTCTTTATTCTAAAGCTATAATTATTTTTTAAAAATATTTAAATTTTTTCAAAATAATTCTATATTTTAAGATGTTCTTATATTTCATTCATTTATTTGGTTTATTTTATGTTTAAATATGTCTATATGCATTTAATTGGTTTTAATACCAAATCATCAGTAGACTTTTCACCAAATTCTTGAAAATATTTCTGACTATCGTCTCAACTAAATTACTGAGACTTTCAAAAACAAAAAAAATATCAAATAATTAGAAAATATTCAAAAACACTATTAATAACCAACAAACCGTTGTTACTTATTACTTTTTTTCGAGTACAACTGGAAAACAAAGTGGTTGACACAAATTATACACAAATTATATTATATTACAATATTATAAAATGTCCTTTAATTTCTAAAACTTGAATAAGGTTTAAAAACTCGTAGGGAAATAATTTAAAGGTTGCCTTGTTTCTTATTGATATGTGCTTCTTTTTTTGAATCGAAGATGCAACATTTTTTTTTTAAAGAAAGTTTCGACAGATAGAAGCAGCGTTGCCAGAATAAAGATTTTATCATATTTTTGTTGATTTTTTGCCAAAATATTATTTGATGATTTTTTTATATTTAGAAATTATGACTTTTTATATTGAGCTATTTTAAAGTACGTGGGAGTACATAATTTGTGTACAAATTTTATCAACAGTAAATTGCTTTTATATACTTTACATATCGTTTCGTCAATATTTCAAGGCTGTATGTAAAATTTTTTTAGGCTCACTGTTAATCAAATATCAGGGCTGTATATGAAAACGCGCATCTTTAAGTTTTAATCAAGAGGCTGTAGAGAGTCTCTGGCCCTTGCAACCAACAGGGTTTCATACAAGGTGGGCCAAAAGAAATCGTGATGCTCTCATTTTTGCAAATGGCAGCCAATATCAATATTGTTTTAATATATATAAACTAGAATACAAATGAGCAAGCAATGGGGCGATATACTCCCCAAGAACGCCGAATAATCGTGTCTATTTTTTTGTGTTACAGTTCGTCTGTGGTGTTGGCGCAGTGCGAACTCCATTGCCGATTCTCCGGTCATCCCGCCCCGACTACGCAAATACTGCGCCATTTAGCTACCAACCTTAAGGATTATGAGACCACATAAGACGGTGCCATGATTGGCTGGCCTAAAAGCGCCTCCTCTGCCAAGAATATCACCGCTGTTGGCGAGGATGTCGAGCTGTAACCAGAAAACTCAACCAAATGCCGTGCCTCGCAATTAGCCAATAACCGGTCATCCCTAAAGCGAATTTTGATCAAAAACCTGCGCATTTTTCCGTACATTCCGTGCATCAAGCGCTGCATATCGACCGCCAAACGCGTGTAACCTGCGCCCAAGCCATCCTAAATCTCGAGGCCGAAGTGGACGATTTTTTGACCCAAAATATAATGAGCGATGAGGCTCATGTCCACCTCAGCGGGTACGTGAACAAGCAAAACTATCGCCTCTGGGGCATCAAAAGTTCACAAGTGATGCACAAGGAGCCCATACACCTGCTAAGGGTGACTTCATGGTACGCTGTTTACGCTGAAGGAGTCATCGAGCCATTATTTTTTTAGATATGCCACTGGTCAAACGACAACTGTAGACGGTGCGCGCTATAGGACCATGTTAACCGATTTTTTCTGCCGCAATTGAACGGATCAGGACTGAAGGACAAGTGGTTCTAACAGGACTTAGCAACGGTACACACTGCGCAAGCCACATACAATATTCTGTAGGCGGCGTTTCCGGGTCGCCTTATCTCTCGTTTTGGCGATTTACATTGGCCCCGAAGATTACTCAATTTAACCGTTTTAGACATTTTTGTGGGAACTCGTGCTGACATGAACAAGCCCAAGATCCTGGAAGCCCTCAAGGATAACATTCGACACGAGTGCGAAAATCCTTCGCCCGAAATTCTCTCCGAAGTCATGAAAAATGCAATAAAATGAACCCGTGACGGCGCCCATTTGGCATATATCATCTTCTCGACTTGACTCATAAAATTCTAAAGGTTTTATATAAACAAACACAGAATCGAAATTTTTCATTTAAAAAAAATTAGAACCAAACAACACCGGATGACTTCTCTTGGCCCACTTTTTTGTTGGGTGTCACAAAGCGTTTAAGCATTAGAACGCTTTGAGCATTATACGTGACCTTGGTTTTGGGAATATAAAGTGTTTGTGTTTATATTTTAAACAAGAGTAAAAAATCAACCTTTACTTACATACATCAATTCACTTGATGAGTCGATATAACGATGTTTGTCCGGCTATCCAGCTTGCTGGATAGCGATGTGATCTTTTAAATGCAACTAACAAAAACAATTTAAACATGTAGAAAAATTTAAGAATTTTGTATTGAATTTACATACCATGTGAAAGCTCTTTAAATTTTTACGTTTTTGAAAATCTTATAACACTAACATATCGAGACTTTGGTGCAATACCGTAGTAACTCAAAATTTGAATTTTTTGAGCTGGGTATGCAGAAATTATCTTTGGGGAAATATCTATCTAAAGAAAAAAAGATTATGATTCCACCTCTAAATGTTCAGATTCTACAGCTAAAAATGTCTTTATTGCCTCTAGGTATTTCCAGCAATATTTATTTGCAATAATGAAATATTTGCTTTATGACAAGAAATTTACTAACAGAAAGCAATTTACGAAAAAAGTATAAAGCAATATTACGTTTTGTTACGTTTTAGGCACAAAAACACAACTGCATAATTTGATTTATATTTTAACTTGTTCGTATTATTTCATATTACAAATCTGTTAGAAAAAAAATAGTTAAAAGTTTATTTGCTATAACGATATATTTCGAATTAATTTTTAAGTTTGTCATAGGTTTTGTGACAATAACGATACATCATTGATAGGTTGATACAAAGTACTTAAATATAAATAAATATTTCATATTTTTAATAATTTTTGGCCTTTTTTTAATTAAAAACATTACCTTTTATTTAAAAACTTGTAAAAAAATAACTTTAGTAAACGAAAATACTATCAAAAAGATGGTTCAAAACTTCAAATGCATTTTTCTCAGTTCACGATTTTTTGAATTACTACGGTATTGCACCAAAGGCTCGATATGGTACTCGTATTATTATTTATCTATATATTAACCTTGATTTGTAAAATACCGTTTTTTTTTTACGAAACCCAGGAAGCCTATCTTTGAATGTTTGCTAAAAGAATCCAACTTAAAACTCACTGTAAATAAGAAAATAGTTTCATACAAATTTTACTTCATTTTATATCGAGTAATGTAAGCAAATATTAAAACGATTTGGTTTAAAAGTTCATTCTCTTAGAGAACTCTTATGACTTGGCCTTTTTAAATTTTTAGATAGGAAAGTTTCTTCTTTAATTAGTTTTTAGAAAAGAATATTCAAAATTCAGATTACGAGTTAAGAAAACTTCGTAATCTTTGTTCATCAACTGTAAGGATCATCTGCCAACTCTAGATAATCTCAGTTGTAAAGAATTTTGGTAAAAATTTCAGAAATTGTTTGCACTGTGCATCAAAGAGAAATTTGTTTTTATGCATATATACTAAACTTTCAAATAGATTTTTTATCTATAACATAACATTTTTAAATAAAAAAAAAATTTGATGATTTTCCCCCTTAAAATAGGGTTTTAGTTTTACCAAATGATTTTTACCAAATGATGGTTGATGTTCAGTAAAAGGTATTTACAAATTGACTAAAAAAAGCATGAACCTTAAAAACTCGGTAGGCTTATGTTTATTCTAAAAACAAAAACGAATGCATTTGGAACACTGCAACACTGCTACAATACAGTTTGTGAGGTGCACAAATATTCCAAAACAAAGTAAAATTTTAAGAAATGTTGCTGACATTTGAAGCCTAATAATTGAAAGACGTCCTTCGTTTACACAGGAGCTTGTGATTTTCCCATTCTCTTTTTTAAATACACTTGGGAAAGTGGAAACTTAATGTATCAGCACTTAAAATACATACCTACATTTATACATAAATAATGCATATGTATTAACACCGCAATTTAACACATACCAATACATGCATACAAAAATACACACACATTATACTTAAGTACCCAGCAAAACAAAAGTTTTGACTTTTTTCGAAGTCACACTTATCATTACATTTCGTTAGTTCGTATAACAAAAAAATTTTTGGCTTTTTAAAAAAACTCTGATTTATAATTTAAAACTGTAAAAACTGCAAACTATTTGCTTAAATTTAAAATAAATAAAGAAGTTTACGATTTTATACCTTCATATAGTAACGATTCCGTACCTACAAGGCGTTACGACTTTTTACCTAAACGTAGTTACGATTTCGAATTTTCATGTCTTTACAAAGTATCGTTACGAAGTCATGTCAACTCTGTCATATAAAAATCGTTAGAGTTTCGGTACTAAAATATTACCGAATTCGAAAGACTTTTTCGACTAGTCGAAACGAATTCTTAGAAAAATCGGAACTTTTGATTTGATGGGTACATACTGCTTTGAACAAATGCGTAGTAGAATTTAAAAATTAAAAACTCAATACAAGTCCTACAAAGAAAAAAGGTTTATCTTCTCCCATTCTTTGTTGCCCTCTCCTAATACTCAAGTCCTCACACACAAACACTTATGTAAGTATATCTACCCAACGTACCTAAGTTTGAATGCATTTAGTCACTTCAATACAGATGATTTTTTTTGTGGTTGTATTTAATTGCAATACATTTGCTTGAACATGCATAAGCCTGCTTGAGCAAATGTTATTTCTGCTTAACGAATTTTTTGTTAAACAAATTATTCAATACAACTGTGATCATTTCGATAAAAAAAATGTTTATACTTTCATACGCATTCACACTTTTTTATGTATTTTTGGTTTGTTAATTTCAATTGATTTGAGAAAGATAGTAAAAAGGGTTTTTATTGCTTTGCATGTCCTTATTTAAAACAGATGAAAGCTAAAAAAATATCCAAAAAACACATGCACATATTAATAATCAAGGGTGGACTGAAAAAATTATTCACAGTAAATGCATAAAAATAATGTATAAATATGTGTGCATTGTGCATATAAAAAGCAAAGGGAAACCGACTGACTGACAGTTTGGTTTATTTCATTTGTACTTTCATTATATTCTCAGCATGTGATTTTATTATGTTCTCTTTTGGTTTGTATATTTGATAATAAAAATAAATAACAAAAATAGTCAAGTGTATGTGTGTGTTATTGTTGACAAAAAAACTTTATAGATTTGAATTAAATAACTTGCATATGATAAGTTAGTACATACATACATACTAAATTAATTTCTTAAATGTGCTTAAAAACAATAAAAAAACAACAAAAATTTTTTCTACAATTTTGAATCTTTAAAATTTTGTAAAACTGTCAGCCAGATAAAGAATTTTTTAGAAGGCATTACAAGCGTACCCCAATTATATGCGAAACGGACAACCAAAAAAGATTTTCGCGGAAATTTTTTAATATTTGGCACAACATTACTTCTAGTAGGTACGAATGCTAAATATTTTTTGTTTCTGATGTCTATTTGTCGAGTTATCGGGTGGTAAAGTGTTGCAATATTTGAAATTGTGTATTTTACAAAATTTTACAAACTTCGACATTTTTAATGTTTTTTTTTTTAATTTTTTATTTAATGTGGATAGAAAGAGTATTTCTTTTATATTTTAAAGTCATACGCAGATTAATTTTAAAAATAAATAAAACGTACTTTTTGGCCACGCTGTTAATCTTTAATCTCTTAATAGGTCTGAAGTCTTAAACTTTAAACTCAAGACATGCAAAACACGTCTTAAAAATATGAATAAAGTACCGTTTGCATATAAAGTTCTAAGCCACAATTGGATTCTGTAATTGTCAATCGAAATTTGAATTATTTTTGTCTTTTTATACCCTTCACATAAGTGATAAGGGTATATATAAGTTTGTCATTCCGTTTGTAATTCCTTTATTATCCATTTGGGACCCCATAAAGTATATATATTCTGGATCCTTATAGATAGGGAAACCGATTTAGCGATGTCCGTCTGTCCGTCTGTCCGTCTGTCCGTCTGTCCGTCTGTCCGTCTGTCCATCTGTCCGTCTGACCGTCTGTCCGTGTTATGGTTGAAATCAACTTTCTGAAGCCCCCCGATATCGCATAGACCCGAATGTGGTATTAAACTGTCACAGATAGTCTCGAGAAAATCGGTATTGAAATTCAGCAAAATCGCCCGATAAATAACCGAGATATAAGCAAAAAACCACGACTACCTCGGTTTTTTGAGTCTACAACAACAACAAAGAACATACTTTTACATGTAATAATAAAAAAAAAACAACAAAAAAACAACAAAAAAAGAAAAAACAGAATCAGTCATGTCTATATTATTGAAACACACCCAAAACAAAAATTTTATTAGTATTAGTGTTCATACATATAACAGCGTTGCCATACAAAGCTTAATTTAAACATTTATAAAATCGCTCCTACGGCTTCCAGGGTTCTCCTACAAAGGTAAAATGTAAGACCGACCCAAATTATTTTTTCCATCCAAACATTTTTGTGGAACATACTTACCCTCTATCTCTAGCCCCTGACATGGTTGCCATACAAAATTTTAAAAAATAAGGTAAAAACCGCTATAACTTCCCCGGACTTGCCCGTAGAGAAAAAAAAATGTATCACAGACCCCCATTAATTTCTACTCCCAAACATATTCCTAGAATATACATACTCCCTATCTCCACGCCCTGAGGGGGTTGCCATACAAAATTTACAAAAATGATATGAAAATGCCCACAACTTCTTCAGAGTTGGCCTTAGAGCAATAAAGTGTACGACCGACCCCTATTAGTTTCTTCTCCCAAACATATTCTTGGAACATACTTACCCCCTATCTCCACCCCCTAATGGGGTTGCCATACAAAATTTACAAAAATGATAAAATGCCCACAACTTCTTTAGAGTTGGCCTTAGAGCAATAAAGTGTACGACCGACCCCTATTAGTTTCTTCGCCCAAACATATTTCTAGAACATACTTACCCCCTATCTCCACGCCCTAATGGGGTTGCCATACAAAATTTACAAAAATGATGTAAAAATGCCCACAACTTCTTCAGAGTTGGCCTTAGAGCAATAAAGTGTACGACCGACCCCTATTAGTTTGCCCTCCCAAATATATTCCTAGAACATACTTACCCCCTATCTCCACGCCCTAAGGGGGTTGCCATACAAAATTTACAAAAATGATGTAAAAATGCCCAAAACTTCTTTAGAGTTGGCCTTAGAGCAATAAAGTGTCCGACCGACCCCTATTAGTTTGCCCTCCCAAACATATTCCTAGAACATACTTACCCCCTATCTCCACGCCCTAATGGGGTTGCCATACAAAATTTACAAAAATGATAAAATGCCCACAACTTCTTCAGAGTTGGCCTTAGAGCAATAAAGTGTATGACAGACCCCTATTAGTTTCTTCGCCCAAACATATTTCTAGAACATACTTACCCCCTATCTCCACGCCCTAATGGGGTTGCCATACAAAATTTACAAAAATTTTTAAAATGCCCACAACTTATTCAGAGTTGGCCTTAGAGCAATAAAGTGTACGACCGACCCCCATTAGTTTGCCCTCCCAAACATATTCCTAGAACATACTTACCCCCTATCTCCACGCCCTAAGGGGGTTGCCATACAAAATTTACAAAAATGATGTAAAAATGCCCACAACTTCTTCAGAGTTGGCCTTAGAGCAATAAAGTGTACGACCGACCCCTATTAGTTTGCCCTCCCAAATATATTCCTAGAACATACTTACCCCCTATCTCCACGCCCTAAGGGGGTTGCCATACAAAATTTACAAAAATGATGTAAAAATGCCCAAAACTTCTTTAGAGTTGGCCTTAGAGCAATAATGTGTCCGACGACCCCTATTAGTTTGCCCTCCCAAACATATTCCTAGAACATACTTACCCCCTATCTCCACGCCCTAATGGGGTTGCCATGCAAAATTTACAAAAATGATAAAATGCCCACAACTTCTTCAGAGTTGGCCTTAGAGCAATTAAGTGTAGGACCGACCCCTATTAGTTTGCCCTCCCAAACATATTCCTAGAACATACTTACCACCTATCTCCACGCCCTAAGGGGGTTGCCATACAAAGTTTACAAAAATTTTTAAAATGCCCACAACTTATTCAGAGTTGGCCTTAGAGCAATAAAGTGTACGACCGACCCCCATTAGTTTGCCCTCCCAAACATATTCCTAGAACATACTTACCCCCTATCTCCACGCCCTAAGGGGGTTGCCATACAAAATTTACAAAAATGATGTAAAAATGCCCACAACTTCTTCAGAGTTGGCCTTAGAGCAATAAAGTGTACGACCGACCCCTATTAGTTTGCCCTCCCAAATATATTCCTAGAACATACTTACCCCCTATCTCCACGCCCTAAGGGGGTTGCCATACAAAATTTACAAAAATGATGTAAAAATGCCCAAAACTTCTTTAGAGTTGGCCTTAGAGCAATAATGTGTCCGACGACCCCTATTAGTTTGCCCTCCCAAACATATTCCTAGAACATACTTACCCCCTATCTCCACGCCCTAATGGGGTTGCCATGCAAAATTTACAAAAATGATAAAATGCCCACAACTTCTTCAGAGTTGGCCTTAGAGCAATTAAGTGTAGGACCGACCCCTATTAGTTTGCCCTCCCAAACATATTCCTAGAACATACTTACCACCTATCTCCACGCCCTAAGGGGGTTGCCATACAAAGTTTACAAAAATGATGTAAAAATGCCCACAACTTCTTCAGAGTTGGCCTTAGAGCAATAAAGTGTAAGACCGGCCCCTATTAGTTTCTTCTCTCAAACATATTCCTAAAACATACTTACCCCCTATCTCAACGCCCTAATGGGGTTGCCATACAAAATTTACAAAAATGATAAAATGCCCACAACTTCTTCAGAGTTGGCCTTAGAGCAATAAAATGTACGACCAACCCCAATTAGTTTGCCCTCCCAAACATATTCATAGAACATACTTACCCCCTATCTCCACGCCCTAATGGGGTTGCCATACAAAATTTACAAAAATGATGTAAAAATGCCCACAACTTCTTTAGAGTTGGCCTTAGAGCAATAAAGTGTACGACCGACCCCTATTAGTTTGCCCTCCCAAACATATTCCTAGAACATACTTACCACCTATCTCCACGCCCTAAGGGGGTTGCCATACAAAATTTACAAAAATGATAAAATGCCCACAACTTCTTCAGAGTTGGCCTTAGAGCAATAAAGTGTACGTCCGACCCCCATTAGTTTGCCCTCCCAAACATATTCCTAGAACATACTTACCCCCTATCTCCACGCCCTAAGGGGGTTGCCATACAAAATTTACAAAAAGTATGTAAAAATGCCCACAACTTCTTTAGAGTTGGCCTTAGAGCCTATTTAAAGATTAGAAATATTTCATAAGTAAAAAAATGGTTAAAAATAAAAAAAGTTTGGGATTGCGAAAGGTCAATGTGAAGGGTATATAAGATTCGGCACAGCCGAATATAGCGCTCTTACTTGTTTTACTTAAAGTTACAAACGGACCTTAAATGTGCCAAAATATATATTTATTACCTCTTGGGGTCGACATATAAAAAAGGACCGAAAAATGACTATACATTTTCGAGGCCTATCGACGCAGTTCAAATTAGGTTGGTTTAGAAGTTACAAAATGGACTTAAGCAGTTACCAAATCGAGATTTTTTCCGGACTTGCACCTTATAGTCCACAAATTAAAATAAGTTCCAAACTTTTTATCTACCATTTCCTGAAAACTCGCCTTAGTGTATAACATCCTTAGTCCAAAATCTCTTGTTTCATGCATTTGGGATGTACATCAAGAAATCAGGCAGTCAGTTAGTCAATCAGTAAGTAACGTTCCTTTCTGAAAACCTTTTATAAAAATTAGAGACCGTAATAATTATTCCATAGAAATAAATCTCAAAAAATAATAATTATTGATTTTGATTTTTATAATTTTTGTCGAAAAATAATTATTATTTTTTTATTAAAATTTTTTTGAATTTGACAATCCCCGATATAAAAGCATATATTATGCAAAAAGGAAAATAAATTGGGAAAATAAAGGTTGTAGTTGAAAAAAAACGACAAAACAACGCCCAGCACCTAAAATCTAACAACAGGGGGCAAATTATGGCATTCGATTTGAATCGAAATTCTACTCGATCGATCGAGTTGTCAATGATTTTAATATAGGAATTCTAATAAGAATTTTTAAATTTCGATTTGAATCGAATGGCGTAATTTGCCCCCAGGTATTTTTCTGTAGAAGTAAAGTTCAAAATAATTGTGCTTTACTGCACCGACCTTTTAACGTCCTTGTACGCATTTGTATGGGCTCTATCGCTAAACTTTTTCCAAAGCATTAAAGTCCCATAATGCCTACTTAAACTAAGATCTTAGTACTGGTATTTTAACGCACCGAATTCTGTGACTTTTGTTTGGCTTATAGGGGGTTTCTCTTATATTTGTTTTATTTTTGAATCTTCATTGTAAGCTTCATATTGAATACTATATGCCAAATTTGATTTTAAAATAAAGCGCCACGACTTAAGTATATCTATAAATAAAATATATGTTATTTAATTTATAGGGTTTGTTGTTGGTTAAGTTTGTCTATATGCATTTCATTGGTTCTTACACCAAATCATCAGTAGACTTCAACCACCCAAATTCTTAAAAAACTCATGAATATTTTCTGTCTTTATATAATAACCTCATTAAACAAAATGAGAATTACTATAAGAAAACCAAAACGTTCAAGTTTTTTTAAGAATCCAACAAACCATTATTCGCTATTCGCTTGTTTTGATTTTCTTTTTCCCCTTACATTTAAATAACCATTGGTTATTACTAAATGTATTAAGGGGCAACCGAAAACAAAACCTTGTTGTTAAACAACACAATTTTTAATGAGGTTATTATATAAAGACAGAAAATATTCATGAGTTTTTTAAGAATTTGGGTGGTTGAAGTCTACTGATGATTTGGTGTAAGAACCAATGAAATGCATATAGACAAACTTAACCAACAACAAACCCTATAAATTAACAAAAAAATTGGGATTAAATCCTAAATAATTTTTTTAAAAATTGTATATGTTTTTTAACAAAAAAAAATGTTTACAAGGTAATGATCAGGTTTTAATTAAGTTTCCATTGGGCTAGGATGGGAAACCTTAGTTTTTATTCAAATATGAACTACTAAATATTTTAAATTATAGAGAAAGATTACTTTAGAATATTTTTTCTTGCTCTTATTACGTTAAGACAAAAACACTTTTTTTGGAGAAGATCAACATTTTCAAAATCTTTTAAACCGATTGTTTTTCTTCTAAAGCATTTCATTTAATATAATAAGGCAAAAGGAGCTTTTGTAAAAATTTTTAAAAACTTTACTTCTACCAAAAGTTTTGAGTAAAGTGGTCTGCGGCTGACATAAACGCACTTGAATAACATGTGTTATTAATTCTTTAAAATAATTAAATTTTAATCAAGGTTTTTTCAAGTTTTTTTCCATTACGGAGAATCCTACAACAAATTAAAGCGTACAAGGACTTTTTTGTTTTAATTTATTTTATATTTTTTAAACTGCTTTTGGTTTTATAGCATTTTATAGCTTTAACTGTTTAAGCAAACAAAGTGTTTGTAGTCTTTTATTATTTTAATTTTAATTTAATTCAAAAAAAAAAGTTTGCACATACAGATGTCCAACATTAAGTTGTCGAAAGCAAAAAAAAATCGTTCGCCAGTTTGAAAAAAATGGGATTTAAATAAAGAAAAAAAATTTACACTAAAAGCTGTATCATAAAAACAATTGTAGTTTTTTATAGTAATTATTTGAAACATGTTAAAAAAAATTCGGAATTAAATATGCCTGAGCTTTTAATTAAAAACAGTTGCACATGCATTTATAAATTAATTTAAAATTTTTAACTCATAATTATTCTTTAATGTTTTATGCACATCGCACAGTAATCATGAACAGCCTTAACTAAAAAGTTTTATAAAAACCAGTTTTTTATTTTTAAAAATATATTTTTAATTTTAAACCAAATTAAGTTCAATAGTAAAATAAAACATTGCATAAAGCTTAATGCAAAAAAAAAGTAATTTCGTTAGCCTTCGAGTTTGACGACTTATGATTAGTGGGCAATAATTGAATCGATTTTTTTTCAATATATTTTCATTTTGTTTTAAAGCGTTGCGCTTAAAAAAAATATTGGGTTCACTCTTGGTGTTAATATATTTGTCGGCTACAGTCGGTGTCAAAATTGATTGACATATTTAATATAAAAACAATTAATTTTGTTGTGTAGTATTTTATAAATTATTTTTCCATATTTTCTATTGTTTTTTTATAAGCAAGATAAGCATATAATATATATATAAATAATGTATTAAACGTTTGCTGTAGAAATAATTTAAAGGAATATATTATTTTATTGGTAAGTTTTAATTATTACAATTTTCATGCTGCTGAAGGATTTATTTATTTAATAGAAAAAACTTGTCAACTAAAAACACCACTATAACAGACACGAGAAATAAAAGGAAATTGCTTAATTTTAAAATTATTTAAAATACTTTTTCAAAACTTAAATACAAAATTAAGAAAAAAAATCCTTAAAATAACAAAATAATATTAAGTAAACGCTATTTTCAAATAAGTTCTCATGTTATGTGCGAGGTTTTTCACAACTATACGCAACATCCATTTAACTAATTTTCTTTAAAACATATCAATATTTTGTAAAACTTTAAGCGAATAAAATTTTCAATTAAATTCCCATTAACTACTAAACAATTTAAATTAGCTTCACTCACACGCATTACAATCACATTTACTTATTCCCAAACTCAAACATATGCGGACATTTTCGCGTAAAACAGAGAGAGATATTAGAAGAACAACAGAAATGCATGTTTAGTATTATTTTAGATAATTTAGGAACAAACTCTAAATATTTTTATTACAACACACACACTCAAACTAATAACCCTGTCGGACCTACGGTAGTCGACTACAAAAATAACTCACTTTAAGTGAAGTTTTTTAAAACTTAATACAATGCTGAATGAAAAGTAATCCAGGAGAAACTCTATAAAGTCACACACGCATAGTGCGTTACTTATATATACTATTTTGGTTTTCTCTTGTGGTGCGAGACTGACAATCTTATAAGCCTGGGTTCGAATCCCACCAGCGTCGCGGTTGATAGGATAAATTATTTTTTTTTAATATTTATATCTTCTTAATTCCCGTTGCTTATTTTCTTTCTTTTTAGCAAGTAAAAATTGGAGCAATTGTACTGGCCCAAGTGATCGATCATTTGTGTGCGTTTTATCAAGGCTGGGCTTGTTTTTGTGATCAAACTTGTTTAAAAAAATTTTCAATGTGGGGTTCTTATTAGGGCAGCTGAAAATTGGGTGACTTTGAAAAAACTACAATATAACTAACTTTAGGTTAGCTACAAGTAGGAGAAAACAATCTTAGAATAGTTAGTTGATAACATTTAAAAGTAATCCAAGTGTCAGTCAACACTAGCTGCGAAATAGTTAAGTTAAAGTTAGTTTAAAGTTACTTGAATGTCCGACAGGGAAATGATATTAAGTAAAATTTTTAAAATCACTCATACGCCATATTGCACAAAAGCTGCACACACCAACCACAATCACAACACGCACCATTACAACGTGGCTAATGTGTGTACTAAAAGAACATATTCGCATAAATATTGAAAAATGTGAGTTTTGTAATAAAAAGAGGGTATAAATAAAACGTTTAGGTGCGAGGTGCAATAATTTTTAACAAATCAGACTTTTATGTATGAAAATAACATACTTTAGACCTAACGATTTACAAAACGGTTTTCTTAAAATCATAAACTAATTATTTTAAGACAAGATACCTTAATGTCAAAATATTAAACTATTATCGGATCTTATTTGGCAAAACAATACATAAAACAATTTTTCAAATTTTGTTGACGTATTATTTACTTTCTAAAAGGCACTCCGGTAAGCGGTTGTGTAAAAGAGTAAAAGTGTTACATTTGCTGCCATTCACTTTTGTATTTAGTTGGGGAATAGATAAGTGCTTACTGCAAAGTGCATTGGCTTACTAGAAAAAGTTGAATGTATTTTGCAAGAGTTTGAACCTATCACAAAATGCTTCTTTTTTACATTTTTTTTCAAATTTTTTTGTCAAATTTTTAAGAGAGTTTCTAGAAAAAAAATGTTTTTTGTAAAAAAAAGGGTTTATATACAATTACAAATACTTTAAAAAATCATGTTAACTTAAATAAGAATATTTTACACAATACGATATTGAATTCTAAAAAAACTCGAAAGAAGAAAATGTTTTTACCCCGTCGTACTACTTTAACTAACCTTATGGCAGCAGCATAAAAACTAAGAGTCATTAAACGCCCATTTGGCGTTATCATTTCAACATTGTCCTCTCCCAACGTCGAAAACGCGTCGGTTTGATTATCTTTTTCTGCCTGGATATTTTAAATTTAAAAAATATGTACGCATTTCTCCCTAAGGGATTAAAAACATATTTAAATTTTTGAGTTATGATTAACAATGTAAGTGAAATGGTCATGCTCATAACAAAGAAATCGCCTTTATAGCAATTGAATTATTTTCTTATAACTTTTGTTTTTTCTTACATGCTAAAGGCTAAAAGGCATTGTGATTCTTGTAGGCAGCGTTTTGTAGAGAAAAAAATGGATTTTTTTAGTATGCGCAGGGATTAAAAAAAATCTACTGACAACACTGTACAAGCTCACTTACAACAGAGTTTGTTGAAGATAAAAAATTTATCAAAAAATGTACAAAAAAAATTAAATAAGATTAGTAGAATTTCTGATTTCTGAATGGAAACTCATATTTCTAAAATTTTAAGGCAGAAATTGGAAATTGAATAATCGTGCTCTATTAATATTCTATATTGGGGACATACTTCGACACGACCCCTAAGGCCACAAAAATATGTGCCTCTTAATAACACTTCCCTTTAAGTCTTCAGGATTATGTGAGGGTCTTTTAACCCAGAGATAACGAGGTTTGTTCTTTTTTTGCTAATAAGCGATTTAATATTTTTGGGGCATTGTTGGATAGTAGTCCATGCCAAGACTTAACGCTAATCACACTATTCGCAGACTCTGCTGTTAACTGTTGAGAATATTTACTTTAACCGCTCAGTGCTAACGCTTGCCATGGAAAACTGCAAGGAGAATTATTTCCTCCAAATCCTGGAGGAAATATTTCAGTTCGGAAGGACAAAAAAGTATCTTTGCAACACCTTTTAGTTTATTACATTTAATTAAGAAGTAAAATTGGAATAACCGAATTATCTTTTCTTCTTATCACTAGCACTGAAGATCTCAAAGATCTATGTATGTGGGAGCCTAAATACCAACCAATTCAACATTATCTAACCTAATACCTCCCGCCATTGGTACTTAACATTTTTTGAAACAGAAAGATCGCATTTATCATAAGCTTTTTCTCCCAAGACGATTAAAACTTCAAATTTGATTTAATAATTCAAAATATTGGTAGCCATGAAATAAAAGTTTCATATATTTTATTAAACAATATGCAATATTTAAAGACTTTCATCTTGAGGTGGGAAATCAAATTAAAATATCTGCACTTTAACAAGAAATTGAAAATAGAGAACGTTAGTTGTATATTATAAAAACTATAATTTCCCTCGGAAGGCATAATATACCTCTCCGTGGACATCGAGATGATAATCCTTTGCTATCTTCTGAAAATACAGGTTCGCAAGGTATTTTTCGTTTACTTCTTAGATTTCGTAAGGATGCCGGAGATAAAATTTTAGGCCGCCGTTTCCAATTTTTTCCTTTAGATGATTCATTTATATTAAAAACAATTTAAACTGAATTAAAAAAAGTTTCCATAATCTTATTTAAAGAATTATACTAAAAAATATTTATGACGCTAAATACTATTCTATAATTTTTGGCAAAACCACTGATTTATAGGCAAAAGCCAAATTATTTTAGCTTCAGAAGTTTTTCAATGAAAAGGAAAAGTTAGTAAAAGAAGAATTTATTGGCTTTATCGACGCTTTTGAAGATGGTTTAAGTGATATTGGCGATGACGTCGAAGTGCCAGATAATGCGAACACACTATTTTCAGTAGTTTGAAGAGCTTTGAAAAACATTGCTATTAGTTTGGAAAATGGTGTGGGGGTTTGAAACTGCCCGGTGGGTATCCTTTGATGTTAGAGGAAAATGGTGCAGTTAGAAAAATGCAAGAAACCGCAAAAAATGTCTTGCTATTACCATAAATTTAACAACTCGATTTTGAAAGGCAATAAGGTACCAATAATTCAAAAAGTTGTATCGTTTGTTAAAGAAACCAGCAAATTTATTTTTAAAAAAACTTTATCCTAAGCGTTAGGTAGTTGTTCTGAAATATCCAAGTACAAATTGGTCTTCATTATGCAAAACACGATCATGATTCATTTTATAGTTTGCAGTAAGAATAAAGCACATAATTGAGGCATTGGAAAAGATACCCGAGTGAAAAGATAGGGATACGTTTTCAAAAGCCTTATTTTTAAAAACTTCTCTGAGCACTTCCATATTTTAAATAATATACTCACTGTCACACAGCCGCTTAGAACCATTCAATAAAAACAGAATATAGATTAACAAAAAGGATCGTATTAAAAAACGCTGACAATGTGGCTGGGGCTAAAAGGAATGAAGCTCAAAGAGAATTTAAAGCTATTTTTGAAGAGGCAAAAAATATTTGCGTTGGTATGGGAATTTTAGTTGGAGAGCCTTGATTTGAAAGAAAAGCTCATTCTAAAGATATCTAAATATACCACCCTTTATTATTACCCTGTATTGAATGTGTTTTACAGGACTTAAAAATACGTTTCTCAAAGGACGTACTTTATTTGTTTAAGAACCCTCAACTTTTGCCTTACAATATTACTACATTAACTGATTTAGAAATTATAATTCCACAACTTGCAGATTTATTAAAACTTAAAAAAATTTATAAAAAAACTGCTTATATTAAATTGTTTTTAAATTGTGTGCTTCATTTAGAATTTCCCTATCCCCCCCAAAAGCTTGAGCTGGATCCGCGCCTGATTGGTAGTCAGTGTTTGGTTATTCCTGTAAACTTTTGCCAATTTTCCAAACTTATAACACAAGTTCTTATTAATTTTCTTTCCTGATCAGTCCATTGTTCAATATAGCTCCTGTATGAAACCTACTACCGAGAATCTTGTTTAATTGTAATTGCATATGCATGAGCTTGACTTCTTCTTCGATCATTTGTTTCAATGTTTTTCCTATTTGCTTTGAGCTCATGATCTTTTATATTTGTTATTTATTTTTCTTTTTTCCGATATTTTGCCACCACAATGGGTAGCTTCTTCAGGGAAAATTATAAGTTTTATTGAACAGTTCAAAAAATTATTTTATTTATCACTTAAAAAATCTACCCATTGTGGTGGCGAAATATCGGAAAAAAGAAAAATAAATAACAAACATAAAAGATCTTGAGCTCAAAGTAAATAGGAAAAAACATTTCTTGCTTTTATTAAATCGGAATGTTTTTCTTATTTAAACAAAATAATAAAGATTATTTATTACAGATTTAAATTATTTGTTTTTATTGGTATTTTTGAATAGAAATTGCTTAAAGGGACCAACGGCACAACACACACATATAATCACACATTATTCTAGCTGTTTGCGTATAGCGGTTTTCGAGTTTGCTCGTTGTCGTTCTTTTTGACTTGTTTTTTGTCGTTGTCCCCAGCGGACTGAAAAGTTTAGCAAACAATATTTTGGTGTTTTGTTGGTTTTAACATTTAAATTTTCGTGGGAAATTTTCAATTAAATTTTTCTATTGTTCCCTCCTTTTTCTTCTTCTTGGTCTCTCAATTGATCTGCCCCTTTTTCCGTACTATTTACGAGTACACACCACAGTGTGCGGTTGGCTGCTAGTTTGTAGTTTTACTGTCTTTCTCGTTAGGAAGCTGTGTTGTTATTGTAGATGCGGTTGTTAGTTTTTCGCCATCAGTGTTTTTGTTATTGTAGTTTGTGTGAACATGTTTGTTGTTCTTGAATGCACAAACAAATAAAGATTAAACTTGAAATACACACATTTCTACTAAGCCATACATACGTACAGAAATATGCAAAGGTTGTAACGATATACATACATGTGTGTATCGAAGACAGCACTGCCCAATGAGAGGGGATGATTTATGAGAATGTGTTGGTAATTTTTCACTGTGTTTATTATTCAAAAACCCAATGTAATATCCCCCTGTGTTGTTGTTACTTTTCTTTTGTTTTGCTTTCTGAGTTATGGTTTTTTTGTAGGTACTCGTGTTGTGTAGATGTAAAATTCGATTAGTGTTCGCCCCATTGAGACACTCTTGGCTTACATTGATCTAAAAGGATATACTTATATAAGTAAATGTACAAAGTTGTTTAGTGTTGTTGTTATTATTGTTGTTCCCTTGTTATTTTGTAATTAATTTTTAGTATCGGTTATATTGTGACACTACATTAATTTTAGTATTTTTTTCAAGATGACAAAAACCACAGTTTCGCACAGAATTTAGAGTTGCTCTTTTATGAAATATTTTGCAATCTGTTTTTCAAAAACAGCATACAGCTATCAGAGCTGTTTAGTGTATTTATTATAATTTTTGTTGCTGTTAATATGAAATTGTGTTCCTCCTTGTTTTTGTAAATAAATATTTTTAACTTTTCTATTAACACTTACTTAAAAGTATTTAAAATTACAGTATTGTTAGATTGTAATCTACTTACATACATATATATATAATAACAACATTAGTGGTTTGCATTATTGTACAGGCCCAACGCGTAAAGCTAGAGACTCGAAATTTTTCTGCAGCTTCCTCTTACGGTGTTTTGATAGACTACTAATGTATTTTAAAAAATTCAAACTTCAAGAATCTACAAATGAGGCAAATGGGGAAATATAAGTAATTTTCTTTCTCCCTTACTATACGAAATTTTTTTTAAAGGGGCTAAAAATTTTATTTTAGTCCATCTTACGTCAATTTTGTTACGTCTTAGCAAACTCATATAGCAGTTTTATTCAAGTTGCATTCGACAGCGGCGTTTACGCTTTTGGTTGCCTTTTCGACCAAAATAAAAATTGTATATGGGCATTTCCATGTCATCGTACGTGACATTTGTACGCCTACAAAGTGGTGTAGATTTTGCAAAAAGAGTGGTAACTGAAAAATTGTTTCGTCAATATGTTACATTTAGAGGGTACTATAATCTAAAAAAAAATCATGACTTTGAAAACCTTGCCGGCCAAAATATCGGGCGAAAAAGGCGCATATCGTACGTGACAAAAAACGGAAGTGATGTCGAGGTGCATGCACATATATACGAAAATCTGCGAATTGTAAAAATTTTTTTCCTTTCTTTAAGTTCTTTCACCAAGCCAAATATTTTTCCTTGATAATCCATAATTTTTAAATACAAAAAGATTTTTAGATGATTTTGTTACGTACAAATCTTAATATCGTTCGTGACATACCGTATGTGACAGATTTTTCTCTTATAGTATTTGTCTGAAAAAAAAAATAGGTTTTTTTAATATATGTATACATAACAAATTTAAAAAGAATTAAAAAATGTTTATTCGGTGATAATAGCAATAAAAACAATAAAAGGTTATTTTCATTTCTTACTATACACTATGTACTGCTGGCGCTGGCACTTAATTATTAAATTTTAATTTTTTCTCTTACTGAATAGGCAGTTCGAGACACATTTATATACTGGTTATCATGATAAGTAAACGAATGAAGTTTTCTTATTTTTGGGATGGGCTGGACATTTTGCCATTTTTCATGGAGATGAGCAGAAAACCCTTCAATCTCTTCGGTAGCAACATAAAACAAATTAACTCCTTCCACATATTTATGAGCACATTCATAAAATGAGAAAGCATCTGGCAAAATTAATTTATTTGCTTTTACAATTTTCCAGAGCTTTCTTTTAACAGTACCACCTACTCCATCAACTGCACCTTTACCATGTGATGTGGCAAAGAAGTTCCATTTTAAATGTTGGCAGCTAAATTTGTTTACAAAAGAGGGAATACTTTTTAAAATGAATTTGTTTTTAAATTGAGCGCTACTCCAATCAGAAAATATGTATATAGACGATATATCTTCATATTGTTCGGTTATTTCAAGCATAGTTTTTGTAATAAAATAGTAAACATCAAACTTATTGTGTGTTAATTCGTCGTTAATTATTTTTTTTTTGTCTTTTTTGGCTGCATCTGCGAACTTTTTTCGATAGATATGCTGTCATTCAGCCTCCTTTTTCCGGTATTTCTTTATTTGTTCTTCGTTTTTCTTCAAGTCCTCCCTCCATTTCTTTGTAGTCTCATAGCTATTTTTACCCATCTTAATAAAATATTTATGATTATAAAGGAATTTGAAAGTATTAAATTGAATTGTGTTACTTACAATATCGTATGCTACAAACTTTGAAAGACTATAAAATTTTTATTGCATCAAATTAAAAAAAAAAAATCGATCAATATTTGTTTGCGAGATTTATCTTGCTTTGAACTTTTATTTTTAAATACTTGCGACCGGTCGAATTCAAATGATGACGACAAATAACGTTTTTGCATTACGTATGTGACATTAGAATATCATTCAAAGCAATCTATAAAAAATACCGCTATTCGAACTCTAAATTTTTAATTTCATAATGGAACTTGGCCACTGATGTTGTAACATTATTTTTAAAGTATAATTGGAATATTACAATTACCTAAATTTAGCCACTAGTTAAGACAAAATAGTTAATTTCAATTTCTGGAAATTGATCAAAGAGATTACCAGTTTAATCTGCTATTTTTGCTCTTTTTAAATTATAATTAGCTATAAATACTTTTACATAATAAAATTTAAGTGTTTTATTGCTCTTTGGTATATTTAAAAAAAAGTTGCGATGACTTTTATTTTTCCAGCCGTGGTTGACATATTCATGGAAATGCCCATATGTAACTTAATTTACAACATAAAAATTTTCACAATAAACGTATGCTTTAGCATTTTTGAGATTACAAGTCTACAGATATTTAAGACTTTTAACCCTGATTCAACTGGTACTTTTTAGCGTTTCATGTGGTTAATATTATATATTTACCCAAATAAGGTCTGGAATCAACAAAGGAAAAATTTATCTTTTTAATATAAATGTTTAATTTTTAGATATAGTTTTGTAAATTGTGATCCTAAAACTCATATATATAAAGGCTTTTGGCTGAGAAGTCAGAAGTCGAGTAATTAGGAAAAATTTGCATTTGTATATATTTTGTACACATTTATTTATATCTTTTTAAATTGTTTTTATTTATTATTATTATCTACACACAAAATATTAAAGTAAGTAATCTTTACTTAAATAAGGCCACAGTGGGGTCATAAGTGCGCTTAATTGAAATAGAAAGTAGAGATTCCTTTGAACCAAGTACGATTTATCTAGTAAAAATTTTAGCCACATTTCTGGCAAAAAATGTATTTATTTATATTCTAAACTATACTTGATGTTAGTTTAAAAAAATTAATTAAAACGTAGAAGGGTTTAATTCAAAATTTAAAAACTATTTTATTACTTACGGTGCTTTATTAAAGAAAAAGTGTTTTATTTTTAATTTTTTATACATTTTTAATCTTGCGATTGCGTCGGTTCATTGTTTGCCTATATTTTATATACCAAAAGACCAGCTGAACAATTTTAATAATTTTATTAGTATTTAACACCAGAGGTCGCGTTTCGTTTGATTTGAGACTGAATGGGATTCCAAGTGAACAACCGTTTTTTATTCACCAACTGCCCAAAATAAAATTACAGTCACCCTTCTCAGTCCCTAACAAATCGCAACTAATGATCTTTTCTTATCCAATAGCGTAAGCTTCCTCATATATGATAAAATATCAGCAACCATTGCTCGGAATCAAATATGTGATCATTCTTTCTGGCCGCATCATGTTTTAGTTCGTGAATATGTGTATAATCAACGCACATACAACATTGCCCGGATTCCTCCCTGTGAGCCTACAATTTCAAAAAACTAGTTAGTTCTTTGGATAATCAACTTTTTATTATTTATCAAAATGTACGTGGTATTAAAACTAAACTACCTAACTTATTTTTGCAAAGTTTTAATTTTAATCATCATGTTATTGTCCTGACTGAAACCTGGTTGAATAGTACCTATTTTAATGCTGAAATACTTTGCGATAACTTTAGAATTTTTCGTCGTGATAGAATTACAAATACAACTGGTGGTGGAGTATTAATAGCCATCTCTAAGCTTTATTCTATGGAAGAAATCAAAACAGACTTGCCACCTAATATTGAATTCATTGCAGTTGTTTTAAAAGTCAACCACAAAAACATCTATATCACCTGTTCCTACATTCCACCAAATTCTGATCTAATCATATATAATTATCATACTGAGGCAATTAAATTCGTCATTTCTCAAACTAATCCTGTTGATGCAATTTTTGTTTTTGGCGATTTCAACTTACCATACATCCCTTGGGAATTTTTAACCGATTCTTATTATTATTTACCTACTTCAACGGACACCAATGCCGATGAAATTTTTAAAAATATTTCTGATTTAAACCTTAACCAAATAAATGGAATTCCGAATACTTTTGGGAAAATACTGGATTTAGTTTTTTCTAACGAGCCCAATGAATGTACTGTTTGCCGTGTTGAACCTGTTACTCTACCTGAGGACCGTTACCATCCTACTATCCAAATAAGCTTTAACTTACACGTAGATAATCACGTAAAAAACAAAATAAGTTACAATAAAGTTTATTGCTTCAACCGAGCTAATTACTCTGATCTAATTAATCTTCTTTGTAATACCAACTGGCTGGAACTGCTATCAACACCAAATGGTTCATCGCACTCTATTGATGACATGATCGATGTGTTTTACAAAATCCTGTTTGAATATATGGATGAATGCATCCCTAAATATATTCCGCATATAAGGTCTGGCCCACCTTGGAACTGCAAGCAACTTTCAAGGTTAAAGAATTTAAAAAACAAACACTTTAGGAAATACAAAAGCTCTGGATCATCTTTTTATTACAGTAAATATTTAGTTCTTCGTGCAGAATATAATTTATTAAATTTACAAATGTACAATAACTATATTCAAAACATGAAACGGAATTTAATTCAAGACCCAAAGTGTTTCTTTAAGTTTGTAAACTCTAAACGCAAGTCGTCTGGGTTTCCAAAAGTCATGAAATATTTTGCAAATGAGTCAAGTCATGAGAATATAATTAGTGACATGTTTGCCGACTTCTTTGCTTCTACATACTCGAATGCAGTTTATAGCACTAGTACTGTCTATCCATACAGAATTATCAGTTATCAAAATATTTCTACGTCTACAATTTCCACCACTCAGATCCTTGACTGCTTAAAAAATTTCAAATCATCTTTTTTAAGTGGACCTGATGGCATTCCAAGTTGTGTTTTGTTGAATTGTGCTGCAGCTTTAGCTGTACCTTTATCTATAATCTTTAATATTTCTTTAAAATATGGATATTTTCCCAAAATCTGGAAGGAATCATATATTATCCCGCTGTTTAAATCCGGAAACAAATCAGTTATATCTAACTACAGAGGTATAGCAAAACTTAGTGATATACCAAAACTGTTTGAAAAATGCTTAATCGATGGTCTTTTTCACCAAATTTCCTGTCTGCTGACACCACTTCAACATGGATTTCGAAAGGGATTATCTGCTATGACTAATGTTCTACATTTAACAACATTCGTGAATAATGCTTTTAATAATGGCCACCCCACTGACGCTGTTTACACGGATTTTAGTAAGGCGTTTGATAAAGTAAATCATACTCTTTTATTGGAAAAATTGAACTTAATGGGATTCAATAGCAATTTCTTAGGCTGGCTGAAATCTTATCTTTTATGTAGAACGCAATCTGTCAAATTTAATTCTTGCTTTTCAAGGAAATTTCTTGTAAACTCTGGTGTACCGCAAGGTAGTCACCTCGGCCCGTTATTGTTTTTACTATTTATTAATGATATGCCAGAGGCAATTAAACATTGTAATATATTGATGTATGCTGATGATGTCAAAATATTTCTGGATATTAAAGAACCGTCTGATCACATTCTTCTGCAGAAGGACTTAAATAATTTTAGTAATTGGTGTGAATTTAACCTTATGGAATTAAACCTTGGAAAATGTGAGCATATGCAATTCTCAAGAGTACGCATTACTCCTTATACCTACATACTTGATAATAATAACTTAAAGTCTGTTGATGTGATTATGGATTTGGGAATACTTCTAGACAGTAAACTAAGCTTTGTCAGACATATAACGTTAAGCGTTAATAAATCCCGGAGCACATTAGCTTTTATTAAGAGGTGGGCGAAAGAATTCAATGATCCCTGTATTACTTTGCGCTTATATACATCCCTGGTGAGACCCATTTTGGAGTTTGGCTCAATTATTTGGGACCCTCATTATAACTTACACAGCGATCGTATTGAATCCGTTCAAAAACAATTTCTTATTTTTTGTTTAAGGAATAATTATCGTAATTATACTGAGCTCCCTTCATACGCCATAAGATTAGCAGAGATCAATTTACCAACTTTAAAAAGCCGGAGAATCATGCTGAATATATCGTTCATGTTTAATCTTATTAATGGTAAGATCTGTTCGGAATTTCTGCTGGGTAACGTTACTTTCAATATTCCTCAACGCACATTACGGTCTTTTAACCCGCTGTATGTAAAAACATATCGTACTAACTTTGCCATGTCAGATCCGTTTCGAAGACTGTGCTGTTGCTTTAACGAAATGTACAACTTAATTGATTTCTCTTTAAGCATTGATGCCATTAAAAGAAACATTATTGTGTATTTAAATAATTTAAATAATTAATTTTCTTTACTAATTTGATCGTGATTGTATTTGTTTGTTTACTTTTTTTTTACTATAATTACAAAATTATTAAGTCTGTAAGGAAATTATCCATAGACTCAAATAAATAAAATAAAAAATAAATAAAAACGTTTCGTTAAAAACCTTCGGAAGTCATTGATGTCTGTCTGAGTAGCCTTAATGAAAATATTAAAAAAGCAGCTAAAGATACTTTTTCTACAATGAAAAAATTATTACAGTAACTAACTGTAAGTTTTTTAGGAAGTATGCCGCAAAGTTTTTTATGAAAAAATCAGTTAAGTTTTAATTCAATATTTTTTTACTGGTTTGAAGAATTATTAAAAGCTTCAACTGCACACTGATTTTCAGTTGAAGTGAATTTTGTCAGTTATTTTTTTGTAATATTTGACTATGTTAATTTTTTTTTATAAAACTTTGTGTTTTCCTGTAAATGACAGAAAATTTAGTTAATTTTAGACGAATGTGTAGGTTAATTTTTTTATGTTTGGGTTGGAATGAATTATTTGGTTAATTTTAATTAACATTTTGTTGGAGGGTTTTTAAATAAATATCCAGTTATTTTTAATAGATTTCCAGTTTATTTTACATATGAGTGTAATTAATCTCTAAAAACCAGAGTACAAATTTTCTCAAGAGTGAGCGATAAAAAAACACCATTCATGAAAAATCTCGAGAGCGAAAAATCCTAAAGAAAATTTTTTCTTCTCACGTTCATAAAAGAGCGTGAAAAAATTTCTGCCCACCCTCACTCACTTATGAGAAGTTTGTCGTTTTTTTTTCACGCTCACAAATCACAAATGAAAAATAAAAACCAAATTTTATTTCTCACTCACAAATGAATGAAAAATTTCTTCTTTTCACTTTCGATTCATTCTTTTATGAGTGCGAGTGTTGCTTTAATATTTTTCACGCTTTGTAACAGAGTTGCCGGAAAATAATTTTTAAGCGGGTGAAATTTGTACTCCCAATAAGAGTAAAAAAATTCTTGCATTTACATAATTTTTTTTTATTTTGCTGCTTGCATACACTTATATGTTGTTAAATTTAAAAAATACTACACATCTATATTTTGATCAGTCTTTTGAGTATATTTTAAATTAAGTGACTTGTAATGCTATTTGAAAAAAAGAAATATATTTTTAAATAAAATAACAACCACAAATTTATAATAAAAATTACGTTTGTTTCCCAGAGTAAGGCAAAAAAGCTATTTTAAAAGAATTGCGTTACTTCATTTTTATACTGAGGAATCGATATGTAGGTTTATAAACAATAATAAATAAATATTAACGTAAAGGATTACTTATAGCAGCATTTATTGTGAAAAAGTCATATTTATAAAAAAATTGTTTTTGTTAAGAAACTTAAATAATACATTATATTTTATGTTGTGATTTTTTACAAATATTATAGTCTTCACTGACACAAATTTTCATAGCAATCTTTAAAAATATTTTTGAACTGTTTTCCTAAATTTTTAATTGACGTTCTCTAATAAAAAAAGTATTTTTTGTGTATTGTGTTCAAGGTCGCAAGGTCGCAACTGCTGAAAGGTAAAGTTTTAAATTGTTGTACATAAAAAGATTTGCGTGTGTATTGTATAATAACCACCACAATTTTTTGTAACAATATACCCAATACCTAAAAGGATGACAGACAGGCAGGTACTAAATACTTTCCAATTTAGTGGAAAATCCCAAACAAAATTAAATGATGAACAATTATCTCTAATGGCGGTAAAGCCGAATGCAATTTTTTCCAATCCTTTTAAAATTTGCATTGGTGTGTGTAACAGCTCGATGTTTTTTGCAATATAAACATTAAACGTTTGTAAAAGCTCCTTATTTGGATTTTAAATAGCGTGAAGTGAATAACAAACAATGCCTAAAAGACAATTTAATTTTGAAAAATATGTGTTGTACGATGCATCTTCAAAAAAAGTATTTGTGTAATAGAATCGTGCAAAAAGGAACTTAGTTAGAAAGTGAAGGGAAATATCAAAAGACATTACAAACTACTTCACAAACAAGATAAACAAAGTAATGGTGACGATGCTTTTGTTTGTCACTGGAGTAATGCTCCCCTTCTTGTGAAACCACAACCGCATATTTTTATTACTAAATTCATTAAATCGGATTCATTGAAAAATTTAAATGAAATGAAGTTAAATATATGCAAATAAACCACAACGTATAACAGTGCCTGGTTTTTTAATTTATTAAAAACATGTTTTTAAAAAAAAATTATTCCTACTTTTTTTAAGCATTTCAAAAACTATGCAACAAATTTTTACATATGGCAGCACCAGTAACATGACCAAAAAATTTTATGTGTACACATTTATGAATGCTTCACGAAAAAATTCATTTATGATTTCTCACTTATGAGAAGTACTCGAATTTGATGCTTTTCATTTATGTTCGTGAAAAGAAAAAAATATTTTTTCTTTTCACTTCTCATTTTTGACTGGTGAAAAAAAAAAATTTTTTTCTCGCTCGAGAGTGAGAAGGCACAAAATGTTTTTTAAAAACTCATTCATTAATGAAAAATTGCTGCAGTAAACACAGCGCTCACACTCGTTCTCACGAATGAGAAGTGAGTGAGTGATTTTTAACTCTGCTAAAAACAAAGCTTTTGTGTCTTAATTATATTTTCGATATCTCTTTTTAAGTGTTTAAGATCACTTAAATAAAAATTTAATAAAAAAAAAACAATTATTGAAATACGAAACCTATCAATAGACAAATTATTATCTACCTGTCTCATGCAATTAATTTTTTTAATGGCGTATAAAAATATTTTAGTTTCTAAATTAAATGTTGCGTATACGCCCAGCTATACGCAGAGAAAAGGGTTTTAGTTCTTTTAACAAGAATCGTTGCCAATCGGAATATGTTCAGCTGCCTAGACAGACCAAAGAGAATAAATGCATTATAAGTGATTTTTTTTTTTGAATTACGGGTGATTTTTCACTATTTTTTTATTTAAAAAGCAATGCGTTATGAGCCTTTTTTGCAGAATGCTAACGTGGTACTGATTAAACATGTTGGGTGTTTTGCTCATATTGTTTAGGTTTTCATTGGTGATGATGATTGGATGATGGACAAATTAAAAGCTGATGTTTGCTACGACATTAAATTCCAGGTAACCAAAATACGGACTGTTCTTTACCTTTTTAAATCAATGACATCTTGTAATGAGATCTTATATCAACATACTTTAAGGAAACTTCAAAAAATTTGCTATGATTAGGAAGACCTACACGATCCAATTTTTTACAAAATTAGTTGCATGAAATTTTTTATCGTCTACAAACAAAATTTCTCGTCCCATAAAGCAAAAATCAGATGTTGTTCAATGCGCGCAAGTAGAAAAATTTTATTGTGTTAACGCTTAAACAATTTTTTTCAATGACATAAAAAAAGATTGGTTAATCAAGCTACTATAGATAAATTTTTAAAGTCTTACATTCTACAGCGAAGGATAATGTATTCAAATCTTTAGTTGAGCTTGCATTTCATTTTATACTTTTTACACAAATGTTATTTGTGGTCCACTTACTTGTGGTTTCGTATTTACGCTTTTAATTGATTTTACATTTAAATGCATGACCTAAAATACATATAAAAATGTATATTATTATTTTGTCAGCTGCATTAAAAACATATTCACGCACTAATACACAAGCAAATTCTTTAAATTTTGCAATTTGTGATTTTTTTTCAAATAAATTGCATTACCCTTTTAAAGGTTCTGAACTATTCTTTAGGGAATTGCTCATTAAACTAGTTTTGTGTCCGCTTTTGGCATACGTGTTCTGTTTGCATTTTCGTATATATTGGCTACTAACATACATTATTTGTTATTTTTAATTTAATTTTTTTTTTTCAATAAATTCAGGCCTTATGAAATGTAAAAACTAAAAACTTTAAAAAGGTTTTTAACATGACATGGTTGGTGGGTAGCTAGAGATGAAAATAGTTTTATCTGTTAGTAACACAAAAAAAGTTTCTACAGCCCTCCTAACTATCCAACTCCATACCTGGACTTTTTTATTTCGCAAAAGAAAGAATCGACCTTTAAATCATTAAATTATTAATAAATTAAATAATTAGACTGATGAAGTTTCCTTTGGTTTTATATATATTATGGAAGAAAATTAAATAGTAAATGGAAAATAAACCTTAAGGAGAGAATAAATTAATGTATTGTTAATATTGAAAGTTCAACTATGGCAACCCCTATTGCAGTTAAATAAGAATTCTCCATTTAAAATACAAATAAAAAAATTTTGAAATACAAATGGAAAATTCTGAAACACAATTACAAAATTCTAAAATACAAATAAAAATTTCTGAAATTGAAATAGAATTTTCTGAAATTAAAAAAGAAATTTCCGAAATGGAATTAGAAATTTCTGAAATTGAATTAGGCTACTTATTTACTTAATAAAAAATATGAAAAAACAAGTAAAAGTGCTATATTCGGCTGTGCCAAATCTCATATACCGTTCCCATTGGCCTTCCAAATCCCAAACCTTTTTTTTATTTTTATCAATTTTTTTACTCATGAAATATTTCATATTTTTAAATAGGGGTCGATGTCATTTTTTAACTCTCCACGGATAAAAACGGGGAAGTTGTAGGGGTCTTTATTCTATTTTTTTTCAAATTTTGTATGGCAACCCCCTTAGGGCGTGGAGATAGGTGGTAAGTATATTCTAAAAATATGTTTGGGAGGGCAAACTAATGGGGGTCGGTCCTACACTTTATTGCTCTAAGGCCAACTCTGAAGAAGTTATGGGCATTTTGACATAATTTTTGTAAATTTTGTATGGCAACCCCCTTAGGGCGTGGAGATAGGGGGTAAGTACATTCTAATGGGGTTCTGTCATACACTTTATTGCTCTAAGGCCAATTCTGAAGAAGTTGTGGGCGTTTTCATATTATTTTTGTAAATTTTGTATGGCAACCCCCTTAGGGCGTGGGGATTGGGGGTAAGTATGTTCTAGGAATATGTTTGGGAGAAGAAACTAATGGGGGTCGGTCGTACACTTTATTGCTCTAAGACCAACTCTGAATAAGTTGTGGGCTTTTTATATCATTTTTGTAAATTTTGTATGGCAACCCCCTTAGGGTGTGGAGATAGGGGGTAAGTATATTCTAGGAATATGTTTGGGAGGGCAAACTAATGGGGGTCCGTCCTACACTTTATTGCTCTAAGGCCAACTCTGAAGAAGTTGTAGGCATTTTTACATAATTTTTATAAATTTTGTATGGCAACCCCCTTAGGGCGTGGAGATAGGGAGTAAACATACTCTAGGAATACGTTTGAGAGGAAAAACTAATGGGGTCTGTGATTAATTTTTTTTCTCTAAGGGCGACTTCGGGGAAGTTGTAGCGGTTTCTACCTTATTTTTTAAAATTTTGTACGGCAACCATGTTAGGGGCTGGAGTTAGAGGGTAAGTATGTTCCACAAAAATGTTTGGATGGATAAAATAATTCGGGTTGGTCTTACATTTTACCTTTTGTAGGAGAACCCTGGAAGCCGTAGGAGCGATTTTAAAAATGTTTAAATTTAGCTTTGTATGGCAACCCTGTTATATGTATGCATACTAATACTAATAAAGTTTTCGTTTTGGCTGTGGTTCAATAATATCAAGATGACTGATTCTGTTTTTTTCTTTTTTGTTGTTTTTTTTATTATTACAAACATAAGTATGTTCTTTGTTGTTGTTGTAGACTGAAAAAAAGGAGGTAGTCTTGGTTTTTTGCTTATATCTCGGTCATTTTTCGGGCGATTTTGCTGAATTTCAATACGTTTTTTTAGCGACTATCTCTGACAGTTTGATACCACCTACGGGTCTATGCGATGTCGGGGGGCTTAAGAAAGTTGATTTCAACCATAACACGGACAGACAGATGGACAGACGGACAACGCTAAATTGGCTTCCCTATCTATAAGGATACAGAATATATATACTTTATGGGGTCCCAAGTTGATAATAAAGAAATTACAAACGGAATGACAAACTTATATATCCCTTATCGCTTATCTGAAGGGTATAAAAACACAACTGTCTAAATAGACAATGGCTGCTATGTCAGAAACTAAAATTTTTAAAAATTAAATCGGCTCAAACTAAAAATAAAGTAAACGGAAATATGAAAATTTAGTTAATCTGATACAAGACATGACCACCGCACACTGCACTATTTTACAAGAAGTATGACACTTAAAAGTTGTTTACGTGCGAAACTAGCACTTGCTCTTCTTTAAATGCACCGAAATGTGCACCTAATAAAGCACCCATGAGTGTAATAATTGTGGAATGCATAATCTTTGATTGTTCTTTAACTTTCGCTCAGTTGCTCTAGGGTCGTGATCGCTTTTAATTAAGTTTGGGTAACTTTGTGTAAGTTCGGACTATTTTGTTAAGCATCTGGAACACAACTTTTTATTGAAGTTCTATTTATGGAGGTGTGTTTCCATGTTCATATGTATAATACAAAACAGAAATATTACTGGAATGAATGGATGCGAGTGACTGTAGAGTATCTAAGGCTTTTTTAATATGGGTGAGCTCAGCGAGCATTAAGGTACACCCACCTAAACCTGGAAAGATTAACCCTAAGAACTTTGGCTGGTATCATTACTTAACTAGACTTTTGTACCCTATTTTATGATAAACTTAGATTTATTTTGGAACGTGAATATAGTTGGCTTCATTTTGGCTATCAGGTTGCTATTAAAAGCTTTGATATCCTTAAAATTTTCTGACATTACTTTCAAATCTGAAGGGAATAAAACTAAAGGTTTGGTATGTTTGCAATATAAAGTTTTTATAATTTTGTAAAAACCGGTTTGGTTGTTTTAATATTATCGTAACCAAATAAGTATAAATCGAACCAAAAATATTTCAACTACCTGCCTAAATACATATGTATGTTTGGATGAAAGTATCTTCATTGCAAAATCTTCAAACCACATCAACTGCATCATCAATGACAAACAAAATTTTTTTTACGAGTTAATTACAAACGTTTACGAGCATGTTGATGTCATTATCAATCTGCTTTAAATTATTCACTTGCAGTTCACTCAATGCTTTTTCAATCAATTAATGAACATTCAAACTTATATGTATATATTTGTATGTGAATGTATAATAGTGAATATGACTTGCCCCAGGATGCAACTGCATGCATTTTAAGATACTATGCAAATGCATGAATACAACAGCAGAACATGAACAGCATCTTCAACTCACCATTAAAAAAAATTCAATCAAATTATGTAACGACACATTAAATGCATCCTTAGAACTAAAGTGTCTCAATCACTTGCGCAAAAGAAATGTTCTTTCTTTAGATATCACATTCATTCACTTATTTCTGCTTAACACAAACTGCATGCATTTGCGTTCTAAAGACGTTTTACTAACATTAAAGAATAGTGGCAAGAGGAAAAATCAAAATAAATTTAAATTATGGTCGTATTTGAAAGAAAATTTTTTTAAACACAACTCTATAAGAAAAAACATGACAAGAAACGTTTCAGTAGCGGTAATAGAAAACAGAAAAAAAATTATTGTGGTTCGGTTTTCAGGGAAAATAATTAAAAATATAGGGGCCATTTTCAAGGGAAAGAAATTATTTGGGTCAAAAGCATTCAATGAAATTTTAGGGAACATATCATTAATTTACATTTTAAAAGAAATATTTAGCAATAAAAGTTCCATTAACTTTACTCCTACAAAAAAATAAGAATTTTTTTTATATAAACGAACATATGTAGATAATACAAGTATTTTATTTTTTATATTCACCAAATTCTTTTTTTGCAAAGAAACATCTAAGCCAGAGGGCCCTTTCCTTTAAATGACTTCTTTTTAAGATCCCTTTATCATTTTCAGAAATAGAAAAATAAATATAAAAATCCTGCTTTAATGTCAAATAACGACCCTGAGATACTAAATGCCTTATTGCCCTTATTGTTGTTGATGATTATGGGGACGTCGACAATGATGGACTTTAATGATGTTGATGGTGATGAGAACGTTGATGACACTAGAAACCTTGCTACCACATACCCAATCTAAGTTTAAGTTTTTTTTCTTGCTTTTTACTACAGCAGTTGGAGATGAAAGTGGTGCTGCATCAGTTTCTGCATCTGTTTATTTACGCTTCATGCTAAAAGGATGATGAGATGACGATATAGATGGCGTTAGTGATGGAGCTGATGGTGTTGCGTTTACTTGTTTGTTTGTTGGTTTGTTGTTCATGATTTTATTATTATTGAGATGGCCCATAACTGTCATCGCAATAAATTTTCCATTTTACTTAAGTACCACTTTCCATATTATTTTTTTTTTATCATCAACATCTCCTAGTTTTTGCTTTGTATTGCAGTTCAAGTAAAAAAGGAAAAAATAAAGATTTTTCTTGTACGATGTTTAGCATTACAATAACCTAGGTCCTTTGCTGCACTTTTTTCTTTTACATTTTTATATTATTATTCTGCGATACACAATTTGTCTGTCCGTTTGACTACTAAAAACTGCAGCAAAAAGAAAAACATCCTTTTTTCATTTGACTCTTCAATAGATGGATGTTGTTAAAACATTGTCCTGTTCCTGCTAAGTAAAATTATATTCAGTGACGTCTGCTGCTGTTGTGTTTTGTCCCGTTTATACATAGTTTTCCTTGTTGACTGATGTCGACTGAAAATTGTTAAATGGAAAATACCAAAGAAAAGTAACAAAAAACCATTTTACTTTAAGTAGCGAAAGTACTCTTGAAGTGTATATTTCTCGCAACTCAAAAAGCCAAAAAAAAACAAGTATTAAATTGCATTTGAGAGCAAAAGAAAAGGAATTGAAATAAAATTAAATGGGAAACCTATGAGAGCCAATAATTTGCAATTTAAAAATATTTTCCAAAAAAAATTTTTATATTAGCCTTTTTTCTTATTTTGGATTAATTTTTATACCCTTTTGTTTGGTAAAACAAGGAATTGTCATTAATTTTGTGTTTTCTTAATTTAAAAGTTTAAATAAACTTAATTTTATTAATTAACAAACATTTTTGCTCTTAATTTCTGTTTCTTAAATATTTATTTAATTATTAAATTTTTACTTCCTTGAACTAGCAATAAGTACTCAAGTCTTAGCTTTATTTAATAGTAGTACAACTAGTGCCAGCCTAAAATTTAAGTTCTTAAATTAAAGTATATAAAACTTTCAATGGGTTTATCAAAGGCCTGATAGGGTATTCTGCAA
Source organism: Melanophora roralis (assembly GCA_963583895.1). NCBI lineage: Eukaryota > Metazoa > Arthropoda > Insecta > Diptera > Rhinophoridae > Melanophora > Melanophora roralis. The sequence continues at coordinate 65,316,049 of OY757187.1, forward strand.
CGCCGCGCAAATTCCCTATTTTATCTTAACTACACGTATACAAAACATTAGAAATTTTAATCAGTCTCGGATGAGTTTTCAAACAAGGCGAATGATTACCGCTTGTTTGTCCAATTACACTAACAACAATATGGAATAAATATTATCTGAAACTGCACATATACAAGATATATGTAATAGTATTAGTTTCCTATCAATGATCAAAGGGCAGCAGTGCGCCCGCTATGTTGTAAGATATTTAGAGCGAGTGAATTTGAATCTGTTTCCTTTCAGCTTAATTGAATACTTGTCCATATGGTTTAGGATTTCGCATTTTTAACATACCAAAGAGCATCAATTATTGTTCGTAGGATTTTACTTGACAGCGTATCTGTATCCCGTAGCAAGTTTAAAGTTTGCAATCGAGACGAAAAACAGAGTTTTACCAATTACTGAATGCTTACAGTTTCATTTGGCATTTTTATGTGACTCCCACGTGAGGTTACCATCAAGGTAAATGCCAGGGTATTTCGCCTTAAGGTACTAAAGTAACATCTGGATATTAACCCGTTATGTTCTACCGTTTCCATATGGCAACGTACAACATACTTAGAGTTGAACGAAGTTTTCTCACTATCTATAGCAGGAAACAAAAAAATAATAACCGTTATAATAAGCATATAGAGTATTCTTTATTATTACAATAAAAAAGAATCAGTTTTGTTTTTGGAGTGTTGCAGAAAGGTTGTTTTATATAAGCTAAATAAAAAGTAATTGATAAAGTGCTACTTTGAATTTTATGAAAAAAGTAAGTACGTATATTTCTTTTAATTACTTGAATTTTTAAAAAAAACTGATTATATTAATAAGAAGTGATTATTTAATTTTGTGCAATAATAAGGCTACTTAAATAAATTTATATTATGCAATTTTATATATTAACACGAGCGTTGCCATATGGCAACGGTAGGCACTATATAGAATTTTATCTTGTACATAAGGAATATATAAAAAAAATAATTTTTCCGCGATTTTTTCAATTATCTAAAAAAATAGATGTTACTGTTCTACTGAAACGATCCCCGAAAATAGAATTCCAAAAGACTATCCTATTGCCAAGAAAAAAGGATATAAAAAACAGGCAGAAGCGTGGCTATTGTGACTACATCATGGCAAAAGAACTGCAAATAAATCTGACACAATGGTTGAAAAACTCTGTTGTTTTTCTAGCATCCACAGTATTTGGCGCTACTCCTCAATCCAAAATTATGCGATACTTAAAAGAGGAAAAAAGAAAATACGCATTCAGCGCCTAAATGTGGTAGCAGAATACAGCAAGAATATGGGCGGAGTTGATCGGTTGGATCAAAATGTAAACAGCTATCGTTTTGGCTATCGTGGGAAGAAATGGTAGAGTTCTATTTTAACATGGTTGCTAGACGCAAGCATTTAAAATGCTTTGCAACTTCACAGAGTTGAAAGAGGCAATATGAGTCAATTAGAATTTAGGCGGCATATTGCTGTTTACTATTGCAAGCATTTTCGTGAAAGTCAAAAGCAGGCCGGACCAGATCCTCTACGAAAAAGACGCTATGAGGAGGATTCAATAGAAAATACCCTACAATATGATGGTAAGCAACGCTATGTAATTCCTTTATCCAATAAACGTTGTTGCGCTGGAGAGCTGTGCAAAACAATAGGTCGTACGGCGTGTAAAAAGTGTGATATTGGCCTATGCATTAAATGCTTTGCTGATTATCATAAAAAATTTTAATAAAATGTATAAATTTATTGCTAAATTTGTTGATTTTAAATAATATAAATAAAAACCATTAAAATAAAACTTTAAATTGAATTTTTTTTTTTTTAATTACAAAAGTATCGTTAACGCCTGGCGTTGCCATATGGCAACGGCCCTTGGGCGTTTACAGGAACAGGATAAAAAATGTTGGTGTGGCGATTAGTTTCTGAAGTCACGTTGACTCGAAACTATTATAAGTTTTTTTAATATATCACACAAAATGTTCTCGGATATAACGGGTTAATAAAGATTTGCGTAAAGAAAAAGTTTCGTTGGTTCATTTATATTTATTTATTTTTATCCCCCCTAACTTTGCCAATTTTTCCACTCGAGGCCTCTTAGCAATCTTAATGAGTATTGTGAAAAGTAGTATTTTCAGCCAATTTTGATATGTGTTGACTATTGACTTGCATATTTACTTTGTAAAGCAATTTAGGTCCCTGAATATTACCCATAAGGTACATCAACCACAATTGATTTTTCGGCAAATACACTTTTCCAAAAGGTTATAAAAATTCACTGGTAACCTCAGCGTTAATTTCGTTTCGGGTATCAATATAGACTGAGTCGAAAAAACGTATACTTTTATTCATATACATAACCTTAAAATATTGCGATACTGCTTGATTTGTAAATCTATCCACTTTTTCGGAAACCTTTTAATTATAGGTTTTATATGTGCTTCCGATACTTTTTTGGACGGGGTGTACTATGAATGCTTAAAATCGGATATGTTCTGATTCTGTTTTTACAAGAATCCCACATTTTTCTTCAGGCCGAAGTTCCGGACCCAAATGTGGATTTGTCTCATATGTTGCTAATTGGACATCATTGTTTAAATAGCACTCAAGGGTATTTTTCCATGTTTATATAAAAATATTGAACCGAAAGTTGTGAAAGGTTTGCTACCACATTAATTGAATCATTCATCAAAAAACAAGTGTTTTTTATAAAATACAGGGTGGCTGATAAAATCTTGTACCAAAAAAATAATTTTTTGAGAAGATGTCGCACATGTGTCACCTAGGGTAGAGGCCATTTGAATTTAATTATTTTCAAAACTTTATAAATTACTTTAATATATATGCGGTAATTCAAATGGCCCCCACCCTCGGTGATACATGTATATCTCATGAAAAAGTTATTTTTTTTTTTTGGTAGCAACTTTCACCGGCCAACCTGTATAATCTCAAGTTTTTGGCTCGTACTTTTGCTTCTAAATTTTTTATCGCACTGCTTTCGCTCTGTGCATACAAGAACCAAAGCTTTTTTCTTTACGAGCTGCTTTTCTGATAGAAGCGTTTGGTGCTCTTCGTTATAGTTGCTCGACATTTTTGCCTTAAAAAAACTTTTAGACCTTTTTCGTCCTGATCCGGTTTTAAGGTCGAAAGTCGAATGGATTTTGACAAATTTTGTACTAAACCTATAAAAAGTTGTTTATTTGTATGGAAGGTTATCCTCCCTTTACTACTATCGAACTAAGTTTTTCCCGAAATGTAGGCATTACTGTACAATTATGTACTTCTTGTACTTGTAGAACATTCAAAGTTCAAAGCTGTTATAGTTTCTCAGACTTAGCACATGAAATAATTTATAAAAATTTTATAATTGTAGTGGTATCCCTCCTCCCTTGTTCCTATCCCAGGAAACATTTTTCCATAATTTAGCTCCCTATCTTAAAGTATCCGTCTAAAAGATTGTGGACAGAGTGGCTGTATTTACTTACATATTTAGGGATATATTCACGGATTTTGCCAAAAAAAAAATGGGTTATATTGTATTTCGCATATATCTCAGTCAATATAAAACTGATTTCGCTGATTTAAAATAGCGATTGTCACAGAGATATTTATGATTGTTTCATAACAAAAAGTTTTTTGTTCAAAACTTGATTTCAACAGACATACATACAGACATCGCTAAATCGAATTCCAAGTTCGGGAACCAAAAATATATAAACTTTATGGGGTTGCAAATGGATAATAAAGGAATTATAAATGGAATGAAAAAGAAGTTGTTAAAATAAGTCTATTGCCAATTTAACACTTTCCTGGCAGATAATACAACGATCTCCATTCCACCTGGCATCGAAAGACAGTTTTGGCAGATCCGCCACAGATGCGTACACTGAAAAAACAAATTTTAAAATCAAGCAGAAACAGTCTTACTTTAAAAATGAAACCGTGACAAAATCGAACTAAGTTTGTTTTTTCTTATTTTAAAAATTTCATAATAATTTCAATAACATGGATAGTTTTCAAAATAAAAAAGAAAATTTTTGTTTTAAAGACGAATTCATAAAAATTCTACAATTTTTATAACAAGAACGCAAAATTTTTAATTTAAAAATGCTTTTTTTGCTCAGTGTAGTCGGGAAAGTAATGCGTATTCAAATATTTCTCACCGCATTTCACTCTGACACAGCGAAACATAGCTGGATAGCTAGCCAGTATGTTGCGTTATTTGGTCGTTTTACCAGAAATTTTATTGCTGCTTTGTTATACCCTTCACAGAGTGATAAGGGTATATATCAGTTTGTCATTCCGTTTGTAATTTCTTTATTATCCATTTGCGACCCCATAAAGTATATATATTCTGGATCCTTATAGATAGGGAAGTTGATATAGCCATGTCCGTCTGTCTGTCTAACCGCCTGTTGAAATCAAGTTTCCGGAGTCAAATAAAAAGATACAGACCAGTTATTGGTGTCAAACTATTAGAAATATCCTGGAGACAATTGTTGTTTAAAACCAGCAAAATTAGTTTACTATTGACCGAGATATAAGCGAAAACCCAAAGTAACCCCCTTTTTTTAGGACAAAATCCTTGCATATATCCCTATATATCTCAGTAAATATAGCCACTCTTCTCACAAAACTTGGCACGGATACTCCTTAAGTAGAGACCTAAATAATGGAAAATTTTTTTTCACATAGGATCAGGGGAAATGGTATTTTTCCTACAATTGCACAAATTTAGTGAAATATTTTATGCCCTATATCTCGGAAACTATAATAGCTATCGACTTCTAATGTTCTACAGAAAGAAATTTTACAATAAGTCCAACACATAAGTCTATTTTTTTAAGCTTTAGGTCTATTTTTTTTTTTTTTTTTTTTTTTTTTTTTTTTTGCAAATTTTTTCAATATTTCGCCACTCCGTTGTGTGGCATCATCAGGAGGTTATTTAGTTATTTCAGTTAAATATTAAATTTGTTATTTTGGTTTTAAAATTAGCTTTTGGCTTTTCGAATAACGATTATAATATTAAAATATTATAATCGTATTATTATATTAAAAATTTGTTAATATTATAATCGTTATTCGAAAAGCCAAAAGCTAATTTTAAAACCAAAATAACAAATTTAATATTTAACTGAAATAACTAAATAACCTCCTGATGATGCCACACAACGGAGTGGCGAAATATTGAAAAAATTTGCAAAAAAAAAATAAAAAAAAAAAAAAAAAAAAAAAAATAAACATAAAAATAGACCTAAAGCTTAAAAAAATTGACTTATTTATTAACATTAAAAAGGTCAAAAAACTAGAAAAAATAGATAATAAGTCCAACACTTTAGAGACAAAATTCTTTTGGTGGGGGATGAAAAAAGGGGAGCTCCCATACAAATTGACAAGTTTTATGAAATTTTGGATAAGCTATATCTCGGAAACAATAACAGCTATCGACTTCGAACATTCTACAAAGAGAGGAGCGGGGAACTAGAAGATCCCATAAAAATTAACAACTTTTAGTAATCTTTTAATATGAATAATGTCGAAAGCTTTAATAACTCTCGAACTCTAATCTTCTTCATATATTTCTGTTATTCATACGAACGTTAAAATTTTGTAAAATTTTCTATGGACTTTAAAACTTGCACAAAGTGTTTCTTTTATTATTTGTAGTACAAAATAACTCGGTTGGGTATATAAAAAGACCAATGTGAAGGGAATATAAGATTCGGCATAGCCGAAAATAGCGCTCTTACTTGTTTTTTAAATAGAATTAACTTCCTTTTTTTTTAGTAAATTTATATACAATTTTTTTTTAAATTTTACATCGACTCTTATCTTATCACTTTTTTTATAAAAACAACTCTGTCCATATAAAAAATATTTATTTTACAGAAACTATAAACCACCTCATTTTACAATACCCTTTTCATTGCATTAGAATATTGAAGCCAAAACACAATATGCAAAAAAATTTTCATAATTTTTTTTGGTTAGCTTTTCTGCAGATCCTTCCAATTTAATTTTGGCCAAAAATATATATGTAAGTGACAAGGGCATACAACAACAAAGGAATAATATAATAAGACACCAACAACAACAATTTGATTGTAAGTGTTATATTTGACCTTTTTTGCTTTTGTTATTATTTTTTCCACTTACATCTCTATTTAATTCTTTATTATTTTCTCTATTTATTTGTTGTTGTTGTTTTTTACTTGAAAATGGGATTAGACGGATGATGGCTTTTTGGAAAAATGTGAATTGCAGATTTAATTGCTGTTGATTGTTTATTACTCGTTTTTATCATTAAGTTTTATTATAAAAGAGAAGACTAAAACAAACAAAAAATGCTCATAAACGGGGTGGCCAGAGCATTAAACCTAATTTGAAAGTTAAAATTAAGAGGAGTGAAAAACGCAATGATGCTGACTGTTAAAACAGAGACGTAATGCAAAACTTAAGTCTTTTTTAGTGAAGAGTTGTTTAACTTAACATTTCATAAGCACCACTACTATAATTATCATTTTAATTACAAGTATTAGTTGAGAATGAGAATTGTTTTTTGCTCTTTTCTTAATTAATTTAATTTTCAGTTTATTGTTTTTAAGTTTCTACTTTATTTAATGTTTTTGAATCTTTTTCAGTTTCACAACTGGTGATATTAAAACTTGGGCTAGTAAGTTTACGATATTAAGCACATTAATAGAAAGCTTAATTTTTTATATTAAATAGATTTAACGAGTGTATGTACAACCTTTCTTATTACATATTTGAAACGCAAACAACATTCGACGATACAAAAATTAACTCGAATGTTTTCTAATAAACCAACATATTGGGGTACTTTTTATTTTCAAAATAGATATGGAACCTTAAAGCTTCTTTAAAATTATGGGTTATACTTTACGTTACGAAAGTTCCCAAAATGTGCTTTTGTGGGGATCGACTATTCACTTATTAAACAGTAATGGATGGGTGGTCTCTCTGAATGTAAAACTTTTTCAAAATCTCTATATTTTGTCAAATGTTGGTTAGCTTTTTAAAAAAAATCGGTACAATCATTTTCATTACTTCTTAGGTCCCTATTTAATAGCTGCTGGCGACTATAACGCTTTGAATACGTGCTGAGACTTCCAGCTCATTATTACTCCGCATACAAAATGGGTTGGATGGATATTGTTTTAACTGACAACAAATTCATTACAATAAAACTCCAGGCATTACTGATTTCGGTTAAAGAAAGTTACCACCTGCCCACAAAAGTTAACTTTTGTAGTCTTCGCCAAACCACTAGTTTTCTCTTTTTTTAGGTTCCCATTCGATCCTATAAAGATCATAAGGCCTTAAAAACGCGTTCTGTTTAGATTTGTTTTTGCTTTGCTTTTCAGCTAAGCCCAAGTAATATCCAAAGGCTCTGTTTGAATTTGCCGTTACAATGCATGTAATGGGCGTCTTCTTTTTAAAAATTCTTTAGGGGGTTTTCCATGGACTAATCTTGGTATCAACATCTTCCACCATGAATTGCTATTTTAAATTTCGAGGGCGACTAGTTTCCCTTTGGACCTTTCGCGCAGTCATTTATTGCTGATGGTGTTTCAATATCAAAATTCAGAAATATTTGAAGTTCATTGATATCTTGTTAAGCTGCGTTTCAAAATTCGCAGCCATTAAGGTTGACGGACTCATTAAATAAAAGATATATGACTGGATCTCTAAATTGTATTAAAATAGCCAAAAGATTGTCTGATTTTCTTAATGCGCCTTCTTACATCATACACTTGCTTTTATTATTTGTGCTGCCAAACGACTTAACTTTTTTAATTCATGTTAACAAATTATGACTTTTTTGGTAAATGTAAGTGTCGATTCTTATTTCTAGGACCACGTTTCTTGGCTTTAAGTCAAGAGCTCTTAATTTTGCCTCTACGCTAGAAAGATGAAGTCTTCTAAGCGATGACTTCGGACGAAAGATATACCTTTAAGTTCGGCAGTTACTGCTTTTATCACATTATCTATAACTTTTTTAAATGGTTTAAGTAACATTGGGCCATCCTGTCGGAAGATCGCCTTGCCAAAATTACACAAATGCAGTGTTTGACATCTGCCGTTGCTACACATGGTCTTAAAAAGATCAATGATTTTTTTGGGTATCCTTTTGTTTCCTAGAATACCCCATATAGCGTTGTGGGTTATTCGCCATTTCAGGAATTGGTTGACCATAATATGAAAACTGTTGATGTGATTAGCACATAATAAATTATACCGGAATGTTGTTTGCTTGGCCCAAAAAACAAAAGGTTATATGTTAGAGAGATGTTGCTTAGCAGATTTGCTTTCAACTTGTTTACCATGCTGTTAACAATTATTCCTCTCCAATTCCTAAAAGCAGGAAGGTAACTTCTTTTTTTGTTTTATTTGATCAGTCTGTCTTTCAATTCGTTGCATAGTATCTGTGTAATCCAAAACCTATTGCACTACTGCGAGGGTCAGCTTTCAGAAGCTTATATAAGATATTATTGGTTTGTTGGCTTACTTTTTAGCTTATATAAATATTTAAAAAGCCACTTAACATGTTTCTTCTACCTACCTTCAGACTTAATAAAACAAACTTTTTCCACAGCTTCAATCTGAAAAAGAAGAGCCAGAAGATCATGGTAAAATCACAGATTGTCCTAGCTCAAAACAAAACTTTAAAATAAAATTTGCCGAAGAAACGTAGAACAGCATTAATTAAGGTAGTGTAGAAGGTCTGAGGGTAAATCTTCAGATTAATTGTTTGTTATAGCGTTTAGCCAAAGGTTGCTTTCGGCAACTGCCACTGCAAAGCTTAAGAACTTAATAATACCTGTTCACATTTTTAAAACATTTACTTATATGAGTGAATTACTACCTGTTGTTGCTAGATACCCTATAAAATTATTTACGATACCGATTTCCAAATGTCATAGGGGCCTCTGATGGCTTAAATGCTTAAAAAAGCACATCTTATATTATTGCGTACACTTTCGTTTGAACAGAAAAAACGCTGTTGTTCTCATATTAAATAATCGAAATCAACGATTACTTTAGCTTGAAAACCTTTATTTTAGTCTCAAGCTAGTTTATTTTGCAGCTTAGTAGGTCAAAACTACTGTACTAAATAAGAGCCTGTACCGTGTTGACATCTCCGGTCAACGATATACAGCCCAGACGATCAGCTGGTAGCTCAAGAGGACAACCCTGTCGTGCGGGTATAAGCAAAGTGACAACCCTGGCATACCGAACAGTAAAGTAGTTGCCACCCTAGAAAAATTAGGAAAATGGGGACGTTTTTACATGTCCTACTACAGTTCGCATCAACTGTGTAAATGAAGTTAGCTGCAGTTGCCGGTAACTCGATAGGAATCGTCGCCTTTGGCAAAATGTCTAACTTCCGCTTTTCTCGATTGGGCGTTGGTTGCAGTAAGTTGCAGACGAGATTAAATCTTAAGGAATCTTCAGGAGGGACCGAAAATAAAAGATCCTATAGAGTCAGAAAGGAAAAACCCGTAAATTCGGTGGCCAACAGAAATTTTAACAAAGTACAAACCGAAATTTCAACAGAACAGAAATAACATTTTCAACGAAACACCAACCCAAAATTTCAACAAGATAGACTCCAAAAATTTCAACAGAATGAAAATCGAAATTTCAACATAAGAGAATCAAAAATTTTTCTACCTAATAGCAACAAAAAAATTTTTTCTACATAATAGAAACAGGAATTTTTCTACAAATTACAAACTGAAATTCCAACAAAATAAAGGCAAACATTTTCAACAAAATAAAGGCAAAATTTTCAATCAAATAGAGACAAAATTTTCAACAACATAAAAACCGAAATTTCAACAAGGTAATAAAGGAAAAATTTCAACAAAATAGCAACAGAAATTTCGACAAGATAATAACTAAAATTTCAACAAAATCCAAACAAAAATTTCAACAAGGTAATAAGAGAAAAATTCCCACAAAAGAAAAGCAAAATTCCAACAAGATAACAGCAAAAATTTCGACGAAATAGCAACCAAAAGTAAGATACATATAAAACAACTATAAATTCAACAAATACGCCTACAAAATGGCCACCCAAAATTTCATCCAATAGCAACAACAATTTCAATAAATCCATATACAAAATGGCTACCCCAACATAGTATCAAATAGCAACAACAATTTCAATAAATCCATATACAAAATGGCTACCCCAACATAGGATCAAATAGCAACAACAATTTCAATAAATCCATATACAAAATGGCTACCCCAACATAGGATCAAATAGCAACAACAATTTCAATAAATCCATATACAAAATGGCTACCCCAACATAGCATCAAATAGCAACAACAACAATAACAAGGTTAACAACAACAACAACTCCAATAGCAACTACAGAAACAAATCTACAGCTGCCAATTTCAACAATAGTAAATTTCACAGTGACAACAGCAGTACACACAGGATTCAACAGTAGCAGCAAGAACCACAGCCACCACAATTTCAGCACCCACGTAACAACATTTGAACAGCTAAGTAAATTTATTTCATTATAGTAGAAAATTTGTTTGTTGTCCCACTCAGTAATACAAATAGAACCCCGTGGTTTCGTAATTTGTGTCCGTCCGGTGATCCGCTGAGTTTCCCTTCCCATACCGTGCTTCACCAACCACGCACTTGTGCGCGGCCATCTTATTCTATTCGGTCGGAGCCTTTGAGGAAGAAGGAGCTCTATGCCCTTGGTGCTTTATTCAAGCCCTTTCCCTAGCAAACCCCCCCAAAACAAATTACGAAACTAGAATATCACACTGGTCTCGCGTTTCTTACGGCAAAAATTTACTTTTTCGTTTTACAAGAACGAAGGTCCAAATCTTGTAACCAGTTTTAACCAAACTTACGAAAGCAAAATTTTTGAACTCATTAATTGTTAAAATTTTGAGAGTAAAATTTTTGTAGAACCTTTTCTTTTAAAAATTAAATTTTGTTGAAATCACCAATTATTACTTCGTTTCGAGAACGAGTGTATAAATTGTGAGAGTAAACATTGTTTAATTAAAAATTTTTGAAATTAAATTTTGCTGAAATCAACAATATTTATAAATTGTGAGAGTAAATATTTTTAATTAAAAATTTTTGAAATTAAATTTTGCTGTAATCAACAATTATTACTTCGTTACGAGAACGAGTGTAAAAATTTTGAAAGTAAACATTGTTTAATTAAAAATTTTTGAAATTAAATTTTGCTGAAATCAACAATATTTATAAATTGTGAGAGTAAATATTTTTAATTAAAAATTTTTGAAATTAAATTTTGCTGTAATCAACAATTATTACTTCGTTACGAGAACGAGTGTAAAAATTTTGAAAAGTAAATATATATAAAAATACTTTTGAGATTAGATTTTGCCTCTTTTACTAAACGAAAGTAAAATGTTGATGGTAAAAATTTTTCCGTAACACCACATTTTTAAATAAAATTTTGAAATTAAATACTTTATAATTAAAACTCTTGAGAATTTAAAGTTTTAAATCAACAATTATTGCTTCGTTACAAGAACGAAAGCAAAAGGTTGTGGCAGCACAATTAACTTTTGGAAAATATTTTTAAAATTATAATCAATATTTTGAAATCAATTTTTGGCACCGTTCACACAACGGGAGTAAACATTTGTTTTGAAAGTAAATTTTTAGTATTAGACTTTTGAAGTCAGAATTTTCGCAATTTAAATATTCTTGCTTTTTTAAAAACCCAAAAGAAAGTGTTTCGAATCAACATTTTTGAATTGAAAATTAATACTCCATAAAAGACAATAAGAACATTTTAAGAAAAGGAAATATTTGTAGATCAACAAGAAAAAGAAAAAACCAAAATAAAATTGTAATTTTTTTATAAGTAAAATCGTAAAAAAAATTGAATAAATCAAAATAAATAAAGCAAATACTAAATTACTAGTATTTATCCTATAAAACACAACGCATAACGCTTGCATTGTGAATAGAAGTTAAGCGAACGTTGTTGAAATAGTATAAGTCAACCAAAAGAAAACAAAACAAAAATATTGTAAACCAAGAATTCGAAAAAGATTTAAGCGACTCAAAAGAGCCAAAAGAAAAACTTTGGACTCTAATTATCTAATGAAACAAAACTAATGTAGAGATTTTGATATCAATATATATAAGTATATAGAAGTAATGTACTACCAGACACTAACAAACGCCCTAACGTGGTGTATATTTTTGTAGAACAGTTATTTTAGTAAATATATCTCAAAATGGTAAATGAAAAATTATTTAGATACAATTTGTTTACAATGGTTGTCTAAAACCAACTGAAAGATTCTAAAGGGTAAGTGAACGGTGGTGTGAACTTTAAGGGGTATTCCATAATCGTTTTGTTGTTGAGAATACCATGGTCTGGGGAGGGACAACTGGGGAAATAACAGCTTGCCCCATTGCGAGGTACATGTCTTTATTTGGATACACTGGTACAAACTTTGATGTCATTTTTGTTTTAGTATCGCAACGAACCACCACCCATGCCCGCGAGCCATAGCCGTGCACTAATTGACAAGTTGCCAGTGTGCGATACTAAAATGGAAAGTAAAAGGGGTTAGACAGGCACCTAGTGTTTGCTCGTCCGTTCTTTTTGATATTTTTATTTACTATTTTTGCTAACCCGTTGATTTATGTCAGTAAGTGACACTTCATTGAACAACCCCCCCCAAGATTTATGACAGAAAATGGCGCCCAACGTGGGGCCCCCCCGAATTAGTTGAGCACCCTATGGCAGGGGTCCGATTGGTTTAACACCCTAGGGATTTAAGCCAACGTGGCACCGACCTGACAATAGTGGAGCTCACTGTGAGGCTTAGTCTAAGGAAGGCAACCACGAATTTATAGGAAGACAGTTTTGCGAAAGCAAGGTTATGATGTGACTGGAGTGTGAACATGGCAGAATGTGATGACAGTAAGTCACGGAGGGTGTACTTATATCCGTCCGTCAGCTACTGACTGATACGAAATCCCGCACGTTTATGACGGAAATTAGGTAAGTCTCAGGGACGATGCGAGCGTACCCTGATCGCGACGTAATTTTTGTGGGACAGTCTGACTTTTAATGGGTTGGTGAGTCCAGATAATTGTGTTTAGATATTATCTGTTGCCACTACTCGGATCGTATGGACAAATGGGAAGTCACAACATAACCGCATTCTCAAAACTGAATCCGAAGTCGTCTCGCGTAGACATGTTATCCTCGAAACATTCAACACCACCAGACACACCTTTGAATCATTCATATTATATTTTTCATTTATTTACAGTTATATTAAACATTTATCACATTTATTTGAAGAAAAGAGAAACTGTGTTTCGATATTATTTTTGAATCAGCGAAATTGTTGATATTTAGAATTTCTAACAGAAGAAACAAATTTTTACTATAAACATAATTAAATACAAAACACAAGAAAGTTTATTGCCAGAGAGTCATTTGAGTGAAATTTTGAAACCATTCACACCGGTTGGAACTTAATTTCACTGACTAATGATAATTTAAAAATTCTTACTGAAAATTCGAATTTGAAGCGAAACTTTAATTGATTTCAACGTAAGTCAGTACAGCAAAGTCTTTTGCTTATACGTTATCACACAATTTTAATCCGAACTTTGAATCTATACCGTTTGAACAATTTGGTTCAGTAGTAACACTACACCCAATTGCTAAAGAGCGTTGATTTCAGTATTACCAGTATTATTACCTGATCTGTAGACATTTACCTGATTTACAGATATTACTTGATTTATTTTTATTACCTGATTTACTTTTGCTACCTGATTTGCGATTTTTTTTTGAAAGGTATTAGCTTTGATAACTACTTTTACTTTGGTCGCAATTTTGATTAGTACACCAGTAAGATTGACAGTCGATCGTTGTTAGTTTGAATCGTTTAGTTCACTTTAAGTTTGAAATGGTTGGTACACGGTCAAATAGTAGGAATGAGTCGGCGGCAGTTTCTACCGCAGTAACTACAGCCACCACAGCGAGTACTTCGTCAACCAGCAGTACCGGAGCCGTTTCGAGAACACGAGACCTGGACACCACCATAATTGAAACTTCCAGACCAGGAGAGTTAGATGTCAGCGGCGGAAGCGTTTCGGCTAATAGTTCGATTACAACACCACCATATAGTAGCATCAGCGCGAGGGGTATTGTTGACGCATTTAGGCAAGGCCAATCAGCGGTAAGACCTCCTCCGAAACTTATACACAGCCAAGAACCTACCAGAAGCGAAGCAAATATAACCCGTGAAGACTTAAGAAACCTCGAAGACAGATTGTTAGATTTAGTACCACGAATTATTCAGCAAAGTCTACATGTTCATTCGCAAAATGCGGAAGTTAATCAAGCGCAGTCAAGAGATAGTAACAATTTTCCAGATTTTAGTCAACCACCTCCAAGTTTTACGCAACCAAGTTTTACGCAACCACCTCAAGGAAATTTACAAATGCAGCAATGGCCGCGAGTAACTTTTAATCCAGCTGATAATGTTCCGAATCGATTTTCTTATCCACCGGATATGGGAAATATTCCAACGCAACCGAGTCAAAGAAGTCACCCTTTAGCCAGTGCAAGTTTTCGTATTGATAAATGGGGAATAACCTTTGATGGAACAACTCGCACGACCAGTATCGAAGATTTCGTATTTCGAGTGGAAACCCTACAAGCCGATTATGGAGTTGAATGGAAAGACGTCCTCAAGTCATTTCATCACTTGCTAAGCGGTCCGGCTTTAGATTGGTTCTGGGACCACCGAAGGTTTAATAATGTTTCTAGATGGAGAGATTTTAAGGCAGCATTGATAACACAATTTAATAGATTTGATAGTGATTTTGACATCCAACGTAAGATTTTAGACCGACGACAACAGGGTCAGGAAACTTTTGACGCTTTTTATAATTCAGTCATTCGGTTACGTAATCAGCTTCGTAGCCCAATGAACGAGAGAGATCTAGTCAGTATTATGAAGGGTAATCTAAAAGCTAATATGGCACAATTACTGTTTTCGATACCAATTAGTAATTTAGCACAGTTCGTCAAGGAATGTCGTAGGGCAGAAAATCTTTTGAACAACCAACAAAGTTTCACTCGCAGATTTGCACCGAAAGTAATAAATGAGTTAGAATGTGATTCGGATCCAAGAGAAGAAATTCCAGAAGTTGAAGCATTAGCAGCGAGTAATAGGAAATTAATATGTTGGAACTGTCGGATTGAAGGTCACACGTTTATGGAGTGTAACGAAGACAAAAGGAATTTGTTTTGTTATAAATGTGGTTTAGAGAATACCGTGACACCGAAATGTCCTGTGTGTCAGGGAAACCTGAAGTCGAACTTGTCTCGAATGGGGACAGAGGCACGTTCAGGAAACTCGTATCACAAGCCCCAGTAGGTAATAGTAATTCCAAAAGTAATACCAAAGAACCTGAAGTGACAATTCTACATCGAAATAACCAGACCGTACAGTCATGCACTCCTAGCCAAAAGAACCCTACAGTACAAATCTTACATACAGATAACCAGACCGAACAGTTTATCACACCCAGCCCAAAGAAACCTTTACATATACGAAGAAAGGAATACCAAGAAGCGCGGGAGAGAATTTTTGGACCATCCACACAAATTTTGAAAGCACGTCACCGTTATAAGGAACGCAAAACACTTCGATTTGAAATAGCAGCAGCGAGCATATACGAAGGAGCCGATAACCGGATATACACCACCATAGAATTAAACCAACATCCAATCCAGGGATTATTGGATAGTGGAGCCTCAGTGACAGTTCTGGGAAGAGATTGTCTGGACTTCATCGAAAAGACAAAATTAGTTATCCATCCATATTCAGCGGAAATTAAAACAGCCGATGGCCGACTAAACCCCATTATAGGTCGCGTGAGAGCCGACATTACTTTTAGGAATGTCCGTAAACCTGTTGACTTTTTTTTAGCCCCAACTTTGAAGTTACCACTTTACTTAGGTGTCGATTTTATGAAAGCATTTAATTTGATAAGATTTGAAATAGATAGCATTGAGTCCAGTCATGAATATATCGCCGATAGTTCATTTCCTAGTATGCATGTTTTAGACCCACCACAGCGGGATTCGTTACAAGCTGTGATAGATTTGTTTCCCTGTTGCACACGTAAAGGGTTAGGTAAGACTTCTTTAGAAACCCATCGGATCGACACTGGAGATGCGGTCCCAGTTAAGGAAAAACATTATCCCGTATCCCCAGCAGTTCAGAAATTAATGTATGGTGAGTTGGATAGAATGCTATCCTTGGGAGTCATTGAGCCTAGCGAGAGTCCGTGGAATAATAGAGTGACAGTTGTGTTGAAGGGCGATAAAGTAAGAATCTGTTTGGACGCGCGACGACTCAATGACTTGACCATTAAAGACGCCTATCCACTCCCACACATTGAAGGACTGTTAAGTAGATTGGGAGACACACACTTCATCTCCAGCATTGATCTGAAGGATGCGTTCTGGCAGATACCTCTAGCAGATCAGAGCCGGGAGAAAACAGCGTTCACAGTGCCTGGAAGGCCCTTGTACCATTTTACGGTAATGCCATTTGGTTTGTGCAACGCGGCACAAAGGCTATGCCGCCTAATGGACAAGGTTGTTCCAGCACGCCTCCGAGGAAAAGTATTCGTGTATTTGGACGATCTGTTAGTGGTATCGCCAGATTTCGATGAACACCTTCGAGTATTGGCTGAAGTAGCCGAGTGTTTGAACAACGCAGGGTTGACGATCAATGTGAGCAAGTCCAAATTCTGTTGCCGTGAATTGATATATTTAGGTTATATTGTTGGTGGAGGACAATTAAAACCAGATCCGGAAAAGATCCAAGCGATTATGAATTTTCAGTATCCTAAAACGACCAAACAAGTACGCAGTTTTCTAGGTACTACAGGATGGTACCGTAGATTTATTTCAGATTACGCCACGATTACATCTCCTATTAGTGACACCTTGAAGAAGGGCAAGAAATTTACATTCCCAGAGGAAGCTAAAAACGCATTTGACCAACTAAAGGAATGCTTAGTTAAGGGTCCCGTCTTAACGCATCCGGATTTTAATCGAACTTTTTACATTCAATGTGACGCATCTGATATCGGCATGGGAGCAATTTTATTCCAGGAAGACCCAGAGGGCGGTGAACATCCCATAGCGTTCTATTCAAAGAAATTTACAGCCGCTCAGAAAAACTATTCAGTGACCGAGCGTGAGTGTTTAGCCGTCGTGTCGGCGATAAAACGTTTTCGTCCTTATATCGAACTTATGAACTTTGTCGTGATCACGGATCATTCGTCTTTGAAATGGCTTATGTCACAACGTGACTTAAGTGGCCGACTTGCTAGATGGAGCTTACAACTACAAGCCTTTTCGTTTGAAATACGTCACCGTAAGGGTGCACAAAACGTTGTGCCAGACACCCTATCGAGATATCCAATGGACGAAATAGAGTTCGCACAACAGGCATTTATTGACCTCGAGTCGCCTGAATTTAGTAGCGTCGATTATAAAACGCTAATTGAATCAGTGCGAAGTAACCAAAGTAACCTCCCGGATATTAAAGTTGTTGACAATTTCGTGTATAAAAGAACTATACCATACGATGGAGACATCGACAAGCAGGACCATGCATGGAAGTTATGGGTTCCGGCTAACCTTACGGAGAAAATTATTGCTAACGCACATATACCACCAAATGTTGCTCATGGAGGAATTGGAAAGACGATTAGCAGAATACGTGAATACTTTTATTGGCCACACCTAAACATTCAAGTGAAAGAATTTATTAATAGATGTGACGTTTGCAAGGAGTGCAAGCCAGCAAATAAAGTTTTGAAACCACCTATGGGACAAGAACCTGATGTACGCAGACCATTTCAGCGGATATACATCGATTTCTTAGGACCATATGTTCGCTCGAAACGAGGTAATTGCTTTATCTTCATTGTTCTTGATTATTTTTCGAAATTCGTTTTATTGAAAGCTATGACCAAAGCTAATACCAGGAATGTAGCCAACTTTTTGATACAGGAAGTCTTTTATAAGTTCGGATGTCCAGAAAGCCTAGTATCCGATAATGGACAACAATTTGTTAGTAAAGAGTTTGCTGAATTGATGAAAAGTTTTGGTATTGCTCATATGCGTACAGCCAATTACGCGCCACAAGCTAACGCGTCCGAAAGAGTTAACCAATCAGTTTTAGCAGCAATACGGTCTTATTTAGAAACTGATCAAACCGACTGGGATTTACACTTGTGTGAAATAGAATGTGCCTTAAGATCGGCAGTGCACACAGCAATTGGAGTCACACCATATTTTGTACTTTTTGGAACGAACATGATTACGCATGCATCAGCATATAAATTGGCGCGAAAACTAGACTTGTTAGAGGATTCAGAAAACCGTTTGGAGAATCGTAGTGAGTTCTTGGAAATCGTGAGAGATAACGTTCAACAAAACTTACACCAGAGTTACGAAGCAAACGCTAAACGTTACAACGTTAGATGTCGTATCACAAAGTTTAGACCCGGACAGGAAGTGTTCCGACGAAATTTTCAGCTCTCCGATTTTTCCAAACAAATATCCGCCAAACTATGTCGGAAGTTTGTTAAATGCAGAATCGTGAAACCAGTTGGCAAAAATTTGTACGAAGTTGAAAATCTACAAGGAAAAGTTGTAGGAATCTACCACTCTAAGGATTTAAAAGCATAATAGGATAGAATTTCTGTACAGTTAAGGGTGAAATTTTATCATATTAGCAAACCTAGTTTGCTAATATGATAAAAACTTTACCACCGGCTAAGAGGATGTGTACCGTGTTGACATCTCCGGTCAACGATATACAGCCCAGACGATCAGCTGGTAGCTCAAGAGGACAACCCTGTCGTGCGGGTATAAGCAAAGTGACAACCCTGGCATACCGAACAGTAAAGTAGTTGCCACCCTAGAAAAATTAGGAAAATGGGGACGTTTTTACATGTCCTACTACAGTTCGCATCAACTGTGTAAATGAAGTTAGCTGCAGTTGCCGGTAACTCGATAGGAATCGTCGCCTTTGGCAAAATGTCTAACTTCCGCTTTTCTCGATTGGGCGTTGGTTGCAGTAAGTTGCAGACGAGATTAAATCTTAAGGAATCTTCAGGAGGGACCGAAAATAAAAGATCCTATAGAGTCAGAAAGGAAAAACCCGTAAATTCGGTGGCCAACAGAAATTTTAACAAAGTACAAACCGAAATTTCAACAGAACAGAAATAACATTTTCAACGAAACACCAACCCAAAATTTCAACAAGATAGACTCCAAAAATTTCAACAGAATGAAAATCGAAATTTCAACATAAGAGAATCAAAAATTTTTCTACCTAATAGCAACAAAAAAATTTTTTCTACATAATAGAAACAGGAATTTTTCTACAAATTACAAACTGAAATTCCAACAAAATAAAGGCAAACATTTTCAACAAAATAAAGGCAAAATTTTCAATCAAATAGAGACAAAATTTTCAACAACATAAAAACCGAAATTTCAACAAGGTAATAAAGGAAAAATTTCAACAAAATAGCAACAGAAATTTCGACAAGATAATAACTAAAATTTCAACAAAATCCAAACAAAAATTTCAACAAGGTAATAAGAGAAAAATTCCCACAAAAGAAAAGCAAAATTCCAACAAGATAACAGCAAAAATTTCGACGAAATAGCAACCAAAAGTAAGATACATATAAAACAACTATAAATTCAACAAATACGCCTACAAAATGGCCACCCAAAATTTCATCCAATAGCAACAACAATTTCAATAAATCCATATACAAAATGGCTACCCCAACATAGTATCAAATAGCAACAACAATTTCAATAAATCCATATACAAAATGGCTACCCCAACATAGGATCAAATAGCAACAACAATTTCAATAAATCCATATACAAAATGGCTACCCCAACATAGGATCAAATAGCAACAACAATTTCAATAAATCCATATACAAAATGGCTACCCCAACATAGCATCAAATAGCAACAACAACAATAACAAGGTTAACAACAACAACAACTCCAATAGCAACTACAGAAACAAATCTACAGCTGCCAATTTCAACAATAGTAAATTTCACAGTGACAACAGCAGTACACACAGGATTCAACAGTAGCAGCAAGAACCACAGCCACCACAATTTCAGCACCCACGTAACAACATTTGAACAGCTAAGTAAATTTATTTCATTATAGTAGAAAATTTGTTTGTTGTCCCACTCAGTAATACAAATAGAACCCCGTGGTTTCGTAATTTGTGTCCGTCCGGTGATCCGCTGAGTTTCCCTTCCCATACCGTGCTTCACCAACCACGCACTTGTGCGCGGCCATCTTATTCTATTCGGTCGGAGCCTTTGAGGAAGAAGGAGCTCTATGCCCTTGGTGCTTTATTCAAGCCCTTTCCCTAGCAAACCCCCCCAAAACAAATTACGAAACTAGAATATCACACTGGTCTCGCGTTTCTTACGGCAAAAATTTACTTTTTCGTTTTACAAGAACGAAGGTCCAAATCTTGTAACCAGTTTTAACCAAACTTACGAAAGCAAAATTTTTGAACTCATTAATTGTTAAAATTTTGAGAGTAAAATTTTTGTAGAACCTTTTCTTTTAAAAATTAAATTTTGTTGAAATCACCAATTATTACTTCGTTTCGAGAACGAGTGTATAAATTGTGAGAGTAAACATTGTTTAATTAAAAATTTTTGAAATTAAATTTTGCTGAAATCAACAATATTTATAAATTGTGAGAGTAAATATTTTTAATTAAAAATTTTTGAAATTAAATTTTGCTGTAATCAACAATTATTACTTCGTTACGAGAACGAGTGTAAAAATTTTGAAAGTAAACATTGTTTAATTAAAAATTTTTGAAATTAAATTTTGCTGAAATCAACAATATTTATAAATTGTGAGAGTAAATATTTTTAATTAAAAATTTTTGAAATTAAATTTTGCTGTAATCAACAATTATTACTTCGTTACGAGAACGAGTGTAAAAATTTTGAAAAGTAAATATATATAAAAATACTTTTGAGATTAGATTTTGCCTCTTTTACTAAACGAAAGTAAAATGTTGATGGTAAAAATTTTTCCGTAACACCACATTTTTAAATAAAATTTTGAAATTAAATACTTTATAATTAAAACTCTTGAGAATTTAAAGTTTTAAATCAACAATTATTGCTTCGTTACAAGAACGAAAGCAAAAGGTTGTGGCAGCACAATTAACTTTTGGAAAATATTTTTAAAATTATAATCAATATTTTGAAATCAATTTTTGGCACCGTTCACACAACGGGAGTAAACATTTGTTTTGAAAGTAAATTTTTAGTATTAGACTTTTGAAGTCAGAATTTTCGCAATTTAAATATTCTTGCTTTTTTAAAAACCCAAAAGAAAGTGTTTCGAATCAACATTTTTGAATTGAAAATTAATACTCCATAAAAGACAATAAGAACATTTTAAGAAAAGGAAATATTTGTAGATCAACAAGAAAAAGAAAAAACCAAAATAAAATTGTAATTTTTTTATAAGTAAAATCGTAAAAAAAATTGAATAAATCAAAATAAATAAAGCAAATACTAAATTACTAGTATTTATCCTATAAAACACAACGCATAACGCTTGCATTGTGAATAGAAGTTAAGCGAACGTTGTTGAAATAGTATAAGTCAACCAAAAGAAAACAAAACAAAAATATTGTAAACCAAGAATTCGAAAAAGATTTAAGCGACTCAAAAGAGCCAAAAGAAAAACTTTGGACTCTAATTATCTAATGAAACAAAACTAATGTAGAGATTTTGATATCAATATATATAAGTATATAGAAGTAATGTACTACCAGACACTAACAAACGCCCTAACGTGGTGTATATTTTTGTAGAACAGTTATTTTAGTAAATATATCTCAAAATGGTAAATGAAAAATTATTTAGATACAATTTGTTTACAATGGTTGTCTAAAACCAACTGAAAGATTCTAAAGGGTAAGTGAACGGTGGTGTGAACTTTAAGGGGTATTCCATAATCGTTTTGTTGTTGAGAATACCATGGTCTGGGGAGGGACAACTGGGGAAATAACAGCTTGCCCCATTGCGAGGTACATGTCTTTATTTGGATACACTGGTACAAACTTTGATGTCATTTTTGTTTTAGTATCGCAACGAACCACCACCCATGCCCGCGAGCCATAGCCGTGCACTAATTGACAAGTTGCCAGTGTGCGATACTAAAATGGAAAGTAAAAGGGGTTAGACAGGCACCTAGTGTTTGCTCGTCCGTTCTTTTTGATATTTTTATTTACTATTTTTGCTAACCCGTTGATTTATGTCAGTAAGTGACACTTCATTGAACAACCCCCCCCAAGATTTATGACAAGCCTGCCAGCAAAAGTTGTGTATTCAAAATCTTTTAACAATCAACCTTTTTTTGTCCTGATTATTACAAAGTTTATATATATCGAAATTCCAAAAAGCATTATGACTTTCATTACTCCATTTTTATAGTATTTTTTAAAACTTAACTTTAGTTTTAAACTCAAACAATTCCACAGTTAACATTAAGTATTTTAACAATATATAACACTAAACAAAATTAACATCATATTATCCAACAATTTAATCTTTTTTCTATTTTTAGGTAATAACGCAAAACTTGCCAACACTGCTGAATTTCCTTTAACAATATATTTACTGTTTTACTGCAACAAAGCTGTGCATGGCAGCGTATACTTAACATTAAAGGGTTTAGTTATATTAATATAACTAATCCGCAACAAGGGAGTGGATAGATGGGAACAGCAAAATCCTCATTTAATTATTAAAGGCTGGTACTCTGTTCGATTTTACGAAAAAAGTTGAGAAACATCGGTTAAGTTTGACAAAAAATATTTTAATATAACCCCTAAAATATGCTACATTATTAATATTGTAAAACAAAATCCATATGGTTTAACACTGAATTTTGTTCGCTTGTCTGATAAACAAAAGCTTATTTAATTAAATTGCTTTGCTCTTTGTATAACAAATTTCACTGATTTTATAACAAGCGTATTGGTTTTTAAACAACAGATTTTTAAAAAGTTGAATGTGGTTTTTTACTTTATTTCATGCTGTGTGTAAGGAATATCATTATATATAACTCAGATAGTTAGAATTCGATCAAATGTGATCACGATACCTAGCTTAAGCCAAGAATCTTATTTCTTTGAAAATAACATTTATGTATGCAAAAACCAATTAAAAGCTCTTTTATGTGCAAATTATATTTTGAATTTGTTCGTGACTTTAAAAAGTCTAAGAAAATGTTTCCACCCATAGTGATGAACTTAGTTTTTTGTTTACGTTTCCTTGAAACAAAAAAAATGTTAAATTCAACGAATATAGTTATGAAAATGGGTCTCAAATGCTCCAGAGAAATAGTTCGTTTATTTTTTAACAACTTGGCCAAAGGTTACTCTTTAGATTCTTGAAATTTTCTACATAAAGTAAAGACCTTAAAAAAATTAAAAATTTTGCAGGCAAAAATATATAACCGTAGCATATACTTACTTCATTTTCAAACCCCAAACACCATTCAACCTCAATGTCTCAAAAAAAAAGTTATAATTGCAACAAAACTCCCCACAATTTATTTTCAACATTGGAAAAAGCAAGCATTTCGATAAAATCTGCTTTGAAAAATGTAGCATTATGCAAAAGATATCCATTTTACCTTTAAAATTAAATGTAGTGCGATAGTTGTACAAAAAAAAACATATTTTCATTGCATAGCAGTTTACCACGGATGGAGGTCATTGGTGCACAAAGCGCCATAGTCTAATTATTTGTGCAAAATTTGTTACCTATTAGTTAAATTATTTCCTAAAAATATTTATTTGCCAAAATATTCATATTATTTTAAACCAACAAGCACAAATGTGTTTAGTAAAATATTTTTGTAAAAAAATTTTATCTTTTTTTATACGAAAATAATAAAATTTACTAAAACCTAATTGGATGGTTAGCAGGATAAAGGATACAGCTTAGCTTATGTGCAAATTATTATAATTGAGCAGAAAAGAAACACATACATATACAACCAAAATACATAAATATTGGAAATAAATTATTCAGAATAAATTAAAATAGGAAATATTCAATGCAAGCAAAATAAATAAGAAAATATTTTGGGAAATAAAATAAATAACTATTTTTAAATATTAAAAACATTTAGCATCTTTAAAATTTGCAATTTCATATTAATATTTATGATTTGCAAAATGCATATAAAATTTTTGGTAAAAATTTAAAAAATATATTCTTAATTACCTTAAAGGCAATAAAATAATATGAAAATAACACATGCGTTTAAAAATAATGAACAATTCAAGTAAATTCAATTATTTAAATAAATATAAAAATATTGGTTCAATAATTACTTAGAGCTATATTTTTGATTGACATTAAATAATTAAAATATTGCAAAATTTTAAACGATAAATTATGTTTACGATGATACTGTGGTTTAGTTATTAACGACCAATGCCTTATGGCAAAATCATTATCATTTTTTCGTCTCCAAATCAATTTGGCAAATATCGCTATCTTTTTGGATTACCTCTACCCATTAAATCTCTAAATCACTTTAATCATAAAAACAACTACAAACTTGAAATTCTGTCCATGATTTTAATTATTTATTACTTAAAGTGTATTTCTACAAATCTTAATTGTTGTCAAACAAAAGAGAAATCATCATCGTAAATAGATTTCAATTAATTTTAAAGGGTTGCGATGATGACAAAGATAATATTATGAATGAAGATAATTACAGTTGAACGTAGAACCAATATACACATATGAACATATTGATTAGGCTTGACACAACTCTAATACGACTAACGAGGAAAATAATTACTTCAGATTCTGTGATTTTATTTTCAAAAAAAAAGGATAAAGTCCCAATCTAGGTAACTCTGAAAAGAATCCTTTATTACATTAAAATCATTTTACTGTTTTTAAAACTGATATTCTTTATACAAAAAGGTACTAGTGTTGTTTCTAAAAGGGAAGTTTAAAGTTTTTCGGAAAAAACAAAACCACTACAAAAAGCTCAGTCAAAAGCAACAGTAACTTAAATTTAGGGAACACAATCTTTAATTATTTTCATATCCGATTCCGATGGGAATTACTGTGTTCATACTTTGCCATATTGCCTACTCAATATTACAAGGTTGCATGTGCAAAAACATAGATGTTGAGAAATTCAATTTGTATTTTTTTCTATTTACAAATAAAATTTGGCTACAAAGTTCAGTTAAACTGTAAGTTATGAGTAAACTCAATAAAGTATGAAATTAATCCAAATTTACTTTTAATTTAATGAAATTCAGTCATATATTTTTTGACATGAATCTTTGATACTGAAAACTTATACGTAAAACTGTTTCTACTGCTTCATCAAACTCTGATTTTTTTAACAAATAAAAATAAAAGCCCTTATTTTCTGAAATAAAAAACATAAAAATAGTATTATTGATAAACGAATATATTTGAAATTTTATATTTAGCTTATATGCCTTTTTAAAATGCTTACGAAAACTTATTTGTATCACTTTAATAAAAATCTTTATGAATTGGCAAATATTTAAGAAGATATATGTTTTTTAGTTTCATCAAAAAACTGTACTGCTGAAAATAAAATTATTATATTACCAAAAACCGACAGACAAGATATTTCTAAGATGAATTATTTTTATTCTGAATAAAGTTTCATACTTGATTGTGAAATATTTTCAGCACTTTCGACCACATTACGAAAGAATTTCAGTAAAAATTCTGGAATTTGATTTTAAGTTGAATTTCAAAGTGCAGATCCAGCTGGATGAACGGACGGTCTAAGGCACGGACATCTTTATGTTAACTTAAAAGATTATTTTTGTTTGATCGGTATTGCCTAAATGGATTTTAAACTTTCTTATTGCAAACATAGGTACAACCTTATAATCCCGCCACCAAGATCATGGGAATATTATACTATTAAGCGTTTATGTTACAGAAAGTAGGAAAACTTTTGCTTGCAGGGGCTAGGGGTACCCTATAATTTTTGTATACAACCCTAAAAAACTATTAACTCAAAACCTGAAAAAATGTTACATTCAACCTTGTTATATTTAACAGGCGATGTGTATAGTAACTGTCATAGAAACTCTAAACCCTGAAAGAAGAAACCAAAATTAATAATTATTTTTGAATTTTCAAAGAAAAAACAGGCACAAGCTAACATTGGAGAAGGGTATGAAAATATTGTAATATAATTGTTAAATAGTGCAATAGTACGATAGACGGACGGAGCCTTCAAATTGAGCAAATGTGTGCTGTTTTCATAAATTTAAAGTTTTTTTTTAAATTTTCGATTCGCGTACTTTTAATACAGAAATTATTTTTGAGAGTAATTTCTTTAAAATACTCAGTATTACTGGACTTTACTGGAAAATAAACGAATACAATATGTTCGTAAAAAAACCCCAGCACAAACATTGGTATTAAATAGGTACCTAGCCAACTCATTCATTTATATGCAGGGTAGCTGATAAAAGCTGCTACCAAAAAATATATATTTTTGATAAGATGCCGCACATGTGTCACCGAGGGTGGAGGCCAGTTAATTTACCGAAAATGTGTTAAAGTTATTCATGAAGTTTTTAAAACAATTGAATTTAAATGGCTCTACCCTCGGTGACGCATGTGCGACGTTTTAAAAAAAATTATTTGTTTTTTGTAGCAGCTTTCATTAGCCACCCTGTACAATAATTTAAGAAAATGTATGTTTACATATATGATGTAAGACCTATTACATTAATTAGTTAAGAAGTGTTTCAATATTATTTACTTGAAAAAGCATAAGTCGTAGTTTGAAAATTGAAAAAACACGTATATTTTTTAAAAAAACAAGTAAATTAAACTCAATTTAGCCTGAGAAATATTTTTGTTGTTTCGACAGTTCAAGGCTACAACATACACAGAAAAAATCAATCAATAAAATTCACACCCATCATCATAAAGATAATATCAATTACCTAAATTGTAAAAACGGATAAAATAACGATTTTTTTAAGATTTTAACTACTGAAATGATCAAAATTAAAAACTTCAGACACTGCAGTTGCTTAAAGAAATATAACGAGTTAAAAAAACAATATGGGTATTCCATTGTAAATTACTACTTAAATGTACTCCCAAGTACTTGATGGAATTAGACTCCCCTATTAAAACTCCATTTGTATTAACTAACGAAGTATTGTCGCTATTTAAATAATAAATACTAAATCTCATTAACTGCCTTGTCCTTGTCTAAGATTAGTTTACTTAATCTGACAGTTTCACATTAAATTTCAGAGTCATACTCAATCTAAGTTTTTATTACCAGTTTATGTTTATAAAAATACAATAGGAAATGTTATCAGACAATCTTTTAGCGTTATAATTTAAATATGACTTCTGGTATATGGCATAATGGCTGCCTCGGACGTAGTCCATTTTGAAGGTAAATTTTTCGATTATTTGTTTCAACATCTGTGACCGTGTATTGGCAATAATGCGGCGAATGTTGTCCTCCAAACAGTCAACTGTTTCGGACTTATTGGCGTACTCTAGCGACTTCACATTACCCAACAGAAAATAGTCCAGCGCTGTCAAATCAAGTGATCTTAGAGGTCAAAACACCGGTCGAAATTTAAAACTGTACGGTGCCCAAACGTTTCCTTTTATTAACCAACTGTAGCACGAGTTGTGTGACGTGTTGCACCGATCCGTTGAAATCACAGCTTCGGCACATCATTGATGTCCAGCTGAGGAATGAAAAAGTTAGTAATCATGGATGACTGATACGCCCTACAGCAGCAATGACGTCATGCGTAGGCACTGTATGACATCCCTGTGGGTGCGTATTATTATCTATTATTCTCTAAATTTCCTTGCAAACATTTCAATAGAACATATTTACACTGAATCTTAAAAAAATTAGGGTAAAAACCCCTACAGGTTTTGAAGGGTATATAAAATTCGGCACAACCAAAAATAGCATTCTTACTTGTTTTCAATAAAAAATAAGCAACTAAATGTTACTTCATTACTAACCCTGCCTCAACTCTACTCAAGAGAGTCATCTTAACCTGTTAGTACTTAAAATGAAATAAATTGTAGTGTAGAGCAATATAAGATCGGGCTTGACTGACTATAACTTTTTCCTTGTGTGTTTTTCTTTTTGGTTAAGTCTTAATTTAAAGTTAAAAACTCTTTTTGATTTTACTGCCTCTTTTTAAGATTTTTCTATTGCCTTCATATATTTACCAAGAACAATACACTTATTTACATAAGTTTGTTTGTGCAAACACATTTAATCATAAACCATATTGATATTTTTGTTATGTGCACTGTAACTAAATATTTATTGCATTTACAATCAAGTACCAAATTGTGTTTGAAATTAGATTAAGTTAAATAGACATTTGCACGTAATACATCTACTAATTCTAAAAAGAGTAATTGTTATTATGCATATGTGTGTAGTGTATGAGTGTGTGTGTGTGTGTTTGTATTGTAAAACTTAATTAATGAACTTACATTTGCTTTTCATTTTAACAGACGCACACGCATACAAACAAACTAATATTTATTGTATCATATTCATAAGGACGTTGAAGAGTAAAACTTGTCTTAATAAAATAAACATTATTAATAAAAGAATTTCAATATTACGGATGTAACCAATAATTCTTTACACATATTTTGAAAATTTTCAACAATAGGTGTGTTCATTTACAGATAATTATCACTTATTTTCGATAATAATTACTAGTAAGTGTTCACGTAGACAAAAAATTAGCAGCTAGAGAGCCAAAAAAGAGCGTAATATGTTTGGAAACAAAAATGTTTCTGATAATTTCTGCTAGTAAAAATTTTACTATCAGAAATTATTCAAACAGTCTTTCTGTCATTATGCTTTGAAAAAAAATTTAGGTTTTCAATTTTTATAAATGACCGTGTGGACCGCAAATTTTAGTGTTAGAAAATAAGTTTGAAAATAAGTTTTCCAACACAGAGCTGAGCAATTATGTTAGGACACAAATTGTCAAATAACGTTGTTGTTGTTGTATAAATTTGAGTAAATAAAAAATTATTAAGAAAACAAGAAAAATGTTAACAAAAATGATTGATAAATAAAATGAATTAATAAAAAACATTTTTAATTAAATAATAAGTGAGAAAAATGTTAATAACAATTAATCAGTGATGAAAAATGAGTATTTCATTTGGGTATCAAAAAAATGTTTCGAGGGTACTTTTTAAACAGCAATAGTATCAAAATATATTTTTTTCTCTGCTTAACTAAAATCCACAAAAATTCCGATAGATATTTTAAGTGTTTTTAGTTTTTTCAACAGTGAATCAAAACTGAACTGTATATATGTATTTTCTAAAAAAATTTTAATTTTGGTTTAAGTCCGTTAATATCATCCAATGCTATTGTAAAAATTTATTTTAAAAATCTGACCTTTAAGTTGGGAAAATTGACATTAGCCGCTTGTAAAAATTAAATTTTAATTTTTTTCTTCATTGACTTGCAGAATTTATCTTATCGCATCTCTATGAAATGTTTTTTTCTCGCCTTTAGTTACCAAGCATCAAGTTAAAAAGTTTATTTACACCTTTTTTATACGCTTTACCAAAGAAAAGTGTATATTTACAACATTTAGCAAGGCATTTACCAATAGGTTAAGATTTTATGATTTAAACTAAATGCTACAAATGACGACCACTGATTACGTTGTTACCTAGTATAAAATATTCGCGGAGGAAATTCTCAAAGATATATTTTCAGTTTACGCCACTTTTTTGCACTTTTTAATTTTTTTTTATTTGAAAATAGGTCTTATAAACGAAACTTTTATACAAATTAGTATTTCAAATCTATTTTAAATTCCCAAATTGTTTATGAATATGCTCCTTCTTAACCTTTTGCATGGCTAATAATATCGTACGTAATTTACCAATAAATACTTGAAAACAATTTTGGAACCTCCTAATATCTTAACAAAACTTAAATGATTGCACTCCTATATAACTGCAGTTACAATTTTTTAAAAATGTTTGAGAAAAAGATATGATTTTTTAAAGCTAACCTTAAAGTCACGTTGTTTAAACCTGTTTATCATTTATTATTCGAAACCTTTGATTGTAAAATGATGTTGCAAAAAGTTTATTCACAGCCTCCCGTGAAAGGGAGCATATTTACGTACTCAAGAAAAGCACATAAAAAGAAAAGGATAGTTGGTAAGAGGCAAAACTAAACGATTTAAAATAATTATTAGAAAAAGCAAAAGAGGGTGTCAAATTAGCCAGAGGAGTAACACGGTATTTTTCACCATCCAATAGTATCAAAAAAAGTACGATCGTATCAGGAGCATTCCATGAAAAAACGGAAATCTGAACAATATTACAAACATTGACTTTTTTTATATTTTTGCATCTACATAGAGAGATTAAGTTCTCATCTCAAAAAATTGACATTCATCGTGACGAGTAGATCACTATTTTCATAAATACCGTTATTTGTTTGAGAGTATAAAGAATCTAGCTTTTCTTTTTCATTTTACACCATTTTTTGAGAGGTCGCTTCTAATACTTTTTTTCACATTAGAA
The DNA here is from genome assembly GCA_963583895.1 of Melanophora roralis. Classification (NCBI taxonomy): domain Eukaryota; kingdom Metazoa; phylum Arthropoda; class Insecta; order Diptera; family Rhinophoridae; genus Melanophora; species Melanophora roralis. The sequence continues at coordinate 65,346,877 of OY757187.1, forward strand.
CTAATATTCTTTTCTGTGTTAAAGGGAGTGGTGAGCAGTATTAAACTGTATAATATTAATTGTTGTAAAGTGCTTTGTTCCCGAGAAAATAATTACAATGCAAAGGTAAATTTCTATGTCCCACACGTGACGCCGTTTTCCTTTTTTTATTAATAACTGTAAGGCAAGTCAACTAAACAAATTGATTTTTGTTGTTTACAGCTAACTTTTGGTGGTCTAAAAGCTGACAAAAAAATTTGCACTTAAACACTTAGCAAATAGTTTTTCTTTCGTGATAAAAAGTGTCCCACACGTGACGCCAAGAATTAACATATCTGAAATCTTTCAATCTTTCTGCCATCTACAAACTATATTTGTAATTTACTGCCCTACATTTGTGGCTTATCCAAATATGACTAAAATACAACCTTCCACCAGTACTGAACATATCCGGAAACTTCGCGGAAAGCGTAAGAAAGATGATCCAACCTTTAGTCCTAGCTGATAGAGAAGAATACGTGAGCTTTATAAGCGAAAAAGAGAAAGTATTTCAGAAATCGATTTAAAAACTTTGCAAGTTAAGGAAAAATGTAAAAAAAGCCTGCAAAGGGCCTAATAAAGAAATCGATGTCAAAATATTGACAGACCTTCTGTTAGTACCAAAACCTTCTTAAAAGTCCAAACAAACTTTATCGAAAGCTATTTAAAAGGCTTTAAAAGCCCTTCCTCAATTGCAAAGCAAAAAAAGAGCGATAACAACCAAATAAGCGCCTAAATTGAATATTGCTCCAGCCGAAAGTTCAAGCTTGGACATGTCAAATGTCAACTCGTAATACGAGGATGTGAAAGCCTTTTATTACCGTCCAGATATAGTAAAAACCTGTCCAGGCGCAAATGCTTTGGTTGTGGTTTGGGGAAGTGGAATTAAAGAAAGGCGTTGGAAGAATTATTTAACTATGTATCTACGGGAAGCTTTCTGCATTTTTACAGAATTTAATCCTAATATAGAAATAAAATTTTAAAAACTTTGTAGTCTTAGACCTTAAGATGTGCTTCCCATAAAAAACACTCCTTCAGATCAGTGCAAATTTATAACACATTAAGACAAACAAAACTACTTTAACGACTGGTTGCTGAAAAATTTATGTGATCTTAATTTAGATTTTAAGTGCTGGAAAAATTAATGTGACTTTTTTCTGATAATAAAAAACTATTACTGTCCATAGACTTAAGCATAAGTCTGCATATGGAAAGAAGGGGAAAAATTCAGATAATAAATTACGTTTGACAACCCATTAAACAAGTTAAGTTGAACTGAAAAACAAACTGAATTCAGTTCATATTGTGATGAAACATGTTAATTTAAAAAAAATCCAAGGCGATGAAATTAAAAAAAAACTTAATGAAGGTGTACGTATCCTTCAAATTGATTTTGCAATGCCTTTCGCTTGTGAATACCAGAATGAAGTTCAAAGCGCACTATGGTCGCGAACGAGTGTCCTGTTGTTTAAGCTGCAACTTTTTACGAAGTAAATTTTCAAGCATAGAGTAATTGCGGGTAATGTGGTATACCTATATGTTTTTTAGATTGCCACACTTTTAATTTCGTGACGATTTTACTTATATATCGACTTTTGCTGATGATACCGCCTTTCTCAGTATTCATAAAGACCCTAAAGAGGCCTCGAAACAACTGCAGCATCACGTATCCCAAGTAGAAAAATGGGCAAAATTATGGGGTATTAAAATAAACGAACAAAAATGCACCCACGTTACATTTACGTTACGCAAGGAAACGTGTCCCCCAATTTTTATTAACAACCATACGGTGCATCAACGTATTGAAACAAAATATCTTGGCATTCACTTAGATCGCCGCCTCACATGGAAGCTCCACATAGATGAAAAGTTGTCACAATTAAAACTTAAAACAGCCCAAATCCATTGGCTAATTGGTAGAAACTCTGTGTTACGTCCTGATTGTAAACTTCTGCTCTGCAACTCAATTTTTAAACCAATTTGGTGCTACGGGATACAAGTATGGGGCACTGCTTCCGCCTTTAACATAGAAAAGATTCAACGCCGTCAAAACAAAATTCTAAGAATAATAACTGGTGCTCCTTGGCATGTTAGGAGCAGCAACATCCAAGGAACTAGAAGTTCCACAAGTAAAATGCGAAATCCTTAACTATGTGGACAAGTACTTTAATAAGCTGGAAAATCATCCCAATCCGCTAGCTCAAAACATCTTGCAACATAGCGGACACGCCGTTTAAGGAAAAACTTGTGTTTTTCCACCAGCAAAAAAAGTCGATCACACACCAAAACGATTTCTTGCAACTGACTCCCAAAATTACTTGCAAATATTAATTAAAGTATTGCTTTATTAATTTTCTGAGAGCAGCAATATATTTAGCCTGTTTTTGTTATTTTTATATTATTAGCTTAAGAAAAAACTTACAATACCACAATACCAGTCTATACAACGTTACCCGCACTTACTCCACCTTATGTGCTCGGATGCGAATTTTAAAGACAAAAATGAATTTTTTTATTTTTTAAATAAGCTTTTCGATTTAGTAAATACAAAAAATGAAGATTTACCTTTAGTGGAAATAGTTTGGAGCAATGGCTCGACATCAGAATTGAAAAACCGCTATATGGTAAAATTAATATCAATGCTGAGCGCAAAGTACGCAAAGCCATTTTTTGCAAATATTTTGCTACAACTAATGGAAAGGGTATAATAGATGGAATCGGCGAAAATATAAGGAGATTGGTATGAGAGAGAATGATAAGCCAAAGCAAACATTTTGTCATTTAGTTAGCTAAATTTTTTGCTTATTTGGCTTCTTAATTAGTTTCAAAAACCCAGGTAATTTATGTGCTATCCTCAAAAATCTGAGAAAAAATTTAATCTGAATCACCATGCCATTAGAGGAATTTCAAACTTTTATTTCATCAAGGCCAATCAAAATATTGTGGACTGCAAAGTTATAGCTTATCTGTAGACAAAACTGCAATTAACTTTTGATTTTTGTGTATTTTATAAAAATAATTTCAACTGTGTCCCTTACGTGACGCCATTTGTCCCTTACGTGACGAAATAGAAAAGTTAATTTTTACCTATAAATATTTTTTTTATTAAAAATTTATTACCATCATAAGAAAGCGTGGTTGTTAGTTGTAATTTCTTTCTTAGACATCTTTTCTCTATGTGCAACTGATTCGCTGAAATTTGGATTTAAACACTACAATTTTAAATGTTGGTTGACTCAGGCTGTCCCACACGTGACGAAGTTTGTTTAATTTTTTCTTTAATATTTTCTGAATTATTAAAAACAAGTTCGATGTAAGATTGAAGACTACCACGCAGTTTAATTAATAAAAGAAAAAAAATTTAATTCTGAATTACCAATTAGAAGTTGTATGTAAAATAAGTGCTAAAAAATAGTTGAATTTGTCCAACACGTGACGGTGGAATGCCCCATCAACTTTTGCAAAACTGCAATAAATATTATGCGGTTTTTTGTTGTTGTTTACAGCAACCTCTCTCAACAAAAATTTTTTATTTGTGTTCTCGCTCATTTACGTTTTCCCCACTCTGAACACAAGCTTGAACACAAAACATTTTTGTGACGTCATTCTGCCGACATTATTGCTAATGTTCAGAAATAAAAAATGCACGTCTAGCCCCAGCGTAAGTTTAAAATAACAAAATACATTTGCTTACAAGTTTTGACTGTAAAAGTCTTCATTTATTTTTAAATATTTTTGAGAGCAATTTTGAAAATATTTCTTTTTACTTTATCGTTGCTAGTAATTACTGGAAAGTTATTGAACAAAACTAATTTGTTTTTTTAGCAGACCCGCCTTCCAATTTAACATATGGTCAATTCCACGTAAATAGGCCTAAATTAGAGAAAATCTTTTTTTTAAGGTTAAAAAGTCGGCAAATTTACGTTTCAAAAAATCGCAAATTATCTAAATATAAATGAATTGGTTTTTATTGGTTTTAACTAATACCGCAACAGTAAAGAACAACCATAAATAAGCTTTGCCAATCAATCATGTAATTTCTAATTAAAAAGCAAATTATTTATTCTTTATACTTGAACTCACAATCGCTTCTACTGTTTAATATGATTTCAGTCCTTGCTTTGGCGTTCTCATCTTTTAAAGTATAAAGTAATAATTAAATTGGGAAAGCTTTATAATATACAATTTTAAGATTATTGAATGCAAAAACAAATCCTTTATTTAGTTTTAGTCTTTATATATACTTACATACATAAGTACATACTCTATATTTACACACAAACATGCATGCTTAAAGGGCAATTAAACAAAATAAATTTCTGCAAAACTTAACATAAATTGATTGCCCTTAACAATAATCTTCATTGAAAATGTAAACGTTCGTATGAATAATTAAAGGAGTTCTATATTCAAAATCTAAATAATTCCAAATAACAGCTCTTTTTTAATTACACTTTTCATTATAAATTTGTGTACACACTCCAAAACTTGTGTAATTTTACACGCACTTAAAAACAATTATCTCTATGGGTCATGTAAAGATTTTGTAAATATAATTGTACATTAGTGTAAGTATATATTTGCATTTGCTTGTTCTTGTCCATTTGCAATTCAATTTTTATTCAAAACTAAAACTTATATTAGTGAGATAAATTGTACGTTCCAATTATTGGTAAAGTTCAAAATTAATTTAAAATTTCGTTTAAAATACAAATAACTGCAAGAAAAACATTAACACTAATTAAAGATTAATAAAAAAAAATATCAATTTCGTGTTGCACTGGTTGACACCAAAGGAAGCACAAAACAATTATTTAAATCTCCTCTTATTTTAATAAAATTGGGGGCAGTTTTTTACCAACTAATAAGCTGACAAATCGCTTACTCAATATTATAAATTTGTATGTAACTTTTTTGCTGCTTCTAAAAATGCAAAATTTTTAGTGTTGATTTTTTTATAATTCATGTTTAATTCAAGATGGCTCACCATATAAAGCTATCCATAAGACTTCTGATCACTCCTTCAAAATATCAGATAGATTTTCCAAGACTTTTTATTTGCCCTTGCTTTAAAGATTCTTCAAAATAACTAAAGAATGTAATACTGTTAGAAACTTTAAGTGCATGAACCAAAAAATTGTTTCTTGGCCCTGAAATTTTTGAAAATCTTAAAGTAATAGAAAGTTGCTCTTCCTTAAAACATCTTGCTTCATCATTTTCCAATTTCATCAATACTTAGCACAGCATCTGTATAAATTGGAATTATTTCATTTTGTAATTTATTGGCTTCTGAAAATTTATTTTAGAAATTTTTTTTTGCGATTTTCAAAAAAATCTTTCTGTTTTTATACCCTTCAGTGATAAGGGTCTTTCTGTTTTTATACCCTTCAGTGATACAGTTTGTCATTCCGTTTGTAATTTCTTTATTACCCCATAGAGTATACATATTCTGGATCCTTATAGATAGAGAAGTCAACATAGCCATGTCCGTCTGTTGAAATCAAGTTTCCAAAATCAAATAAAGTAATACGGAACAGTTATTGGTGTCAAACTATTAGAAATATCCTAAAGGCAATCGCTATTTAAAATCAGCAAAATCGGTTCAGCGAGATTTAAGAGAAAACCCAAAATAACCCAATTTTTTAGGACAAAATCAGTGCAAATATCTCAGTAAATATAGTCACTTTTGCCAAAAAACTTGGCACGTATACTTTGAAGATAGGAATCTAAATATGGGACTTTAAATATTCTACAAAAAGCAATTGGACATTAAGAGGTACATTGTGGAAAAAAAATTTGGGTAGAGACAGGGGAAGGGGTAGATCCCATACAAATGAACAATTTTTATGAAGTTTTCGACACGCTTTATCTCTGTAACTAAAACAGTTATCGACATTATATGTTTTACACAAAGTAATTGGACAGCAAGACCTACGCTTTGAAGAAAAATTTTTTTGGGTAGGGGCAGGGAAAGGGTTAGCACCGTCCAAGCGTTTCTTAAGTGATGCCATTCTGTATATCTCCAGCAGGTTTTTCAATTGGTTTATATATTCTTTCAGCTTAAATGGAGTGAATTATGCTTTTTCCGCTCTCTACGGGCTTTAATTTTTTCAGACAAAATCTGTTTCACATCGGCAGAAAAAACTCTGTTGTATCTGGCCGTAGGTATAAAAAGCATGATCAGGGGCTGTTTTTAAATGTGTGATTTTTGCGATTGGTCTTTCGATCAGTGGATGCAAATATATTTGTCTTATGTTTAACCAATTAAATCCTTTAGATAAGAAAAATTCACTAGTAGAATTTGGTAAGCACTGCAAACAGAAATTAATGTAAGTGAGTAGTCGGAAGATAGAACAACAAGGCTTGAGCTTCAAAAAGTTCCGGAAATATATCTTTTGTTACACTGAAATCGAAAACATCTTGAATTTTATTGTGCTGTTACACGGAAACGCGCTCTCTAGAACTAATTAGACGGGAGTCCCAATACGTATGCATAGCGTTATAGTATTAAGCTGCTATGAAGCGGGATCTTAAAATTTGTAAAAACTGATCTTTCACAATGGAAAATCTGAGTGGACAATAAAACGACGATATAACGAGATTCTGGAAAAATTCGTCAATGCTGACGTTTGTTGTTTGAACATAATACTGGAAAAGTCCACCCGTGGATGTTTAATTCTTGATTTGATTAATACAGCTGAGCCACCACATGATCTTTACATAGAATTTTTCGAACCAGTGTAGCCAATTATTTCAAAATGGTTATAGATTTCATACTAGGGAATGGTAAGCAAAGCCGAAAATCGATTTTCGATTTTACGATCAACTATTTTAATCTCGATTTTAAAATTCGATTAATCAAAGCTCATAATCGATTATAATTCAAAGTCGACTTTTATTTTGATGCTATATTTAAATAAATAGAAACCCTCAAAATTGATTTTTAAGTAAGAAAATTTAACTTTTCCCAAAGAAAGGTGTTATTGGAAAAGGCGTATGACGTACCTATTTAATGATTACAAAGAACGCAAGTCATAAACAAATTCAGATAGTTTAACTTTATATATAATTATATACTTAAGTGCAAATATCCATTATAATTTTAATGTATGAAATTAAATAAGTGAAAATTTACATACGCACACACAACAGATATACATATTTAATTTTCAAGGACGATAAATTATTTTTAGTGTACTGTGTACTGATTTAATTGTTTAAAAATTTTTCCATATCTGACTGCATTTTTAATTAACATTCGGCATCAAATATTACAAATTTTTAAATAATACACTTAGGCTTCATATTAACACATGAGTTTTCAGTGCAGATAGTTTAAAATAAATTGTGCTAATAGAATCATTCTTAAAATTTATAGCATTTAAAATTTTTTTAGGTAAAATCGATTTTTGGGCTTAGTAATCGATTTCAGTAAAAAAACGTCAACAAAAGGCCGATGACAAAAAATTGATTTTTTTTTGAGGTCAAAATCGACTTTCGACTATAATCGAAGTCGATTTACCAGTCCCTATTCCATACGAATCTCAAAAGTCAAATATTTTTAAATATTTCTTTTAAACAATTAACTTTTTTTAAATACTAAAATTTATTTTATTTATAACAAACAGAAAAAAAGATTTTCTTCTACTGTTAACTTTCCTTTTTTTAATCTGCGGAAAGGGTCTTCAGGCCCTAGTCCTGTAATCTTTCTACAGGTCTGCATTTAAAAGCGTTAAAAAGGTTTTACCGGTAAGGTCTTCTCATCTAAAAGCCTTTCAACAGGTAATAATTTAAAGGTTTTCCAGAAGGCTCGCTAAAGTTAGCTTCGGAAGGCCTTTCTCCTATATTTTAGCGCATTTAAAAAACTCATGAACATGTTAGAAGTCGGAGGCCATGCATTTACTAAATTAAGCTAAATAAGGCCTTCCTAAAGGTGTTCCTACACTAAGTCACCAACAATATTCATGTTTAATATTTTTACAACCCAAAAAGCTTTGTTAGTGTTAAGTAGTTTAAGGCAACATTATTTATATGTATTCTCTAAGGGTTTGGCTTAAACGTCAAATATGCAAAGATCATTTGCTTAATTTTGTTAAAAAATTTTCCCAAAAATTAAACAAAGGTGGGAATAAATTTCTTGGTACACTTTAAATCGACAAAAAATAATTTTTGTTTTTTATATTTTATATAAAACAAAATAATAATTTTTTTCTTTTTAAATTAACTAAAATATTAAGCAACAAATTGAAACCAATGTTTTAGTTCACATTAAATAAATTGTAGTTAAAACTTATTTTAGTAAAAAATAAATATAAGATGAAAATCTTAAGTCTTGTGTTTGAAGAATAATATTTAACGGTTATGTAATGTCAAGTATTCTGCTTAAAGTATGAAGTTCGCAAATAAATTCAGAGGTGCTGAAAGCTTCCTTTAGCAAAAGAATTTTTGGAAACTGTACCTCTTTCTCTTTTAACTGAGATATCTTTTTCGAAGCCTTTGCTATTTCGTCTAGATTCATTAACAATTGCAAAATAAAATCATGGTGATCGATCCATCTTGTTAAACAGCATTTTTTTAATCATGGTGGGTTTTGAAAAATTTGATAGTCCCTTTAAAAAGGAAATAACTTTTTTATTTAGTGGTAACTTATTACTTTTGGAAATGGAATTATTAAGTTAATGGGAATACCAGGACGTTTGCTTTGCATTTGTCACCACTACAAGTATTTTCTTAACAATTTCATTTTCATCCAGCACAAAAGGGCATCCATCTGTTCCAATTTCCAGGCTATTTTTTGAATTTAAACCAAAACTTGTTCAACTTTCACCACAATGGTTGATAGGAAGTTTGAATAATTTGGCACTTCAACGTTATCTTCGATACCCTTTAAAACCACTTCAAAAGCGTACACAAAGACAATTAAACTTTATATTACTTTATTTTACTGGACTTTGAAATGGTTGATAAGTGCTAGTACACAAGTGCCTAAGTCTACCTCCAAGCGGTATCAACTGGATAACTTCCGGCAGAGTGGTCGGAAGGCTAACAGACATGGCTAAGAAGAAAACAATCTGTCTTGGGCTTAAAGGGACCAGTTTACTGGTCTGGTTCAAGGCAGGCTGTCCTTGTTGCGTTGTGCCATGAGCATCGCCATCAAGTGGTACAACAATACAAGGTTTATAAGGGTGCCAATACCTTAACCGTGAACTTAAATATTGGGAGGAATGATATGGAAGTGGATATGAAAATTGAAGTGGAAGTGGATTTCCGAGGCTGACCAGAGTCCTATCTGGTACCACGGGAATCAGTTGGCCCCATGTGCTTACCCAGTGCATGAACTGATTAATGGTGAGGTCTCCTTCGGGAGTTCACGTGGTGGCTGTGGTTATCCCCAAGCGGGGCAACTGTAGAACGAAAGTTGATATACTGGGGTCTGTCCTGTACGGGTCCCAGAGTGACCGTGTAAGCGGTCTTATATGAACTAAAGGTTCAACAAGAAAAAGTTTCTGGTTTTGACGGATCTACCCAGGCATATGAGCAACTGTGGAAGTAGGCTATTAGCTGAAAAGGTGTAAGTGTGTTTGGAAGTAGGTGAATAGGGAAACTGGCCACGGCTGGGGGCTCTAGGATCTAAAATAAGATTCCGCCAAAGTAGTAGCAAATAAACGAGAAGGCCGGCACGGCACTTCAAAGCATGTGCGTGATTCGGTCCTGACTGGCGGTGAGAAGATTATGGAGTGTTGATGATGGTGGACACAAATGATCCTAAGTTGGAATAAATGAAATGAATGATCCTTCAAACAGAGCTGGGGGTCGCATCCGTATTGGGTGCGGCTGAGAATCATAATCTATCTTGCTTAAGGTTGGGTACTGTTTCACAAGTGTGTGGAGAGGTGTCTTGTCGGCGCGGATCTGCTTTGATATGAAGAAGCGAGATCAAAACTAGTAACACAAAAACCGGGTTTAGATAGCCCAACTCCTCACCAAGGGGTCTGTTGTGGCTGCACGGAGTCATGCCAGAGAATTGGTACCTGGGTGGTTTGAACGAACCGAGACATTCTAGGGGCGTTGGTAGACGCTTTGTATTCACCAGTGTTAAGAGCACCGTGAGTTATTGCCGCTGGCAGGTACCACGTAACCTTAATGAGTCTGGACTTTGAAATATCGTAAAGCTAAAGAAATTTGGATTTGGCAGAAAAATTCTAGATGTATTCATTTTTTAAAGCTTCGAAATACAAAACGATTTACAACGTAATTTAAATCATCATTTTAAGTCGAGGTTTTTTTTAGCTTATTGTGATATATAAGCAGACCATTAATCGAAATAAACAGATATCCGAGCCAGTTGGTCCTTACTATACTAGGGTAGCGATATGTTAAAATATAGATATGAATGTTTAAAATATTATTTTATTAAAAAAAGGTTTTTCTGTCTTTTTAAGATCACTTGAAGATTCCGATATTTCTGCAAAAATCCTGTAGCACCGCTTCCAGTTAGCCACTTAGCAAATTGCCAACAGATAATTTTGTAGAACACTGCATTCATCAAGAAGTCTAAACGAAGTCCGGATTCGTTGTTATAATATCAATAGACCTCCAACGCAAATTCTAACTTTGACTTGTTCGCATAAACCTTCAGATCGACAGTTTTCAAAGAAGTAATTTTATCCGCTTTTAATTCTTTGTATCAAAGGGAAAATTTCTGGGAAAAAAAGGTTTCGTTATGCAGTAGTCAATCAATGGTCTACTTATATATTACAATTAGCAAAAAAAAAATCTTAAAAATTCTGAGTGGGGGCCTTTCTATATGGGGGAACGATATGTATGCTACTAGAAAATTTTAAATAGTCTGTCACTAAGATAAATCCAAAAAATTAATTATTTTTGTAGATTTCACTATTTTAGTCACATATTTTAGCTAATTGAGCCGGCTTATTATATTTCTTTAACACTTTAACCCTTAAAGGAACAGTTTTTTAGTTTTACTTTAGGTTTAAAATATTTTGGTTAAAAATATTTTGGTAAACAATACAATATTTTAAGGTATCTTTTTTACATAATTTTTTTTTAATTTTTAAAAATTTCCATTCCTTATTTTAGTACAACAAAAAATTATTTGAGAGTTTGAAGTTTTTTTTTTCAATAATAAATGTTCACATTTTGTACAATTTTTTTAATTTGGTCGCTAGCAAAATTTCACTTTTAGACTATATAATAAATAGTGAGCATCGTAGGACATTTAGGAGTAAAGAAACCTCCTTTTCTAATCTCAACAAGGCTGCGCACGTCCTTTAAACCTAAATACCATACATTGTAGTTATAAATATTAATTTATCGTGTTAAGATTAAAGTATCTAAACAAGAATATATAATATATATGTACGTATGTACGTACACACAAAAAACTACAAAAAAAATTTTTCAAACAAATTCTTGCTCAAAATAATTTATTTTTTTAGTCAATTTATTTAATAGTCTCTAATAATATTTTTATTTGATTTTTAAATCAAACAAAATTTTCGCCTAGACAAATAAAATATTTAACCAGCTCAGCAAAATTTTTTAACAGAAACTAAAATTCTTGCAAAATTGTTTGTCTAAATTTACAACTTTCGTTGTAGGTCCTCAGCCAGACAAAATATTTACTGATTCTCTGAAATTTGTTACTGATTCTACAACTCAGTTTTTTCTGTGTATGTATGTATTTAAGTTTATTCGTATGTGTATTTCTATTAATATTTCTAATATAAAAGCGCATTTTACCAGATGTCAAGCGCTTAACAACCTTCTTGGAACTTCTTAATATTTAAAGATGACCAAACGTTTTACTATTTTTCCGACTTCTGCTTACATATGTACAAAGTGTTTATTTATTTAACTATGTCTGTTCGTTGATTTATATAATTGACCAACAACAACAAACAATATAAAAAAAAATAAAAACTTATGTTTTGTTAAAACAGCACACCCTGCCATTAGGCACACTTACACACACAAACAGCATTTTCATACATGCCAACATACATACATACGTAACATAAATAAACTATCAATTTAACCAAGATTTTGCCATGTTGGCACTTTTATTTCTTAACAATTTCTTTACATACACATACACATGTCTCCTACCAACAACATTCCGTCTATTAATTTATTTTACTTAGAATAACATTCGAAAATTGTTGTGTTAATTTAAGAAATACAACATATTTTTTTTTGCTCATAGTTATTTTATTGTTAGTATCTGTGGTATGCCTCATTACCACCCTTCAGACCCCTGAAGCGATAACAAAGAAGCAGAAGCATCTAGTTCTATTTGAGTTTGGTTTATTATTATTTAGCTGTAATTGCTTAAAGTGACTGAAACTCGTTGAGACAAATTAACATTGCAAAATTTATTGCTTCTTTCATTTCTGTCATTTCCTTTTTATTTCTTATGCTTTATTAAGATCTATGGTTATAGAATTAATGGCTTTTGTGTATATATTTGCACTAAAGTAATGTTTTGTTTTTATTTCCTTGTAAGTAACATTCCAACATGTTTAACTTGCTTTAAACTTAGAAACAATTGTTTTTTTATAATTTTTGAAAACGTTTTAAAAACTTAAAGAGCCAAAATATAAAAAAAATATATATATTTTTAAAAGATGTGAACTTACAACTACTTGCTTCTTTTCGATACTTTTAACACTTGAACTTTTTATTGTTTAAGCAACGTAAAGGCCGATTAGCGGGCATTTTATCTTAACAAAACATATTCACTGTAGTTTTGTGGGTAGTCTAAAAGTCTTTAAAGGTAATTTAGGAATATTTTTTTTTTAAAAGCAAAAGTTAGGAATAGATGATGTATGTCCATATAATAAGAGACAGGAAATTTTTAAAACCAATTTTTTGTAACAAAAACAGACTTGTTTTTTCTAGTATAATCTTAAAAAAAAATTTTTTTAAAAAGTTCAATAATTCAATGGTTCAAAACCCAGTAAGATTCGGGATTAGGGCTTTGTATTTGGGCACTTCCATGTAAAACTGCCCAAATGAGGGAAAATCATTTTGTTATATACATATTAGGTAAAGTAAGGTTGAACTGGCTGGCCCCGAAGACCCCACATTGACCCTTTGGGTCCTCAGTTTTACCAGACAAAAAGAAACGAAACCAGTATTACGAATTCGATGTAATGCAATCCAAGATGCTCTACACTCTCTTGGCAAATGCCAGCATCCTTATCTTACCAGCCCTGAATATTTCCTCCAGGCCTTGGAACAAATAAGATACTAGACAGCTTGCTCTGGAGCGCATAAAGCGCTGGATAATAACATAAGATATGCTCAACAGTCTTCCTTTCCCCGGGTTCGCACCGAACCTGCAGTCATCGCTGGTCAGTCTCCCTTCTCTTCTGGCATGAACCGATGTCCAACATTGGCCAGTTACCATCTCTTCTAGAAGTCGCAGTCACTACCTGCTCTTTTGTCATTTCGTTTGTAATTTCTTCAATATTTACTTTAGATCCCATAAAGTATGTATACATAATCTGGATTCACACAGATAGGGAAATCGAAATAGTCATCCCCGTCTGTCCATCTGTGTGTCTGTTGAAAACAAGTTTCTGGGCTCAAAAAAAGTCGCACAAAAAACGTTTTGATATTAAACAATCCCTATATATCTCAGTAAATACAACCACTCTTGCCACAAAATTTAGCACGAATTTTTTGAATATAAGAACCAAAACTAGGGAAAACATTTTTTCAGATAGTATCAGGGAAGTGGTATATCCCTACCATTGCACAAACTTTGTGAAATATTCAATGCGCTAAGTCTGAGAAACTATAACAGTTATAGATTTAAAATGTTCTGCAAGAAGTAATAAGACCTACGTTTTGGAAAATAGGAACAGGAAAAGGGGTAGCTCAATACGCTATATCTCAGAAACTATAACAGCTATCGACTTCAAAAATTCTACAAAATTGGAAAATAAGGCCTACATTTTTGGGGAAAAAGAGCAGGGGGAGGGGCAGCTCTCGATATCGCATAGACCCGTAAGTAGCATCAAACTATTAGATATATCTGCGAAGAAACTGCTATTGAAGTCCAGAAAAATCACCCGATAACTGACCGAGAAATAACCAAAAACCAAGACTACCTCTGTTTAACTCTCTAAAATTTTTACATAAAAACCTCTACAACCACCTCAAAATTGCCCCTACACTGGTGTTATATAATATATAACTTATATTAATTTTACCTCCCGAACATTTTTTTTTGCAAAATACTTTCACCCTATCTCCACCCGCTTACAAAGTTTAATTTTTTTTAATTTTATTTAAGTCGCTTCCACAGCTTCCAGGGTGCTCCGACAAAAGTCAAATTTAAGACCACCCCTAATTAATTTTTTCTTCCAAACATTTTATGGAACATATTTTTTACCCTTTATCTGCAGCCACTAACACGGTTACCATACAAAACTTGAAAAAATAGGATAGAAACCCCTACAACTTCCCTGGAATCACCCTTAGAGGAATAAAATGTATTACAGGCCTCCATTGGTTTTTCCTCCCAAACATATTCTTAGAACATACTTACCCCTATTTTCACTACCTAAAGGGTTTACCATAAAAAATTTACGAAAATTATGTAAAAAAGCCCAAAACTTTTCCAGAGTCGGCCTTAGAGAAATAAAGTGTACGATGACTCCTAAATATATTCCTTGAACATGCTTACCCCCTATCTTTATCACTTAAGGAAGTTCCCATACAAAGTTTGTGAAACTGTGATAAGTCCCCCCGCACAGCTTTTAGGGTGCCCGTGGTCATATGTAGAACTGAACCCAACTCATTTTTTCTTGCAAACATTTTCCTAGAATATACTGACGCCCTATCTCCACGCCCTTATGGGATTGCCATAAAAAAATTAGTTTTGTAATTATCAGTAGAAACACTTAATATTAAATATGTTTTTCAATGATATGTGATTTAAGCATATATATGTAAATCTCTATTATATTTTTAAAAATTTTTCTTCACGAAAAAAATTCGTAATTTAAAATTTAGTTAAAATATGTTTTCAAAATTTTTTTAAAACAGACAAACATAAATCTGCACTTAATTAAAATTTTTAATTTAAATAAACTGGAATTGAAAACAGGTACTAATAATTGACCAGAAATATGCCAGAGAAAATAGAATTAAGAAAAATAATTAAATGCTAAAGAGTTAAAAAAATTAAGGAAGAAATTTTAAAAATTGATTAAGTGCATATAAAGATTTCCGTCATTTCTGTATTGTAAGAAATTTTGCAATAATTTTATTTTTACAAAATATTCAAAAAATCTTTTTAATCGAGCAATAAGTTGTTTTTTTAACAACAATTTGTATTTCATTTAAAATTTCCATCAAACATTTACACAGTATACACAACAAATATATATCCCTACCCTACTAATATCCCAAAAGCATATTTGCTTAGATTAGGACACACTTTTCCCACACACCGTCATATCATAAATTGGTCAACGACAGGCAGCTGTATATTATGCAATGGAACCACAAGCATTATGTTCCTTTTTAACGACTACAACGTGATAAATAGCAGCCAAACAAACCACTTTTTATGGGCAACGTTGCCTTTTATACCTTCTGCAAAACGTTACTAAGGAAAATATTATTAAAACTGTTGACATTCTGAAACATTGTTTGTACTCGTATTTCACTTAATAAAATATAAACTTCCGGTTCATAAGTGATTTATAAAACGATCGGGGGACAACCTTGGATCGAGGTACAAACCGCTTATGTGATATACATTAGCAAATTAAGGTATCAAATCTCAGCCGTTAGTACCTTTGTATATTAGAAATAATTTAATATGATATTGAATATTATAAATAAATAAATATCATAAATAATTTGACAAGCTGTGTAGAAA
This sequence comes from Melanophora roralis, assembly GCA_963583895.1. Lineage (NCBI taxonomy): Eukaryota > Metazoa > Arthropoda > Insecta > Diptera > Rhinophoridae > Melanophora > Melanophora roralis. The sequence continues at coordinate 65,362,814 of OY757187.1, forward strand.
ACATATTGCGGAAATAAGTCAGCTGATCTGTTGCTCTTACCTTGTTAAATGTATCTTGGCTACAACTTTTGCTTAATTAAACTTTTTTATAATATTGTATCAGTTTTCGTAAAAGTTTGCGCTCGTGATGCAGCGGCTCCTATCTGGGCCAAATTTTATCAAAATATTTTCCAAACTGCGAAGGCATTCGATTTGAATCGAAATTTAAAAATTCATATTAGAATTCCTATATTAAAAGCATTGACAACTCTCTCGATCGAGTAGAATTTCGATTCGAATCGAATTTTCTCCCTGTACTTTGACCACAAGAATGCATGGACACCCAGCCGGGAGGACAAACATGCTTTAATCCATTTAGGAAGTAGTTCTTAGTTAATCATAGACCAATATTTTTTTGGGCCAACCGTGTATGTAAATTTATATTTTTTATATGGTCACTCTATCAGCTTTCTTTGCATTAACAGTATACAATTTTATCTGCTAATCAGTCCTAGGGGCAAATTACAGCATTCGACTAGAATCGAAATTCCACCGTATCGATCAATTTGTCAATTCTGTTAATATAGGAATTCTAATAAGAGTTTTTAAATTCCGATTCGAATCGAATGTCGTAATTTGCCCCCTGTTCTACATTTCGGTTCGAATGGCCCTGATTACTGTGAAATAGTTTGACCACAAATAAATTCTTCTTAGTATATTTTGAATTTTTCGTTTTTTTGTACTAAAATCTTGTGCTTATTAATATTCAGCCTTATTGTGTTTGTCGTTGTCGTGTCGAATGTTGATGAATTCGACACAGAAACGACAAGGGTGCTATTCATTTAACATTTTTTTTTTTTTTTTTCTTTTTTTTTCATATATTTGTTATTGAATCTTCGCCTGTGGCGAACTAACAATTAGTGTTCAAATCTTAAAACTAGGTAGTTAATATAAGTCCAGCCAGTGCCAGACTAAAATTTAAGTTCTCATATTAATTATCAAGATTCATATGAGCGCAACAGTATCCCTCCTTTTCAGGCGGGTGTGCCCACTATGTTGCAGGATGTTTCGGGCGAGCGGATTTGGGTGAATTTCCAGCTTATTTAAATACTTGTCCACATAGTTCAGGATTTCGCATTTAACTAGTGGAACTTGTAGATCCTTGTGGATGTTGCTGTTTTTAACATACCAAGGAGCACCAGTTATCATTCTTAGCATTTTGTTTTGCCTGCGTTGAATTTTTTCTATGTTGGATGCGGAAGCAGTGCCCCATAATTGTATACCGTAGCACCAAATTGGTTTCAAAATCGATTTGTAGAGTAGAAGTTTACAATCAAGACGAAGCACAGAGTTTCTGCCGATTAGCCAATGGATTTGTGTAGCTGTCAGTAAAAGTTACGTGAGTACATTTTTGCTCATTAATTTTTATTCCCCATAATTTTGCCCATTTCTCTACTTGGGTTACGTGTTGTTGCAATTGGCACGAAGCCTCTTTAGGATCTTTATGAATACTAAGGAAAGCAGTATCATCAGCAAATGTAGACGTATGCGTAAAACAGTTGGTTGGCATATCTGCCGTGTAAAGCAAGTACAAAATTGGACCTAGTATACTCCCTTGAGGTACACCAGCCCCAATTGGTTGAGAAAAACTTATTTGATTTCCCTCTTTGATCATAAATTGTCGACCGGTTATGTACTTTTCTAAAAGGTTGAAAATATTAACTGGAAGGTTAAGCTTAAGTTTGTTTAACAGGCCTTCGTGCCATACTTTATCGAAAGCTTGAGAGACATCAATAAAAAGCGCGGAGCAGTACTTCTTTTCCTCAAATGTTTTTCTTATAACCTGTACCAGTCTGTGAGTTTGTTCGATTGTGCTATGTTGGCTTCTAAAGCCAAATTGGTGATCTGGAATGCAATTGTTTCCATTCATGATCGGAGTCAGCTTGTTTTTAAAGAGCTTTTCGAACAATTTTGACAATGTTGGTAACAAACTTATAGGCCTATACGACTCCACCTTCGAAGGATCCTTACCAGGCTTAGGAATCATCTTAACTAAGGCAACTTTCCATATTGCCGGGAAATATTCAAGCCGAATTATGGCATTGAAAATAAAAAGAATAATTCTTTTAGCGATAAACGGTAGCTCTAAAAGCATTTTGTTGCTTATTTTATCAACACCAGGAGCCTTTTTATCATTTAGGTTAACGATAGCCTCTATAACATCTGAAAATCGGAAACGTATTTCTACAGGACGTCTAGCAACAACAGGCGGTAATTCTCTCACGTCAGTGCCTGAATTGGGAGTGAAGACGTTCCTTAAATGGCTTGCGAACAGATCGCATTTTTCTTTGTCATTTATAGCCCAGGATCCTCTCAGATTTCGCAGTGGAGGTTTTGCGATAACGGGTCTTTTTAGACGTCTGGCAGCTCGCCATAGAGAATAATTTGTCTGGGAAGTCGCGTCTAGGCTTTCTAAATATTTATTCAGTGATACCATTCTGTGCACCTCCAACAAGTTTTTTAATTGGTTTGTGCATTCTTTCAGTTTATTTTTAAGTTGAGGCGATCTATGCTTTTGCCATTCTCTTTGGGCTCTCCTTTTTTCAAATAAAAGCTTTTCAACATCTGCAGAAAAATTTTGTTGTACTTGGCCTGACGATAAGTAGACGAAGCATGTTCAACGGCTTTTATAATGTTTTTATTAAGGCTGTTCAGACAATCTTCGATGTCTCCGGGTGTTTTTAGTGGTTGGCTTTCCGAGCAGTGGGTGCTGATATATTTTTTGTATTTCAACCAATCTACTTTTTTAGTTAAGAAAAAATCACTAGTTGCTATTTGATGAGGACTGCTAATAGTGATTATTGTTGGTGAGTGGTCAGAAGATAAATCCCAGGAGGCTTGGGCCTCAATAAGCTCCGGGGATATACCTTTTGCTACGCCAAAATCTATTACGTCTGGTATTTTATTGCGGTCTGTTGGCCAATATGTTGGTTGTCCAGTTGAAATAACGAAAAGTCCCATTTCAGACACGGAATCATACAAGACACGACCTTTCGGACTAATTAGGCGGGAGCCCCAGTACGTGTGCTTAGCGTTATAGTCTCCAGCAGCTATAAAGCGGGGCCCTAAAGATTTGTAAAAACTGTTGTACTGATCCTTCGTTATGGAGAATCTGGGTGGACAATAAACTGATGAAATAACAAGGTTATGGAAAAATTCATCAATGCAGACGTTCGTAGCTTGGATATAACATTCCCAGAGGCCACCCATCCACTGGTGTTTGATTCTTGATTTAATTATTATAGCTGAGCCACCACATGACCTATCTCTGGGATCTTTTGAGTCGTAAAAAGTATAGCCACATATTTTGAAAGTGCTTCTAGATTTCATATGAGTTTCGGAAATCAACATGACATCATTTTTTTGGTTATTTAGAAAATATTCGAGTTCGTTTTTGTGTTGGCGGATGCCGTTTGCGTTCCAGAAACAAACCCTGAGGCAGTTCATGGCCTTTTAAGCATGGCCTGCAGAAGAGCAGACTGCATTTTTTGCATTTCTTGCATCATGTTGGCCATTTGCGCCATGATCTGCGTAAATTGTTTTACCATATTGTCTATTACGGCTTCCAGGCGGCTGAAATTCGGGCCCGTAGGTTCATTTGTTGGCACCTCTCTTTGTGTTGTTGGCGGGTTAGGCTTGCTTGCGTTGGGCTGGTCAGACTTTAGCGCGTTGGCATAAGAAAGTTGACTCGTAGTTGGCTGTGCTAGTGGAGGCATAGAAGTAGCTGCTATATTAAACTGCTGGGAAGGAGCAGGAACTACTTTTGGCTTTGATGATTGCCTTACTAAATTAAAAACAGGGCAGCCTCTATAGTTGGCAGTATGATTTCCACCGCAATTGCTGCATTTCTTTACACGAGGATCATCTTTTTGTTTGTCGCACTTTGTCGTAGCATGCAGGTCTCCACACACCACACAAACAGAAGGCAATTTGCAGTAAGCCTTGGTGTGACCATATTCTTGGCAATTCAAGCACTGCACGGGCCCAGATCGCTTATGTGGCGCTTCAACCACAACTCTACGATGCAAAATATATTTTAGGTCGTATATAGGGTGAGTTTCATTTTTGTTTAATTTTACATCACCAGGCTCAAGCTCCACCCGAAATAATGGTTGGGGATGCCCTTCCCTGTTTCTAATGTTTGACACAGATTTGGCTTTGAAGCCTTTGCTGCACAAACTGGCCTTAATTTCTTCCGGGTCCACATTTGAATCAATACCCTTAATCACAATCTGGAGGCCTTTTGCGGTCTTTAGTTGGTAGGTGTAAAAATTTCTCTTCTGTTTTTCAAATTCCGAAACAGTGGTACGGTAATCGTTTTCGTGATGAACTTGAATTTTGGTTTCGTAGATGTTACCACGTTTTATGTTCGACACATAAAAGTTGTTTTCGCCGATCAATCCTACTAAAAGCTTAATGAGGTCGTTGGTGTTTTTCTCCCTCAAATAAATTGGGGGAGGCTTAAAAGTCTTCTTCTCGGGTAATGGAGCATCGTTTTCCTCCTGCAAGATGGCAAAACGGTTTTGCGATGACGTTGGCCTTTCGTCATCTTTCAGAATTTTTGCTGGGTTATTAATCTCTGCCGATTTGGGGCTTCTTCCCCTCTTAAGAACTTTTATGTAACGATCCATTCCTACCTGGACCTTTGGAGCTTGTGAAGAAAAATGACCGTGACCGTCTTTAGCAGCTGCTGGTTCAATACCAGAACTTGATAAGGATGAGCGCGATGAGGTTGGCACCTCGGTATTTTTTTTATAATTTTTAAAAATAGATCGCGCTAAGTTTGTCCCTTGTTCAGTAGCCTTATTTAAATTAGGAGCACTTGCACTTAAATTGTCTTTAATTATTATAGGTTTTGCACTTAAATAGTTTTTATTATATTCAGGGTCTCTGATGTTTTCATTACTAACGCTTGAGCTTAACACAATGTAAGCATTTCGGCTATTAGGCCCACTGTCACGACGATTACTGTTATTCATTAACCGTTCGCTTTTTTTTTATTATTTAGTTTGTTGTTTTTTTTTCTTTTCTCACTAATTTGTGTATGTATGTATATTAATGAATTCTTTTGCCACTTATTACTAATATCACCTATTACCAATATTGCACTCGCGTAAACACGTCCGTACACTACGAGATTAAGAATGCCAATTTAACATTGGCGTATTTGTTAGACGGTACCAAAAAGCTAAAAACGACTACGCCAACGCCTACTACAATAAGGGGGATTAAAATTGTAAAATTAAAATTGTAAAAATAAATTTTACAATCTATTTTGATAAATGCGTATTTGCATGCGGAATCCTAATCGGAATGCAGAATAACCCACAATATTTTTACGTCGTTATTGTGCCTTATACGAATTCGTCGTGATGGATAAAATTCGTTGTACGTCCAAGCGGTGTTCCTAGCTTTACTCGGATTCGGTTTACCGAACGGCCGATTCAAACATAGCTCTGGAATAGACATAGAAACACGGGAAACTTGTATGAAACTCTGTTGCTCTTGCACGGGCAGCAGACGATACGAAACTGGACAATATACAATCAATTGACGACTTCTGTGGCACTTCCCTCATCTCTGGCTGAAATCGCTTACAAGCACACACTGATGGATCAGATGATTTCGAAATCCATGCCCAACTGTCAACTTAATGTAAGAGAAAGGGCTTTTCGAAAAAACTATAAAGCCCAACAATAAACCCCTACAATAAAAGTAAATCAGTTTTAAAATATATTAAAAAAACAACTTTTTGGTGTTTTTAGGTTTTTATGTTGGAACTAATTAAATTCCAATATTTTTTATTTTTTTTTTATTTTAATATTTTTTTAAGTTAGACTTAATGCACTAATAACAAAAATTCAAAATTTAAAGTTAATTTAATAATAAAATTGTGTTTTTTTCAAAGCAACTTAAATTAAAAGAATTAAATATTTACAAAAAAAGAAAATAAATCCATCAATAAAAACTTCTTTAATTTTTTTTTATTATTTATATAAGTTATTGTTTTAAAATAATAACTAATTAATATTTTGTTTTGTTTATTATATTTTTTTTTTAATTTGCAGTAAAAAAATAAAAACTGAAAAGTTCTATCAAGCTTGGCACTGGGGCAGCACATTAATTTATTATTTGAATATTTATATTTCCTTTAATTAACAGTTATTTATATTTCCTTTAATTCAGTGTTATTATTGGAAGGTTTCTATACCTCTACGTAACTTTTTTATGTATGAATGTATAAACTTATATTTATATAGTATTGTGTCCTAGTGTAAGTATATGTTGTAACTTTACTTTTTTAAAGTTCTTTTTTAATTATTTATTTTTATTTGATTTTAGGACAATATATTTTTTTTAATTTTATTTATATAAATATTTTCTTATTTTATATTTTTTTTAATTTGTTTTCTATGTATGTAAAAATAACACAATTTTGGTTTTAATTGAATCAATAATAAAATAATAGGAATTAATTGTGGTTAAAAATAATTAAAAAAAAAACACAAAATTTAACAAAAAGTTAAGAAATAAAACCAGCAATTTTATATAAGAGACGTTGTAGTGTTGTATAATTTTAAAAAATATTTTTAATTTAACCGCAACGTTATAAAGGTTTTAAGTGTTCGTTTGTTTGCGATGCTTATTTTCTATTAAAGAATTTGGTTTTTTTCTATTAATTTATAGTTGAAAAAAAATAAGACTTTGACTTTCTCACATACGCCCATGTTCTGACTCTCACGCGATTGTCAAATCACATGCGATTTGTAAATCGCAAAAATTTTTTTTGCATGTTCTGTAGTTCACGCGTTTTTTTTTGCGTTTTGTTTTTTTTTCGATGATGTATTCAAAAATAAAAACATGTTTCTTTTAAAAATACAAAACAAAAAACCAAGAAATATATAAAACAAATTGTACCTATTTCTGCAACAACATTTTTTCTTTCTTGTTTTCCAATAAAGTTCATACATAAAAAAAGTAAGCAACTGAAAAATGAAGTTGTACATAACCAATAGTTTTTTAAAATTGAATTTTTATTGAGACTGTTTACAAAAAATAAAACAAATTGTGAAAATTATAACAAAAACCCCATATATTATAATTATGCATAGTTTGATTGGCTGTTTTTAACCTAGTTTGGGCAAAAAACATCGGTTCACCTCATCTACCTCTTGCGATTTGAAGTCGCAAACTTTCTTGCGATTGTGAACTTCAGAACACCTGTTATGCGATTTCAAATCGCATCGCCAATATTTTGCGAAATGCGATTGTCAGAACATGGGCGATAGAAAATCCTTGTTTTCATAAGTTCGAAATTTTATTTTCTTTTGTTTAAAGCAATTTCTATTTAAAAATAAATTGTCTATGCTCTTTGCCAATTTCGAGATTTTTTGCGAAAAAAAAATTTCGCAGATTTTATTTTTTTTAAACTAGCTTATCCTTTTTTCTATTTTCGAAAATGCAAATATCGAATATTTTCTAGTAGCTTTTAAAAAACGTTAAAACCTAAAAAAGAAAGAAAAAAGAAAACATATTTTTCTATTTAGTTGAGTAATTTTTAAGTGTTTGTTTGCCTTAAATCCCTTTCGAAATTGTATTTAGGCTTTTCGTTTTCAAATCGTTTTTTTAACAAATTCTTATAACGTTTCAAATGTTCATAAATTTTTATTAAATATAACATTAAAGTAAAATTTAAGAAATAATAATTTTAAATAATTCAAATTTGTAAAACGTTTAAATTAAAGGAACTTAATCTCCCTTTATTAACCGTTTTCGTCTTAATTTTTGATTCTTTGATATTAGATCTCCTTTCAGGATTGTTTTTATAATCAGTTTTCGCCATTTTTTCTTTTTTGTATAGATTCCAATTATAAGCCTCAAACTCTTTGTTTCTAATCTTTTTAAAACACAAAACACAATTTTTTAATAAATTTGATTGTAATTGTTTTCTCAGTACAAATTTATATTTTATTTTACAAAAAGCTTTATTTTTAATTTTATGTTTGTTTTTAATCCCTAATTTTTTTTAGCTTTTAATTTTCGTTACATCAAAACAAATAAATATTATTAATAACAAGTGAATAATAATGTGTACATAAAATAAAAAAATAATTGGAAAACAAAATAAATTTTTTTTAATTTTTTTCTGAGTTTTTTCGAATATTTTTCGATAATTATATTTATATTTAATTATTATATTTTTATGTTTTTTTTTAATTGGCAATAACTAAAATAAAATAAAAAAATTAACAATAAAAACGGTATATAATATTGAAAATAAAGAAAATATATTTGTTTATATTGAATAAAAAAAAACAACAAAAAAAAGAAAATTATAATAAAATTTTGTTTTGTTGTAACTACTATTCGTTTAATTTTATTTCCAAGTTAAATTATTTAAAAAGGTATAAATGTTTATTTATTTAAGTTTGGGTAAGTTTTAAATCTGATGTTTTACGTTAATAGATTTTGAGTTTTAATTTAAATTTAGCTTAAAATTGAAAATACCCAAACTAGAGCAAAATATTTTGGCATTATAAACTAAGCATAAAAATAGCACTTAATCTTTATAATAGTAAAGACAAAAGAAAATAATAATAATTAATATATTATTATCATAAAAAAATATATATATATATATTAATAATGAAAGTAAAAAAAAGAGTTAAAGAGTGGAGGAACAAATGAACTTTCTTAAATTTGTTAATTTTCCGCCGCTACTGACACTGTCGTAGTTGATTTTTTAGGCTGATGTGATTGTTGCTGTTCGTTTAAAGCCGGTTTTTGCTGTTGTTTTTGCTGTTGAGAGCCAGTAGCTATCGATTTTGTTTTTTGTTGTTGTTGTTGCTGCTGTTGTTGTTGATACTGATTTTGTCTATAGTTACGATTTAAACCCGTATTGCTACCATGGCCACCTGTTCCACTACGTCTTATTTCATTTGGCGAACCATAATGATAATTACGATTGGCAACTTGTGGCTTATTACCTAACGAACCGCTTCGTACTCGAACAGTACTGCTACCAAAGGAACCAGTACGCCTGCGATTGTTATTATTATTGCTTTGATTGTAATTGTTGTGGTGTTGGTAATGGTTTTGCTGTTGATACTGTTGCTGATGTTGACTTTGATTTTGATGCTGTTGCGACCTATTACCGACATAATCACTACGATTTGTGATGGTAGTATTTGGCCTACGACCGCTACTGACTACGGTAGTAGCTTGGTTGCCATCACTTTCAGAGACACTACGATGACGCTGTAAATTGCGGGCCCGATTTAAGCTGCCCACACCTTGTAGCATTTCATTGATTTCAGGCTCGACCACACGAAAGTCTTCTATAGTCTTAAATTTTGACAAATATTCGGCCAATTTAGGTTGCACCTCCAATTTATCGGCGTTTTTATAATATTTTAAAAAGGCCCAGAATTTTTCCAAACCATAAAGTTGGCCTAAAAGGGAGCAAAAAAATAGGAAGGAAACCCAAATCGTTATAATAAAGATTTTAAACAAATTGTTTTAATTAAAAGTTGATATGTTTAAGCCGTAATTCATAAATAAATATTAAATATATAAACTTACCAGTTTCATAATCAGCCATAGTTTCTTTTTGGAAATCTTCGTAAATGTGTGGACGGAATTTCTTCTCCAAACCATACGAAAAGAAACGGAACAAACATTCAAGACCATAACGAAAACCATGACCAGCGTCTTCCAGTGCCAACGAACGGAATTCATTGTACATGGTATTGTTGAAATTTTCACGCAAAAAGAATGACCAGAAACGATACAATGTATTCATTTCCTGTGATTGTCCAAAGCCCAAGCGACGGCGCTCTTTGAGGCATCGCGAGTGATATTTGTGATATGCTTGTTGCGTAAAATTGTTCTCCTTGAGCAGGGCGTGCGAAGGATGCTGGAAGACGGGCAATGACTGTGGCACCGATGAGCCGTACGACGAAGCTGTAGGCGAGGTGCCCGCCGACGAGCCCATAGAAGTGGTACGTGGTCGATGTTCGACTGTGTCGAGCAACCAACCAACGTGAGCCTCTACAGGGGGGTTGGATGAGTGGCGGGTTTTGCGTTTACGTGGCGTACGCAAATCAACTGAGTGTGTATTGGGAGCGGCATAAAAACGGGCGCGTCGTGACTTCATTGTAGAGTTTAGGGTTGAATTAAACGTATCTTCATCGTCGTAGGCGGGTGGAGGTGGTGGTGGCGGTTGTTGTCTTTGTTGGTAATGGGGTTTCTGGGCTCCCGATAACTTTTCGAAATCCTCTTGTGAAATAACATTGACTGTGCGGTAGTTGTTACCAGTTACCCACAAATCTTCTTCGTAATTTGCCAGGCCATCGTTAATGACATGCTCCAAGTCCTGAGTGATTTTCGTTCGAGATGTATAGTCAGCCGTGCGGTCGTAGCCCTCATGTTTGGGAGCCCTTTGTACTTGGGCAACAATCAACAGTTTGTTTATATCACGATCGGCAAATTCGTAATCGGATTCATCATCGTCGGAATAGTGTTCAGTAAAATTGTTTATGCGTCCGGTGGCAGGTATGGGATCCATAAGTTCCTCATCAAATTGAAAGTCTAGTTCTTCCTTCTCGCCATGATATTGGCCGCTAATAATGGTTGCACCGGTGGTGTTGGAGAATGCAGCTGTTTTGGAGGAGGCAGAGGAGGAATTGATAGTTGTTGTAATTGTTGTGTTTTTGTTGGAAGCATTTGATGATGAGGTGACATTGAGATTGGTAGTAGTGGATTTATTTGTAATTTTGTTGGGTTTAAAGGAAGCAGTTTTGGTGTTTAAAGTGGAGTTGGGGGTGTTTAAAGTAGATAAAGTATTGGTAAGGGTAGGATTGGCAAAGGAGGGGTCCAGTGACAATTGTGATAATGGCGGTTGTGTTGTATTGGTTGCTGATTTAGTATCTTTATTAGTATTTGATTTAGAGCGTCTCTTTACCTCTTTCCAGGTGCCCTCGTTACTTTCGGTAGCTTCTGCAGCTACCTTCTCTTCATTTTCAGCCGTTGATAATTCAGCATTAGTCTTCGCTTGACTAGCGTTTACACAAGTTGGCTTTCTTTCTGGTGTCGAGGTGGATTTTGGTTTTACACTTTCTGCCAGCCCACTTAAATGATCCGCCAATTGAGCCACCGCTCCACCCGTAGTATGCTGATCGTCCTCCACCTTCTTGGTAAGAGCACTAATGGCATTTAAAGCTGGGGCAGGTATTTGTCTCTCTTGTTGCAACAGCATGGTGGGTATAAAATTATGCGAATTACGTGGCACCGGTGGTGGTGGTATACAGCTCAGTGGCTTTGTGGCCATTTCTGAGGTCAGAATCGGTGGCAAAGGCACTTCGGGTACATAAGTTATAATCGGCGAGGTATTTAGTGATTTTTCAGCAGCGATTTTAGTATCATTTTCAATTGCCGCAACGGGACTTTTACTAGCAGCCGCCTTGTTTATATCTACAGTATCGGTAGCGACTGTGGCGCTATTGTTGGATGCATAGGCGGCATCATCTTTGGCAGAAGCAATTTCTGAGGGTTTAACAATTGTTCCAATTGTTGTTTGGGTTCCGGCTGGATCCAGCACATCTTTAATAGGCCAAATTGTAGGATTTGTTTTTGTGCGAACCTTATAGCCATCAAGAAGTTCAATTTTATCAGATTCCTTGATAGCTGTAATGATCAAAGCCACATCAGTTGTAAGCGCCAGAACCCGATGAAACGAAGCGATTAAAGTGACTGGAATACAACCTTCGTCGTCCATTTTGCGGCGCAAAAAGAAATCGCCAGTAAGATTTTCTTCGCTAAAATAATATTCACTACAAAAGCAAAAACAAAAATAAATTCTAGTTCATAAGCCGCATTAATAAAAAAAATACTTACACTTGTTTTTTAATGGCTTCTTTGACGCTTTGAGCATCCATTTCAATATAAGTAGCAGGCATGGGTCCATAATAATGTGTACCCATAAGGACAAATGATTGATCTGTACCAGCAGCATCCGCTGGCAAATAATTTGCGAACTCGCCACTGGCTAACAAATGGCGTGGTATGCGATTTGTCGTACGACCTGGTCCCGATCTTGAGAATCCGCCACGACCTTGCCGCCCGCCCCTGTAGGACGTGCGGAAGCGCCGTTGCGTACGGGCTGGCCGTTCGTATTGCCATTCGTTTGAGCGTTCGGTGCCGCTGCCGCTACGCCAGGAATCAATGTGCTCATTAGACTCAGAAGACTTTTTGTAGGCGTTTCGATCGCGTTGACTTTCACTACCATTGTTGGCATTTGAGCGGCGTTCATTGCCGTTACCGTCATTCCGTTCATAGTAGCGCTGCTGAGAGGAGATACCACGGCGTGTGGGACGACCAATTGATTTGGAACGACTAGATTTGGCCAAATCGATTTGCAGAGGTCGCCATTTGTGTTTGGGAATTTTCTTATTAATGCTATTTCCTGCATTGCTGGTAGAGGCAGTTGCTGATGCTGCTGCGACTGCACCTTGTTCATTGTTGCCCGTCGTGGCTTGAACAGATGACTGACAATTGATGGATTTGGGGTCATTGTTCTCTTTGTCTTTTGAAGCTGCTGAATTAGAAGACTTTGCAGTTGATATAAAGGGTTTAACAGATGTTACTGTTTCTTTGTTTTCTTTTGCTATTGCTACTTCTCTTATTGCAGTAGTGTCAGAGCTTTCAACTGACGCTGGTGTTGTATTTGCTACAGAACTACTTGTTAAGGAGATATCTTCTTTTTGAACGTTCGAACGTTGTTTCTTAGTTGAACGTTTTGTTTCGTTAGTTGTGGGTTTACCACCAATTAGCATTGGCCAATCGCCAACGTTACTAAAATCACTAGCCTAAAGAAAGGATAACAAACAATGTGAAATAGTTTCAAAAAAAAAATTCGTTAAGAGCTTTTTTCGGTTTCTCTAACTTACTTTTTGATTGACTTTCTTTTTATCCTTTACAACAGGAACATTAGCTTCACTTTTGGAAACAACTAAAATGATTTTAATAGAAAAAATTTTCGTTATTTTTATTATTGCATACATTTATATTAATACAAAGAGGAAGAGGAAACCCAGTTTATGTTTTAAGAAACATAATCGCTCATGTTTTCGCATTTGCAATGAATTAAAAAAATAAATATTTAAAAATATTTAAAACAGATAAACGATTACACGCAAAATGGAGACTAAAAAACTTAAAAGTTTTTTGACTTATTCTAATATTATTGCTTTTAAATTTAAATGATAAATAAAAAACCGCCAAACCCAAAATGCATTAAAAAGGTTTGCGAAACTAAAACTAATCAGTTGACTTCAATTTCCTTTATATGGTTTTTTATAATCTTCATTCCACACTGATAATAATAAATTAATATTTTATATATTTTAATTTTATATTAATTAAAGTGCATTGCTAACCAGCTACAGTTATTGCAAACAAATTCTAAGATAATGGTTCGTTAAAAATATTACAATAACGAATTTATGAATACGGTTTTTTTTTTATAAATTTTATTTCATTAAAAATTAATATATTAATTAGCAAATAAAAAAAATTTACTCAACAAAAAAAGAATATTCCGTCTTCTTAAAATAAATAAATTCTTAATTTTCAATTGTAAGATAATTGCTGCCGGTGATCAATATTTTTACTTATCAGCATTTTTTATTCAGATTATTTCGTTTCGCATTTTTCTTTCTCAGTGCTTTCTCAACTAAATTCCTAATTTTCTAGTTTATTAAATGGTGCAAAATATCAGGCGATTTAAACAGTAAAAAATATAAAACGTAGTATGAGGAAACAAAATCAGCATTGTCATTTAAAAAAAATCAAATGTGTATTTATAGAAATTATACTATAAGCCACATAAATATGAACATACAGATACATACATACATGCTTATAAAAATAAGCAACATGCCTTAAATAACAAAAAATCCTAAACGCAAAGTTTTTTACTACAAATAATAATAATAAAACACTAATGTAAAATATTAAGTTTTTAGATGATAAACTTTTTAAAAATACAAATAAATTTGTAGATATGTACATCAATTTAAAGCCTCTCTCAATAATGGTCAATGTTTTCATATAAAACTTTTAATTTAATTAAACTACGTAATTTAAATCACTTAACGTTTTAAAAAGGTACGCCCTCATAAATGTGTTTGTTTAAAATAAATAAATTTTTTCAACATAACCTAAATTAAACAAAAAAAATCTCTCTCTCTCTCTCCTCTTTTTTTAAAAACTTAAAAAATAAACAAAGAAAACTCACCAATGGTTGTTGACTCGGCTTTTTTACCACTCTGTTTTTTGTTGGTGTTTAGGGCTTGGTTCTGTGCGTTAGTGTTGATGTTATTGTTGGTGTTGTTTCTGTTGCTTTTAGCTGTTGTATTTTTGGTTAGAGTAGTATTAGTAGTAGTATTATTAATATTTATAGTCGCCGGTAGATTTTCTACTTGATTTTGTGTTGTTGTTGTTGTTGAGGCTTTTGTTTGTTGCTGTTTAGGATGTTTGGGTTGCAAAACACGTTTATCCAATGGTGACGAACCACTTTTGGGACTGGCAGCTTGTTGTTTTGAAATCTTAAAGAAAAAAAAAAAAAGAAATAATAAAGAAATGTTAAATAAGTGAAAATTTTTTTCTAATCTAAACGACCTACACGTGTACACATTTTATATTAATTTTACACACAAGTAGGAAAATTTTTCTAGTGTATTTTTAGAGAACTTTTCCAAAATATGAAAAATTCAATTGTTTTTAAGGCTAATAAGCATAATAATTATTATAGGTTTATTAATGTTTTATTATACAAACTTTATATGGAATATATGTCAAATAAGCATTAAATAAACCTGCAATAATTATAATGAATATACATACATATGACTAAAACTTTAAAGCAAATTTAGTTTTTTGAAACTCACTTAGAACAAAAACACTTTTAGTTTCTCGAGATTATATCTTAAAACTAAGTACAATAACTTTCTTGCCTAAAACCGCCGCATTTCTATGAGACTTTCTTTTATCTTAATATAAAATTCGTATCTTTTAAACAAAGGCCAAGTAATGGTTATTAAAGTGGAAATGGTTAAGATGGGGATTTCGGTTCCCTTTTTAAAAGTAACAAACAAGATTGGTGATGGTAAAAGTAAACTTTATTCTTACTAACCAAAAAGGAAATGGAAGAGTTGTAATTCGCCATTTTCAAATATTGATTAATTAAATAGGTGATGTTTGCAGGCAAAAACGAATGTTCTGTTTATAGAACACAAAAGGCGAAACGTCATGGACGTTTTGTGTGTATTTGGTTATTGTAACTAAAAGGTATTGAAAATTGTAAGCGTGAGCTTAACAAGCTAACACAAGCTAACACATGCTCAATATGTTAAGTATTCTTTAATTTGTTTAATTTGGTTTGTTTAAATTATAATTTAAAAAGTTCTAATATGTTTCTTTGGCAAATTCTACACCATTTCCAATTGTATTTCAGAACTTTCTAATTATATTTCAGAAATTTCTAATTCAATTTCAGAAATTTCAAATTCAATTTCAGAAATTTCTAACTGTATTTCAGAAATTTCTTATTCAATTTCAGAAACTTCTAATTCAATTTCAGAAATTTCTAATTCAATTTCAGAAACTTCTAATTCAATTTCAGAAATTTCTAATTTAATTTCTATTTCAATTTCAGAAAATTTCTGAAATACAATTAAAAATTTCTGAAATTGAATTAGAAATTTCTGAAATCGAATTAGAAATTTCTGAAATTGAAATAGAAAATTCTGAAATTGAATTAGAATTTTCTGAAATTGAAATAGAAATTTCTGAAATTGAATTAGAAATTTCTGAAATACAATTAGAAATTTCTGAAATATAACTAGAAAGTTCTGAAATACAATTGGAAATGGTAAAGTAAATTTTTTTTTATTTACATAATTTTTAATGAAGACCTTTTTTGCCAAGTTGGTAATTGAGAAAACAGCGCTGGTCTTATTTGAGGTCATACCATATGATTTAGGTCATGAATTAGGGAGAAGCGTTCAAACACCTAAAAAAGTAGGGTGTATGTATGTATGCGGGAAAAAAACAAGGCTGCGAGTCAGTCACGTCAACAGAATTTATTGATTTTTTCCAAAAAATTTATATTAAACAATTATGTATGTAACAAAATATTGTTTCATTTGCTAATAATTAAGCAAAACTTGTGTACATATGTATGTATTTTACCAAATATGTATATATTTTAATGTTATTATTTTTGAAAGAAAATACTTGGAAGCCAATCGACAATGACAAAAGACATGTAAGTATGAATTTATGTACATATGTATGTTCATACTTACATATGTATACTTTTGTCCAACTGAAATAATTTTTTTTTAGAAAAATTTTACAGTGTGTATTACCTCAGCTACAAAAACTTTACACATACATACTATGTATCTTTTAATATATGTAATTATATAAAAGATCCAGTAAAAATTTTTAAAATATATAGGTATTTTTATGTGTTAAAAAAATAATAATTAGTTTTAAAATTGTTTTGTATAAAATATCATACCAAGAGTTTAAGGTATTTCCACTAAAAGAAAGGGAAGTTCCAAATTTAAACCAACTTTCTTTTATTAATTTTAAATAAAATTTTTTTAGCTTTTAACTTTTATAGTGATTAAAAAAAATATATTGTCTTTTTTCTAATTTTTTTTTTTTGTTGAATTTTCACTTTGTTTTTAAAACAAATTGACCTAATTTTAAGTCAAATTATTCAGTGTTCTTTTAAGTATTTTTATAATGTTTAACTTTGAATTAATTTTTTTTTTAATTTTATAGAACAGTTCTTAGTAAAATGTTTTATGTGTTTAATAAAATTGTATTTGCTTTTTTTCTGAGTTTTAAAAATTGACGAGCGTCTTGTACGAGAGTTCAAGATATTCTGATTTCGTATGGGTTCGTGCAGTTGATAAAAACAATTTTCAACGTTGCCGGTTTAACATCTAGAAATACGAACTACGTGAGCAACATCATGTATGTGTGTTTTTATCAGCCTAATGAAATGGTAGTGGTAGTAAATATTTAAAAAAAAAAACAAACAAAAAAAGAAAAAAATAAATAAAAAATGTAAAACCAAAACAAAACCAAAATATTTTTCAGATACAGATACATACAAATACAGAGTTACAGATACACACTTTATGAACAAATCAATGTTGTCAAGTTATTAAATTAATTACAAATATACGTTTAAATTTTAAGGAGTGATTTAAGGTTGGGTTTTCAAAAAAATCTATTATTTATTTTAATATTTTTATTTAAATTTAAAATTTTTATTTATATTTAATATTTTTATTTAAATTTAAATTTGATCTTAAATCGGCAATGTTGCAATCGAATCGAATGTTGTATCAATATGGTTATGGGTTATGGGAAACAGAAAGAACTTTTTTATTATGGCTGAATTCCAAAACGCAGTTTGCTTTGAATCACAAAATTTCAAGTTTTTCCTGAAAGCAAAGATGAGGCTTTTGATAATATCTTCTACTTCCAAATGAGTGTTAACAGCTATATTAATGTCCTGGAAGCAAAAAAACGTTGTCAAAATTGTAAGGAGTGTATAAGGGAAGAAGTTGAAAATTTGTAACGCAAAGCAAACTGCGTTTTGGAATTCAGCCTATATTTAAACAAAAATTCCCCAAAGTTTTACCACAGCAACAGGTTCGACTCCATGGCAAACTATATTAGCGATCATTACTTTTGTTTGTGTACTATATCATTTTCATAAAAATGTTTGTTTTAGCGTATTTTTGAACAATTTTTAATTTCCAAATTTCCACTTTGTATTATAATGGATTTTGACACGAACATTGCCTAGCGGTTGCCGATAACTAGAAACCACTCAACGAAGTAAAAAAGAAAAGAACTTTTAGAATCGATGTTGTGTTTTTTTTCAGTGACGCATGCGCTACTTAAAACAAATGGGGAGGCCATATGTAAAAATACGACTAAACGACTATAACGAAAAGCATACTTACTGGGCCTCCCGGATCATTAGCCCTAGACGTCGGGGCTAAGCATCCACAGTCCTCAATAATCGTAACTAATTATATTCTCTCATTTTATATTCTCTTATATTGAACAAATATATCAACATCCAAAGTTCGAAAAACGTAGTCATAGTAGTTTCATTTGGTGTATTCACAAGGTCTTGTGAAATCATATACAGTGCGAACTCGATTACTGCAACTCTCGTTATGCGCAACAACTCGATTAACGCAACACCTGAATCAAATGCATTGTAGACTCAGTCAACGCAACTTTTTAAAAAATGTACCTCTATAAACGCAACTATTTTTTTTAACTCTGTTTTTTTGTTCCTGGATAGTTTTTGATTTATTTTACCGTAATTTCTTGGAATAGTTTTAATAAAAAAACAGACAAACAGTACGCGTCTGTTGTTTTTTTTATCAGTTTGGTGAAAAGATTTTCGCGATCAGAACCATTAATAAAAACAACGCATAAAAATGGTGAAGGTGACAAAGTGCAGTAAATTAACAATTAAACAAAAGATTGAAATTTTGAATAAACTTGATAAAAACTTATCGGTCAAAGCATTATGCCAGGAATACAATGTGCATAAATCAACAATAACTAGAATTAAGCCAAATAAATCAAAATTAATTAAATTTGTTACAAATGCTGAATCCGGCCCAGGAAAGCGTATAGTAATTAGAGCCTGTGAGTATCCAGTAATGGAAAAAGCTCTGTATAAATGGTTTTTAAAACAAAGAGAATTAAATTTGCCTGTTTCGGCTGAAATCTTAAAGTCAAAGGCTATTCAGCTACATAACAAAATTAATGAAAGTCGTGGTGATTTTCATGCAAGCAATGGATGGTATTCAAATTTTAAAAAACGTCATGGTATTCGGATGCTTAAAATTTGTGGCGAAAAACTTTCAAATAAACCAACACTTATTGATCCATTTTTGGAAAAATTTCATGACAAAGTATTAGAGCTTAAATTAACACCGGAACAAATCTATAACGCCGATGAGTCTGGATTATTTCATAAAATTATGCCGAACAGAACACTGGTTAACTTTAATGAAACATCTGCTCCTGGTCGAAAAGTAAGCAAGGAGCGCATTACATTTTTAGCCTGCACCAACGCATCTGGTTTGCACAAGGTTAAAACATTTGTCATTGGTAAAGCATTAAATCCTAGAGCTTTCAAAGGTTTTGAAAACAATCCCGTAGTTTACAGGGCTAACAAAAATGCATGGATGACGTTGGCATTCTTTGAGCAATGGTTCCATGATACGTTTGTTCCTGAGGTGAGTAAACATTAAAAAATATGTAAGTGGCAAAATAGAAAGAGTGTTTTTTTAGGTAAGGTCATATCTTCAATCTAAAGGACTTACAAAGATGGCGTTACTGCTGGACAATGCACCCTGCCATCCTAAGGATGGCGAGTTAAAAAGTGATGACGGGTTAATAACAGTCATGTGTTTTCCACCAAATTGTACAGCTCTTATTCAGCCAATGGATCAAAATGTCATTAACATAACAAAGTTGTACTATAAGAAAAGCCTCTTAGCGCATTTAATTGGAAGTAAAGGCTCAAATATTGAAGAAAAAATTAAGGCTTTTACTTTACGTAATGCAGTTTGTCTCCTTTCAAATGCATGGGATCAATTGCCTTCCGACATGATTAAGAAGTGCTGGAAGAAGATTATGTATCCTAAAAACCACTGGACAGATGAAGATAATTTACCACTGAGTGTAATAAGAGCAAAAGTCGAAAGAGAAAATTCATTATTGTTATCTGTCTCCGACTATTTTCAAGAAGTTATGCCAGAGGAAACAATTTCTAATGACAAAAACAATGAATGAATATTTGAAAACGTTGATAACGGTTCGAACTATTGTTGTGAAAATCTAGATGAAGTGGAAGAAATCGATAATTCTGATGAAAATGTCGTTGAAATTCTAAAACTTTCCAGAATTACACATCAGACTGCTATTGATTCATATAACAATTGCATTCAATGGGCTGAAGAAAATGAAATGGATCTTAAAGATATTCTTGTGCTTCAAAATCATCGCGAATCTGCTGTGCAGAAAAATATATCAGCCAAAAAAACACGGTCAAAAATTTCTGATTTTTTTAAAAAGTAAATACATATGTTTTAGATGTTTTAAAAAACCATATGTATCTATATGTTTTGGTTTTAAGTTAGTATAGATTACATTGGATCTCTCAATATGTATAATAAGTATCAATATTAACAAATATGAATTTTTTAAGTTTTTTTTACTACTAAATAAAAAGTATAAGCGAATAAATATACTAAATAAAAAGTTTTTTTTAATAAATATTTGAACACATATTGGAAATACGTGAAAAATAGGAGGAAAAAGCATTAAAATTTTGTGACTCGGTTAACGCAACTACCGCGGTTATCGCAACTACCCGAATTTCTATTAGTTGCAGTAATCGAGTTTGTACTGTATTGCAAAATAATACAACCAAAAAATATGACCGTTGTGAACAACTCTTCGTATATTTGTAGGTGTTGTATTTAAAATCTAAATCAGCTGATACGACCAAACGATAGAAAAACAAACACATATTTATGTACATAAATCTGGTGCTGCTCTTGGCTTAACTTAATAATTTGTAGAAATTAGACCCATGAAAACACAAAATAGTCTATATCTAACCTGGTTAGAATCTCTAAAATCCATTAAAATAAGCAAAGTTTTAATAAAAAATCACAAGAATTTTGTTATTTTTTATGTGTCAGAGAGCAGTGCCGGCTATTTTTGCCGGCGCAGGCGGCTTAAGGAATCTTCTTTGGCGGTTTTGCCTAAGTTTTTAGTATAGACGTTTTTAACGGATGCGAGTGCTAGCGGCTGTAAAAATAAATTAAAAAACTCGCCGTTTCGTTTTAGGCGCTTGGCGCATGACTTTGTATATAATATGACATCACAAAAAACATATCAAACAAAGTTGTATTGTTTCACAACAAGTTTCGTATGAAAAGCAACAACAAAATTTTTATGCTATTGTGAAATTATATGACAATAATACAATATGCTATCGTATCGTACCTTGTGAATTCGCCAATTGACAATATTGAAAAAGTCGCTGAACATACTTTCTCAACACACTGTCAGACTAGGTTTTGTAGGTTTGGTTTCATTTAAAATATAAAATTTCAAAAATAGGGGGGTAAAACCAGCAACATTCACAGAAAACACTTATTGATCCATTTTTGGAAAAATTTCATGACAAAGTATTAGAGCTTAAATTAACACCGGAACAAATCTATAACGCCGATGAGTCTGGATTATTTCATAAAATTATGCCGAACAGAACACTGGTTAACTTTAATGAAACATCTGCTCCTGGTCGAAAAGTAAGCAAGGAGCGCATTACATTTTTAGCCTGCACCAACGCATCTGGTTTGCACAAGGTTAAAACATTTGTCATTGGTAAAGCATTAAATCCTAGAGCTTTCAAAGGTTTTGAAAACAATCCCGTAGTTTACAGGGCTAACAAAAATGCATGGATGACGTTGGCATTCTTTGAGCAATGGTTCCATGATACGTTTGTTCCTGAGGTGAGTAAACATTAAAAAATATGTAAGTGGCAAAATAGAAAGAGTGTTTTTTTAGGTAAGGTCATATCTTCAATCTAAAGGACTTACAAAGATGGCGTTACTGCTGGACAATGCACCCTGCCATCCTAAGGATGGCGAGTTAAAAAGTGATGACGGGTTAATAACAGTCATGTGTTTTCCACCAAATTGTACAGCTCTTATTCAGCCAATGGATCAAAATGTCATTAACATAACAAAGTTGTACTATAAGAAAAGCCTCTTAGCGCATTTAATTGGAAGTAAAGGCTCAAATATTGAAGAAAAAATTAAGGCTTTTACTTTACGTAATGCAGTTTGTCTCCTTTCAAATGCATGGGATCAATTGCCTTCCGACATGATTAAGAAGTGCTGGAAGAAGATTATGTATCCTAAAAACCACTGGACAGATGAAGATAATTTACCACTGAGTGTAATAAGAGCAAAAGTCGAAAGAGAAAATTCATTATTGTTATCTGTCTCCGACTATTTTCAAGAAGTTATGCCAGAGGAAACAATTTCTAATGACAAAAACAATGAATGAATATTTGAAAACGTTGATAACGGTTCGAACTATTGTTGTGAAAATCTAGATGAAGTGGAAGAAATCGATAATTCTGATGAAAATGTCGTTGAAATTCTAAAACTTTCCAGAATTACACATCAGACTGCTATTGATTCATATAACAATTGCATTCAATGGGCTGAAGAAAATGAAATGGATCTTAAAGATATTCTTGTGCTTCAAAATCATCGCGAATCTGCTGTGCAGAAAAATATATCAGCCAAAAAAACACGGTCAAAAATTTCTGATTTTTTTAAAAAGTAAATACATATGTTTTAGATGTTTTAAAAAACCATATGTATCTATATGTTTTGGTTTTAAGTTAGTATAGATTACATTGGATCTCTCAATATGTATAATAAGTATCAATATTAACAAATATGAATTTTTTAAGTTTTTTTTACTACTAAATAAAAAGTATAAGCGAATAAATATACTAAATAAAAAGTTTTTTTTAATAAATATTTGAACACATATTGGAAATACGTGAAAAATAGGAGGAAAAAGCATTAAAATTTTGTGACTCGGTTAACGCAACTACCGCGGTTATCGCAACTACCCGAATTTCTATTAGTTGCAGTAATCGAGTTTGTACTGTATTGCAAAATAATACAACCAAAAAATATGACCGTTGTGAACAACTCTTCGTATATTTGTAGGTGTTGTATTTAAAATCTAAATCAGCTGATACGACCAAACGATAGAAAAACAAACACATATTTATGTACATAAATCTGGTGCTGCTCTTGGCTTAACTTAATAATTTGTAGAAATTAGACCCATGAAAACACAAAATAGTCTATATCTAACCTGGTTAGAATCTCTAAAATCCATTAAAATAAGCAAAGTTTTAATAAAAAATCACAAGAATTTTGTTATTTTTTATGTGTCAGAGAGCAGTGCCGGCTATTTTTGCCGGCGCAGGCGGCTTAAGGAATCTTCTTTGGCGGTTTTGCCTAAGTTTTTAGTATAGACGTTTTTAACGGATGCGAGTGCTAGCGGCTGTAAAAATAAATTAAAAAACTCGCCGTTTCGTTTTAGGCGCTTGGCGCATGACTTTGTATATAATATGACATCACAAAAAACATATCAAAGTTGTATTGTTTCACAACAAGTTTCGTATGAAAAGCAACAACAAAATTTTTATGCTATTGTGAAATTATATGACAATAATACAATATGCTATCGTATCGTACCTTGTGAATTCGCCAATTGACAATATTGAAAAAGTCGCTGAACATACTTTCTCAACACACTGTCAGACTAGGTTTTGTAGGTTTGGTTTCATTTAAAATATAAAATTTCAAAAATAGGGGGGTAAAACCAGCAACATTCACAGACTTCAAGTTCCGCTAGTAGAACTCGAAACCATGTTAACAGTTATTTATGTAAATAACCTGTAAGCGCACACAAAATTTATACAAAATTCATGCCTTAAGTACATACATAGACTATCTTTTAGTAAAAAAACATTTAATACTTCTGTCTTACATCCTGCTTTGTCAGGGTACACTAATACAGGTAGTGTTAAGAACCCAGCTGATTATAAATTCGTCTTGAAATTTTGTGAAAGTGATTGTCAGATTTATTTATTTTGTTTGAAATTAAAATTTTTTCACATTCACTTTCTCAAGCACAAAATGGCAATTCTGAGGGTGAACTTTCTGAATTCTCCTTGATATTACCTGTATTAGTGTCCCCTTTGATTTGTTTAACACTGCGGCCACACGTTTAAGCTTTCGCTTTCAAGTTAATCAAACATATTGCTTGTAAAATTCACTTGAATTGATAGCTGTGACGTAGGCTGCACGCAACTTAATTTTAAATTTACTATCTTTTTTTCGTTTTAATTTTGTTACAATTACTTGCGGCAAAATATATGTATGTATGTATATACACGCAGCCATGTGAAGAAACGAAAATTTATGAAATATACCTATAATTAGCTGTTTTCTTCACAATCAAGTTGAATTACGACTTGAATGGAAAAGTTGCAATAAAGACGATTTCAAGTTCAAAAAGTGTGAATGTATAAGTAGAAAAATTTGAGTGTGTTGTAACTCGAAAGCCAAAACTTGCAACGTGTGGCTGCTATATAAAGCAGTATTTTTTATATAAAATTTAATTAAATGAAAATTTAAGTGCAACATTCCTTCCATCCTTTTGAACATTAGCAATTTGACGCAGAAGTTCTACGGGCGTTATTGCTTGTATTAAAACATATCAAATTCCTTGTGTGGTAGGGGCGTAAAACGTTACAAAAAATTAAATACAATCACTTGAGTATAAAGACGCCAAATAGGCATCATTTTTAGTGAAATCACCAAAGTAAAGTAGAAAAATGAAAACAAAACAAAGAAAACGAAAAACAGCAAACTTGATATGATAAGAAAAAAATATGGTTGAAATGAATGTATAACACAAAAACAAAACAAAATAAAAAATATAATAAATTTTAAAGTGATAACTACCAAAATGGCTGAGTTTTATTATAATTTTTTCTATGTTTACACCAACGCACTATGGATAAGCATAATAAAATAATGTGCATGATACATTTAAATCTACTATATAAAGACGAGAATAAATTCAAATGTCATCTCTCTCCAAAAAAAAATATGGGACTGAATAAATATATTTTAGACGACCGCGCGACTGCAGTCAAAGATTTTTTATTTCCATATGGTTGTCAGTCATCTTAATGTAAGTACAGGGTGTTTCTTTAGCTGCATAAAAACTTTCGGTATCGAGAACTATGGTTTGACACCTGGGAAATTCGTACAGTGTTTGGTTGTTGCACTAATATAAGTAGTAAAAAATTGGACTAATTATACAAGGTGGGCCAAAAGAAGTCATCCAAATTGTTTGGCTCTCATTTTTTTCTAAATGAAAAACTTCGATTTTATTTGTATGTTTATTTAAACCTTTAGAATTTTATTGATCAAGTCAAGAAGATGATATCGACCAAATTGGCCCCGTCACAATTGATTGCTATACTGGCTCTGAAATACAAATAGAAATTTCTGAAATTGAATTAGAAATTTCTGAAATACAATTAGAAAATTCTGAAATTGAATTAGAAATTTCTGAAATTGAATTAGAAATTTCTGAAATTGAATTAGAAATTTCTGAAATTGAATTAGAAATTTCTGAAATTGAATTAGAAATTTCTGATATACAATTAGAAAGTTCTGAAATACAATTGGAAATGGTGTAGTTCACATACATATGTCAAAACAGATTTGAAATTGGCCGCCATTTGCAAAAATAAGAGCATCTTCCAATGCGGTAAATTCTTATGGCCCACCTTGTATGAACCCTAGAGCTCGTAGCTGCGACAGACATGCCGAATATTATATTTTTAAAAATAAATGCCATGAGATAATCTAACCAGATTATAATACCAAAAATTATCATTTTAAATAGTCATGCAGTTAAAAAAGCACCCTATAAACATGCGTATACTATACAAAATACATATTTTCTTTTGTACATATATGTATGTATGTAAAACTATGCTTTTACATATGGATATAAGAGATCTATTCAAAACAAATATTTAAGTAAAATAGAAAAAAAGAACAAATAATATTTAGGTCTTTGTACTTCTCTACTGAGCAACCAGTTCTTTGTTGTAAATTATGTTGTATGTGTTTATTATATATTACAACGAATGTAAAATAAATGTATAAATATTTTCCACAACAATAACAACGAAGCAAGAATTCAAATTAAACATGCTAAGCCTCACGTAGGCCATATTGGAAAATACATACATTTATTTATGTGTGTTTGTATGTTCAATGTGCAATTTTAAGGGAATCACCACTACCCTTCAACCAACCACCACCAACAGCACTCAAAAAAAATATATATCAGCACTACTCTAATACGCATGGACACAGTTTAAAAATTAGCGAATTCAAAACGCGACTTTTCCTTTACAACCATCTTAAAGATTAGAGTTACCGAGTTTTTTTCACTACACGAAGACAAACTAAAAAGCCATAATAGGGGCGTAAGTTTCAAAAGATAAAAATATTTTCCGCAGGTTAAGTTGTAATCGTTATACCAAATTTCACCACTACAACTCAACTGAGTTAAGCTGTACACCATAATGGGGGGATTAAGTTAACATCAATTCTAAAGATTTTATCTGGGATTAACAGTGTTCCTCTTATTCAAACGATTGGGTCCGCCATGTTTTAAGACGTTTCGAGCAGGCGGATTTGGATGTGTTTTTAGCTATTTACTTTTCCACATAATTTTAAATCTTGCATTTATTTAATGTCACTTGTGGATGTTGCTATTTTTTATATACCCAGAAGCGGTAGTTATCATTCGTAGGATTTTGTTTAAACGAAGCAGAATTTTATCATGTTGAAGACGGAAATAGTACCTCATTATTGAATTCAAAACCGAGTTGTATAGCACAAGTTTACAATCAAGACGAATCACAGTTTTTACCAACTAGCTGCTTTCAGATTCATTTGTGTCAACCATATGAGATTCCATTTAAAGCGGCATATGGTTATTAATAAGAATTGGGAAGGACGATTCTCTGAATAAAGTTAATATGATTATATTATCATATGATGTTGTAATCGGTTTAAGACTTCATTTGGATCATCATGAGTACTCAAAAGAGCAGTATTATCAGTAAAGGTTAACGAACATAAGTATTTGAATGCTCGTTGGCATGTTTGCAGTGTAAAACAAGTACATAATTGGTCCTAGAAAACTACCTTCAGGTACGTCGAACAAAGTAAGTAACAGACTAATATGCATGGAAGATTAAACCTACCTAGATTTCTTTCCAGGCTTAGCGATTATCTTTACCGAGGCAACTTTCCATACTAGCGAAAAATATTTTTGGCTGTGCAAGGCAACTCTAAAAGCTTGCTTTTCGAATAAAGTTTCTTTCAACATTAATGGAAAATATTAATTTCTTCTAAGTAAAAAGAAATTAAAAATATAAACTAAAGTCAAAATAAAAAAAGCAAAAATTTGTCTTAACACAATAAGTTCAACAAAATATGTATTTATGTATAAATAAATAAACATTTTAAAAATTTAATGCTATATTATTAAATATACATATGAATACGGACTTTAAAATTTTTCATATGTATTGGCTATTTTGCATTTTAGCTAACGATACGTAACTTAATACTTAATTTTATTCTAGAAACTTTAGAAACAAACGCTCTCTGTTTAACCCTGAACCAAAAAAGTGTCAATAGACACTAAAAGAGAGTCGTTTAGAAGCAAAACAAAACCAATGTTACAAAATTTCAAACATAAACAAATCAAAATCAAAACAACAGATAATAAAAATTTATTTTTAGCTCAATTAATTGTTTCGCAATTACTTAGCAATAGTTGTAATGTAAAGGTGACCAAGTTTTTGTTTTTAGTAATCGGATTTTGTTTTAACAACTTAATAAACAATTTCATGTTTACTATTTTTATGTATATGTAGGGTGACCATTCCTAATGATTTTATCAGTACATGCACTGATTTTTCATTTGGTGTACTGATTAAAAATTTGTGAACTAAAATGTGCTGTTTTTAAAAACAAAGTACTGATTGAACTGAGTTTTCCAGATAAATTGAAATTTAATTTTTTTTTCCTCAAACAATGTGTTAAATTATAGCAAAACTAGGTAGTTAGGCATTGGTATAGCAGCAGGAAGTGTATTAAAATTATTTTAATATTTCAAATCTTGTTTTAAGTCGATCGACAGCTTCCCAAAAATGATTAAAAACTTTTTGAGAATTCATTTTCTGAATTAAATACTATCTTAACAAAAATACATAGACACCCAGGCGAACGGAAAAGCTTTATTCGACTTAAGAAGTGATTTTAATTCAATCGATCTAAAGGTTGCTTTTAGGCTATAAAAGCCAAAAAGCGTACTGATTTCGGACCAGAAATAAATGGTCACCCTATGTATATGTACATACAGTGGGGGTCCCGAATTTAAGACACGACATGTTACTATCTTAGTTATAATAATGGTTACAGTCCTGCAATATTAAATTGGATCTTTCTTGTATTTTAGGGTACCCTGTTTTGTTATGAAAATATACCGCTATTTGATTTTGTATTATTTTCACATTTTGTTGCTATATGTCTTATATAAAAGTGAAAACGCGCATTTAAAGCTGGCCACGAATTTAAGACATACTAGAAATACCTGTTTTTTAAGTGATTTCTTTTTGTTTTTTGAAGTTAAAAGGTAAGAAGTGTATTTTTTTTACTATTTATGTTGGGATGTATCCAAATATTTAGTAGGAAATGGCTAGAGGTACTTGGAGCTCAGATGCAGAGCGAACACTAATCCAAGGAATGAATACCGATGTAAAGACGGTAATAGAAATTTCTAGGCTCCTGAAATGTTCCAGATTCAAAATTTACAACGCCTTGGAACACATCAGGCAACATGGAACCACCAAATATGTCAAGCAGCACCTTAGATCGCGAAAAACTACACCCAGAGAAGATAGCTTAATTTATAAAGCAGCTGCCAAATACCCTTTTACGAGCTCAAAAGAACATAAAAAAGCAAAATTTTATCAAATTTTGGTATTAGTTTATTATCCAGGACAATAAGAAGACGTCTAAATGAAAAAAATTCACGTGGGTGCATTGCACAACGTAAGCCACTTGTGTCAAAAAAATGTTAAATTCCGACTAGCACTTTCAAGAGAACATCTTAATAAACCAATGAAATTTTGGAAAAATATATTTTGGAGCGATGAATCGAAGTTTTGCAGCTTTGGTTCTGATGGAAAACAGTTCGTATGTCACCCTCCAAACCTGGAGCATCTCCCAAAGTATACCCTTAAAACGGTTAAGCAGGGGTGTGGCAATGTCATAGTGTGGGCAGCATTTTCTGGGCATGGTGTAGGTCCCATTTACAGGATAAACACTAAAACGGACCAGCACATTTATAAAAATATACTAACAGACATTATGATACCATTCGCTGAAGACAACATGCCTCTAAAGTGAAAATTTATGCACGATAATGACCCTAAGCACACTTCACGCCTAGTGAAGAGTTGCTTAGAGGAAAGTAATATCACCGTTCTGAAGTGGCCTGCTCAATCTCTAGATATCAATCCAATTGAGAACTTATCGAATGATGTTGAGGAGCATGTACGAGCAGTAAAGCCGAAAAATTTTAGCGATTTATGGTAAGAAATCCAAAAAGCTTGGTATGCCATTCTAAAGGCACGTTGTATGGCACTAGTTGAAAGTTTACCTAGGAGATGCGCTGCTGTCATCAAAAATAAAGGATTTCCCACTAAATACTAACTTTTTTAAATAAAGCTGAGCTTTACTTCAGTCAATTTACTTTAATTTTGCCTATGTCCTAAATTCATGTCCAGGCTAAGACTTGTACTAATCTGAAAAATATGTTAATACAAATTCCTAAAAAAATATAGGTAACAAACAATTGTTAATTTTTTTTCATGACATTAATAGAATCTTTAAAAAAATATCATAGATCTAAAATTTATTCATTAAGATGTAAAATTTTCAAAAATATATAAGTGAAATGCCGTGTCTTAAATTCGTGGCCACCACTGTACATATGTTTAACTAAAAAGGGTTTATTTTAAACAATTAAAATACATGCACAAAAAAAACTGCACATATTTTTATTG
This sequence comes from Melanophora roralis, assembly GCA_963583895.1. Classification (NCBI taxonomy): domain Eukaryota; kingdom Metazoa; phylum Arthropoda; class Insecta; order Diptera; family Rhinophoridae; genus Melanophora; species Melanophora roralis. The sequence continues at coordinate 65,392,755 of OY757187.1, forward strand.
AAATAAACACCTTTTTTTTAATTATATGTAGTTTTTCTCAGACAATATTTGTTAGATTTTAATTAAATTGTTATCTGATTTTTATGCCAAACAAAATAAACGAAACATCAAATAAAAATTTGTCCAATAGCAGGGTATTTTTTATTAAAAATAGCAGGCATTTTCTAAATAAATTTTTCAAAATTCTTATAAAACTCTTTATCTGATTTTATAATTTTGTTATTTGCTTCCATTTTCTTATATTTTTAAAAAGAACAATTTTTTATTTTAAAGTTAAAAAACTGATCAACAGAAATATTTTTTTTTTTTTTTAGAAAGTTCAAAAGTACAACTTTGATGTAGCATTTTTTTCTTTTGTTTAAGGCAACATTATCAAAAGAATACAAATATTGCCTTTTTTCAGAAAAGAACAAGAAGTAGGATAAATTACCCTGAGCTAATAAAAAAATTTTCGTAGGGCGGTTAACATACAAATGTGGTATTTTTACATGAATTTCACAACTTCCGGGCGGATGAAGGACGCCTTTCCCTTATGAAATCTGTTTAAAATTTTGAATATGTATTTTTTACTACGAAGAACATTTCTGGAGAGAATAACAATGCAATGTCGCACTTTTTAAAATTTAGGTTGTCCCTAATCTTCTTGACTGGCTCCAAGCGCCTTGATCCTCTACATTCTTTCTCCTGATTTTTCGGTCTTCTTTTTTTCGCATGCCTTCTGAACCGTATTCAAAAGCCTTCTTTCGTACATACATATTATAAAAATGTAAGTTTTAAAATACAAATTGAAAATTTTGCCGGCCGCATTTACTGGTTGCGAAAGTGGAATGGTCAATTGAAAGAGGAGAGTCTCAGATGGAGTACGGGTGGCACCAAGGGCCACTCAAATTTGGAGTGCATATATTGATTAACTGGCGGCTTTAAATTACCATAGTCATCCCATTAAAGGGTGACTAGCAGCGGACATCGGTTCCCTGCTGCTACCAGCTCACCCAAGAAAGGTATTAATACGCAGTCAAATTTGCCTGCTTAGAGATTATACTGGCAGCCCAAACTCCAGGGTTAGTGCAGAAGCTCAATCAGCTACTTATCCTTAATTTATCTGATTACCGCAACCTCTAATAATGATAGAGGCCTTATGTTATTTAAAGGATCTAAATGATCTAATATACATACACATATACTTAAAACCTTTTTTTAAGCCAAAAACATTTAATTACGTTGTCATTTGCAATTGCACTTTTCAAAAAAATCTTTTATTATGTAATTGCCGCTCACGAAATTTATCTACCGCGAAAAATGAATTGTCTATCATTAGCTCAATTAATAAAACAAACAACTATGAATAAAAACTGGTTGGTCTGTCCACTAAATTGTACGACTGGAAAGAAAACGTGATCAAAATTCAGTAGGTAGTTTAATATAGTAACATATTATGATTCTTAGTGTTGATTACATTACAAACAAACATAGAAACATAGGTATGTGATTGGTTGTAATAACATTTGTTGAATAGTTTTGAATTGTTAAACAAATGGTCACGTAGACACGCACTAAGTATGTACATAAATATGAATAAAATCACAATAACAAAACAAAAGCTTTTTTATACAAACTTCAAATTGTTTATTGTATATGTTTATTCCAATTAGGCCATTATTTCTTGTTACCAAAATATGTTCATATATAACTATTACAGGGTGTCCTTAAAAGTAAAAAAAAACTCTAAGGAATCTACCTAAAAGCATCTTTTTTATTCAAGTAATTTATTTTTTTTAAAAAACATGAAAGAGTGCTATATTCGCGTTACCCTTCACATTTACCTTTTTGCGACCTTGCCCCTATCCTTGCAACTCTGAAAGTTTATGTTTTCCAGTACAATTACTTTGTAGTATTTTACAAGTAGATAACTATTTTAGTTGTTGAGATAAATCGTAAAGAAAATTTTATGAAATGTTTACACTAGTAAAGGGGATACCACTTCCCTTGCCTCTTCTTCAAAAAACCCCCCTGAATTAGCTTGGTATCTGCAAAGTCTCCATGCAAATATTTGTAATAACAGAATCCAGCACTTGGGAGCAGCAGACGTGCAAAGCAAGAAGGCTGAAGAAACTAATAGAACTGATTGCAGGCAGCAAAGTACATACATTTAGGTGATTTTAACAGCTCAGTTAGCCTGCAAAAAATGATTTCGCAAAAAAATCAGTCGAAAATTTGCTATAACCCAGAAGTTGGCTTCGAAAGACTGGATTATCAAATGTGTATTCCTTAATTCAATATAAAAATGTTTAGAAAGTAAATTAAGCAAATAAGATTATGATGACTAAATAATTAGAGTGAATTTTTGTGTTAAAATACTTTTTCTGCCTTCATATTTTACTATTAAATTAACGTTTCCATTGACGATGTTTTTTAGCATCAATATTTTTCAAATAAACATCGATACTTAAAAACATCAATGTTTTTAAGAATGATGCTGCATTCCTAGGTTGATCTGATTTGACTTGGCTACGGAAATTAAGTTTCAAAGGAAGGTTTGGGACACCCTTAATATATTGTTACTTTATTTGTGTATTTTATTAATCTTTTTTATTTATTTAGCAATTTACACAAACAATTTAAAATTTATTTTTTTATATTTTTGTTATTAAAAATTTTTTAACAATAATAACAAAAAAAGTAAACTAGTTGTTAGAAATTCATCTGGAGTACGAGAGAAAACCTTGATTTTGTGATACATTTGTATGTACATCAGACGGTATGCATGTTAGAATTATGTGCTGTTTTTCGAAACCAACATTTTAATATATAAACTCGTAAAGTTTTATATGTAAAAGTCGAAAAAGCATTTCTTTTCTTGTTAATTGTATTTCAAACAAAAAATTCAAAAAGCGGAAAATTCTGAAAATTCTGAAAGTAAATTTTAAATTTCTGAAATTGAATTGAAAAATCAGAAAATTAATTAAAAATTTTTGAAATTGAATTACAAATTTCTGGAATACAGTTTGGGAGTGGGACAAAAAAACTTATACTTGAAGTAAATAAAATTTAACTTAAGACTTTTTAACAGAAAAATACATAAAATATTGTCATATTATACGTTAATTTTAAATTTATCTATTTTTTTCGGAAATTCTCTTATGAAAGATTTTATAGTTGCTTCCGTGTTCTTTTTGAAAGAGGTGGTCCACTTACTCTCAAACCCGGACTCATCCTAGGGTGCTTTTCCTGCGTCCTTTAACTCTTTTTTTTACAAGCGCCCACAATACCTTTTTACAGGCCGAAGTTCTGGACAGTTAGGTGGTTTGCCTTCCGTAATACAAAATTGACAGTTTTGTTTGAATACAACTAAAGTACCTTTTTAAGTTAGTGCCATCGTAACAAATTGAACTTTTTTTACATAACTGCAAATGGTTTGCCATACAAGAAACTTTTTGGGAAAATTTTGTTTGTTTGTTCGACCACTAGCCACAAAAAAATCTGCAGCCGATATCTGTGAAAAATTTCCCAGTACATTAGATTAATCAGGTGTTCTTTTATTTAAAATTTTACTTAAATATTTTTGCTCGTTCTTTTCCCTCTAAGTTATTTACCGCAATGCGATCTGGAACTTTCTGAACTATATACGACTTCAAACCCAGAATAAGCTTTGGCTCTGCACATAAAAGAATCAGAACATTAATTTTTACGAGCTGCTTTTCTGATAAAAGTGTTCGGTGCTCTTTGAAAGAGTTGTACAACTTCTTTTGTCCTACAAACATATGTAAGACCTTCTTTTCGTCCCGATCCAGGTTTTTTTCAATACTGTTAAGCGGCTTATAAAACAGAATGAAGATGAACTTTTATATATTTTTTTATTTTCTTAAGTCCATATTAAAAAAGTTTTATTTTTTCAAATATTTTTACTTTTTCCATTTTGACCAAAATCACATTTTTTAATAATTAAGATTTAAAAAACTAGCAATTTATTAGATCAATTATAAGTTTTGCCTGGAATTATGTGTACAAGTTGTTTCCGACTCACTTCTTACAAACTTTTAAAATACAATTGAAAATGGTGTAGTTAAGAGAGGTTTTATGAACATCATAGTAATGTGGCAGGTCCTTTTTTATATAAAAAGTGTTCCGTGCTCAAACCTGTTACAGTCATTTGGCAAGACCTGTTTTATTAGTTCCTTACACTCTGGGATTTGAATTTATATTCTTATGTTTACATTCATAATACTTCTAGTAGATATATTAAAGGAATATTTGACAGATGTCAATGGCATAATTGTCAAATGAAACCCCTAATAAACATTTTACAAGTATGTATTATGAATACGGGCAATAATTTTTGCTTTATTAAATGCATTTGTACATACATATAGACATACACAAGTATAAATGTACATACTTAAACACAAACACCCTTATTTTCACAAACCTTTGTTCAAATATTTCACGCTTAATACAGAAGCATTTAAAATGTCACGTACATACTTAAAAACCTGGTTTAGTCCAAGATAGTTTTAAGTTCCTTTACAAGCCAATTGATAAACTATTTTGCAATTGCAACAAAAACAAAATACACTAGACGTCCAAGACGCTCACTCAATCGGTTTGTAAAAACACAACATCATTTCTCATTTCAAACCTGTGCTGTTTTTGGAAGCCGTGTAGAGATCGTCTTGGGACGAATTATGTGTATTTTTTGTTTTGTTTACAATAACTTCCAAAAACAGCTTCCAAAAACAGCACATTAATGTACATACTAAAAATGTATGTTTTTGTAAATGTTATTTAAAACAAATAAAAAAAAATTACGTAAATTTGCAATATTCAAGATAAAGACCCAACTTTATTGGCTTAACATTATGTCAAAATTTTAGGATCCTGTCAAATCTTTAAGCAATTGACAAGAGGTATATGAATATAAAAACTTTTCTTTTTACAGTTGAAGATCTATTAAATACTTCTTAATATACATATTTCTTTTTATAAAAATTCATTTTCTTAAGCTTTATTTACACCACCTAAGTCCTCATCTGAGTTGAGTGTCAAAAAAATAGTTTTAAATTTTTATGAGTGTCAAAAAACAAATTAATTTTTGAAATTTCTAGTATAACATTGCGTCTAAGGAATTAGTTTAAGTCCGTTAATTATAAAAGTTGTTAAGCTGGTATAAAGTGTATGGCAATACAAAAACAAGCATATAATCCGGTAACTTTTAAAAACTTAAATTTAAAACTCAGACGTTAAATAGTTTGAAAATAGAACACGTTTTTTCACCTGAGATTAGACAAAAATATTAACAAATTAAAATAGACATGTTATTACACTATACAAATGAGACGAAGTTGTAAAACTCCGATAATAACTCAGGTAGTGTGAATATGGCTTTAGAAACAATTATTTTGAAAATAAATACATATGCACATATATACCAAGGCTGGCAACCGATACCGTTACCGATACCGTTTAAATACTGTTTAAAATTGATTACCGGTAATCCGATACTGAAATATTTTGTTTCGGAAAATACCGGTATCAATATACCGTTTCCTTTAATGTCGGTATTAAAATAACGTTTTCTTTGTTCAGGTTTAACGATTATACGTTTCAGTAATAAAAATCTAAGATATTATCCAAATATCAAAACCAATTTTAATTGTTAGTTCAAAATTGTATTGCTAGCTAGCTTCACGTTCCACAATTGCAACGCTGTTATTGTTTTGTTTCCTAACAAACAAACTTATAAAGGTGATTGAATTATAGTTGCTGTTTCTTTTTTCAAGCTTCGCACCACAAACGTGACGCTTTTACGTCGCATACAAACAAAAAATGCTCGAATCTTAATTAAATAAGAAAAAAATCTTTTTCATGAATAAAGTAATAAATAGTTTTATTTTTAAATACTTTAAGACCCATCTGACACTTGTATTTTTTTGTTACTAGCAAATGCAAGCCGAATCCCGAATCTGGTCCAAACACCACTTTTTACCGAGCCCCAAACCCGAACGTGCGGTCGAGTTCTAGTAAATACCGGTATACCGACACTGATATAATCAAAATACCGATACCCATGCCGTTACCGATACCGAAATAAAAATTTTAATAACGACTCCGTTACCGATATAATCAAAATACCGATACTGATACCGAAATGACAAATTTTTTAATACCGGTACCAATACCGTCATTCGTTTCGGTTTCCAACCTTGATATATGTATACCTATACATAAGAATCCCAGCAAAAACTCGATAGTGATTATTTATTACAAATAACTTACTTTTCAGTTACTATTACATATCGCCTGCATTACTAAGCAGTTGTTAGATAATAAGTTATTTCTTATTTAAAATTTAGCAGATACTTTAGTTTTAGAATTTGTTTATCTTATTATACCCTTCACATAGTGATAAGAGTTTAATTGTTTTTTTTAATATTTTAGAGCAGTTTTAACCAAAACATCAAAGTAAAAACTTTTAATGCAACAATTAATAACTGGGGTCATCAGGAAAAAAGCTTATTTTAATAACAATAAAGTAATAGCTTATGTAAGTCCCGTTTTGTAAGCGAGCATGGCACGTACATGCCTCTAATGTCATCACAATGTTAAAATAATGAATTAAAATGCTTATGAGTTAGTAGTTTTTAGCATTTTAACTCATTGCAGAGCATTTTGAACATCTTAAATGTCCTTTGAAACAAATAAATATTAACACAAAAATTTTTACTTCAAAAATTACACTGTACAGCTTTTTGTATTTTTCGTATTGTATTTCTTAGTTATGGTTCGTAATAGAAACCCTAATTTCTTAATGAGTAAACAAAAAAAACTGTACCAAAAATTTTAAATCACAAAAAAAATTAAATTGAAATGAATAAGTTATTTACAGAATTAACAACAAATATAAAAATACAAAACACACATACATACAAATGTACACATCTAACAAAATGCGTTTCAAATTAAATGTTTACAAAAAATGTGGTATGTAAATAGAAATAATTGTAATTTTTGAATTTAATTTCGTTAAGAATGTAAATAATATTTGTAAACAAGTTTATTGGTGGCTAAAAATAAAATCTAAAATAAATATTTAATGATTTCATTTAACCTTAATGTCATTAATATTTTACAATTTTTTGCACAAGATATTAAATCTACAACACATTTACAATCAAATTTTAAATTCAAATGTACATACATACATACATATTTAAAATTTCAGTACAATTGACTTACATTAAATCAAATAGGCAATGCATATCTTCACCTACCCCTCGCAACCCTCTTCATTCATTTTTTCAAAGGCTTGTGAGTTTGACTTATCGAACTGTTTGTTTATAATTTTGCGCTTTTGTAAACTTTTCAATTATTCAATTTTTGGCGCCATTTTTTTTAACCTGTTTCTAAATTTTTGTTTTTAGAAAACAAAATTTTAAATTAATAAGTTGGTATGTAAATTATATTGTTGAATACCTTACGGATTTGGATTTGCAGTTAAAACAGTAAAATACTTGAACATTGCAAGTTGCATTTAGTTATTTCAACCAAGATATTACAAATCAGTTATAGTTAAAATTAGACCTTTTGCATCTCCTTTTGAAATTATATAGCGCAGAAGCTCTAAGCCAGACATAAATATTCTTTAACGCTAAACATAAAATCGATTTTTTCTAATAAATTGTGGACAGTTTTTATGTAAAGGTTTTACCTTTTAGAAATAAAATAAAACGAAAGACATTTTCTAATAGTGAAAGGCCTATGTTAGCGGCATGCTGCAGCGGGCGGCAATCAGCTGTTCCATTTGCCGCTTGAGTTTATTCTTGGTAGGCAAATGAAGCCGGCTAAATAAAGTAAACACTTGTATATTATTATAAAAGTTTTATAATTTTTTTTAACGCAAACATAAATAAATGAATATTAGTTTAAAGTTTTGTATTTCATAATTTCGAAAACTAATTTCTCATTATCCATTTTTGTCATTTTTGTTTTTTTGCTGACAAATTGAGTCGGCAAATAAAAAGTTAAACAGATTCAACATTGCAGCTCGTCCGCTTTTAACAGCATTGCCAAGTTGAATTAAATTCAATGTGTGAAAAAATTTTTATATTTTTATGAACCAACTCACTTTTGGTAATATTGTTGCCATCCGCTGTTGCTTGCATTAGCCTTTCAGTATAATAATCGGTGTGTTAATTGGAAGTAATACAGGGTGTCCTCCGGCAAGGTATACAACTTTTTTTTATAATTTTTGATCAAATGAAAAAGAATAGATCTTATATTGATAAATGTTTTATTTAATGTCAGCAATTATGTATAAAATACAATATCAGCTAAATGTCCACCTCTGTTAGCCCTGCAAATGCGTGCCCTTTTGAGCATATTTTTCATTACATTCTCAAACATTTCACGCGGTATTTCATTAATTTCGTCACGAATATTTTGCTTGAGTTGCTTCAGCGTTTCGGGTATGTTCGCATAAAACTTGCTTTTCAGATATCCCCAGAAAAAGAAGCCAGAGAAGTCAAATCAGACGACCGTGAAAGCCAATCAACATCACCATTTCTTGAAATAACTTGTTGATACCATATGTTAACCAAGCTCGAAGCATGCAGTTGTGGCATTAAAAAAGTTTTCAATCATATCACGATGTCCCCCCCCCCCCCCCCCCCCCCATTGACAGGTACTGTTACGCCGTTTTCAGTTTCAAAAAAGTAAGGTCAAATGATTCCTCCTGACCAAATTGCACACCAGACTGTCACTTTTAATGGATGCATAGGTGACTGATGAATAATTTGAGGGTTTTCCATTGTCCAGAACCGACTATTCTGTTTATCTACATATCTATTCAAATAAAAATGTGCCTTGTTATTCATTATGATTTTTTTCATGAAAATCGATGATAAATTTTGATTAAATGTTTTAACGATTAAAGCACGTTAGTTTACCGAATATTTTTACTTAAAAAATTTGCCACGTCTCTACCTCACGACTGCCAAATATGAACTGTCAAGACCGATGTTTACCAAAATGGCGGCAAAACAAAGTAGTATACCATTCCGGCGGAAACGCTGTAGTTTAAAGTTTCTTTAGTACCATGTTTACGTTACAGCCAAATCAAGTGATTCGTTCTCTCAATTCGAAATTTGACCCCTAATTCCCAGAAGTCCGCTAGTTATTACAAAACGAAAGAAGCCGATTATATACTATGTTGTCAATAGGAAAATGGAAAAACAAAATAGTTAAGCGTATGCAACTAGCATCTGATTCAGATTGGTATTTTTTCAATCATTTTGTAAAATAAAACTTGTACTAGAAGCTAAGAACAAAGCAAACGCAATTTAAATTTAGTCATCGCATCAGCATCCGATTTAGATGACTTAGTAATATACATATATGTATGTATGTATATATATGTAAGGTGGCCATTAATTTATGTATCGAAATCAGTACGCCTTTCAGTTTTTTATAGTCCACCTTCAATAAGAACGATCAAATTTAAATCACTTCCTGAGTCGACTAAAGCCTTTTCGTCTGGGTGTCGTGTATTCTAAAGAAAATATTTTATTTAGGAAATAAATTTTTAAAAAATGTTTAATCATTTTTGAAGAGCTGTCAAAACAAAATTTATAAGACTAAAATAATTTGAATGCACTTTTTGCTGCTAAAAAAAATGCCTAAAACCAAAATTTCAATTTATCTTGAAAAATCAGTACAATCTAATTATTACACCAAGTAAAAAATCGGAACATGTACTGATGAAATCAGTACGAATGGTCACCCTGTATATAGCCTATGCTCAATATAGAGAACATAATGCTCTTGGCTTTAAATTGCTTAAGAGCAAATGAGTAGTTATTTTTAAACCCATTCAACCTTCGAACACAATGTCGACAGTTCGGCCCATCTCACGTCCTAGGCCATCGCTGTGTAAATGGCCTCAGATCGAAAATATATGTGACAAAATATTCGCTGGATTCTCAACGGAATCACGATGTTTCTCACACAAATTTTTAAGAGCAAATCATGAATTTTTTAGCTAATAAGGTTTGAAATACCAGTTTTTTATAAATACACTAGTGTTATCTCTAAATTTAATCGAAAGTTTACCTGCACAGCTGTATAATAAAAGCAAAATAGAAAATAGATAAATAAGAAATGACAAATACAAATTAATAATATTAGGGAAAAAATTATGATGATTAGAAAATGTTGGTCATAGCTAGAGTGATATAACCATATTTGTCTGTGTGTATATCTACTTTTGTACTTGTTTCTACACACCACAGACAAAAACAAAAAACTGTCGAACCCATTTAAGAATATGTTATATATAACAGGTACATTTTTGGTGGCCTAAAGAACAAAACAAGTAATTGTATCTGTAGTCTAAACATGGTATAACACTGATAAAAAAACGATTAGTGATCAGCTTAAACTCAAAAATGTCAATCACTTGTCTGGTGTAATCGTAATCGAACCGAAAACAAAAAAAGTTTGGTGGCAAAAGCAACATCTGTGACCGATTATTTGCTACGCATTAAGATAATACTCATATCAAGTGACGCTAAACCATTGCACTGAATCTAACAAAGCAAACAAATGCAATATTGCTTATGTATATACCACTGTTATCTCTTTTTATTGAGATAACAATTAACACTTTACGATTAAAAATGTTATATTTAAATTTGCTATTAGAGATTAGAATTCCTACATAGTTCTATATCGTCACAGAAAATGCAAAACGCCCTATCTAACATTTAAAAATTTTTTAGAAGGGGCAAGCATTTTTGTGTAAATGAAAAATATATTTACAATTAACACAAACTTTTGCCATATATGCTAGTTAAAAAGGATCAACAAGTTTATTTTTGCTGAAAAAAAAGAGTTTTGCGAGATGACGTACATGTTTGAAGGCTATAATTTATAAAAAGCCAATTTTATATTGTTTGTTAGATAGGGCGTTTTGCATTTTCTGTGACGATATATGAGTGTTATTTCGGCTTAACCAAATATTATATACTCTTTGACAATGTTAATGCTTAAGGTTCTTATTTAAATACAAAAATTGATTTTTATTAAATAACACCTTCTAGTTAATAATTTATTAATTACACAAGAACAAAATCGTGCAGTACACTTTCAAACATAAGTATTTTTGAAAGTAGTTTTGAAAAAAATATTTAATTAAAAAAAAATTATGTCTTAGATGAAAACTGCTTTTTTTTAATTTTTAAGAAAAATTTAAAATAATTTATTATGAAACACAATTTTTACTTTATTTTTTTTTTAATAATGGAATTTTTTTTATTTCTTTTTTTTAAGTTTTCCTGTTGTTTGTATAGCTTTTGGTTCTGTTTAAAATACTTATCTTCATATAATAAAAATAACAACTTACAATTTCACATACACAATCACTTACACTTAACATTTAAAAACATTTATTTGTTTTATTTTATTCCTTGAATTTTTTACAAAATGCTTATTTAATTTTTGCATTTAAAAAATAAACCTGTTATTTCAACACTATTTACTTTTAAACTGATAACGAATATGAACGATTGTTATATAAAAATAATTAATTTAAAAACTTTTAATAAGTATACAAAGATAGATTATAGTACAGTTTGAATAAAGAAAATTTTAACATAAAGAAAAATATTTTCTTTTATATTTAAAAATAAAGCCAACAACGGCCAGGCACACTTAAAAAATTCTTTGTCCATATTTTAAAAGTGGATCCTAGTATAAAATCTATAATTATAATAATACAGGTGCGCTCATACCTGGAGGCAAATTACGGCATTCGATTCGAATCGAAATTCCACTTGGTCGATCATATTGTCAATGCTTTCGATAATAGAATTCTAATAAGCATTTTGAAATTTCGATTAGAATCTAATGCCGTAATTTGCCCCCTGGTATGTGGTACTTAAATTGACTCCGGAAACTTTCAACAGACACAAAGACGGACAGACGGACATGGGTAAATCGACTTTCCTATCTAAAACGATCCAGAATTTATGTATGTATATACTATATGGGGTCGCAAATGGATATTAGAAAATCAAAAAGTGAAAAAAGGTTTTGCCCATACTAGCCTTTATATTAACATTTTTTGAACCAAATTTTAGTTTGATACCAGTATTCAGTATGCGTTTTAACCCTTTTATGGGAAATGGGTTGAACGAATTCTTCCAGCTGTTTTTTTGTTTACTCAAGAGCTTCTTATCTTTGAAATAGCTTTATAAATTTTGGTTGTTCTGTTTGCAAACAAATGTTTTTTTTTATTTACACAACAACTTTTGAACACGTGCGTTAATGGAAAAATTAAGAAATTGTTTTTAATGAGTCCCCTTATTGTGCTTTTCCTCGTTTGCTACTTTTTTATTTGTTCATTTAATTTATATTTTTGTTAATTTGTTTTGGTCTAATTGAGGTCAGGGATTAATGTACGAGAATAAGTTTGTATGTAAAGGTTTGTTTATATTTTTATTAACAATATACATACATATGTATGTATGTACATGTTTTGTATATAAAACTAAAAATAGCAGAGAGTGCGTACCTTTTTAAAGCGTCAAAGTTTTTATTTTTATAATTTAAGAATGTATCGCGTCTTGCTTAATATCATTTAAAAAAATTATATTTTTATCATAAAAAATATATACAAATTATACAAATACAAATTTGAGAAAGCTCTAAGAAATAATTGTTTCGATTTAAGCACTTTTAAAAGAATGAATGAATATAAAACCTTGCATTTAAACAGAGTAAGGGTTTAGATCCGGAAATGAGCTGATAAGGTATTGTAGTAAAAGAAAATTCTAAAAAAAGTTTAAAAAAAGCTAACATTAAGGAAAGTATGAAAGTAGAATGCATACATTTAAGAAGTGTTAAATTTTAGTTAATATTTTTAAAAAGACGAAGGAAAATGTTTTTTCGTGCGCACTCCTAATTCAATGCCTTCACACATAAACATGTAAGCAGTACATATGTAGATATTTTAAACATAAGCGAAGGACGAACACTTTTTGACCTTGTTTTTATGTGTAGATAAAAAACATACATACATATATATGTATGTATGTCGAAATGTAAAAAATGTTTGAAAATCGAAATGCAAAGCAATAACAATTGAAGAATTAATAGCAGGAAGCACAACTCAATATTAAATACATACATATGTACTACATTGTTTGGATAGTAACAGAGCATATCTGTAAGTTGTGAATATTTTTCCTCAAAATATTTACAAAAAATTATTTTTTTGTAAATACAAAAAAATATTTTTTTATAAATATTTTCAAGTTATGTTTTTTAAATAAATTAATATCTAAATCATTTTATATTCTCAACAATTGAAAAAACCTGAATATTAAAATATTCAAGAAAATGCTTTGAAATTATTTGTTTCACAAAATTTAAAAACTTATCAAAGATTTGTATTTTTCAAAAAATCATTTGATTATTTTTGTTTAACAGAAAGCATTAGTTTGTAGTGAAAAATCTTGACCACCACTTAAGGTAGTTTTATACGGGATGTATTTTACATATGACTGGTCAAATTTCCCACTGCAAAATTGATACATGTCGTGTGAACGCATTGAAACATTGCTTATGTAAAATACATACATATGGGGGATTTCATGTCAAGTGACCCAACTTTTAAAACCGATGTCTTTCGATTGGAAAGAAATTTGGACCAAAGTAAGTTCTTGCAGAGAGTAGTTTAGACACAATTTTTTAACACGATCGGTCAAGAACTCTCTGAGCTAGAGGGGTTCAAAATTTGACGTTTTCGGCAAATAGGTGTTTTTTCTCAAACATGTAGTTTATTACCTTTTGCTTTTAACAAAATTCGTCCCAAATACTTTCGATAGCTTTTTTTTCAATCTTCCAGAAAAAAATATTTTTAAAATTAAAAAAATTTTTTTTTTATTTTTTTTTTTTATAAAATAATTAGAAAAAAAATTTTTTTTTCCAAATGTGCCCATTTTTTTTTTTTTTTTTTGTTTTTGCTCAAAAGAAAGCTTAGGTCTTTTGTTTGAAGAGCTTGGAAGTCGCTTAGTGGGATGCGAGTGGGATATCTATAAAAAATAATGTTTTGTAACTCAAGGTAGAGGTTTTCCAATTTTCGCGTATATTCTATTTTAATTTTTTTTCCTATTTATGTAAAATTTTCTCTTAAGCAAAAAAAAAAAAAATATTTTATGCTAAGAAACAAAATAATTTAACCTTTCCGACGGTATGCATTGAAAATAAAGTCTCATACACTCGACACTGCATTACCAACAAAATGGTAGGCATCTGGAATAAAATAACTTTTATATGGTAATGTCTGAACACATTTTGTTAATATTTTCAATGTATACCGTCGGAAAGGTTAAATTATTTTGTTTCTTAGCATAAAATAATTTTTTTTTGCTTAAGAGATAATTTTACATAAATAGGATAAAAAATCAAAATAGAATATACGCAAAAATTGGAAAATCCCTACCTTGAGTTACAAAACATTATTTTTTATAGATATCCCCATCGCATCCCACTAAGCGACCTCCAAGCTCTTCAAAGAAAAGACCTAAGCTTTCTTTTGAGCAAAAAAAAAATGGGCATATTTGGAAAAATTTCTAATTATTTTATAAAAAAAATAAAAAATTTTTTTTTTTAATTTTAAAAATATTTTTTTCTGGAAGATTGAAAAAAAGCTATCAAAAGTATTTGGGATGATCTTTTTTAAAAGCAAAAGGTAATAAACTACATGTATGAGAAAAAAACACCTTTTTGCCGAAAACGTCAAATTTTGAACCCCTCTAGCTCAGAGAGTTTTCAACCGATCGTGTTAAAAAATTGTGTCTAAGCTACTCTCTGCAAGAACTTACTTTGGTCCAAATTTCTTTCCAATCGAAAAAAAAAGTTGGGTCACTTGACATGAAATCCCCCATATGTAAAAGTCAGATGAGAAAATTTTCGATTAGAGGGCGCTCTATTTTTATCTGACAAAGCATTTGGCATCAGCTGTTTATAAAAAAACAACAAGGAAAAGTAAGTTCTTTATTTTTCTTTGGAGGTTATGTCAGACGAAATTACATATGTATGTATAAACCGTCTGTAGAATGGCAATTTTGAAAGAATGCAATTACATATGTATTGCAAAAGTGACTGGTCATATGTAATATACATCCCGTATAAAACCACCTTAAAAGAGTGCCCCAATCGGGTTGAAATGTGTGACCGACTACTATTAATTTTTTTCCTAACATTTTTTCAGAAGAAACATACCCCCTATCTTTACTTCCAATGGGGGCTCCCGTACACAAAAAATTATAAAAGAAAAATTTTACACCGCTTTCAGAGTGCTCCTAGAGGGTTTGTATGTATGATTAGGGTGAATATTAATTTCTGGTCCGAAATCAGTACGCTTTTCAGTTTTTATAGTCTAAGAATAAGTTTCATTTAGAGCGATCGATTAAAATCACTTCCTGAGCCGATTAAAGCGTTTTCGTCCGTCTGGGTGTCTATGTATTATTGTAAAGAAAATATTTTATTCTGAAAGATAATTCTCAAAATATTTTTGATAATTTTTGGGGAGCTGTCGACTGGCTCAAAACAAAATTTAAGAGATTAAAATAATTTTAATGCACTTTTTGCTGCTATAAAAATACCTAACTTTCTAGTTTTTTATAACTTAACCAATTGTTTGAGGAAAAAAATTTAATTTTCAATTAATCTTGAAAAATCAGTACATTTCAGTACATACACAAATTTTATATTAGAACACCAAATGAAAAATCAGTACATGTACTGATAAAATCAGTACAAATGGTCACCCTATGTATGATCGACTACAGTTAATTTTTCACTCTCAAAATTTTTTCGGAACAAACCTACCACCTACCCTCACTTTCTTTAGAAGCTTCAATACAAAATTAAATTTCTTATTAAATCAAAAATCTTTACCACCGTTTTCAAGATGCTCCTAGATGATTGAAATATAGTTCCGACTGCTATTTTTTTTACTCTTAACAATTTTTCAGATCAATCCTTCCTCCTATCTTCGCTTCACAAGGAGCATTCCATACAAAATTAAATTTTATTTTGAAGATAATAGTTCTTTACATATAAATGAATATGTTTATGTATGTATGTAGGTGTGTATTTATTAAAACCAAATTTTAAATATTATACATTTTAGATTTTTTGCCATCAAAAAATAAAATATTAAAAAAAATCGACCAGAATTAAAATATTTTTTTCAGTTTTCTTAGATATCATATATTCGAAAATTCTTTGCTTGAATAAAAAAAATTTATATAACATACATATTTGTTGAATAAATACATATACATTATACATTTTTTAATAAGCAAAATTTTATTTTAAAACCGCTATTATAAAGTATTTATTGCTTTCATATCGATTGGAATATTTAAAAATTCATTTGAAATATTCTGAATAAAATAAAATCTAATAGCATTCTATTTAAACATTTTGAAGTTAAAAATATTTTTTCTATATTTAATTTTTTTTAATAAACAAATTTACATTTGTGAGAAAAAGAAAATCAAAAGAGGGGCCTACATTTCATTTTTTTAATAAATTACGTAAATACTTTATTCACTAAATACACTTTTTAGTAAAAGTTATTTAAAGTTAGAAAAAAAAATTAAAATATGTAGTTTTAAAAATATGTCTATTTCTAATTTCTTATCAAAACTCACAACTACGTTGCAATTTTTTTTTTAATTTTTAAAAACTATATTTAAAATAAAATTAAATTTTTTACAATCATTCACACTAATTAATCATTTTATTACATTATAGATAACACATAAAATTAAAAATAAATAAGTCAAATATTAAAACATGAAACCTTTAATATTTGTCAACAAAAAAATTAAACGAAAAAAGTTTGAATAAAAAATACTTTTATATTTATATTTTATTTTATATTTGACTTTAAAATAGCGGAAAATTGCAAATTTACAAATTTTTCAACTTATTATATTAATTTGTTTGCGAAATCAAAATTAGTGAAAAATTTAATTTTTTAAATAAAATATTTAATTTAAGTCAATTTTAAAATTTTTTTTAATTAAAAAAATGTTTGCTTTATGTTGTGTAAAGTTTATGATCGTATACATTTTTATGCAAATAAACAATAAAATCTTAAAAAAAAACAGCAAAAAAAATAATTCGCAATTAAACTCTAGTCGTGTACGCTCATTTACGACTATTTTTCTAATACTCATGCACGATCACGTAATTGAAAAACGATCATGCATCACCTCGCGTGAATCACGTGAACAGTGCCATTTTATATTTATATTTATAAATCTCTTAATAGTTAAATGCACATAAATAAATCAAGCAAACACAGATAAAAATGTATTTGTTGATTATATGTACATACCGCAGCAGAAATAAAAAAAAGAACGTTATAGTCGGTCGAGGACGGCCATAATATACCCTACATCACAATATGTATGTAACCAACAATACTTAATTCCGATGTTACACGTTTTACAGTCTACACAAGGAAACATAATCATGTGTTTACAACCAGGACGAACGAACAATATTTTTTAACGAATATTAAATTATTACAAATTTCATAAAAAAATAAGGAAAAAATTCGAAAAATTTTTGCATGTACATACATATACATGTATATATACTAGAGGTCTGCTTGACTACACCCAAATGCCGTTTAAATACATTCGTTTGGTTTTCAACAACATAGTGTTTTTCATTCAATGTTAAACAAACCAAATGAATGAACCCACAAGCGAAAGCAAATAAAAAACAACTTCAACCGAAAACAAAATATTACCCATACATTCATATAAATAAATACTGAATAGAATGTGTGAATATTGCTGTATGATTGGTGTAAAAAATTATTATTCATTTGTGTTTGCAAATTTGTCGTTATTGTTGTTGTTAAACATTCATTAACTCGAAAAAACACCTGAATGTTTTTATAAAAACTCTAACTGTAATGAGACTTTGCTATGTTTTTGTATTTTCAAGTATGTTTTATACACATTCAAAACGAAAACTGTAAAATGAATGTGTTCTTCTTGTATCATTGAGTGTAACACACAATACATTCTTTCTTGTGTTGTTACTGGCTTAACTTTATTTATCTCCCATAGAATGAAAAATGTTTGAATGAATATTGTTTTTGTTGTGTATAGGCAATTAAATGAATATAGTCATGCAGATGTCTAATATATACATATATGTACATATATTTTTTTTTAAATGTAGCACTATCTGCCAGTAGATCGAAATAAGTGGCCATTTAGTTACCTCTTTTCAAAATAAAAACTTAATTCTCTAAAGAGGTACATGTGCAAGTACATATATTTGCATGTATGTTTATGTAAATATATTGTAGGTCATTGGGTGTGTGCACGGCGACACGTTCTTATCATACATACATACAAAGATACAAACAAACATATGTATGTATGTAAAAATAGTTGTTTACACATTTTTTGGATTTGCTAAGCACTAGTTTTGACTATAAGATTAACGAAAAATAAAAATTAATTTAAATAAATAAAAAATTTAATGATTTTAAATTAAAAAAAATGCATATACACATTGTACATAAATATAAAGCACATGCCTAATGCTATCTCTTTAAAACAATTTAATTTACGCAAAATAAAATGTAATCAAAATACAAAAAAGAACAATGTGAAAAATTAATAATTTTATTTTTAAATTACGTAAATTGTTAGCCAGTTTAACTCTTAATTTTATTTGGTTAGGCTTGATACGGCTCCAATTTAAATTGGAAGAAAGGAAAAAAATAAACCCGCTACAAGAGAAGCAAATGTAGTAGCTATAATAGTGTTTGTTCTACCAATGCTACAATTTGTCAGTGGAAATACTATAATGCTACGTTTGTTTATGAAAATTTGCAGCATTTTGTGAGTGCTTTTTACAATGAACTTGAAGATATTCTAAAATTTTTTTTAAATTATTTAAGCATATCAATATCAATTAGCACTTTTGATTACAGTACATATTGAAAAAAAAAAACAAAGTAATAGCCTACTACAAACCATATCACGACCTGCCTTGTTGCCTTCACACATACGAAAACACAAGCATTGGCTCGTAGCGGGCATTCTATTAACAGCCTAGCATTAAAATATGTTTCCTTAATTTATAGGGTTTGTTGTTGGTTAAGTTTGTCTATATGCATTTCATTGGTTTTTACACCAAATCATCAGTAGACTTCAACCCAAATTCTTAAAAAACTCATGAATATTTTAGGTCTTTATATAATAAGAACATCAATAAACAAAATGAGAATTACTATAAGCAGTAATTCTATATTTTGTATGCCTTCCTTAAAGATTTCCTTACTTTTTGTTTTTGTGTTTGCCTAGTGCAAAACTTAAATCAAAATAGTTTGCCAATATAGTGCTAAAAATAAAAAACTGGCTCTTAGAAATTACATATACATATGTGTGTAACAAATTAGTGTGTAAATTTGTATGTGTATGTATTACACCCATATACAGTTGAATATGTATAACATATGTATGTATGTTTAAAAAATAATCTAAAAGTGCATTAAACGCTAAGCCGCTTATCACGCTTTTTTATTTATTTTCTTATTTAAATTGTTATTACTTGAATAACTTGACTTTTTAAAAAAATAAGAAAAGAAAATAAAAATATGGCTTATATACAATGAAAGAAACAATTGACTAGACGAATGTGGTGTTAACCCTCTTAAAGGGCTTCCTATTAAAACCAAAATCAGATTAATTAATAAAATAATTTAAAAAAAAAATTTATTGATAGGCTGGTAAGATTATTTAATCAAATATTTTTTATAAACCACTAGTTAAACATACTTTACGGCTCTTTTCACAATGACCGATTGAAGCTTAACTAAAACTTTAACCACTTGGTAAATAAAATTGTAGTTCACAACACATGTGTATGTATGTGTATGACAAAACATATGTGAGCGACATCGCTAAAGAAAAAGTTGCTATTAAATGTTACCGGAAAAAATTCGCCGGTTTAAGCATTAAGAGCCAGTTTTTATGTTGCAGTTTAACCGCGTTTATTGTTTTAATCAAGTTTAAACTTAAAAATGTGTTTTGAGATGTAGTTTAAGACATCACAGCTGAAACTCAAGTTAAAAAAAAAAACAGCTGTATAGCCAATGCAAAAATGTTTTCACTAAGGGCGCTAACCTAAAGATGCGCAGTGTACATCACTACCAAAAGCCAAACTATTAAAATAAATAGCGGTGACTGCAGCTGTTTTGAAAAAAAATTAGAAATTTTTGTTACTTTAGCTAATTTTTGGGGTGCTTTTGCTATTTTTTATGGTACAAAAATTGTTGACAGCACAGTTATAGTATATACCATTACGATAGTTAAATTAAATTATAACATTGCAAGGCACTTTTTGTGCGCTTTTGCTTTTTTACATCTAGCATTTTAAGCACTGGTGAAATTAACAAAACCTTTAAGTGTGCCTGGGTATCACAACGAAAACTACTGTAAGGACAATCAAACTTTTGAGCTTTAATTTTTGTACTAATGATAAGTTTTTAAAAATACTACGTCAGTATTTGAAAAAGGTTTTCACCGCACAAAAGAGTACAAAATTTTTCAAATTCTTTCTTGTTAATTTAGACTTGCAACAATATAAAGTTTCAATGTATTATTCACGTACAAAATTTAATTTGCACATGTTTGAAAGATGCAGTACACGTTTGTTTTGTTTATTCCAATTCTTATCAGGTTAGTTAATTACCTAACTGATAAGGAGGTCATTTAAATTAAAACAAATGACTTACATAAAGCAGATAAGTTTAATAAAACTTTTTGCTTTATTTTAATTTTTCTTCTATACATTGGTTCA
Source organism: Melanophora roralis (assembly GCA_963583895.1). Taxonomy (NCBI): domain Eukaryota; kingdom Metazoa; phylum Arthropoda; class Insecta; order Diptera; family Rhinophoridae; genus Melanophora; species Melanophora roralis. The sequence goes on from OY757187.1 coordinate 65,413,659, forward strand.
AACTATTTTAAAATAAATTTATAAATTTGAAAAGCAATATTATGAACAATTATGCCATTTCAAAATCTATTGGAGATAAGCAAAAATAAAAATAAGACACACTATAGCTAATTAAACTGCAATTAAATTTGAGTTATTAATCTTTAGGTTAAAAATATTAATTATATTATTCTACGATACACTCCAAACCAGGGGTTAAATTTTGTGTTGTAGCGGGTTTAGTTTTTTCTATTTTTTTAAGCAGAATAATTCTCTAATTTTCATTTTTTTTAGCAGAATTAAAAATAAGCTTTCGATTTATATACAAGTAAAATGATCTTTACTGTTTTTAATAGCCTTGCCCATTTAGAACTAAATTTGTGACCAATAGGTTTAAAGGTTCATTTATACGTGACTTAACCATACCACAGTAAACAGCTGTTCAAACCAAACTTATAAGCAACACTGTATTTGTTTATTGGTGACTTACCATTACGCCATAACCATAACCTTAGAAACCAATTGAGTTTCGGTTTTTATGGCAACGGTTATGCTTATGGCGTCATGGTAAGCCACATATAATTGAACCTTAAGCCTGCTAAATAAAAGACTTTTTACAAGAGATTTCATATAACAAATAAAAAGTCCTAAGGGGCTTATTACCAGAGTCGATCAGGAACGAAATTTCCTCGTGCTCTCAAAATTTTAGGCATTTGGAAATCTGTTATTCGTTATCAAGTCAAAAGTATCGAAATTTCGAATGACGTTACTCAATAACGAGCCTACATTCGAGTGCAATGTTTCGAAATTATATTTATTAGCAAAATTACAATTTGAAAATTTATTTTTTTAAATTCGTTCCAAAAAAATTAAATGTTAGAACAAAATATTTTTATTTTTTGTAAATAAACTAATCTTTATTAGTTATTAGGTTCAATATAACAAAAGTTAACTTCAAACAAAAGCCAGTTCTTGCGGATTTTATGTCGGAACACAGTGATTTGGCCATAGGAACATCAATTAATATTGAGCAAAATTTATTGATACAAAATTTTTTTCGCTGCCGACTCTCGTAGTTCGTAGTAAACCCCAGTAATTATTAAAATCCGGGTATACACACTAATTTGAAAAAGTATTGCAGTCTTTATTTTTGAACAAAAATAAGGACTGCAATAGTTTACATAATATTAATAAAAATGTTGGTTTAAATCTTTATTAAACTTAAAAAAATCATGCAAGTTGTAATATACTAATTATTTCTGCAGAAAGTATTAAAAAACTTATTATTTCTACTCAAAAAATTAAAAATCAAAATATGTATAACATTTATCTTTTGATTTTTTTTTTTATTTTATTTATTAATTTATTATTTTTTACGTAATATTTACGGCCCCTCCGTTATTTTAGTAAAATATAAATGCATTGTTAGTTTCTAAAAAATTATGAAAATTGTCATCCAAAAAACGTATAAGGGTATTTAAAAAAAAATTAATACCAACAATTTTTTTTTTTTTTTTTGACATTTTACGTTAATTGATAAGTTGTTGGCAAAATTATTTGCATATCATTTTAAAATCAAAACAACATTCTCCAAGAGTTGAGATAAAAAAACAATATAGTCCTAAATAAAAGAAAACACTTTTGGGTTATTTAAATATAAATTTAAATAATACAAAGCTAAACCAGTGAATACTTAAAAGAAATTGTAAAAAACACATAAATAATTTACTTTTGTTTTCATTTTGTGGCTGTACAATTTCATTCTTTTACTCTCTTAATCTTTGTTATATGTTGATTTCTTTATCGATACTCATACTAGTACGAAAATTAATAAATTGTCATTTAACGATTTAAAGTTTTGAAAAATAAAATTGATATTAAAAGCACTGCGTATTTGGCAATTTTTAATATGTATGAACACTCTTGTTTACGAAATTGCAGGTAAATATTTATTGTTGTTTTGTTTATTCAATATTCTGTAAATTTTTTTATTTATTATAGAATTTACAAATAACTCTATACCTTGGTAAGCTATTTTTGTTAATTTTATTTTTTTTTTAACATGAATATGATTGTTTTAGCTGTTCATATCGAAATGTTCAAATAACAAAAACACAAAAAGTGCTATATGCGGCAATAGTGTTACGCCAATTGTTGCGCATAATATTTATTTATTAAAAAAATTATTATTATAAATTACTGCTAAACAAATACATACATATGTATACATAAATAGTTTTAAGCCTTAAAGCATGCTGTACTTTTAAAAACAATGGCACCTAAAATATACTGTACTTTTTAGTTTGTTTTTGAATGTGTGGTGTTACTAGTGAGCTTAATGCAACAACATGCAAGAGTTGGCCTAAACTTCAATTTTTTTATCACTTAAGACCTGGCAAAAATTACAATTAGACGTTAAAGCCATGTCGTAAAAATTTTCTAAAAAGTTTTCTTTGCATCATACACAAAAGAATACAAGAGAAATAAAAACAGAAATAATTGTTTTTATGCCCTGTAAGAGCTTGTGTATCTTAGTATTAACATAATTACTTGATTAACCTTCGAAACAACCTGAACAGCTTATTTCATACGACTTGATGTCTGATGGTTAAAATATCTTATGTATGCAGAAAATTTTACAAGGGGCCTTTTCGAATAGATGAGTTATATAAAACTTTTTGTTCGAAAAAGCGTACGACCGATATTTATTTATTTTATTTATTTGATAACTTAACAATAATAAATATTATAAAGTTATAAAGTAAGTTGAGCGCTAGCTACTTAGGCCATCAGCTCTTACGATAATTACGTATGTCGCTATTGGGCTTGAGCGGATATTGCTGATAACTCAGTATGTGATCATTTTAAGCTTTTCTGATTTGAATAAAAGTAAAATATGAACCAATTTACTTATATTTCGATCAGTTTCTTTTTTAAGACGTAAATTTGTCTATTTTTAATTAAAAAAAAAATCGATTTCCCCTAATTTGGGTCGTTTTACGTAATGTCAGGATGAAAGTTAACAAATTTTTTAAAGAAAGAAATAAAACTATTTTAAAAATTACGAAGAAAAAATTTTTTAATTTATAGAAGTTTGAAATTAATTCACATAAAGCTATTTTTCTTATGCAGGTTTTTATCAATTACCTTACCGGTGCAAAATCTTCCCACAAGGCTGCAGAACATGGGTTCTGCTATACTAAAAGAATTTTTTCCCTTTAATTTTAAAGAGACAGCTTTTATTTTGAACTCCATAAGAATTTTTTAATCAAAGCATATGTACATATGTATGTATATTAAAAATTTTTATTGCAATTATTGCATTAACCATTAAAGTAATTTTGTTAAAAGATGCTTACGTCAATCAGAAACAGATTATTACATATAGAAGCTGATAAGAAAAATTATAATTATGTATGTATGTATGTGACAGCTTTGTATAGTCAAAATACCATATAAAATTCGGGAAGGTTATTAAAATAATTAAAAGAGAATAACAAGTGTTATACATATATTTTATTGATTCACAGCAAACTTTAGAATTTTATATTACCCTTCACATAGTGATAAGGGTATATATCAGTTTGTCATTCCGTTTGTAATTTCTTTATTATTCATTTGCGATCCCATAAAGTATATTTATTCTGGATCCTTATTGATAGTAGACGTCTGCATGACTATATTCATTTAATTGCCTATACACAACAAAAACAATATTCATTCAAACATTTTTCATTCTATGGGAGATAAATAAAGTTAAACCAGTAACAACACAAGAAAGAATATATTGTGTGTTACACTCACTGATACAAGAAGAACACATTCATTTTACAGTTTTTGTTTTGAATGTGTATAAAACTCACTTGAAAATACAAAAACATAGCAAAGTCTCATTACAGTTAGAGTTTTTATAAAAACATTCAGTTGTTTTTTCCAGTTAATGAATTTTTAACAACAACAAAAACGACAAATTTGCAAACACAAATGAATGCGCTGAATAATCATTTTTTACACCAATCATACAGCAATATTCACACATTCTATTCAGTATTTATTTATATGAATGTATGGGTAATATTTTGTTTTCGGTTGAAGTGGTTTTTAATTTGCTTTTGCTTGTGGGTTCATTCATTTAATTTGTTTAACATTGAATGAAAAACACTATGTTGTTGAAAAACAAACGAATGTATTTAAACGGTATTTATGTGTAGTCACGCAGACCTCTAATTGATAGGAAAGTCTATTTAGCCATGCCAGTCTGTGTGTCTGTTGAAATTAAGTTTCCGGAGTCAATTTAAGTACTACGGACCAGGTATTGGTGTCCAACTATCAGAAATATCCCTGAGATGATCGCTAGTTAAAATGAGCAAGATCGATTCACTACGGACCTAGGTATAGCCAAATACTGCGATTGCCCCAGTTTTTTTAGAACCAAACCAATACAAAGAAATATAACCAATATAACCAACTGGCAACGTTGTTAAGCATACATATGGATTAACAAAAATACGCATTAAGTTTCTGTATGTATGTTTCGAAGTGGGTATGTATGAACATGTGTTGTTGATTTCGGCACACACAAAAAGGAAAAAGAGCGTGAAAACTTTTTTTATAAAAGGAGTTTGACTTAACTGCTATCGCTCTTAACACTCTTGAAAGGACAACAGATTGTTGTTGATTGATTGTTGTTATACCTTTTACATGTGGCAATGGTATATATCAGTTTGTCATTTTGTTTGTATTTTTTTTATATCCGTTTGCGACCCCATAGGGTATATATATTCTGGATCCTTAAAGATAGGAAAGTCGATACAATGTTGTGAGTTTTCTGTTTCGAAAACTATTAGAGATATGTACTTTGAGCCCACTACAAAAAATTATAATATTTACGATTCGAAAACAACTTGCCTATAATAGGTAAACAAAAAGATCGATGTAGCGCTCTTGTTAAAATAAGATATATTTAGAAGCAAACTATTTTAGTTCTTTTTGTAGAACCGCTCCTACCTGTATGCATGCGCCTTGATGTAACTTGCCAATATAAACATAAAAAAGGTACAGAAATATAATACGAATAGAGCGCAGCCGCGCATAGAATGTGTGGTATGGACCTCTAGCTAAATTTATTGTTGAATCGGCGCAGCCGTATGGCTGGGATTAGTTTTTGCAAAAAAAAAAACAGGTAAAATTACCTAAAGTGCGTCACTGTAAATCAATCGTGCCCAGCAAGAGAAGATGATTTATGAGAATGTATGGGTGCTTTTCCACTGTGTATTTTATCTAAGAAAACAATGCAATATCAACCTGTGATGTCCTTGTCTTTTTTTTTGTATTATGATCTCTTTGTTAGAGTTTTTTGTTGGCGCTCGTGTTGTGTACATGTTAAAGTCGATAAGTGTTCGTTCCCCACAGATACTCTTGGCCGACATTGCTGTAACCTATTAAAGGCGTATCTAGCATTTAAACCAATAAACCCAAAAAACACTAATTAAATGCGTATATGATATAGTTTTGTAGGTTAAGACTTTTCCTACTTTTTGTGGTTCTGAAACTATTTTTAAGAGTTCTTTATAATTATTTTATTTTGTTTATTTTTTGTTTTTTTATCTCACTTGTAAGGTACACCTTTATTTACTTAAGGTGACGACAGTTTGAATATTTTCAGTTAAAAACATGACGTTTTTTTTTTTTTTTGTTTTCAGAAAATATTTTGCAACAGTCGATAAATTTGGCAATTATGTTTTAGAGATAAGTCTCAAAATTTAAATTTAATTTTGTTATTAGTCTTAAACGCAAAATCACACATTAACACCCATACTTTATTTAATTGCGTTTCAGCAAATTATTAAAATATTATTAATTTTGGTAAACAAATAAAAACCAGAAAGAAGAAAGAAAATAATACAAAAAAACTAAGACATACAAAATTAAAAAAAAACATGTTATTTAGAGGGTTTTGTTGCTTTTTTGCTATTTTTGAAGTTTGTTTTGTTATACCAACAATTTTTTTGTGTTTTTTGTCTTTTCTGTTTATAAGTATATGTTTTAGAGTAGAGTTAGATTTGTTAAATATTTGCCCAAAAGCATTTTACCACTATATTAAGCAAATAATTGTTTGATGCGTTCGGTCCTTTTCAAACAAATACTTAACAGATCTATATTCAGTAACTTAATATTTTAATGATATTTGCATCGTTAAAATAAGTTTACAATAAATATAACGATTTAGCGATTCAGTTAAGTTATTAAACAATATTCGCTATCGTTAAAGTCAGTTGTTATTGTTTAGTAAACAGCAAAACTTTTTAGCGGTTTTTACAATCGTTTTACTTGTTACTTTAACGACAATAATTTTTGTATTGTTAGTTTTATAGACAAAAGGTTATTTTGTATATAATATATTATTTTTACTATAACTGTATTTTTCCCTTTGTTAAAATTTTTTTTTTATATATAATAAACATCAACTTGTTCACTATCGTTAAAAACGACAATTTCTGTCGATATATATAACGATAGTTGAATCGTTAAAAGTTAATGAATCGCACTACTGACCGAGCCCTGAACGATAAAAATAATACATAAAAAAATAATAAAAGGCAAATAAGCCTTAAAATCTGCACATAATTAAGCTAAGCTTAAATCAGTGAATGTAAAAACTAAAAATTGTTTTTTGTGACGAACCTTGTTTCTTGAATAAGGCAATTCTGTGGTTTTCATTGAAAACCGCGCATATCAATTTTGGTAGATTTTGAGTAATTTATAGCATCTTACTTAATTTTTAACACTCTTTCGATGGCTATAAATATTTTGGAAAAAAGATGGACCAGTTCGATATTTTTACCCAAATAACAACGTAACTTCCATACTTGTTCAAAATGTGTTCAGAGCTAACAATGTACATATGTTGACAAACATTGTTGATACCGTGTTTTGATCTTCTTCTTTTTTAAAGTTTATATTATTTTTGTATTACTTATTACGTGTTAACAGTTACAATAAACAGTAACAACAATAAAAATTTTAAATACAAGTGTTTTTGTTACCAGCCTAGTAAATTAATTTTTGAAAAACATTAAATACTATGGAAAATTTTTAAAAGCATTTTTTTAATAAAAAAAAAATTGTTAATTTTAGGGGATAGTCAAACAATTTCTTGTTATAACTTAATATATGTTGCCATTTTCTTCTGTGTACGCAATGATCAGAATATAACAACAAATCAAGAAAACTATAGTCAGTCAAGCCCGCCCATGTAATACCCTACATCAAATTTTATTTTATTTTAAGTTCCAGATGTACGCAAGATGAGGTGATTTTCGGAAGTGTAACTTACATTTAACCTGTGAGAGATAATGGATCGATTATTTTAGAAGTTGGTACAAGAGTTGGTGGCGTAAGTTTTTATACACAAAGAAATGTTGTGGCGATAGAATTAGACTTGTGGGATTTACAGCCCTAAACGCTTGCTCCGACAGAACATTTAATAAATCACTACTTTAACAATAAATTACGCATGAAGTAACTTATTTTCAGTTTTTAATAAACTAGCAATGAACGTACAGTTAAATTAACTAAATTATTTTTAAGAACAGAGCACCAAGTGCGAAGGATTACTATGAGAAAAAACTCTTTACGACTTTACATACAATCTTAGTTCAAAAATTCGAATTTTCTTTTTTATTCTTTTTATCTAATCCCAATAATGCATATTATCCTCCCCTTGATTCTCCAACTCTATTCAGTTCAATTTTCTGAGAAATTCAAAAACTACTTTGTGACCATTTAGTGGCCTTAATAGGGATTAAAAGCTCTGAATTTTATATTTTTTGACTTATGGTTCAAAAAAGGCAAGAAATATAAGATTTTTCATTTTAAGACTGTATTGTGTAAAATATTTCTGAAAACTGACTTTTTTGTTTTAATTCAGTTGTTGGACGGAACTCAAAATTTAATTTTAGAAAGTTCTAATTCAATTGCGAAAATTTCTTCTTCAATTTAAGAAATGTCATGTTCAATTGCATACATTTTTTATTGTATTTCAGAAATTTCCAATTCCTAATTGCATTTCAGAATTTTCTCATTAAAGTTTAAACAAACATTTCTTTTTAGGTAGAACAAGCAGCCGTTGAAGGAAAGGATACAGCTCACTTGGGTCCGCTTAATTCGGTCCCTTTGTGTTACCTGGAGAGGCAGTTAGAATAGGTTGAGATGGAAGGAAAGAAGAAATTAAGAGAAGGATAAGAAAGAAAGAACAGAAAATGAAGCAAACTTACCAGGGTCTCAGGTGGGAATCGAACCCACAACCCCCAGACTGGTAGACACGTGCACTTACCACTGATCTACCGGGGCACTCAACATTTCTTTTTAAACTTTAGAAATTTTACTTTTATTCCAGAAATTAATAATTTTATATCAGATTTTTTTAAACCTAATGACCGCAACATTTTGCAAATAAAATAAAAGTTTTTATCGTCTTAAAACAATCAAAACAAACTGTATTCTTGAAAGTAAAAGTCGAAGAAAAGATGAGCAAATAAAAAAAAATTATAATTTTGAAACCATATCAAGGTCGCCATTTAACATTTTGTTTTCGTTCTAAGGCAAAATAAAAAAAACCTACACGGAAGTATATGGTAAATGTTGTTTTATATATTAAACAATACATTCGAATCAAACAGTAAATTAAAAAAAAATTCTTTTTTATTGGTATAAAGAGATGCAATACTTGTACACAAAAAAAATCAAAAAGAAACATTAAACAAATGCTAAATTTTAAAATTGACACAATTTAGATCATGTTCATGGTGGCACATATATTAAAGCCGCGAATTTAAATAAATTAAATTTAGTGTTTTGTCACCTAAAATGCAAAAAGGCCTTAGAACAAAAAAAATCAAATATTTAGTTTTTGATTTATAATGGTAACCTATAATGGTATATCTATATCGCATTAAAACGCACAGTTTGACCTCTATTTTTAAAAATAACGGCCTTATACAAGAATTTTGAAAAATTTAAATAAGTCAAACAAAAACACATTGGGCCGCATTAAATAAAAATTTGGACTGAACATTCCAGTTCACATGCCTTTGGACTGGTTGTCGTTGTACGCAAGATGTATTTATAAAAATTCTTTATTTATTAGGTTTTTATCTCTCCTGTGATTAAGAAACGATTGGACCTTTTGCATTCAGATTTACGATATGTAAAAAAGATGTACCTATATGTTATTTAATTATTTTAGGCCCCGTTTTTTTGTATAACGAAACTTTGAAAAATTAATACTTTTCAATTTAACGTTTATGCAAAATGTATCTTAACATCAAAAGTTTTAAGAATAAAAGAAAAAAGGGTAATTTCATTTAAAAGACGATAAGCGATATTTGTGTATATTTGACTTTAAAATCATCGCGATATAGTCACTTAAAATTTGATATGTTATGCAAAAAACATATTTGGGTGTTCCTGTGAAGTAAATATTAACAACTATCACTTCATCACTTCCGCAGCCGCCTGTTCTACCTAACCTAAATATTAACTGTGATGTAGGTCGTAGACTTAGTTAAAAACCCAATAAAAATTACATTGTGGTTCGTGAAAAAAATTAAAAATATTTTTGGTAAAAATTACCCAAATAAGTTGTTACTTTATATTTGATATGCTATTCAAAGTACCAATTTTAGTGTTCTTGATAAATAAGAATGGTACTGTTAACCACAATGTTTTTACTTTTGTTTTAATATGGAGATATTTTTATTATTAAGTTTAATAACTTTTTGCAAGTTTTTTTAACATAAGGGTGGTATGAACTAAGATCCAGTGAGTAAAAGCTTGAACGGGATCCTGAAGAATTCCATCTATATCACCATAACCCATGCTATACCTTAGTACTTCAAACGTCAAAAAAGTCCAAGACAATCACTCAATTGGTTTCGAAAAACATGACATTAAAGGTCTATAGTTGTGATAAACATTTTTTGTAAGTGATATACATATGTATAATTTTGTGTACTTTTACAAATTGAGTCGGTTTTCAAAAATTTAATTTTTCAAATAATGTTCAGTTTTGGTACCATAGAGCCTAACGTGCAACGGTCGGGGAGGTACTGCAATCGGCGTGATGTACACTTCTCTTCACCGAAAAGTATAGGATCGTGGCTTTTAGAAGCCCAACACTCAATGGGCATGTAAGGCCCAAGGGTAATCCTTGACAGTAAGCTGTCATGAAAAAAGAGGGCTTAAATCGGCCTTAATGCTAAACTGGATTTTCACAATGGTTGCAAGACCTATTCTGACGTAAGGGTGGACTGTGTGGCGAGAGGCGGAGAAAAGGATGCCTCAAGGAAGCTTCTTGCCAAGGTCTAAAGATGCGCTTCCACCAGACTATCCCGATGAGTGTAGTATGTTTCAGGCGGAGATAATGGCCGTTTTAAGGGCAACGTCTCATAGTGGAATAGTGAGGTCGCTATGTTGACAGTCAGGCGGCCTTTAGGGCCTTGAAGTTGCATTACGTTAGGTCTAAGTTAGTGGGCACTGAAGGAAGTCCCTTGGTGTGACTATGAATAACGTCAGACTTTTTTGGGTTTCTGGACACTGCGGCATAGTTGGCAATGAAATTGCCGACGAGCTCGTGCGTAGTGGCGTAGTGAGACCACCAATGGTTCACTATTATGGAAAGATTAGGACATGAATGATTGACATGACGAATTTTTAGTAGGGGAACAGAAGTGATTGCAGTGTGACTAGGACTATGTGGCCGGTGCTGAGCTCAGCTGGCACTAGGTTTCTCATGGACTTAGAGAGAACAGGTCTAAGGACCAAATTTGGGGTCATAACTGGGCACTGTATGGTTAGGGCTATGACGAGCAAATGGGATAGGTGCCCTTCAAATTATTGTAGGATGTTTGAGGATGAAAAGAAATTAGGAGCGATTAAGTCTGCCACTTCCCGAGATTGCAGAACCACAGCGTCAAGTGGTTGGGTAAAAGACTCCACGAAGAACTAAGCTATGTTTCGCAGTGCAAAATGGAAAACATCATGAGGTTCATCGTGGGAATCAGGTGGCTAGGATATAGAAAATGGAGAGTGAGTTTTCGCAAGGGTATTTAATTTGTTTCCTCTTTTTCAATATTTTCCTTCCTGTTGTTCTTACCACTTCTTTTCTTCTTTACTTGATGTCCGAGTGTTGATGTATGAGATGATGTAAGCTAACACATTGTAAGCAGATAAAAAAATAATAATAGAATGATTAAAAGCTGTAAAATTGCTCTTAATGCTGACGATACTCTGATCTTCTTAAACGCACCAACGGAAAATGCGTGTCATGAGAATTAAAAAACAGATGTCGATAATATAAATATGTATGTATATCGATTAAAAATTAACAAATTAAAATTAAATGAAAAGAAAACAAAAATAATGGGAATAAATATGAGCACTATTATAGAAGTTAAAATTACTAATATAATAAAAGAGGAAGTTAATAATTAATATATCTTAGTATACCTTGACATGACTTTCATATGTTGGACACGCTTAAATGGCTAAATATGAAACAAAGACTGAAACCCAATACTTTTGAATTTGTAAGGAAAATGAAAGTTTGAGATGCTCCCCAGTTTTTTTTAAGAAACCCGTATAATTTGAGAAACTCCATGGAATTTCGACTACAGTTGCTAATTAGATCTGTTTTACAAAGGATTAAATATATACTATATAACAATATGCCTAAGTGTAAAAAATTCCAATATATTTAGAAGAAAATGTGAATTTTTTTATCAGAAAATGTAGCTTTTCCTCATATAAAATATTAATAGCTGAAAACGAAAATCTTATTAAAATGTAAGAACAAAGTATTTTAAATATGTACAAGTAAGTGATTTGCTTCGAGCTTTTAGCCAGGTTTTTCTAAAGTTATCTAAATTTGCCAGTATTATATTAGCCCTAAAAATTTTACTCGATAGGTAATGAAATATTGGCAAAATAAAGATAACTTTACAAAAACCTTACGAAAAACTCGAAGCAAATGAGTTTTTACCTATATTATTTTTATGGTCATATCATCTTTAAAGTATTTTCAGTACTACTTATAAATAAATATATAAATATTAAGGTTTAGGTTACAACTTGTAGTACCTATTTAAGTCTTTCATTTGTGTAAAACAACAAGCAAAATTTTTTAAAAACAAATTTGACTTACCTTCCAAGCATTCACCTTTGGCGGTGGAGCAGCAACAAATTTTTTCGTCTGTGGGGCATTACCTGCAGTACCTGCCGCAGTTGCATTACCAGTCACTGAAGCTTGGATTTGAGTGTCCCCATCACCAGCTTTAATAGCTTCGTTACAGCTGCTAGTATTTTCAGCGCTAGCACTGGGTGAAGTATCTTTAGGATCTTTTTTATTTCCACCGCGTTGACGTTGGCGATTCAGTGGTTTACGATCGACATCTTTATCAAAAGATGCTGCAATTACAGCACCACCACTATTTGCTCCATTGCCTCGACGTTGACCATTTCCAGATTTTGAAGTACCAATTGTTTGTTGAACCGTTATATTACTATTGCTAGCAACAACACCGCCACCATTTTTACCTTCTCGAGGTTTGTCTTGGCGTGCCTTTTTACGATCACGGCGATGATGAGAAACAACTGGTACAAAATCGCCATTATCATCGACTTCAGAGGAGTTTTCAGCAGTTGTATCTGCTGTAGCAGCTGAACGCTTTTCGCCAGCTACATTTGCTAGTGGTGCAGATTCCTCAGCTGCTGCAGCCACTTCATCGCTCCACGATTTCATGGCTTCAACATTAGGATGGTTTTCAATATTCTTTTTGTTATCCTGTTTTGAAGTGTTTGCAACAGTTTTACTTTCAATCACAGCGGTAGAAGCTGTGGCTGCTGCCGAGGCCCCTTTCTTAACTTCGAGATTTTGTAAGACATTTGCATACGAGGTGGTAGTTGAACCACTACCACTAGCAGGCGTTGCAGCTGCTGTAGTAGCCACAGCATAGACGGCTTCTAATGCTGTGGAAGTTTCTTCCTTGGACGACATAACTGAGACTGATAGTGTTTGTTGTCTTCCAGAGTATAATAACGTTTTAAGCGTTATTTACTCCAGAATGTAAAGAGTAGACGTACTGAAAACCTTTTAATGCTTCCTTTCCCACACAAAGGTAGCTCGTCCCGGATGTGTGCAGTTGCAAAACTCCAAAAGAGATTATTAATATGAACTGGAAAATACAGATAATATATAAGATAATTTTCTCTATCTATTTAAATAATACATACGAAACAGCTGGCAGAATGCAAGAATATTAAGTACTAGCGTTATTGTTTCAAAAAGCCAGTTGCTCTCCTCAACACTTAAGCTTTTAAAATGAATGGAATTGTTTTCCAAACTTGTTGTGCCTAATTTTTCCTTGTACCTTAACTTTCATGCTTTTTTTAATCAGAACTTGAAAGATGTTGATATTATATTTGCTCAACTTCCCCAAATCACCTTTCTATGCACTTATTTATTTAACCAATGTGAAATTTTTTTATCTTATGCTTTTTTTTCTAATAGAATTTTCTTATTTAAGAATGTGGATTTTTGTAGTGATTTTAAAATGTGAGGTTAGAATATATTTTTTTTTTTATTTTCTTTTATGCCTCTCATTGACTTAGTATAAAGAGGATGATGTAAAAAACATCAAAGCAGCTGTTTTCGAAAAAATCAGGGGAAACTAAAAATGTTAATTCAGTGTTGTATTCACCACTTAACAAGTTTACCACACAGTGTAGCATAAGGTAATAATTTTAACTTCTTTATATCTACATATACTAATTAGAAACTGCAACATGGATAGAATCTTCTTTTCATCAATTTTGGGACAATGTCCTTACAAAATTTTCTCGAATATTTTAAGTGTTGATATTTGGGTCTGGCTAAGATACATACTTATGTATGTATATTGTCATCTAAAAGAACAACTTATACTGATTAGGATCGACTTCATCATATTAGATATGTTGACAAAAATATAAAATTTAGACAACGTACCTATCTTTAAGGTAATGACTTTTTAAAACAACAGCTAAGATGTATACACATACCTATAGCAATAATTTTATAGGTATGTATGTACATATATACCTATTTAAATAAATTATTTTTATTTAAGATGTTTCTTTCTTCATGCCAATGGAGATTTTGTTTAGATATAGAAAGCAATTTTTATATTAAATAACTTATTTACTTCTACACACAAATGCTGTCAAGGCAAAAAGTGGTTTACTTAGGCACAACCCATGTACATTAATACAGGTAATCTTGAGGGCCCAACTGATTATGAATTCGTGTTGATATGTATATTGTGAAGTTAAATATCGGAATTATTCAACTTCAGTTTATTTATTCATTATTTCATTTATTAATTTTAATATAATCGAGCACATAAAGCCATGTAGAATTAATATATTATAAATCGCGATATACCTACCATAAAATTAATTAAAAAATTTCCAAATACCTACTTAACATTAAAAAAAATTACCTATAAAAATATCTATATAATTAACTTGTTTCAATGCTTTGATTTTTTTGACCCGCACTTTCTTAAACACAAAAATAAAATATTGGGGACGAATTTATTGAATTTGCCTTGGCCACTACAAAGCTTTAAATAAATCTCTTTGAATGTTTTAAATCAAGTTTTCAAATAAATAATTTCATTTATTTCCTTTTTAAGTTTTCAAAAAAAATCACAAAAAATATGTATGTTTATTAATTTAACGGCTATGCAAAAGCCGGCCTTCGTCCGAGAGCAGAGATTATTTTCTCTAGAGAAATAAAAACACCGGGTTCTATAACAAGAGTATTTTTTAGTAGTAGTTTAGTTCAATAACTTGATCTACAAAGGTCCAAACTAGTATTTTTATACATAAAAAATCAATGACTTTTATTGCCAACTATGTGTTTCCGGAACTCTTTTGATATATTTTTTTGTTTTTAATTTCTATTTTTTAAGTTAGTTTAGTTAATTGAACTAAATTTGAGTTGTAAACTGGGCGATTAGGTAGATATATTAATTTAGAAGAAAATTGTGAGGGTGTCCATGCCAGCTAATGCAACAGGAAAAATACAATTGATGTGTTCTTAAGCTTAACTCATGCATTTGGACATTTTTACTTTACAAAGTGTAATCCTAAATATATAAGTATCAACATCTTTTCATATATTTTTATAAACAATATGCGTTAAAGGGAAAAATTACCTACTGGAAAGCATACAATACTCACCAACAAATCCGAAAAAAAGGGGAGCAACCAAAATGCAATTTTTTACAAAAGATGTTTTTCGCTGATTGTTTGTTACTTAATGATCCTTTACCACAGCTTGCTTTTTTTCATATATAAAAACTTTCTCAGTCTATTCACGTTTTTTTTTTGTTCTTTGTAAAAAAATATATTATATATTCTTGTTTTTGTTTTGGATATTTCACCTTTTGCACCAATTCGCAATTTTGCTCGAAATGCTGTTATAAATATAATCGAATCCGTTAAGGGGTAAATTGTATGAACAAACGAATGTAGCAAACAATACGTAATTTGACAACTGAACGAACGTCAAAACGACACCAGACGACAAAATGAATTTTATGAAAATTTTTTTCAGTCCTGCCTTATGAGAAAACGTTTAAAGTAATTTTATGCAATTTGTGTCCCGTTTTTTCAGTAATCTTGTTATGAGATTTATTACCGCGCTATTTATAAGTCACTTTTGCACATTTTTAAACACTTTTCATCATATTTTAGTGTGATTTTTTAGAAAATCTTCTGCGACCATGAAGACATGTGGTTTTTTGCCGTTGGTAGAAACTTCGAAAAGAAAGATGACATTAAAGCAAACAACGAATGATAAAAACCATGGTAAAATTACCTGGTAATGGTACCATGATAAAAACTTTAAACTAGTAAAAACAAAAGCGAGTGATATGGCACCGCTTGCAAAATTTCATGTAAAGGTACCTTTACACGGTAATACATATATTACGATATGTCAAAAAATGTTGTGGGATAATACAAAATCTCATCATGTAAAAGCATAATGTATTGGGTAGGAGAGAATACGGATGCAAAATTTGACAAGTGTTCGGTAAATGTTTATTTTCTAAACCATTTTAGAAACTTGTGTATTCTCATCACATCAGAGGTGTGAAAGATTGGCAGCACTTACAGCATCTAATGAAGGTGGCTAAACTTAATGAAACAATACACAAACAATCAAAATAAAAGCAGATTTTTTTCATGTTGTTTTTGTTAATATTGTTGAACCTTAACCATATGGCGTTACCCCAAAAGGAAAGTGGCAAGAAACAACCGATTTTGATTTTACCAACCTCATCCGTGTAAACATGAAAAATAGTTAGAACAGATTTTTATTCTCTTTTTTTAAACACGGAGAGAATTTCATAATATTTTGATTCTACAAAATCTAATTACTTTGTATTACCGTGTAAAGGTACCTTAATGTCTTACACAGGGTAACACTTATTATTAGTATAATGGTCGGTACAAGCTCTACAACGCGTTGGTGCAACACATTTAGTATTGTGTTTAGATATCGTTGCACAAACATGTTTCAAAGTGTGTACCTACCATAACAATACCTAGTGCCGCGTTTCTGTTATGTTCCTAAATTTGCATTATCTTAATATTATATGATTCGCTCTTTTAATAACTGGCACACCACTATAATCATGGCGCAATAATGTATCAGGTGGTGGTGATTCTACAACTACAAAATTTGGAGAATGAAATTTTCGTTTTATTGGAATTTTTGTTATTTTAAACAGTGACGGTGATCGATGTTTATTATTTTTCAAAAACAAATATGTTAATAGTTACTTCACAGGAAACCCCAAAAATATTACTCTAAATAACACTAAATTTTAAGTATCAACACTGCAGTTAACAGTTGCTACTCAGAACCATGGGGCTTAAATATTGAATGAACGAGGTTGTTGGCAATAATTAACTAAGTCTGGTAAGCACATCGCAGGAAACCCCGAAAATATTTGTTTTCATAACATATCGAAGTAACTACATCGCAGTAACAGTTACTTCACAGTTTATGTCACTGTCGTTACCAGTGATTTTCAAGTCACAGGTATAAAATCACAGGTACAGAATTATCGCTCATCTCTAATAGAAACCAGTACCAGGGTACACTAGCTTAGATAGTTATAAGAACCCAGCTGATTATAAATTCGTCTTGAAATTTTGTGAAAGTGTTTTTGTCAGGTTTATTAATTTCGTTTGAGATTAAAAATTTTTTTGACATTCACATTCTAAGCCACAAAATGAAATGCATTCGGCGAATTTTCTGAATTAATAATATTAATAATACCTAATATTACCTCATTTAAAAATGATCAAATTCTACATCGTACTCACAATATTTAGCTAAGATTTTACTAACATAGCTAACATAGTTTACTTTTTTTCTGAAGGTAGTAATAGCCAATGAGATAACCTTAAATTTCATTCTAAAAAGTTATTGTTACAAACCATTGGAAGAACGTATATTATTCATTGTTTTTTTGTTTATTAATTGAACATACTTTTTGATATGAAAAGGTAAGCAGTTATATTTTGCATGGCACATTTTCAAATAAATTTTAACTAAATCAATTTAACACCTATATATCTTTAATGAGTCCTTTAATCTAATTCGAATTCCTATATTAAACACACTGACAACTCGATCGAGTAAAATTTCAATTCGAATGCGGCGATATGGCCCCAGATGTCATTTACCTGGGGGCAAATTACGGCTTTCGAATCAAAATTTGCTTGATCGATCGAGTGTTTGTTAATGCTTCTAATATAAAAATATGCATTCTTTATAAATGCACCTTGATTGTTACAATTAAAAATAAAAACGCTTTTCCAGATCTGGTTTTAAATATTTTTTTGGCATCCGCCAGACAACAAAAAAACAAAACTCTAATTGGTTTTTATTTGCTGTATTTATAGCCGGTTTTCATCTTTGCGAATTCACCTATGTATGTTATCAATCTAAAATAATATATATAAAACGGGTACTTTTAAGAAATCTGGAAAAGTTTTGCACCAGTACATACGTGTACGTGAAAAAACATCAGATTAGAAAATAAAATTCAAGTCCATTAACAAATCACACTACGTGTGCGTATTAATGCCAAAAGAAAAAGAGTTAAAAAGGTGAAACGAGACAAAGTGGTTTTAAAATGTGTGGAATATTTGCCTACTTGAATTATTTGACACCAAAAACACGTCATGAAGTGCTGGATTTGTTGATCAATGGCCTTAAACGATTGGAATATAGGGGTTACGATTCTACTGGCGTTGCTATTGATGCAGTTGGGGACCGTAATGATATCATGATGGTGAGGAGAAGTGGCAAAGTTAAGATTTTAGAAGATGCCATAAATGAATTGTGCACTAGTGAAGATTATCTTGCACCCCTGACAACCCATGTTGGTATAGCCCATACCAGATGGGCCACCCATGGTGTGCCCTCCGAAATTAATTCACATCCTCAACGCTCTGATATGGATAACAGCTTTGTGGTTGTACATAATGGCATTATTACGAACTATAAGGATGTCAAGACTCTGTTAGAAAAACGAGGCTACATATTCGAATCTGAAACCGATACAGAAGTTATTGCCAAGTTGATTCACCACTTGTGGCAGCAACATTCGTCATATACCTTTCGAGAGCTGGTCGAGCAAACTATATCGCAGCTCGAAGGCGCCTTTGCTATAGCGTTTAAATCTCGCCACTTCCCCAGTGAATGTGTGGCTTCACGTCGGGGTTCTCCTTTGTTAGTTGGCATAAAAACGAAGACCCGCCTGGCCACCGATCACATTCCCATACTTTATGCCAAAGAGCATCGTCCTAAGGGACACGGTGGCTTGCAGCCTGTCTTGCCTTTAGTATCACGTACCGAAAGTCATTCAGAATTTATGCCCTTAGAAGGCACAGAAGTAGAATATTTCTTCGCCTCCGATGCTTCGGCAGTAATTGAGCACACAAACCGTGTTATATACTTGGAAGACGACGATGTAGCTGCAGTTAAGGATGGTGCTTTAAGTATACACCGATTAAAGCGCTGCTTGGATGATTCCCATGCCCGAGAAATTACTACTTTAAAGATGGAAATTCAGCAAATAATGAAGGGCAATTATGATTATTTTATGTTAAAAGAAATATATGAGCAGTCTGAATCGGTGGTAAACACCATGAGAGGAAGAGTACGTTTTAATAATCACTCGATTGTTTTAGGCGGCATTAAAGAGTATATACCCGAGATTAAAAGATGTAGACGTTTAATGCTGATTGGCTGTGGTACTTCGTATCACAGTGCAGTGGCTACTAGACAACTTTTAGAAGAACTAACCGAACTGCCTGTAATGGTAGAATTAGCTTCAGATTTTTTGGATCGCCACACGCCAATCTTCAGAGACGATGTATGTTTTTTTATATCACAGTCCGGTGAGACGGCTGATACTTTATTGGCATTAAGGTATTGCAAGCAACGTGGTGCCTTAATTGTAGGCATAACTAATACTGTTGGTAGTAGTATATGCCGAGAATCGCATTGTGGTGTTCATATTAATGCCGGCCCTGAAATTGGTGTTGCTTCTACCAAGGCTTACACATCACAATTTATATCACTGGTCATGTTTGCCTTGGTAATGTCCGAGGATCGTTTGTCGTTGCAACAAAGAAGGCAGGAAATCTTAAAAGGACTTTCAAATTTACCTGACCAAATTCGTCAAGTTCTTAAGCTTGACTCTAAAATTCAGGAATTGGCCAAGGACTTGTATCAACACAAGTCATTACTTATAATGGGACGTGGTTATAATTTTGCCACTTGCTTAGAAGGTGCGTTAAAAGTTAAAGAACTTACATATATGCATAGTGAAGGTATTTTGGCTGGCGAACTAAAACATGGCCCTCTGGCTTTGGTGGATGATGAAATGCCAGTGCTAATGATTGTTTTACGTGATCCAGTTTATGTAAAATGTATGAATGCCCTGCAGCAGGTCACTTCCCGTAAAGGTCGGCCAATAATCATTTGCGAGGAGGGTGATGAGGAAACCATGTCGTTCTCTTCGCGTAGTTTAGAAATACCACGTACCGTAGACTGTTTACAGGGTATTTTGACTGTTATTCCAATGCAATTGTTATCATATCATATTGCCGTCTTAAGAGGATGTGATGTCGATTGCCCGCGTAATCTTGCTAAATCGGTAACAGTAGAATAAAAAGCAAGAGTATATAATATGTCAAAAGAAAATTTAGTAACTATTTAAAGTTTTAACTAGTTTTTACTGGATTTAAGTTATGTTATTTACCCAAAAAAGTACAGTGAACTCGCGAAAACGTGAACTAATTTTTACCAAGGGTGTTCATGTTTTCGATTTTGTTCACGTTTCTGATTGGATATGTTTTAATTATTTTCTAACGAATTTAATTTTTTTTTTATCAATTTATTGTTATTAGTTCAAAAACATCCAAATCTAGTCAAAACTTAACAACGCTTTAACCCGAAAAGTCCAATTTAAAAATTTTAAAACCTAAGCTTTTGGGTAATACATAATTGTCTTATTAATCTGACCACAAAAATCAACCTTTTGCAAATAAAACTATGTATATCGCTTATAGATCCTTTTATTGCATAATTCGGGGACTCCCAAAACTAATAAAATTAATGTAAACAAACAAAAAACCTCAGAAAAAACTGTTCACGTTTGAGGGCTTTCAATGTTTGTTCACGTTTTAGAGTAGTTAATGTTAAATAAAAAGTGTTCACGTTTCTGGATGTTCACGTTTCTGGATATTCACGTTTTCGCGAGTTCACTGTATTTATGGAAAACAAAATTGAACAGACTAAAAATCATTTTATTCTTTGTGCCTTTATTTTTTATCTATTGTTTTGTGTTTAAAATCGGCTTTTAACAAACATAATTTAAATATAGCAATTGGATTTAATAAATTATACCTTAAAAACTTACTACAACAATAACATGTGAATTATTATAAATGGAATCCGTAATGTAATGTAATGTAATGCATTACATATATATATATTTATATATATTATAAAATAAATTGTAAGTTTGCTTGTTTGTTTGCCACGAAATCCCGATTTTTATAAAATTTGGATCATAAATACTTCTAAAAAAAATATTTTGTAAAGCAACAAATTAGGCGACCACGCCCACAAACACTAAACACTTAAAAGCGCTTCTGTGTGACTGACATTTTTTTAAACTTTGTTCACATATTACGGCTTCTAGAGCCAAAATTTTTGTAGACAAGTGGCCGATGCCACGCCCGCAAAAATAAAACTTAATACTGGCCCTTCTACTGCATTATTTTTTTAAGCTTGGTGCGCAAGTATAAAACATCTTACGTCGAAATTCTCAAGGTAACAAAAAGGGCGGTGCCATACCCCCAAAAATTCCAATCTTAATCATGTTTAAGGCCAACCACGCCAAAATTTTAAAGCCAATAAAACAGGCGGGACCACGCCCACAAAAACTTAAATCTCAATTAAGGTACTTTTTGCCTGATAAATTCAAATTTTATTCACATATTACCCGCTTTCAGAAAAAACATTTTTAAGACAAAAAAATTTAAATCTATACTGGTTCTTTTATGGCACCGATTTTTTTAAATTTTAACGCATTACAAGGCGCCTAACATCGAAATTTTCAGAGCAAAAAAATGTACAATAAATGTACTTATATTGCGTTGATTTTTATAAAACTTTCTACTAATAAGCCCTTTAACGCAAAATCCTGCAGGAAATAAAGTAGAAGTTATCACGGCCACGGAGATCTAAATCTGAATGCAGGTTCTCCTACGAACCAATTTGAATAAAACTTTGTATATATGTATGTATATCAATGGTTCCTAAGTTTAAAATTTTGAATGAAACCAAGTGAATGGTGCAACGTTCACAACAACTTAAGCCTTTATATTGCTCCGGCTACTGCAAATTTTTTTTAACTATGTAGCATTGCACGTTGATCAAAAAATATATCAATTTATTTTGTTAATAACTTAGTTATTGTGAACTACTGTAACAATGTTTTATCGAATATATGAAATTTATGCATTAAATATTAAAAAAATTTATTAAAATCCTATGTATGCCTAAGGACCTTCAAGTTTGTTTTAGACAGACATATTTGTTTGCTTCAAATGAAAATGTATTAGATAGGATTAACATGTTTTAGTCAATACAATACATAAAAATTTAAAAAAATATTAATGTTAAATAAAATACTTATTAAATAGTCTAGCTTTAATGGCCTGCAATATCTAGTTCATTGAGGAGTTATATTACACCATAAAGGTTTTCCTGAAGTATCGATTAATCTTAATGGTATTACAGTGGTTGCAAAGAGGTTGTAATCAGTATTTTGAGGTGAGCTTGAATATTTAAAACCTTGCTTAAATTGAGCTTGGCCACTACTACCGTCAAATCCATAACTTAAGATTAATTCTGACGAAATTAGTGCTCTATTTTCAATATTCATTACACCTAAAATTACTTTTTTTTGTGATTCTACAATTCTTGCTGCAGTATGTTGCAACAGCATTTGTAAAGGTATTTTTGCAACTTTGTCACTTACAAATATATTGCTAGGCCTACAGAGAACTTTCACTGCCAAAAGTCTATAATAGTGTAGAAATATGTTGCAATTTCTTTGTATCTATATTCTCCATGCGAATATTAGAAGTCGTTTTCAGAAAGAAATGCAAGAGCTTCCTAGTCAGAAAGTTAAACAGGATCTTTGGAATTTTTACAGCATACCTTTCTGATTTTAGATGGACGCGTTGAACTTTTAATTTTATTTTTTAAAACAGCAGCTAAATCATTTTTTCCCTTTTTTCGAGCTAAGATACATGCCGCATGAATTATTAAATCTGTCTCATTTTGCTTTAATGATGGAAGGCCTGTCGCTTCCCTTCTTTTGATGCGCTCGGACATTTCTAAATATGAAAAGCTTGGCCGACCAGCTCCTGAAGAACATGGGACATCTGTTTGCACTTTATATATTTTGAAAATTACTTCAGATGTAAGCAACTTTCCATTTCGGGCCTTAAAATTTTTTAAGGAACTGGCGCATTTTTTTGTAAGTATTTATTATACTCATCAGAAGAGTTATTTCCGCCGATTGTTTTAATAATATTTTTCAAAAGAGCTCTTTTTCCCCCTTTTTTGAGGAATTTTGCAGCCATATTTTAAAAAGATTGGCATTTTTGATGCTAACGTTAACTAAGAAAAAATGATTTATTTTTAAGAATTGAAAAAAATTGAAGGATATATTTACATATTAATACTCTATAGACCATAAGTATTTTCGGATATTTTGTTTCGCACCGGACAAATTTTGACATTTTTTTAATGTTAAAATTAATTCGAAAAAAACATTTTTTTAATATTTTTTTATATGCCTTCAGAAAATGCAAGTTTTTTTAAATCTAGCTATTATAATTTTAAAATTTCTTTAGATATATTATAAATGCTTACTTTCAACTTGATAATTCATAAATATTTTAATAAAATTTTCTTTTTTTTTGTTTCTAAATTATTCTTCGACCAAACACTTCAAATGCACTGCTCGCACTAAATTGTTTAACAATATCGAAAATTTGTACGTTTGTCGCTGTACACATTAACAGTAAATAACGGTATATAAAAACAAAATATTTTTTTTTGGTGATTTAAAGTGTTGATAATGTCGTGAAAACCTGAAAAGTGCAAAACAAGACAATTAAAAAAAATACATTTTGGCCCACATAGCCTACAGAAATTTGGAAAGTTCCTGTCCAATTTTTTCGTCATATATCTTACATCGCAGTGCCCCGTGAGAGTCCCAATAATGCACCTCAGAACCCACCTTGCCTCCTTGAACAGCACTTCAGTTCCAATCCTGTCCAGCCTGGGCCATAAAGGTCTAGAGATCCGGAAGTCAGCCCTGCCCCTCCAGGTTTAGCTCATAATAGAAACCCTCTGGTGGCCGCACCGGCTTAAAACCAAGTCCAATATCCTGCCAGTCCATCGGCAATCTCATTGCCGGAAACGTCACAATGACCCGGAACCCAACAGAGTCTAACCCTGCGTTTGTTTCGAAGAGCTGTTTACTGTGGTATGGTTAAGTCACGTATAAATAAACCTTTAGTTTCGTTAGTTTAAAATTAAAAAAACTTCGTGCTGACAAATCACGGTACATATGTGTACATAAGTATATATGTATGTACTTACTTAGATAGCTATTACAGAAGGTTTCTTCCATTAACCGAACTTAGAATCGATTTCCAGCGCTTCGATCTTCAGCGCCTCTTCTCCAATTTCTGACACCAAGTTTCAAGATGTCTTCCTCCACTTGATCCTTCCACCCGAGTTTCGGTTTTCCGCTTCTGCGTGATCCTTTAACAGGTTTGCACTTAAATTACTTCCTAGCTGGAGCCTCTTTATTCATTCTCACAACACGCAACTAATTTTTAGATTCTATGGATATTATTGTATCAAAATACACTTTTCAATTTTTGGCATCACAAAGTTTATTGGTTCTAGTAACTAAATACTATATACATATGTATGTACATATGTTTTTTATCTCTAGATAAAATGCTTGTTTGAGCGTGTACATTTAATTTTTTTCACCGCTTTCATCACTAGAATAATGCGGAATTTCTTCAACAAATTCAACGGGAATATTTTCTTCGGAATCTGAAACAGAGCCCTCTTTTGCATCTTTTTCTTACAAACTTTCCACCATCTGTTCAATTTCGTCATCAAACAAACTCTGAAAAATACACTATTTTTATTGTTTTTCAGTAACGATTTTATTCCTTGTAATATTTTTATTTACCTTACTATTTCTGGACATTTTCGGTATTTTCTTACAAAACGAAGAAGGTATAGCTTTTAAAAATAAAATTGCCACAACCTGAACTTGTTTTCCAATTAATTTTTAAAAACGGGGAAAAATATGGCTTTTACATGGAAAACTTGGAAATATTTTTCTGTCATAAAGGCTACCATTATAAATTAATTAATACACAATTTTCTTAATGGGTGAAATTTCACCCGAGGGACTTTAACGTAATTTTTAAAATACTTTGGAAATTGTAACATTAAAATGCTAAAAGGAAATTTAATTCCGTTTTAGATATTTATTTATATATTAGTAAATATGAAATATGTCCTTAAAATATTAAGGTTTTTAAACAGAAGTTAATTCGCCGAAATTACATGCTTTTATCAAGGGATTTAAGTTCGGAAGGACTCGAACATCCGACTTAGCTGTAGTCTTCGCCAGGGTAAAGGTCTAGCGTAAGTTACGGCATTCGATAGCAATCGAAATTTTACCCGATCGAACGAGTTAACGCGTTTGGTATAAGAATTATTCAATTTCTTTGCTATCGTTTGCCGTGACTTGCTCCCTGGCCGGGAACTTAACAATTTTGATATACATATTAAGGAAAACTTCTTGTTAGAATATAGTAAGGGTCGATTTTAATGATGATTTCTTTAATGAAATCACACATGATATTTTTTGTTACAAGACAAGCGGTGGTGTTAATTGGAGCTAAGTTCGTTTGTAAAAATCTGTGTAAAGATTCGGCACAAGCCAAAATAGGGTCCCGACTTCGTTTTACAGCTTTTGCTAACAACTCTGAAAAATTGTTTTTCACACATGATATTTTTTGTTACAAGACAAGCGGTGGTGTTAATTGGAGCTAAGTTCGTTTGTAAAAATCTGTGTAAAGATTCGGCACAAGCCAAAATTGGGTCCCGACTTCGTTTTACAGCTTTTGCTAACAATCTGAAAAATTGTTTTTAAAAAATATGTATTGCTTTATTGTACGTCTTGACGAGACAAATTCATGCCCAGACAAATGTCAAAATCCAAATAAAAAAATCCGGTATTTTTTATTTACTAAGTTTGACGTTTGTCTAGGCATGAATTTGTCACGTCAAGACGTACAATTATGATTCAAAAAACATATTATGAATTAAGAACATATGCCTTGTTTACCCCTTAAGGTACCTTTACACGGTAATACTTATATTACGATATGTCAAAAAATGTTGTGGGATAATACAAAATCTCATCATGTAAAAGCATTATGTATTGGGTAGGAGAGAATACGGATGCAAAATTTGACAAGTGTTCGGTAAATGTTTATTTTCTAAACCATTTTAGAAACTTGTGTATTCTCATCACAACAGACGTGTGAAAGATTGGCAGCAC
This sequence comes from Melanophora roralis, assembly GCA_963583895.1. NCBI lineage: Eukaryota > Metazoa > Arthropoda > Insecta > Diptera > Rhinophoridae > Melanophora > Melanophora roralis. Next base: position 65,439,950 of record OY757187.1, read on the forward strand.
TTACAGCATCTAATGAAGGTGGCTACACTTAATGAAACAATACACAAACAATCAAAATAAAAGCAGATTTTTTTCATGTTGTTTTTGTTAATATTGTTGAACCTTAACCATATGGCGTTACCCCAAAAAGAAAGTGACAAGAAGCAACCGATTTTGATTTTACCAACCTCATCCGTGTAAACATGAAAAATAGTTAGAACAGATTTTTATTCTCTTTTTTTAAACACGGAGAGAATTTCATAATATTTTGATTCTACAAAATCTAATTACTTTGTATTACCGTGAAAAGGTACCTTTAAAGGTGCTTTCGCACGATATGTATTTTACACATGACTTGTCAAATTTTGCAGTGCGAAATTGATATCTGCCGTCTGAACGCGTTTAAACATTGCATGTGTTAAACACATATGTAAATGTCATATGACAAATTTGTAATTAGAGCGTGCTCTATTTTCATCTGACAAAGCATGTGTCATCAGCTGTTTTTAGAATAACAACAAGGAAAAGTAGTTGTTTATTTTGGTTTGGAGGTTATGTCAGATGTGATTACATATGAACGTGTGAAAGCAAAAATTATAAACCGCCTGTAAAATAACAATTTTGACAGACATACGCAAATACATGTGGATTGCAAAAGTGACAAGTCATGTGTAAAATACATATCGTGCGAAACCCCTTTAAAAATGCCAAGTTGAAACTTTATAGTGTGAGCTTGGCAGCACATTATGCATTTTGTTTTCGAGCGATTTCTTAGTAGCTACTGTATCAACATTAAAAATATATGTGATAAGCACTGGCGACTCCGTATTTTGACAGCCATCAATTCTTAATAGTCATTGTGAAGGCAAATTATTGTAAAAAATTGTTAAAATTACTTGAAATTTAAACAGTAAAAGCAGTTTAAAAATGCCTGATTTTTTAGGAGACGACCAGCGGAAAGTTAAACATGAGGAGAAAGAGGAAAAAGAAATTAAATCGCTGGATGAAGGCGATATTGAGCTTTTAAAAACCTATGGCCAGAGTCAGTATCATAAAGCCATAAAAAATATCGAGGAGGATATACAAAAGGCTGTTAAACAAGTAAATGAGTTAACAGGTATTAAGGAAAGTGATACAGGCCTTGCACCACCCGCTCTATGGGACTTGGCAGCCGATAAGCAAATTTTACAAAACGAACAACCACTGCAGGTGGCCAGATGCACTAAAATCATTAATGCGGACACGGATGATCCTAAGTACATAATAAATGTCAAACAATTCGCCAAATTTGTTGTAGACTTGGCAGATTCTGTCGCTCCCACCGACATTGAAGAGGGCATGCGCGTTGGTGTTGATCGCAATAAGTACCAAATTCATATTCCATTGCCCCCAAAAATAGATCCCACTGTTACCATGATGCAAGTGGAGGAAAAACCAGATGTCACTTATAGCGACGTAGGCGGTTGCAAGGAACAAATTGAGAAGTTGCGTGAAGTTGTGGAAACACCCTTGTTGCATCCCGAAAAGTTTGTTAATTTGGGTATTGAACCACCCAAAGGTGTCTTACTTTTTGGGCCCCCTGGTACAGGTAAAACATTGTGTGCCCGAGCCGTAGCTAATCGTACAGATGCTTGTTTTATTCGTGTCATTGGGTCAGAGTTGGTACAAAAGTATGTGGGCGAAGGTGCTCGTATGGTGAGGGAACTGTTCGAAATGGCTCGCTCAAAAAAGGCCTGCCTAATATTCTTTGATGAAATCGATGCTATTGGAGGTGCCCGTTTCGATGATGGCGCTGGTGGTGATAATGAAGTTCAGCGTACAATGTTAGAATTGATTAATCAGTTAGATGGGTTCGACCCTAGAGGAAATATTAAGGTGCTCATGGCCACCAACAGGCCGGATACTCTTGACCCTGCTCTTATGCGTCCCGGCCGTTTAGATCGTAAGGTTGAATTTGGTTTACCCGACCTAGAGGGACGTTCTCATATATTTAAGATCCACGCTCGTTCGATGTCTGTTGAACGTGATATACGTTTCGAGCTATTGGCCCGTCTTTGTCCTAATTCGACAGGTGCTGAAATTCGTTCGGTTTGTACAGAGGCTGGTATGTTTGCAATTCGTGCTCGCCGCAAGGTAGCAACAGAAAAAGATTTCTTGGAAGCCGTCAATAAGGTCATTAAAAGTTACGCCAAATTTAGTGCTACTCCGCGCTATATGACTTACAACTAACTTAATACGAACTTATTTTAATGAAACTTTTTAATAAACCAATCGAAATTTTTCAATGAAATTGTGTGTAAATAATTATTATTGGCGAATTCACAAGATCTTGTGAAATAATATGTTGTAAAATAATAGAACCAAAAAATATGACTGTTGTGAACAACCTATCATGTATAAGTGTGGTATTTAAAATCTAAATCAGATGATACGGCTAAACGAAAACACAATTGTTTTGCCTAAGATTCTAGTATTATACATTTTTAGGGTGACGAGTGCTAGCGGCTTCCAAAAAATAAATAGAAAACTCGCCGTTTTGTTTTAGGCGCTTGGCGCGTGACTTTGTATATAATATGACATCACAATAAACATATCAAACAAAGTTGTATTGTTTCACAACAAGTTTCGTATGAAAAGCAACAACAAAATTTTTATGCTATTGTGAAATTATATGACAATAATACAATATGCTATCGTATCGTACCTTGTGAATTTGCCAAATAATTTTTGGACAGCTGCCAATCGATAAGAATAATTTAAATATATTTTCTGTTGCTAGAAAAATACTTTATTTTCTATTTTTGCTCTAATATAACAAATTTTTCGAGAAAACTTTTTAAAAATATCAAACTATCTTGAAAAATCAGTACATTTCAGTACACGAGTTTTTAATCAGTACACCAAAAGAGATCTCAGTACATGTTCTGATGAAATCAGTACGAGTGGTCACCCTATACCTGAATGGAAAGATAGGGATACGTCAGAGTAAACGTATACGATATACGTGTACTCTGGGATACGTCTTCAAAATCCTTATTATTAAGAAATATTAGCACTTTCGAATTTATTTGCGGATTACATATTCTAAATGACCGCTTAGTATAATTCTACAAAAACAGGATATAAATTTACAAAAAGGATAATTTTTTATAAAAACCATGATAATCTGTCTTGAGACTAAAAGGAATAAAGCCCAAACAGAATTTAAAACTATCTTTGAAGAGGCAAAACATATTTGCATTGTTATGGGAATTTTAGATGAAAAGCCTAGATTTGAAGGAAAAAAATCATTTTGAAGATGTCAAAAGCTGTTTTACAAGACTTAAAATCATGTTTCTCAAATGACGTCGTTTATTTGTTTAACATTACTCAGCTATTGCCTCAGAATGTTACTACATTTACTGATTTAGAAATTTGAATTCCACAACTTGCAGATTTATTAAAATTTGATTAAAAAACTGCTTTTATCGAAATTAAAGGTTGAAATTTTGAATTGGAGGCAAACATGGAATATTTATAGACCGCCCAGAAAATATAATAGATTTAGCAAAATGTGACCCAGATATTTACCCAAATTTGAGAAAAATACTCATCATTTTTGTTCCAATGCCGGTCAATAATGCTACGGATGAAAGGTTAAAGCATGGCTGAGATCAACCATGACAGGACATGCTTAACGGCATTTACATGACAAAACTGAAATTGACGCAAATGTTGTGCTTAACAAATTTGCTGCAACAGGAAACCATAAATTAATAATTTGATAACCATCTTTTTTCGCATTTTATGTGATTAAAGTTATTTTAAATAACATATGTAAACTATTTTGTCGAATTTTTGCTTTATTAAACCGCTAAAAAAAAGCTATTTTTTAAATTGTGTGCTTCACACGCTTCATACCCTGTCTTGCACAGGGTAGTGAATAAATTCTACTATACGTCCCAAATAGTGTGACCAGATTTTCAAGTTAAGTAAAAGCTAAATCGCGTTTAAAAGACAGCAAAAAAGGGCTAAAAACAGTAACTTAATGTCAAACAATTAAACAAAAAATTTTTATGCGTTTTTTAAAATTTTTTTGTTATAGGTATAAATATTTTTCATAATATTGACGAAATGTTTGTGTGCAAAAAAAGGAAAAATTCGTTATAAAAATTTGGATTTAATGTACAAAAACTTGGTAGATCCATACCTTAAGTAAGAAGAAAAATAATATTCATATACATATGCTGCTTCTAAAAAAGTTTTTAGAAGCAGGTGTAAATTAACTGCCTGTGTAAAATTCCGATTTCAAGAATATTGAGGGTAGAGGACGGCTGCAACCGGATATTAGCCGCCGCTGACCCAATATACACTTAGCCGTCGCTGCCGCCGACTTTTGCCCACCGGCCTCGTTCTCTGGCCACTAATTGAACCTTTAAACAGCTGAGTAAAGGTATTGTTTTTGTTTATGTGATATTTTTCTTTTTTACAAACAACAACTCTAGTATTCTAAGAAAAGTGCAAAAAGAAAAAGAGTTTTTGTTTTGTCTTTGACATATGTACTTATGAAGATTTAGTTGTTGGCAGTACTGATCCCTCCTGATCAGAGAACGTAGCCGACCGGATAACAGCCGCGGCTAAACCGCCGCCGGCCTTACTTTATGGTATCCAGTTGCCACCGAGTTAAACGGCTAGATTCGACTAAAAGCTAAGCCGATTTAATTTTATCGTGGCGACTAATCAGTTTACACTTTAGGCATCACAATATATGTACTTATTTAGCCGTTAAATGTACTTGAAAAGTGTAAAAGTGTGGTACAATGTCGCAAAAACTTATGATACACAATTGAACCAATGAATTTATTATTTTACATTATTTTAAAAACTAAAATTTATAACACATTTTTAAAAATATTTGTTTTTTATTTATTTGATATAGCAACTTAGAGATATTCTGATTTCAAGAATATTTAACGTAGAGGTCGGCTGCAGCCGCCGGCTTTTACCCATCGGCTTCATTCTCTGCTCCTGATATAAGTGTGCCCTGATACGTGAGATCAGTAGACATACACCTTGTATCCCCTCGATACAAGGTGATTGCAAGAAAAAAATTAGGAGTAATTCTCTTACTCTTTACTTTTTTTATATGGAGTTTGACACTAAAATTGAAATTCTTTTTTAATGATGCATCAAACTTCATATAAAAAAGATTAGGAGATACAAAATGTCCGTTCGCTATTGTGGCCACCTTGTATCGATACGCCTTGGACAGGCAGAAATTATTTAATTATCTTTTATTGATTTCGCCTGTGCTTTGAAATACAAAACCAACAATATAAAATGACGATGACTTGAGAAAAATAAGGTCTGTCTAGGAACTTTTCCAGTAGCAAATACTCAGTAAATTTTTTGAGAGAGTAAAATCAATTTTGCTCTGTCGGCTGAAATGACGTTTCTAGCAAAAAGTAAAATGTTTTGTTTATTATAATTTATTATAAACGTTAAAAATCAACACAATTCAAACTACTTCACTTTGCCCTTTTTAAATTTCAATTTTTATTTCATAAAAATGATTTCATTCAAACAGTAAATAAAAACAGCTGTTCAAACTAGTTGCAAAATCTTGCAAGCAGAAATATCTCCAGCAACATTTAGCAAGTTCTCTAACTTCCAACTGTCAAAAAGTTCTCTTTTTGGCTCTCTCGCTGCAAGAGGTTTGGAGAAGGCAAACAACATTTTGCACAAAATGATACAAAATATGTGTTCGCAGAAATACCTATAATGTGATGCAAAAAGATGAGAACACTGCACTCTCTAACTTTTGACCCCTCGCCGGCAATTTTCGTCTGTCTGTCCAAATGTGCACTCGAAGTATAGTTGATTCTACAGCTGACTATTTTTGCTCGAGTGTGCTTACGCGTTTAAACTGTTGAAACAGTAATATGTTTTCCATGATACTCTCGCCCCTGCAACAACTACAAATTAGTACCAACGTGTTGAACAAAAGCTTATAGAAAAAAAAAAACGATGAGTAATAATTTTTGTTGTTTTATTTTCACAGGGAGAACATAATTTTGAAATTTTGGCACTAATCATCTGGGCCGCCGAGACTACCTGGTTCTTTGTATCATGATCAGTGTGACCAGATTTCCAAGTAAAGTTAAAGCTACATTACGTTTAAAAAACAGCTAAAAAAAGCTAAAAACAAAAACTTAAAGCCAAAAAATAAAGCTAAATTTTTTAATTCGTTTTTTAAAAAATTTCTTCGTTATTTAGATATTTCCCATAATAGGAACGAAACGTTTGTGTGCTAAAAATATTTAAAAAGAATACTTTTTTTAAAAATTTTGATTTTATTTACAAAAACTTGGTAAGCCCATACCTTAAGTAAGAAGAAAAATAATATGTGTTCATATACATATGCATATACAGTAGCTTTTTTAAAAAGTTTGTAGAAGAAGGTTTTAATTTGCTGGCTGTTTTGGTAAAAAAAAACTTATTTGTAAGATATATATTTAAAAAAAAACAAAAAACCAAATTTGTTTTTGTTTAAATATAAATACTCACACACAATTCGTTCATATTTTTTACAAAAACACGTAAAATTTAGTAATTTATTTACAAACTTTTTTTATAAATACAAACACATGAAAACAATAAAAAATCACGATGTAATTTTTTGAATATTCCTTCAATGAAATTTTTGTTTTGTTGACAAAACAAGTATAAAGAGACTACTTTTCTACGCAGTTCGTTAAAAATCGAAAATTTTCATTCAAGTTACATAAGTACATACATACATATATCATGAAAAATGCCTTCATGATAAAAAAGATAATCTTTAATGTAAAAAGTTACATTGTAAGAAAGCATTTTTAAAAGTATTTTTATTTGTACATGTGTGCATCAATTAGTATTTAAAACCAATGACTGTAAAAATGAAAAAATTAAAATCAAATAAATAAAAAATATTATTATTTTTTTAAACCTATCTATTAAAATAATAATTATCGTTATTAACCGTTTTTATTTAAATTAAAAAAATTACCGTCCTGCTAAAAAAACAAAATTTACAAAGAATATGATTTTCAACAAATATACATAGTTTAATACTATCAAAATGTTGAGCTTTACTTGACCCTAAGATCTTTCTTTGTGCCTGCTTTTTTCTTTAAAAATTATTTCGGTCCTGTTTGATTTGATTTTTTGACAAAAATACACTTTAAAATGCTTATTAAATAAATATATTAATATAATAATTTGTTTTAACGAAAGACAAAAGTGTTTTTACATTTTTGAGCAATATATTAAAATATTTTATAATATAACCAAAAAACGAAAAAAATGTTTGTGTCGCATTTGGATTTTTCTTTAAAATTGCCGCATTTAAAAGTATTTGTTTTGGGAAAACAAATTCTTACGTTTTTTTATTGAATTCTTGTGCTGTTTCACGTCTTTTAAATGTCGCTAGAAGTAAATTATTAAACAAAACAATGGTTCGGAAACTGTATTGTTGTAAATTCGAAGAAAATTTGGAGCTTGATACCTTTCAAAATAATTAAGATATATACCAAAAAAAATATGATACGACAAATTTTTAACTTTTTATCTAGCTCCAAAAACTTATTTAAAAAAGCTAAATTCAATTTTGAAAAAAGCTAAAAAAAAGCTAAGGGCTAAATGTAAATATTTCGGGCTAAACGAAGAAAAATAAAGCTGAATTTAGCTCCAAAAAAGCTAATATGGCCACACTGATCATGATGTTTTCTTACACATGGTACAAGAAACAAGGTAAACTCATTACTGCAACAACAATTTTCAAAAAAAAACAACATGCGATTTGTTTGTGTAAAATATTTTCAGTTGTCAAAAAACCCGCGCATTTCAGGGAAGGGAGTTGCATGTTTTTTGTTGTGTAAATATTTTAAAACGTTGCCTTTTCTCAATTAGGTCATGTACTAACTTACATATACAAATAATTTTAAACTTTAACAAGGGCGCTATATTCGGCTGTGCATAATCTTAAATTACCTCTACATTGGTCTTTTTATTTACCCAGCCATCTGATCCAGCCGAGTTATTTCGTTCTGTAGAACATTTGAAGTAGCGTAACGAAAATTAATAAAAATTGTTAATTTGCATGGAGGTTACCCCTTCTCCTGCTCCTATCCAAAATGTTTTTCTCTATATGTAGGTCTTATTGTCCAATTACTTTTTTTTAGAACTTTTGAAGTCGATAGCTATTATGACAAACTGATATATACCCTTATCACTGTGTAAATGGTGGAATTATTATATTAATATCTAATATTTTCGGCTTGTATACTTACGTTCTGATAAAAGTCAAATTTTTAACAAACGCGATTTTACAAATATGTACATATTGACCTTTTAAATACTTTTATTAATTTAATTATGTTTTCCTTTAAACCTTTTTTATTATATGTACTCTTTTGACTTACATAAATGCAATCATCCATCGCAAAATTTTTAACAATCGACTTTTTACAATACATATATTTAAATGGTTATTTCATTATATACATATATACATAGTTTACTATGCAGTATCAATACCAAGTTGAAACAAGGAGAAAATTTAATAATATCCACATTTCCATCCATGGCGTGTACATGTGTACATAAATTGTGTGCCATTAAATTGCAATGCATTTTGCAAGGAATTGCTACATTTTTTTAAAAGTTTTAAACCTATTTTACAATTATTTATTCTTATATTTATAGTTTAAATGCAAATTATGGTTTGCAAGCCCTTAAAATGGTAATAAATTGAATTTCTTCAAAAATATACCGCTTTTGCAGTACGCTTCATTTGTAAATAAATAACAACAATTTTGACAAATGAACATAAAACAGCTGATAATCAGCTGCGTGAACAAGTATACCTTATTCTTTGTACCATGTTCTTACATTATCAACAAAGTTTTTACAACAATGTGATAATTTTGGTAACGTGGTTGTTGTAGTTGAAGTAGTGCCGCCTATACCTTGTAAAGTAATTGTACCGTGCATGGTGAAATTATGTGTACCAGGTGGTGTTACGAGCACAGCTGATCTACTTTTTTCATGCATAAATCGAGGCTGGGTAGTCAAAGACAACTGAGCCAACGAAAACTACAACAAAAACGAAAATTTTATTCATAAAATTTTGTTGTTGTAGAATCACCACCACCTGATAAATTATTGCGCCATGGTACCGTGTAACTATTCCTCTTAGTCGTTGTAAAATTAATTATCAGGTGAACGCATCGCAGAGAGAATACTTGACTCTATTACTATTTTGTTTTTTATATACAGAGTTTCATGGTGATATTATTGATCAGGTGTTGTTACGAGCACAGCTAATATACTTTTTGCAGGCATGAATCGAGGCTGGGTTGTCAAAGTTGTTTACTTTTACATAGCTTTTTTGACACATGAGCCAACAAAACGAAAATTTTATTCACAGCAATTTAGTTGCTGTAGAATCACCGCCACCTGATACATTAATTTACCTTGTATAGTTTGACAACACGGTTGTGAAATAATTTGAACCATTTTGTCAAACTTCATATATACAAGAGAATAAAAAAGAAAGAAAAAAATTCTCTCTGCAAAGCGTTCACATCAAGGCATAACCATACAAGGTGGTCGCAAGAAAAAAAATTAAGAGGGTCATTCTCTTACTCTTTACTTTTTTATATAGAGATTGACACTAAAATTGAAATTATCTCTCAATTTTAGTTCAAACTTCAAATAAAAAATAAATACATAGTACTAGAGCGACTCTCCTAATTTTTTTATTGCGGCCACCTTGTATCGTTATGCCTTGTTTCACATGATAATAATTTTTCCATGCTCCTAATAAACAACCAAGACGCATGTATACAGATGACCTTAGTTAATCAGCTGAGTAACGGAATATCGGATGTTCAATTGTCAAAATTTGCTTATATTTTTTTCCTTTTTTACTAACAGAAACTGTAGAATCTAAGAAAATCTCAAAAAGTAGAAAAAGAATTTGTAAGTTTTTGATATCTGTCTCTGACATTGGTACTACCATTTTAGTTGTTTTTGTAGAATCGCTCCCACCTGCATACATGCGCCTTGTAAGTCCGCTTTCGCACCATGCAAGAAAATAAGGCTGCTTATTTTCTTTTTCTTCTTTGAACTCTCATTGGCGTTCGCACGGTTCAAGTCTTATTGCTTAATTTGTTTTGTTTTTTTCATGAATATACACACACACTACTGCGTTTTTTTTACATTTCTTTTGTCCATCCATTTTAAGCAAGCTGAATTGCATGTACACGCAAGTCTGTACCCATTTTATTTTTCCTCACTCGGTTGTCCACAACCCAATCATTTTAGCTTATTTTCATGCATAGTGCGAATTGGGACTAAACAACTTAACACTACCTACGACTTGGCAGCTCTATTTTAATGTCTATTTCAAATTCACCATAGTGGCAACGCAACGTGATTTTTTTTTTGACAATCGATTAAAGAAAAAAACGTATTCTGTAAAGTTGTGCGGGAGAAGGTAAAAATTTAGACTGAACGTTGCAAATATTAGCTAATCGTACTATATAATAAAAATTAATCTTAATTAAGAAGATTCTTAAAAAGTGAATTTAAATAAATTGTTTACATCACCATGACGGTGACCAATGGTGATAGTGCAACCGCAACTAGGCCGCGTTGTTTTTTTGACATATCGCTTGGTGGTTTACCCGTGGGTCGTATAGTTTTTGAACTTTATAGCGATGTGGCACCAAAAACTGCAGAAAATTTTCGTGCACTGTGCACGGGTGAAAAGGGCACGGGCCTTGTTACGGGAAAACAGTTGCACTACAAAAATATAATTTTTCATCGTGTCGTCAAAGATTTTATGATACAGTCTGGTGATTTTTCAGCTGGCAATGGGACTGGGGGCGAATCTATTTACGGCGGAACATTTGAAGGTAGGTGATGATCGTAGCCCGCTGCCATAAATAAATCTTATTACTGTTATAAACATTTGAGTATTTTACCTACATCGCGCTTAAATCCTATGGTAATAATGCTGGGTTTTGTCTCCATTTTGTTTACCTAAGTGTCTACCATAGTTTCCCTGCAGTGATAAAAATTTAAGATAATAAAATAATGCTACAATTAATATGTATATAAAATTTGAAATTTTTTTTTTTTATTATTTTTGATGTTCAGAAAAGTTATAACAACTTTTATTTAAAAATATCAACTTGTTTTTTAAAGTTAAAATAGATTTCAGGAACGCCATATGGTGTCCTAAGATAGTAATGCTAATGAATCCGTATCGGATTATTAAGTAAGCATAATTTCATGTTTATGGAATAAATTTTTTTAACGGATTATCCCGATCCGTAAATTATCTTTAAATAAAAAATATTTTAAGTTTTAAACAAGTTTATTTTAATTTTTTACTATCTATGGGACGAGACCCCGGCAATTTAAAAAAGTTTTCACTTTCCTTACGAAAAAAATCCAAGCAAACAAAACTCAAACAAGTTTTCAAAGCCAAATACAATTATTTCGACTACACCTACTAAACCTACACTGAAAAAAGTTTAAAAATCAAACAGAAATAGTCTTAAAAATGAAACCGTGAGCAAATCGAACTGTTTGTTTTTTCTTGGCCCTAGAAAAGGGCGACATAAGGAAGCTCTTGACGAAAGTCCAGAGATGTGCTGTACTAGGTATTACAGGGGCCAGGAAAAGTACACCACAGGCAGCGCTGGATATCATTCTACATCTTCTTCCCATTGAGGGGTTTGTTGCTAGAATGGCGGCCAGGAGCTTGTTTAGACTTAGTGAATAAGGTATGCGTGAGGTATGTTCGGATGGACATGCCGGCATTTTGGGAATGGTCGGGGATGGTAGACTCCTGCGGCAGTCAGGTGTAACGGACTATATGGTAGCGAAACTTGACTTTAGCATCCTGCTCCAAGTAGTGTTTTCGGATAGGGAGGCATGGAAGGGATCAGAGAAGCTGTATAAGGGGTATGCAGCCTTTACTGATGGATCGAAGATGGAGGTAGGTACCGGGTGGTGTCTATATAATGGTGTCTATATAATGGAAACGGGGGAAGGAATGCCCTTCAGACTTTCGGACGAGTGTAGCGTTTTCCAAGCTGAAATTCTGGCGGCGATGAAGACCGCGGAATTGATAGGGGAGGATGCGTATGGGAGAGGGGACGTGACAATCTACAGTGACAGTCAGGGCGCGCTTAAGGCTCTAGAGGGGCATTATGTCAGGTCTAGACTTGTGGGCGACTGCAGACGTGCACTTAGGGCGATCATGGGGGCACGCAGGGTTAGATTCTGTTGGGTTCCGGGTCATTATGACGTTTTCGGCAATGAGATTGACGATGAACTGGCAAAAAAGGGATCGGCCCGGGATATTGTAATTGGTTTTGAGTCGGTGAGGCCACCACTGAGTTTCTATTATGGACTGATAGGGACTTGGATAATGGACAAGGTGGGCCACACCTGGAGGGACAGGGCTGTTTTCGGGATCTCTAGACTTTTATGGCCCAGGCTGGACAGGATGAGGATGGGCACTGACCTGCTGCTCAAGGAGAGCGAGGAGGTTTTGAAGAGCATTATTGGGACTCTTACATGACACTGCGATGTGGCATATAGTACGAACAATTGCTACAGAAACTCTCCTGATATCTGCGGGGACGAGGAGAAGATAGAGACTGTAGATCATCTTGTACGCCACTGGCCTGGGCTGCACATTCGCCGACAGAGGTTGTTTGGAGGGCGCTTCTTTGATGGACTTGGTGAGGTCGCTGGCTGTGGGCTTGGGAGCATCATAGGTTTCATTAAGGGGGTTCGGTGGCTGGGCAGGTAGGTGATTCAGTGTCTATGGCTACTGGCTTCCTTAGACATCTTGCGGACGGCACTCTTGCTTTTATTTCCTTTTACCTATTAAATGCTTGTCTTTACTTTTATTTTTCTCCTCTTCACTCTTTTGAAAGGAATTCTCAATGGGCATTAGGGCCTCCGAGTAGAGGTGACGAGTTGGACTCTCCACTACCCTTCGTAACCTAACCTAACCTTGTTTTTTCTTATTTTAAAAAGGTTCGTTCTTCTTTTTCAAATTAAAGAATTATAAAAAAAATTTAAATCAAAATGATTATTTGTTGTTTTAAAGTTTTTCATATTTGTTGCAAACTCTAAACAACCTTAAAACAAAGTTGACAATTTTTTAATTAAAAATAAAATGTTTTAAAATAAACAAGTAAGAGCGCTATATTCGGCTGTGCCGAATCTTATATACCCTTCACATTGGTCTTTAAATATACCCAGCCGAGTAATTTTGCACTGCAAATAATATAATAAAAAACCTTGTGCGAGTTTTAAAGCCCATAGAAAAAATAACAAAATTTTAACGTTCGTATGAATAACAGAAATAGATGAAGAAGATTTGAGGTCGAGAGTTTTTAAAGTTTTCGACATTATTCATATTTAAAGGTTAATAAAACTTATTAGATGTTCTAGTCCCCCTGCTCTGCACCAAGTTTTTCACCAAAATGTATGAATTATTTGATTATTACTTTTTGTAGAATATTCGAAGTCGATAGCTGTAATAGTTTTCCAGAAGTAGCGTATCGAAAATTGTTTAAAAATTGTTAATTTGTATGGGAGCTACCCCTTCTTCACCCCCCATCCGAAAATCTTTTTCTTCAGAGCGTAGCCCTTAATGTCCAATTACTTTTTGTAGAACATTTGATTTCGATATATGTTATAGTTTCTGAGATATAGCATATCGAAAATTTAACAAAAATTGTTAATATGTATGGGAGCTACCCCTTTTTTTGCCCCCACTCGAAAATTTTTTTCTTTAAAGCGTAGCCCTTAGCGTGCAATTACTTTTTGTAGAACATTTCATTTCGATATCTGTTATAGTTTCCGAGATATAGCGTATCGAATATTTGATAATAATTGTCGATTTGTATGGGAGCTACCCCTTTTTTTGCCCCCACCCAAAAAATTTTTTCTCTAAGGCGTAGCCCTTAGCGTGCAATTACTTTTTTTAGAACATTTCATTTCGATATCTGTTATAGTTTCCGAGATATAGCGTATCGAATATTTGAAAATAATTGTCGATTTGTATGGGAGCTACCCCTTTTTTTGCCCCCACCCAAAAAATTTTTTCTCTAAGACGTAGCCCTTAGTGTGCAATTACTTTTTGTAGAACATTTCATTTCGATATCTGTGTTAGTTTCCGAGATATAGCGTATCGAATATTTGATAATAATTGTCGATTTGTATGGGAGCTACCCCTTTTTTTGCCCCCACCCAAAAAATTTTTTCTTTAAAGCGTAGACCTTAGCGTGCAATTACTTTTTGTGGAACATTTCATTTCGATATCTGTTATAGTTTCCCAGATATAGCTTATAGAATATTTTATTATAATTGTCGATTTGTATGGGAGCTACCCCTTTTTTTGCCCCCACTCGAAAATTTTTTTCTTTAAAGCGTAGCCCTTAGCGTGCAATTACTTTTTGTAGAACATTTCATTTCGATATCTGTTAAAGTTTCCGAGATATAGCGTATCGAATATTTGATAATAATTGTCGATTTGTATGGGAGCTACCCCTTTTTTTCCCCCACCCAAAAAATTTTTTCTCTAAGGCGTAGCCCTTAGCGTGCAATTACTTTTTTTAGAACATTTCATTTCGATATCTGTTATAGTTTCCGAGATATAGCGTATCGAATATTTGAAAATAATTGTCGATTTGTATGGGAACTACCCCTTTTTTTGCCCCCACTCGAAAATTTTTTTCTTTAAAGCGTAGGCATTTTTGCCCAATTACTTTTTGTACAACATTTCATTTCGATATCTGTTAAAGTTTCCGAGATATAGCGTATCGAATATTTGATAATAATTGTCGATTTGTATGGGAGCTACCCCTTTTTTTGCCCCCACCCAAAAAATTTTTTCTTTAAGGCGTAGACCTTAGCGTGCAATTACTTTTTTTAGAACATTTCATTTCGATATCTGTTATAGTTTCCGAGATATAGCGTATCGAATATTTGAAAATAATTGTCGATTTGTATGGGAGCTACCCCTTTTTTTGCCCCCACTCGAAAATTTTTTTCTTTAAAGCGTAGGCATTTTTGCCCAATTACTTTTTGTAGAACATTTCATTTCGATATCTGTTAAAGTTTCCGAGATATAGCGTATCGAATATTTGAAAATAATTGTCGATTTGTATGGGAGCTACCCCTTTTTTTGCCCCCACTCGAAAATTTTTTTCTTTAAAGCGTAGGCATTTTTGCCCAGTTACTTTTTGTAGAACATTTCATTTCGATATCTGTTATAGTTTCCGAGATATAGCGTATCGAATATTTTATAATAATTGTCGATTTGTATGGGAGCTACCCCTTTTTTTGCCCCCACCCAAAAAATTTTTTCTTTAAGGCGTAGACCTTAGCGTGAATTACTTTTTGTGGAACATTTCATTTCGATATCTGTTATAGTTTCCGAGATATAGCGTATCGAATATTTGATAATAATTGTCGATTTGTATGGGAGCTACCCCTTTTTTTGCCCCCGCCCAAAAAATTTTTTCTCTAAGGCGTAGCCCTTAGCGTGCAATTACTTTTTTTAGAACATTTCATTTCGATATCTGTTATAGTTTCCGAGATATAGCGTATCGAATATTTGATAATAATTGTCGATTTGTATGGGAGCTACCCCTTTTTTTGCCCCCACCCAAAAAATTTTTTCTTTAAGGCGTAGACCTTAGCGTGCAATTACTTTTTGTGGAACATTTCATTTCGATATCTGTTATATTTTCCGAGATATAGCGTATCGAATATTTGATAATAATTGTCGATTTGTATGGGAGCTACCCCTTTTTTTGCCCCCACCCAAAAAATTTTTTCTCTAAGGCGTAGCCCTTAGCGTGCAATTACTTTTTTTAGAACATTTCATTTTGATATCTGTTATAGTTTCCGAGATATAGCGTATCGAATATTTGAAAATAATTGTCGATTTGTATGGGAGCTACCCCTTTTTTTGCCCCCACCCAAAAAAGTTTTTCTCTAAGGCGTAGCCCTTAGCGTGCAATTACTTTTTGTAGAACATTTCATTTCGATATCTGTTATAGTTTCCGAGATATAGCGTATCGAATATTTGATAATAATTGTCGATTTGTATGGGAGCTACCCCTTTTTTTGCCCCCACCCAAAAAATTTTTTCTTTAAGGCGTAGCCCTTAGCATGCAATTACTTTTTGTAGAACATTTTAAGTCGATAGCTGTTATAGTTTACGAGATATAGCGCATAAAATATTTCACCAAATTTGTGCAATTGTAGAAAAAATACCCCTTCCCCTGGTCCTATCTGAAAAAAAATTTTTCCATTATTAAGGTCCCTTCTTTAGGAGTATCCGTGCCAAGTTTTGTGGCAAGAGTGACTACTTACTGAGATATATAGGGATATATGCACGGATTTTGTCCTAAAAAAAATGGGTTACTCTGGGTTTTCGCTTATATCTCGGTCAATAGTGAACCGATTTTATTGATTTTAAATAGCGATTGTCTCCAGGATATTTGTGATAGTTTGACACCATTAACTGGTCTGTATCTTTTTATTTGACTCCGGAAACTTGATTTCAACAGACGGACAGACGGACATCGCTAAATCGACTTCCCTATCTATAAGGATCCAGAATATATATACTTTATGGGGTCGCAAATGAATAATAAAGAAATTACAAACGGAATGACAAAGTGATATATACCCTATCACTATGTGAAGGGTATAAAAATTAATATTTTTTAGTTTTTGTTTTGATAATTAAACGATGATGCATCAAATGATGTGCATTGCTGATGGTAGTTCCCATCATTTTATTAAGAGCAATGTGAAAAAACTGATGTAAACAATTAAGTATAAACGTGTGATTTCCTATCTGCCTCTAACATATAAATTTTGTCAATATATCTGAACTGCTCATTCTGATCAGCGATGATGTACAAACTAGGGAATGGTAAGCAAAGCCTAAAATCGATTTTCGATTTTACGATCAACTATTTTGATCTCGATTTTCAAAGTCGATTAATCAAAGCTCATAGTCGATTATAATTCAAAGTCAACATTTATTTTAATGCTAATTAAAATAAAAAAATACCCTAAAAAACGATTTTTAAGAAGTAAATAGAACTTTTTGCAAAAAAATATGTTATTGGAAAGGGTGCACGTACCTATTTAATGATTACAAAGAACGCAGGTCATAAACAAATTCAGATAGTCTAACTTCACACATAATTATATACTTATGTAAGTGCAAATATCCATTATAATTTCAATGTATAAAATTAAATAATTAGTCTGAAAATTTAAATACGCACACACAACAGATATACATATTTAATTTTCAAGGACGAAAAGTTATTTTTAGTGTACTGAGTACTGAACTATTTTTCTTTTTTAATTGTTTAAAAATTTTTCCAAATTTGACTGCATTTTTAATAAACTTTCGTCGTCAAATATTACAAATTTAAAAATAATACATTAACTCTTCATATTAACACATGAGTTTTCGGTGCAGTTAGTTAAAAAAAATTGTGTAAATAGAATAATTCTAAAATTTATAGCATTTAAAATTTTTAAGGTAAAAACGATTTTTTTGGTTCAATAATCGATTTCAGTATAAAACCGTCAAAAAAAATACGATTACAAAAAATCGATTTTTTTGGGGTCAAAATCTATTTTTGACTATAATCGAAGTCGATTTACCAGTCCCTAGTACAAACCATCAGCGCTGATCAATCACTCATGATGCATATTCTATCACTACTGGCTAATCACCTATTCAAATAAAACACCATTTTGTTTTTTTTTTCAACTTTAAAGCTTTTATAGATTTATGTATGAATGGTAAGCAAAGCCGAAAATCGATTTTCGATTTTACGATCAACTATTTGAATCTTGATTTTCAAAGTCGATTAATCGAAACTCAAAATCGATTAAAATTCAAAGTCGCTTTTTTAATGCAATTAAAAAATAAAAAGATCGCAATTACTTTTTAAATACTTAAATACAGTATTTTTTTAAGAGAAACAAATTTATTTTATAATTTAAAAAAAAACTCCAGAGTTCAGGTCACATAGGTATGTACATATATTTTAAAATCGTTAAACTATTATTATTTAAATATCTATTAGCACTTTTAAATCTTTTATGTTTTTTTAAAACCTGCCATGTTTGTAGTGGGCAGTTAACCCTAAAAAGCATTTGACGTTCATAGGTTCTGTCCAGAGATCAGTTGTTATGGTTATATTTTTAGCATTTTGCAGTCTGTGATACATTTTAGCCTTTAACTGAGAATATTTGGTGTCAAACAGATTTTGTCGCGTTTTAAGAGCAGGATGGCTAAAGAGTTTTAACAAACTTTTGAAAACCTCTTTTCCGGTGTGCAGAGGAACAAATTATCAACAGCGATCATTTATAATAATGCATTATTTATTTTATATGTTTTTTCTCCTTCTCCTGAAAAAGCAAATGATGTAAGTCAATTTTTTCTATAAATATATGTACAGCAAACATTGTATCACTTACGAGTAAAGGTTGCAGCATTTTGAAATGCCTTGATAATGGGACTGTTAGTTTCCGCACTAATAGTTTCCTGACTACCGCTTGGCTTAAAGTATATTTATAAGAATAAAAAGTGAGTGTTGTATATAATTTTATATTTACCTGAGCCTCACAGATGTCATCTTCATTTATCTCTAAAATATCTGGTTCGGAGTAAGAATCCTTTTTGGACATTCGCTTTGGTGGTACAATTTTATGACTGGATATATTTTGGTATATAATCGACTTTTTGAGCTCAATAATCGATTTCAGTATAAAATTTTTGTCAAAAGGTCGAAAATCGATTTTCGACTAAAATCGAAGTCGATTTACCAGCCCCTAGTACATACTTATATCTATTGCAAAATTTTTTAAATAAACCTTTTTCTTTCCTAATTTTTAAAAAAGAGGATTTAGCAAATACTGTACGCAATGGTGTTTGGAATGAGTCTCTTAAAAAAATAAAGAAAAGAAAATATATTTGTGTTGTTTACTTACTTTTTATATCTTTAAGATTCTTTACAAAAAACTAATACATACATATTTTACGATTTTATTTGACATTTATCTAACTTTTTGGCACAATATCCTAAAAAGTTTACAATTATAATGATATAAGCAGACTTGTTTTTTAAGGTGAGATGAGGATCAATAAAGTTTTTTATACATACATCTGCTTACAATCATCTCTGTCGGGGACTTAATAATACCGTATTTTAATTGGCCCATCACAGATTAGAGTAAGATTTAAGCGAACAATTTTTGTTCTCTTCCTAACACACTGGACTAATTGTTCTGGCATAAAATGTATACGTGTATAAAGCTTGTGTGTGTGTATTAGTGTTTTAAGCAACCCTGATGTTTTTCAAATGTGTATGTATTGGTTTTGTGCTGCTTGTGCGGGTTTGAGGCTGGTTGAAAAATTACGCCAACTAATAACCATACTCTTCACCTCTTTTGCCCTCACTTTGTCATTTTGTTCTGGCGGAATTACTCTAATGTGTGAAGGACCATTGACACAAAATTTTATATCGCCTTGCACGACTTTAGCTAAATCATGATGGAATAATAAGGTGACCTCGTCCCTACAACAACAACTTCTTATAAAAATCAGCATGTATTTTGTTGTTGTTAAATTCTAACTAAGTTGTCAAAAATGTTGCTATCACAAATACACACAGTATACACAACAATAACTTAGCGGCCAGACGTTCAATTTTTGCCTTTCAAGCTGCAATAAACTCAAACATTTTTACTAACACACTCAAATTTTTCGAACTTGAAAGCAACTTGATGATCAATTTTCCAATTCAACTCGCCTTTCAACTTGATGATCAAGTTAACAGCTGATTATAGTTATTTTTCGTATATTTTCGTTTTTTCACGTGTTTACATATACAAATATTTCACCGCAAATAATTTAAACTAAATTTTGGTATATTTTTCACATATTAATATTTCAAAACAAAATTATGTGAATAGTCTGTGTGTCGTTGTACTAAAATTCAGTCGAAAAAAAAAAAATAAAAAATTTAATTAAACAACAAGTGTAGTGTATAAAACCATTTTTGTGTTTCGTTTAACAAATATTTTGCCGCAAAGTGAACATATTAAGAATTAAGAATTAATTAGGAATGTTTTATTTTACTTACAGCTTAGGTGACGGAAAAAAGTGATTATGTTATGTGTGTGTGTGTGTCTATTTACTCTATGGCGCTTAAATTTTAAACGAAATCTCCACATAATTGTTGATAAATTGATTCCTTATTGAAATTACTTGATAAAAATTCTTTTGCCCAATAAGCAAAATAAAAAAATTTTTACCATATTTTTTTTAATCACAAATAATAATTTAGTTACATTTGTTTACATTTTTTCTATCGTAAATTTGCCTTAACTTTGACAGTACCAACATACGGATTTTGTTTTTGTAATATCGAGTGCATCTGATATTGATTTGCCTTAGAATTTAAGTAACATAATTATTTTACATGCTAGAGTTTTGCTATAAAGAAGTCCAAAATTAACATTTTAAATGCTTTACCTCGTTACAGATGAAAATTTTGATGTCAAACACGATCGTCCTTTTTTACTTTCTATGGCGAACCGTTGTAAAAATAGCAATGGCTCCCAATTTTTTATGTAAGCATTTTCATTTTTGTATTATAGTACTAATGTTTAAAAATATTTTGAAATAATGATTCCAATTTTTTTTGCAGCGCAGTTTTATATCTATTTCTCAAACAATATTTTTTATTTTCTTATTGTTTACATTGAAAAATTGTTTTAGCATTTCTCTTACCAAAATCAAATATTACATGTTTATGTTATTATTTATTATCTAGCAATGTGGCAACCTAAGATTAAGCACGGGTGCCTTTCTCATTAAACTTTCTTACAACATTTTAAATGTGTACTTAAATGATGAGGAACGTTTCATTGATGCTCATAGCCATAAACATTCAAATGGACATTTACCTTAGTACGGACCGATCGCTGACAGGCCTTCCTACCAAATGTGTACTTAAATGATGAGGGTCCTAAACTAACAACGTTTCATTGATGCTTATAGCCATAAACCCTTAAATGGACATTGATCTTAGCACGAACACATTGCTGACAGGTCTACCTACCAAAAAGATTTTTTATGGATTAAGCCAGTGGTATAAACTTGAATAGGCTTACACTTTCCGGCTCGACAATGCCACGCTTTTCATCAAAAGTTATTGTTTTCTTCAGAGTTTTTTTTCTATTTTCAAAAAAAAAAAAAAAAAAAATGTAGAATTTATTTTGCATTAACATCCAAAAACAAAATCCAAAATAATTTACAAATTGTAGACAATTCTTCAACCATTTCAACAGCAAAAATACATACAAATCAATGTAGTTAAATGACAAAGTGTAAAGAATATTTTTCTCTTCTTCTGTTTTTCATTATAGTACTACACAACCAGCTCCACATTTGGACAAGTAAGTTTAAACTTCTTCGTTAAAAAAAAAATCGTTTTAAAATTAATAATATTTTTCTTTTTTAATTTTTAAGTGTTCACGTTGTTTTCGGTGAAGTTATATCAGGTCAAGATTTAGTTCGCCAATTAGAAGATTTGCCAGTCGATCGTAACTCACGTCCTTTGCAAGACGCTTTAATCAGTAATTGTGGTGAATTAGTGCGTCAAGTTAAAGGTAAATTATTTTTGTAAAATTTTTGTGAATAAAAATTTTAATTTATTCTATTACAAGTTAAAAAAGATAAGAAGAAAAAGAAACGTGCTGCTGCTTCATCTGATGACAATGAGTCTGCTAGTGGTTCTGAAACGGAAAAGCGCAGCAAACGTAAAGAGAAAAAGAAGAAAAAGAAACGTTCTAAAACAAATGATAAGGAAAAGTAAGTATAATAAATTTAAAGAAACACTTCTTCAAGTTAATTATCATAAACCAGTAGAATTAGAATTAGGGATTTTTTAGTGGCTCATATAAAAAGAAAGGGGGAAAACTAATAAAAACAACCTGCAAAGTTAAATGACTTAATCAGAAGAGAAGAGGTACAAATCAAGAGTTGCGAAGATGTCTTTTATCGTAAATTTTTTAAAATTTGTAGGAAAAAGATACTAAAAATAAAAGATTCTAAAACCGAAGTAAAAATTTTTAGAGAAGCCAAACAGGTGGCTAATAAAACAAGGTTGCTAGAAGAAAGCGCAAAGGAAATCATGAAAATACGAATCTTTTTGAACTACATCAATTTATACATATCTTTAAATTTTCTTAAACAGGCTTTCTAGTTCACTAGCAGAGTGGAATACATTTTCAAAACCCCCTACAGTTTCTCGTCAGCAATTTTTGTTCGAAACTTGAGTGTTGGTAGTTAATGTTTTCTATTTAACACAAAGTTAATTTAAATTTGAATTTTAAAATTTTTTCATGTAATAATTCATACATAAGTATATAACCATTTGTTTGAGTTAGAAGAAATGTACGGCATGCCATTTTCTATTCTATGAAAAAATATTTGAAACATTTTCAAAAAGATATCTTCCATTATAACATAAAACAGTTAAATACATAGAAAATATTTGCTCGGTAGCAGTAGATATAACTGAAGCATATTTGAATGATAGCTGTAGGTTGTGAATATTTTCAATTAAAATATTTTCAGAAAATAAATTTTTCTTTATCACTAGATATGGCCACTCTCTGTTTTATTGCATCTTTTTACTTAAGCATAATAACGTGATTCGCTCTCTCATTTGTAATTAGGGCCCCAATTATCAACGCAATTAACTTTTGCAGTTTATTAGGTTTGAACAGGGTACACCTTGGCTTATTCCTTTGAATTTCGAAAAATTTCAAAAAGTGGCAGACACTACTGGTTTGTTAATTTTTTGAGCAAATTACGATACTTTTTCAATTTTGTTTCTATCGAATTTTTTGTTCAAGCCAATTCGCTGTGATTATATAAAATATATGTAACAGCAATTGCCTTTAGAAAATACTGAATTTTTTATCTTTGCAATTTTGTTTAATAGATCTGATTCGGAAAAAGATCTTGAAGAAGGAGAAGCTATTGGTGGCGAAGAAGAAGGTGAAATACATCCGCTAGTAACCGTTACAAAAATTGACCCAGACGAAATACCTGAGGTAAACGTATGCTAAAAACAGTTTGAAAATACTTTTTCTTTTAATGCACGTGTGTGTGCGTATTTTTTTAGGTCTCCCATAAATTTTTAATGCGCGATGATCGCTCAAAAAAATCAGAAGAAAAAGAAAGGGTCCGCGATTCGTCACGTGATCGCCAAGAAAAAACTGATGGACGTAGTTCTTTTGGTTGGTCGAAAAAGAAAGTGCCAACCTCTCGCAGCGGTCGAATTATTAAGGGAAGAGGTGTTTTTGTAAGTCTGAACTGTTTGGGTATAATGGACTATTTAAGATTTGTTTTCTTATTTTAGCGTTTCCATACACCCTCCCGCTCACGTTCACGTAGTATAACGCCTCCGCATTGGAAGCGAGCGCAAAATCGTACTATTAAGATGTCTGATTTAGAGCGAATTGAGGAGGAAAAGAAGATGCGAGAAGAGGAAATAAAGCGTAGAGAAGTAGAGCGCAAAAGACGCCACGAAGAAGCTGCTAAAAATCCGAAAAAGTCATATTTTGAATTGTCTCACGCCAGTTCTTATGGGGGCAAAGATCTTCATGGTGGTGAGTCGCCCGAACGAAATGAATCTAAAATAAGACGAGATGAAAAAAATGACGAAAATCATAGGGCTAAAGAGGTAGTCGCCCGTGGGGCGGATCGCGAAAAAGAACGTATAAAGGATAAAGGATGCGAGAAAACCCACCAGGATTCAAAAGGAGAGAAGGAAAAATCCGAACATCAGTTCCGTCATGAGGAGCGTATGAAAACCCCTGAACGTAAAAAGTCTGTTGATTTGAATGCCTTGGACTATGAACATCAACCAGAGAGCGAAACTGAATTCGATACGACAGCTGACCCTGATGAATCTTCAAATAAAAGAACGAGAAAAACTTCATTAAATTCTGTAAAAGATAATCAAAAGTCGTCTGCTTCAAAGAAAGATCGCCCGGAGAAGGAAAGAAATCGAAAGGAAAAAGAACGAGAGAGGGAAAAGGAAAGAGAAAGAGAGAGAGAACGAGAGAAAGAAAAAGAAAGAGAAAAAGAAAAAGAAAGAGAAAAAGAAAGAGAAAGAGAAAAAGAAAGAGAAAAGGAGAAAGAAAGGGAAAAAGCTAGAGAAAAAGAAAAAGAGAGGGAAAGAGAAAGAGAAAGGGAAAACGATAAAGAAAAAGAAAGAGAGAAAGAAAAAAGTAAACAAGCTCGCCATTCACGTTCTCGTTCTAAGTCGCGATCAACATCAAGATCACGATCGGGTAGTCATTCTCGTTCTAATTCACGATCACCTTTTCGTCCGAGACGTCGTCGTTCTCCTTTTCGCAATGACCGTCGCATGCCAATGCGTCGTCAGGGTTTTCGTTCTCCTATACGGCGTAACAACTTTCGTTCTCGCAGGGGAAATCCGTTTATGGACAAACGACGTCGTTCACGATCTGCTGCTGATCGTTTTCGCAACCGTTATCCACTTTCTCCATTGCGACGTCGCTTATCAGTGGATCGTTGGCGTTCGAAGGATCGTCGAGATCAAAGTAGATCTCGCTCACGCTCTGCAGGACGTGATCAGCGTGATCGTGACAGGATTGCAGGTGGAGGACGTGACCGCAGCCGTGACCGACGCTCTCGTTCTAAATCCAAATCAAGAACCCCACCACGGAATCAACGTCGAAGCAATCGCTCTAAATCACGATCTCCAAGGCGATCTCGCTCGGCGGACCGCCGACAGAGGAAATCAAATGACCGTCACTCCTCCCTTAAGAAGTCTAATGAGCAGAACACGTCAGTCTCAAGCGCTAGTTTGTTAGAAGAAAAATCTGCCCGCGAAAAACAACAAAAACGTGCCGAAGCTCTTCTCATGTTCAAAGATCACATGCGAAAGGAGATTGCCAAAGAAGAAGAAAAGCGCGCTGAAAAACAGCGCCTCGAAGATTTAGAGAAGGAAAAAACAGCCCGCGAACTGGAACAATTAGAACGTTTGAAGCAAGAAACCTTAAAGAAACTCGAAGAGCACGAAAAACTGAAGAAGTTAACAGTAATAGCAGCCGTAGCTGCTGCCGTTAGTACGAATAATGATGACAAAAGCGAAAAATCTCGCGATAAAAAAAAGAAACGTAAGAAATCAAAGAAAAATGTGCGTTCTTCGTCAGCTTCAGACTCCAATTGATTTCAATTGTAGTTTTCGCAATCTTTTTTAACCTCAATTTGCAAAAAGGATATTCAGGCATGTGTAAAGCTTTTTATGTTTGTTTTTATTGAATAATTTTTGTATTATTGTGAGAACAAAACAATTATAAATGAATTAATACATTTTTTCTTATTTCAATTCGATTGTTATATGATTAAGTGACTTAAAATATTTTATCAATTTATTCACCTTTCCTTTGCTTTATATTTACAAACATATGTATGTATGTATTTTAAATGAATAATTCGAGTTGAATTAAATAAATATTAAAGAGAATTTAAACTGTTTTCTTTTTTTAAACTTTTTTATAAATTGTTTTTTCTTCCATAGTTTTTTGGTCCCCATCTAAACAAAAATTTACCTCATTATTTTCTAAAACGCAACGTCCTTAAACAAAAACAATATGTATGAAAAATTTTTTTAAATTTTAATTTTTTCCATACAATTGCTTGCGTTATTATGCGTTGCGTTTTACGTAATTAGGTTCTTATACTGTTTAGTTTAAAATGAAGGCATGGCTAATTTTTTTTTTTGTAAAAAATGTAAAAAGACCTTAGGTTGAACAGGCGGCTGCGGAAATGTTGAAGTAATAGTTGTGCAGCCCACTTGGGTCCGTTTCTTCGGTCCCTTTGTGATCAAAGACCTTTATTCATTGTAATTTAAGTCAAATTTATTTTTTGCTTCTCTATTTCCCAAGGTTGGCAACAGAAACGAATAACGGTATAGGTATTAACATTTTTGTCATTTCGGTATCGGTATTTTGATTATATCGGTATCGGCATACGGTATAGGTTTCTACCAATTCCCTAAAATATACATTATAAAATTAAACCAATTATTCCCATTTTTTGTTTCGGTAGATACACCGTTTTGTTTTATAAAATTTTCGGTGTAAGTATTAAAATGAGTAGATAAACAAACCATTTTGTTTGACCAAATTGTAAATGGTATGAAGTAAAATTTTAAGTTTTAATTCTGTTGATTTTTCACTTTTAAATAATTTTAGGATTAGGAAAAATAGAAGAAGGTATTTATTTCAGATCCAAATAATTATTTGTATGATTAACGTTAGGATTTTTATAATTATTTCTTATCATAGAAAGAATATCACATTCATTCTTAGCTTGTCCAGGACGAATATTTTCATCATTGAAGATTTTGAAAAAATTGTATTCTAAGTATTCGGTATTAAACGGTTTGCTTTTTTTGGGTTTAAATATTTCCGTGCCTCTTTCGCTTAATTGATATAATCATGTAAGAACATTGTTTTAAAATTATTGGAAAAACTATAAGGAACTTAATCATGATACAACTAATCAGGTCATCTCGTCCCTGCAACAACTACAAATTAGTACCAACGTGTCAAACAAAAGCTCATAGAAAAAAAAAAACAATGAGTAATAATTTTTGTTGTTTTATTTTCACAGGGAGAGCATAATTTTGACATCTTGGCACTAATCAGCTGCGCCGACGAGACTACCTGGTTCTTTGTATCATGGAACTTAATATAATTTCAAAAAATTTTATTGTTTTGTTTGAGTTTTAGGTTACTCAGTTTAAATAAAAGTAAGATTAATTTGGCTAGAATAAACTAGCACCGATAATTTTCTTAAATTTTTGTTATATTTTCTTTTTCGAGCTTAGTAGTTCTTTTCCATATATTCAAAATAGTTTTTTGCATGCAGACAATCGCAGAAGCTTTCGATAACTTTATCACAGTTCAGTAATGTGACGCTAACAAATTCCTATATGTGAGAGAGACGCAAAATTTTCGGAGTGCGATAAAAAGGGACATCCTGGTTATCTTAAAAAAATAAACGACAGCGATGCCAACTTGGCTATTTTGGAGCTGGATTTAGCTCTTTTTAATTGCTTCTAACTCGAAAATTTTCCCTTTAGCTCTTTATTAAAAAAAGGAGCTGGCACAGCTCTTTTCAACTTTGGAAACGGCACGTTTGACACTTTTTGCATTTTATAGTAAATTTTTTTCGTTTCTACCCTATTGTTTTGCCTTTGTGGCATTTACGGAACATACAAAGCTATGATTTATTTCATTTATTACAAAGCCTGACAAATAAAATCATCATACCGACAGATAGCAACTGTTATCTAGGATATAACTTTGATAATCCATGCGAAGATTCTAATATAACTGAATCGGACAAACATATCGTTAAACGTAATTTAATACAGTTTAAAAAAACTCTAATTTGTGAGAGTAGGACAAAGCATTCAACAAATTTTATAATGTTGGAATAAATTTTGGCATTTAGCGTAAAAAATGTTTTTTTTTAGGGTTCAGAAAATACTTTATTTGTTATTAAAGAATTTGAAAATAATTTTAAAGAAATTGAAGAGTTGTAAAATGGCTTAAAAAATTAAAAACTTTACCAGTGGAAAAATTTAGATAGAACCGACCAATTTTGGATCGAAGTGCATCATTGTTTGTTTCGAAAATATCGTATCCATACTCTAATGCTAAAGTGGAAAAAAACATTCAGTGATATGAATTTTTTAAGAATAAAATAAGAAACCGCATGACTTTAATTACTGTTAGTAGTTTAATTCATATAAAATATGGTTTACAAAGGTATAGCACCTGCTGCTTAAACTACGAGTTACCAGCAAGCGTATTTGTAAAAATATTATATAAAAAAAATCTATGGCCGGAAGAACAAATGTTACTCTTTTTGAAAATGATTGTTTTTTTAACATATTTATATGTAAATGTGTATGGTCATATTGTTAATGTTGATAAACATTTGTATCAATTGCTGCTATGAAATAGGTTAATTAAAAATTTAAATTTTCATTTTTCCTATTATTTTTGATTTGTAAAAAAATCTTGAAGTACAAATTAAATAATAAATTATTTCATAGATTAAAAACGAAAAAATTTATTAATTTAGCTCCTTTTAGCTCTTTTTGACTAATCGGTTGGCTCAACCCCAAAAATCTAGCAAAAACCCCAGAATTGACTTTTTTGCCTGTTTAGAAATGCCTGATTTGTTACCTGATTTGTTGCCAAAACTTTTATGTTTTTGCCGCACTATACAATGTTTTTTTTTAAAATTACGGAATCGGTCACCTCTAATGTAAAATGCGCGGATCCAACTCAAGTTTTTGGGGGGAAATTCTAAATGATGCACACAATTTAAAAACGAGCTTTAAGCGGTTTATTAATACAAATATCCCCCCAAACTAAACATTAATTATCGTTTTTTTCGAATTCACTTTGTTGTGGCATGCATCAAATAAGAAACCACACGACGAAATGTGTTTGAATAAAAGAATTCTGCATTTAACATGAGAGCGTATGTGCAATATAATATTTTTCATAGTGCGTATACTCCTTAGTGTACGGAGAGCAGTGAATTATTAAATATGTTCTTTAAGCCTAATATGTACATACATAATTATTTTTTTATTTACTTATATTAAGGTAAATTATTTTTGGGAAATATATAATGTATATAGGGATGCAAAGGATATATCGATGTTTAAAAACATCGAAATATCGTTCAGCATCGATGTTTTGGTAGACGATACATTGACGTCTTAAATTGAAAACATCGATAACGTTCATTCAATATATTTGCACTCATTTGACTTTAAAAAATATTTTCTTTTTGCTTAACAATTGTCTACTTTTTTTGAAATAAATTTAAATAAAGAAAGTTAGGAATTTAAGTTATCTTTGGGTTCAATTAAAAAAGTGAAATTGTAAGAATTTATAAGAAGAAGACGTGCAAAGCAAGAAGGCTTGCCATCATATATGGACATTTCCAGGATGGAGAACGCGACATTCATACGCCTTTAAAGTGAAAAAAATATATAAAGAAATCTGAAAAATTTGTTTTTTGATATTAATTTAAAAGCATTTTAGTAGCAGTATATAATATATACATATTATATATACATATGTATATTAGGTATAATGAAAAACAAAATTTTGTTTAAGTCTTTTGTTTCTTATATATGAACTGTAGATGTGCGGACGCGCACGCTACAAAAAATGTAAGTTACTTTTTAATGCATCTAAAAAATGCAATTATCTGCGAATTGGAATAAAATGTTTTTAAGAAATTTTTTTTTAGTTTAAAAGGACTTATACCGGCTACCTAAAAAGAGGTATTAAGTAAAAATGTTTCATTTTACTTAAAAATTAAAAAAAGCACTAAGGTTAACATTAAAACCTAAAGTATATATTTTTCAAAATTAAATTTAAATTAAATATTTTTTAATCAACTAAAGAATTTACATTATTAAAGACTTATCTATATACATATATATATAAAAATTTTGTGTCACGGTGTTTGTTATTGAAATCCTCCGAAACGGCATGACCGATTTTAATAAAACTTATTAAGAATATTTTTGGGTATGAGAAGAGGTCGTATCGTATATTTCATATCGCTAGAGAGTTTTAAATAGGGTAAAAGGAGTAAAAGCTCTCCCTTTTTTATATCTTCTTAACTAATAGGAGAAATTTCTAATGGAAGATTTTTTAAGAGGGAAAAATGCGGTGCTACGACAATATAAATTTAAATCTCAGCACAGGTAATTTTGCTCAACTGATACACTTTTTGGAAGCCTCTGACGTTAAAATTTAAGAGTAAAAAATGGGAAATGGCACGTTCACAAAAATTAAAAATTTAATACAGGTTTTGAATTAGGTAGTGTTAAAAGTTTAAATTCAATCAAGCGGACGGTGCCACACTAACAAAAATTAAATTTATTATGGGCCTGTTCGTACATGCATTACTGCACTGCAACGTGACATTTGGTGCTGCAAATAATGATATTTAACTGCACAGTTTTATCTAAATTTTGTTTTTATTAAAAAAAGGCTAAAACTTTAATTAAATTAATTTTTTTATAATAAGTTACAGAGACCCAAAAAATAACAGTTCTTTTTAAAATTTAAAATCAAAAAGTCAGGTGGATATAATTTGTCTATCAGATATTTGAATACAGCATATTGATGCTGTTATGCTAAGGAATAATAAACTTAAAAGGCTTTAATTTTTTTGACTTTTATCAAAAAATAAAATAAAAGTTAAAATCTGGTTTTTATTTTTTTAGTCAAAAATTAAAGTTAAAATTTGACTTTTATTTTTTAAGTCAAAAAATAAAGTTAAAATTTGACTTTTATTTTTTAAGTCAGAAATAAAAGTTAAAATTTGACTTTTGTTCCTATTGAAATCAGATGTTAAAAAAAGTTAAACAAAATTTTAATTAAATATTAACGCAGTTTTTATTTTTAGAATTATAATTACATGTTGTATTTGTATTAAAACAAAAAGAAAAAAAAATATAATAGAGTATGTATGTATATTTTGCTCTGAAAATACAAATTACATTTAACTTTTATTTTTGACTTAAAAAATAGAAGTCTAATTTTAACTTTTATTTTTGACCGAAAAAATAAAAGTCAAATTTTACTTTTATTTCTAACCGAAAGAATAAAAGTCAAAAAATAACTTTTATATTTTGACTTTTTTGAAAAAAGTCGTAACTGTTACGGTCCCTTATAAGTTATCTGTTTTCGTAAGGCTTATCGCTCGTGATGCAGCGCAGTGATGCATTTACAAACAAGCCTTTTTTTATTTTAAATATATTGATTTTTATGATATCTCAATTTTAATGGTAAGGCAGAATGCATGTAGTCAAACAATTTTGTGTAGTATATTTCAAACGGTTATATCTAAGTTCTTAAAATTTTGTAAAATTAAGTTCAATATTTAAACGTTTTTGCTGGATGAAAAAAGAAAGTGTGAGAGCTGGGGACATAAAACCTCACTTGTTGTACGTCTTGACGAGACAAATTCATGCCTAGACAAACCCAGTATAAAAATCCTGGGTTTTGTTATATGGATTTTGACATTTGTCTAGGCATGAATTTGTCTCGTCAAGACGTACAATAACAGATATTTGTTTATATTAATTTTCCCCTGCACCATTTTCGAAATCTCTAATTCAATTTCAGAATTTAGTGTTTTTATTTAAGAATTCTTCATTTATATTTTCCTATTTTCCAATTATTTTTCAGAATTTTTTATTTCAGAACTTTTAATTTGTTTATCAGAAATTTCTAATTGTTTATCAAAGTTTTGCATTAAAACTACAGTAGGGAACTTTTGGAGTTCAAATATTAAAATTTTGGGGTCAAATAACGGCATTCGTGATCGAGTAAAATTGTTCGTTATATTTACTTTTAAGATTACCGCTTTCGATAACAAGTAGTAGATATCGTAATATCTAATGATAGCATTCGATAACGAGTGCGCTATCGAGTGCTTTCTAACGAAAAGTTGTTCGTTAAATAAATAGCGTTCGAAATTTGTTTTATTAACAACAATAAAAAGTGAAACAAGACAAAATGTAAGTTTTGTACATATATTATTTCAAAACTTTAAATAAATTAATTAAGAAAGCAATTCTAAGTAGAAAAGTAAAGAAATTACTTTTTTGGTTTAATTACTAATTTTTATTATTTTACTCGTAGTAGGGTTTTGCTAATCAAAAACTTAACGCAAAAAAATGTTTGGCAATAACAGTGGATCACTTTTAGCCCGTATTCTTATGTCTTTTTATAGTATTAGATTCATTCTCTGAGAACAAAACAAATAAGATAATTTAGGCCTTATTTATTTCGACTTTTATTTATTAAAAAAAGTAAATAAAAACACATTTATATATATGTTTATATGTTTATCCATATACACATGTCCAGGCGCAGATCCAACACAAGCTTTTGGGAAGGGGGGTAATTTTAAATGAAGCACACAATTTAAAAACTGGCTTTTAGCGATTTATTTTAACAAAAACTAACCAAAAAAGTTTAATTCATTTAAAATAATTATAATTACATAAAAGACAAAAAAACATATTTATTAAATTTAAAATATATATGGTTTCCGGTTGAAACAAATTTGTTCAGCACGACATTTGCGTCAATTTAAATTTTATTATGTTAATGCAACATTGCTAATCCGTTAAGCCTGTCCACTGTCATGGTTGATCTAAACTATGTTCTAAAACATTTCAGCCGTAGCATTACTGACCGGGATTAAAACAATAATGATGAATCTTTTTCGCATGTTTTTGTAAATATTTGTGTCACACCTTGCTAAAACATATTTTTGGGGCGGTTTTAATAAATTTTCCATTTTTGTTTCCAAAGCGGTTTTTTAAAATGCTAAAAAACATCTGCAAACTGTGGAGTTCAAATTTCTAAATTAGTAAATGTAGTAATATTTTAAGGCAGAAGTTGAGGGTTGTTAAACAAATAAAGGAAGTTCTTTGAGAAGCGTGTTTTTAAGTCTTGTAAAACAGATTCAATTAAGGGTATGTAGCCCTTGATGCGGTAGTAAGCTTCGCCATCTTCAAAAAGATTTTTGCTTTTAAATCTAGGCTTTTCAAGTCAAACTCCTATACAAATTCAAATATTTTTTTATTCTTTATTTTTACTGCAAGTTGTGGAATTGAATCGATCTACCCATCGTGTTTCGCATAATGAAGACAAATTTGTGCATAGATATTCTGCAAAACTGCATTACACTTAGGATGATGTTTTTGAAAAAAATTGCTGGTTTCTTTAAAAAACGATACAATTTTATGCATTATTGGTACCTTGTTGCCTTTCGATATCGAGTTGTTAAGTCCATGAAAATAGCAAGGCATTTGTTTTGCACTGACACCGGTCAGTTCCAATTACTACATAAATTTCCAAATCAAGACCAACGTTATTCAAATATTTTAAAACAACTGATGATAGTGTGTTAGCATTAATTGACACTTCGACGTCATCGCCAGTATCATTTAAAGCCTCTTGAAATGCGTCGATAAAACCGATAAATTCTTCTTTTACTAACTTTTCCTTTACGCTAAAATACTTTAAAGCTAAATAAATTTGGTATTTCCTGATAAATCAGTGGTTTCGTCAAAAATAATCGAATAGTATTTAGCGTCATAAGTAATTTTTTAGTATGATTTCTTAAATAAGATTATGGAAACTGTTATTTATTTGATTTTAAATTGTTTTCGATATACTTATGTATATTTCTTTTTGAAGGGCAGATATTTGTATTTGATTTGCCACCTCAAGACGAAAGTTTTTCTGTGCCTTCAAAAACATTTTTCCAAAAGCAGTAGCGTCCTTACATATGCAATACATTTGTATACCAGTATTATTATTAATTAAATCAAAAATGAAGCTTTAAAATCTACTCGATAGATTGGAACATTTACCGGCAGCGACGACCTCCCACTTTGGGGAGATCGACTTGACGATTTTAAGAAAGACCACACAAGGTAGACGGACAGGCATTCAGATTCAATTAAACGTGACATAACCATAACCACAGAAAACAGCTCCTCGAACCAAAATTGTGGGCAACAATGTATTTGATTATAGGTAACTTACCATTACGCCATAAATATATCCATAGAAACCCATTGAATTTTGGTTTTAAGGCAACGGTTATGGATATGGCATTATGTTATGGCACGTATAATCCAAGCTTTAGGTGATGAACTACCAATGGACCACAGTGATAGGTAATATATTGACAAATTTGTGGCTGTAAAAGTCAAGAGGATGGAATAAACAGGTTCCGGGCTAGTGAGTAGATTCTGCCTGTAGGTTTGCCTTTAGGGGCAAATTTGGGGAATGAGCCATCGACTCGCAAAGGTAGAGGGAGGGCAGCTAAAGCAACTTAACATCTGCTGCGGTCAAAGAACTTAAAGGTTACGATGCCTATTGAATTTGAAGGAGACAAACGGGGAAAATAAATAGTGGTTACATTAAAAGCTTAGGATAAAAGTTTTTTTGTTTGTTTTACTCTTCTTTTTTTTGCTCCGGGTCTTGGGAATGGTGAACTTCACGCTACTCTACTTAAAATGCCGGTCATTGCCACCATGCCCATATTCACATCGCGTTGCCATCACAGTCCTTCTCCGGACCACCCAAGAGGCATTGCCAGTTTAGATTTTGCTCCCCAAAATTCTTCAGTTGTGATATATTAAAACCACATACATATATTAAAACCACATAAGAAAATTAACTACAAGAACCAATTAATTTTATAAGCAATAAATGTGGTTGCAGTTCGGCTTCCTTGTGTTTCAAAATGTACCTTAAAAGTATTAAAGTTTATTTTTTAACCCCAATCGCCCGAAATTTAAAATACGTCCCAAAAACATATTTATTTTTTTCGAAAGGATTGGACTAAATTTTGAATTATGGTTTTTTTCTTTTTTGGTTTAAAAGTTCCAAAAAGTGTTTCTGTGTTTACTGTGGACGTATGTATATGATAAGCGCAAAATCTTTACGCAACATTCCTGTTTTTCCAGGTTATTACTAATGCTTTCGGCAATGCGATTTAAAAATTCGAATACGGGCACACAATTTTTCCGTAAAGTTTTTGTTTTTACCTAATTAATATTCAAAACTTTAACTTTTAATTGACTCTAACACTGCAGTTTTTTTATTTAATACAAAAAAAAAATTCATAAGACCAGGCACTCGTTACGTTTCTCTTTGTTTTTGATTCCAATAAAAAATTGGTCTCTTTGGAAGTAATTAACATTTCATAAGTTCATATATTCGTTGTTCAGATAAATAAACAATTTTAAATTTATTTTTAAAGCATATAGTTATTTGCAAACCACTTTGTAAGCTCCAAAAAGCTACTTTAAAATTTGCAAAAGTACGTTACTTTCCATCCCTGCTAAAGTGGAGAACATATACACACGTTTTGCAAATAGTCGCTTCTGGTAAGAGGGCAACAACAACCATGTTGAGCTTGCAGAAAACAAACAAAAACTTTGCGAGAGAGTAATAAGTGTGCAGAAACTCATACGGTAATGAAGTGAGCAAAAACATATGCCAAAGAAAATTAACAACTTGTTAGTACCAGTGCTGTCAGATTAGACCGTTTGGTTTTTTGTAAGGGATACAATTTTATAAAGAGGATTAATAATATTATGGATTTAAAATCACACTTTGTGTTTTTTGGTAGTAATATATTAACGTAAATTTATAAGCAAAATGTTAATTTTGGAGACACAACAGAAAAGCTGGTTTTCAAAGTTTTTAAATGGGTAAATATATTGTGAAAATAATGGCACAATGTGTTTTAATACATTAATAAATCCTAAAATAAAAGCAAGATTTTAATTGAATAGGAAACACAGTTTTTGTATTTTAATTGATGTTTTTTATTGAATTATATGAAAGCACGTTGTTTTATCGTTTAACGCTCCATTTTAACAAAACCTGTCAGCCATGGAATTTTTTTTAGGGCACTAATCGATAAGTTTTAATCTGGCGCTAATTTTGAGACCCTCTCTATGTACTTGTAACTTTATTTATTTTTTACTTTTGCTTAATTTAATAAAAAAACAAACATAAAAAATGAGTGTAAAGTAACCGTCTGATCATTTTCTTCTGCAAAATGAGTTGGATAATTTTAACAGATGTCACAAATATAACATAATGGAATTGAACGTTGGAAAATTCAAGCATATGCGATTTTCAAGAGTTCGCATTACTTCTTATACTTACATCTTTGACGACAATAGTTTACAGTCTGTTGATTCGATTATGGATTTGGGAATACTTTAAGATGGAAAATTGAGTTTTGGCGAGCATATAACGTTGACCATTAATAAATCTCGCAGCATATTGGCTGCGAGGGCTGCTTCCTGTATTACTCTGTCCTTATTAACATCCCTTGTGAAACCTATTGAGGAGTTTGATTCAATTATTTGGGACCCGCAACAGGATGTACATACATAGTGATCGTATTGAATCTATTCAGAAAGAATTTTTTTTTTTTGCCTGAAAAGTACTTATTGTAACTATACCGAACTCTCACCATACGTCTCAAGATTAGCTGAGATCAATTTACCAACATTTCAGTTATTTATTTAAACTTTTCTATATCTAATAATAATTTCTATTTGTTCGTCCTTAAGTTCATGATTCAAGTTTAAATAAAAAACTGAAATGTATTTTAGACAAACATGGCTCAATGTATAGAATATCAATGGAAAATTATCGAAAGCAATTTTGTAAATCGAATTATAGGATGATAAAGAAAATATAAATAAATATTAAATGAGTTTAGCGTCATCCGATGCATGACCAAAAACAAAAATGAAATAAAAATTACTAATAGAAGTAACTGGTAATAAATGCGAATAGAATGAAAATAAAAGAACATAGGGTTGTGTGTGGATTTAGTTCGGTCTAAACAATATAAAATATGAATATAATCCCAGTATTCGAATTCTAATTAAAGTTTGTTTAATTAGAACAAATCAACATTTAACTTACAGTAGTACCGAATAGAAAGGGTGCTGATGAGAAAAGTGCAGCTGATTTCGAAAATGCATTACACTCGGCTAGTATCGGAATTACTTAATTTTTAATAAAAAAATTTAAGCCGAATCAATTTACCAACTTTAAAAAGCCGGAATGCAATGCTGAATATATTGTTCATGGTTAATCTTATTAACAGTAAAGTCTGTTCTGAGTTTTTGCTGAATAATTTAACATTTAATGTTCCTCAAAGTGCATTACGTTGTGAAGACATATCGTGCTAACTTTGCCATGTCGGATCCGCTTCGAAGGCTGTGTTGTTGCTTTAACGAAATGTACAACCTAATTGATTTTTCTTTAAGCATTGATGCTAAGTTAATAAAAGTTAATAAAAAATAGATAAATAAATAAATAAAAAAGCTTGTAAAAATAAAATTTGTGTGAAAATGCAAATAAAGTAAAAATTCATTATCTTTGCATATTAAAAATATGTAGTTCTAAAATTAAAACTTAATACATAAATATGCATTTTTAAATAAATATAAAAAAGTATGTATTAATGTACGAGAATGGATGTCAATAGGATTAAGAAAGATTAAAGGGAGATATAGGTAAAAAAGTCTGGCACCCCTGTTAAATACAATATGCCGGTATTAAAGTATCTTACTAAAATATCATTCATAGAATACGACTGCACAATAACAACAAAAGTATCTAGGTACAAAACAAAAACAACATTAAAAACAAAGCTAAAAAGAGCCAAATAACGATATATGTATGTGTGCATATGTATGTATAACGTTTAATCAATTGCAGGCCGGTTGGTTGGTGTATGTTTGAGAAGTTTTTCAGTTCAGTCAAGCTTAGTTCTCCATCGTTGTATAAAGTGTTTCAATGGAATATTTAAAGTACGCGTACATAAATTAGTTAACTAAAAAGGAATAATAAAGATATAATGGGAAAAATGAAAACAAAGATTTAGTAATTTCTTTTTACTTTATTGGGTTTCCATTAATTGAGAATTGCGTTTAAAAGTTGCAAAAATAAAACAAGTATGTATGCATATAAAAAAATTTCGCGAATAATGCAAAACTTTACAAATGAAAAAATACTTAGTACATATGCATGTGTTTAAAAGTAGCTTGTTAAATTAAAGACATATTGTGGTTATTGAATTAAAACACAACTAAAATTGAGAAAAAAAATATTAATATAACTAAGTGTCATTATGTGAATTATTGTAAAAGAAATTATTGAAAATTTTATATTCAAAAAGGAAACCACACAAAAAACAGGGTGTGTGAAGGCGTTGAAGATTGAAAAAAAACAAAAAAGTCTTTACCAGTGTTTGAGCAAATGAATGTGTATTTTTGAGCTTGTGTGTATTAAGTTGTGCCGCAAAAGAGAAGGTGGATGTGTGGATATTTAATACATATTGAAATTGCGTTGAAATCAAAGTAATATAAAGCTTTATAGCGAAACCAAAACAAAATAATAAAAGCAGCAATAACAACAACAATCAAACGAAACACAGGCACAAGCAACAAACAAAACAGAACAGAGAAATGAAATCCAACAAATATGAAATCAAACGAAAAGTACAAGTAAGAAATTGATCACTGGTCAGTCAAAATCGACCACATTATCCCCTATGTATTTATATGTTTAAAAAAATACGAAAATTTGTTTTTGTTTTGTTAGAGGGCTGTATGAAAAAATAGATCTATAATATTTATATTCAGTAGAATAGTTGGTGAGATAAAGATAAACATGTGTGCAAAATTTTGACAAAATCGAGTTAATTTGAGCAATTTATTGTCCAAAATGCAAAACAAAAACAAATTTTTATCAAAATAGGTACATATTTTAAAAATTTTTACCTGAAGCGTGTTCAAAAGAATACAAAGTTTTCGCCTTCCGTATTATCCATCAGCAGGTTAGTAAGCAAATGGTGTTTTAGATAGAACTTTTTTATTTTTTCTTACAACATGATCTAGGAAACGTAAATAACAAATTGTGATAAGACTAGCTATATCAATGTCTATCGGCATAAAGCTCATACAGCTCGTGGTTTGTACCACACTGATATTCTCTATCAACGCAGATTGATCCATAGATTTTAAGAAGAACTTTCCTTTCGAGCATGCCTGATTTTTTTTTTCTTTTTATCTTAAAACTAACATTGGCTGTTTTGTTTTTGGCAGTACCGAGGTTGATGGTTCAACTTACATTGTCTGCCCAAATCTACTGCACGTCTTCTGTGTTGATGCCTCAATTTGGTCTTATCTTTCTTTACTGCCAGACCCACTTTGGAAGATTCTTTTTTGAACTTTTTAAAGGTGGCAGTTGCTGTTCGAAATATTCAACAAAATATATCGATGTCGTCGACGTAAGCGAGTGTATAGTGGTCGGTTCTATTCACATTTGCGTCTCGTATATGCTTTTCCAAAAGGTTAAAAAGACTTTGAGGCTTAAAGAATTTAAGCGTCTATTGGTTGAGCACAACTTAAGTTGTCCCAATTTTTTTTGACATAAGCTCTCGGTCGATTAGGTTCTTTTCTAAAAAGCTATGGAGATTGACTGGCAAGTTAAGCCTTAGTTTAGTTAACAGCATGAAGTCCTCTTCAAACTTTATCGAATGCTTAAGGAATATTTAGTTTCCTCCAAGGATTTTCTTATAACTTGTACCAATCTGTGGGTTTTTCTATGGTAATATGCTATCGTTTAACCCCAAATTGTTAATAAGGAATGCAGCTGTTGTCATTAAAGATCGAAACCTGCTTGATTTTATGAAACTTCAATAAAATTAGTAAAAGCCTTAAAGGCCGGCAAGTCCCTTATTTCGGGAAATCTTTTTAAGCTTAGATATCTTCATTACCAAAGCAACTTTACATATTGGCGGGAAGTAATTAAGTCTTTATATGTAGATAATTAAAAATAAATAAAATTATCCTCTTAGCTATAAAAGGAGCTTTTTTTAACATTCTAATAATCAATAGCCTTTATGACGTCTATCAATTGAAATTGTATTTCAATAGGTTGTCTTTCAGCAACAGGCGGTAGTTCACTAAGTTTCAACTTTATTAATATAAATGAGTTTCCAACACATCAAGATATAACATCTTATAATTTATAGTATTAGAATCAGATGCTTCCGACATGAATTGCGAGTGAATTAAATTTTTTATGAACTTTTTAAAATTTAGCTTTTTTCGACATTTCTTGCTTTTGATCTTTTTATTATTCACAATGGCAGTTTACCGATAACGAGTCATCTAAGGTATTTGGCTGATCACACAAGAGAAAAATTTGTATGAGGAATCGTGTGCCTTAAGTGATGATGTTCGATGTACAATTTCTAAAATGGTTTGTGCATCTCTTAAATCTTGTTTAAGGTTTTGGGGATCTGGGCTTTTGCCGTTCTTTTCCGGGTCTTCTTCTCTCAGACAAAAGCTTCTCCTGAAAAAAACTTTTGTTTTCAGTCGCGTGGTGTGTAAACGAATAATATATTTGTTAATGAAGACTCCGAACAGTCATCGATACTTCCCGGAACTTTTAGCGGCACGTTTTCGGAGCAGTGGGTGCTCATTTTTATGTTTAATTTTAATTTACCCTTTGGGTAACAGAACTCGCTATTTACGATTTGGCGAGTCTGTAAATGGTAATTATTAAGGTTTACTGGTCTGGAAATGGATCCAACGAAGCTTGAACCTTAATAAGTTCCGGAGATAAAACTTTTACTTTGCCTAAATATATATTGTATTCTATTAATTTTGTCCAATGGCCAATAAATCAAAAGCCCACAAAAAATTACATTCAGTCCCGACTCGGGTACGAATCATAAAAATCGCAGCCTCTAGGGCCAATGAGCTAGGAACCTAGGCAGAAAATAAGCAGACAAATTTATAAGGTTCTGAAACCATTTATCAACATAGATATACATATGTAAGTTTCTTAAAGGTAAAAATCAGCACATAATATATAACTGGGATCTTTCGTATCGTAAAAATTATTATCATGTATTTTAAAAGGGCTTTTAGATGTCATATGAAATAAATAAATTTAACCGGTCGAACTAGAATATTTGCTAAATTAATTTAATGATCACCGTCAGTCTGACATGCTCGATGTCTGTGTAAAGTTTATGATAAACATACTGGTAACATTTTTCTAATAATTGAACAAAATTTGCCACCTATCAATGCATAAGCTTCAATTATCTAGTAATGCATGAATAAGCTTTGCTTAAACCGGGGATCCGCAAAGTCGCGCACGCGTGTGCATGCTCTCTGAGCAAGAATAAAATAATAGGTTTTGTAGTCTCTTGTGCCAGACAACCAGTGTGACCAGCTAAGATTTACAAAATGTTAAATGGACACATTTTTAAATTACATTCAATGATTGGCTTAACTTATATCTGCGAGTCTTCATTTTCGCTATAAAAAATAATTAAAAGCAAAATCAGAAATAAGCTAAGTAATAAACATTGCAAAGATCTTACCCGCATAAAATGTTGTCAATATACATTTAATATCTAAAGCATTTTGAAAACTAAGTAATATTGTAAAATTTTTTCGCATTTATTAAAATTTTACTTTAACATAAGCGGCTTAATTTTTAATATTACATTCTAAAACTTTTTCAATGCAATTCTTTCATATTTTAAACTCTTAACTATGGCCACCCTTGTGCCATAACAGACAAACAATTACGCTCAAAAAAAAACAATTAACACAATCAAAACATATAAATGGGTTAGTGTGCCGATCCCTGGCTTAAAAAAACGTCATCTTTCTACATTTTGTAGCATTTATTATGTTTTCTTTTTTGATTTTTAAATAAATTGCCAAAATTTTGTTTTTCTTTAAGTTAATTTAGAAGATTTCTATGTAGCATAAAAAGATATGTGACCTACTATTTCAAACGACATAAAAAACTTTGTATACCTTATAGCTTAAGTATAGGGCATAAAAATGCCGGTAGAAGACAAAACTTTAAAGTTAATAAAACAGAGAAAAATACAGAAATACAGCATAACAGTAAAAACATTTTTTTGAATTTCATTTAGTTAATTACGTTCGATCCATAAAAGAAACAAAATATGTAATTAATTACTGGCAATTTGAATTAAAAAAAAATTACGAAAAAAATATTTACATACATATCAACAAAACTTAAAAACGAGCAAAATTAAATAAAATAAAGATACAAAGTTTTAGCGAAAAACAAACATGTTTCCGCATTTTAAATTTGTTTAAAAGCATAAAATGAAAACAACCACTCCAACACAAAAAATGACATAATGTTTTAAGTTCTTGGAAAAAATTAAAAAAAAAAAAAAAACGAAACAAACGTTGAAAAGATGTTGTTAAATTCTTTCTTTTTTCATAGTCCTTTTCTATTAATTTGCGGTTGTATGAGTGTGGACAAATATTGAGTAGGTACATATCTTAATCATTATTTTATTATTTTTTAACAATAGACAGGGGAAGAAATAAAGTTGTACATACATGTGTATGTGCATTCAAACATACATACTCAACATACATGCATACAAATTCTAATTTTTTCTTTCTTTATTATCTTTTCCGTTTTCCCCCAAAAATTCTAATTATACTTGTTGTTTTTTTGTTTGTTATAAATAATAAATCTTTATATGTTGTTGTTGTTATTGCTGTGATTGTGTGCAAACTAACACAAGTTCAAGTGCAACCAAACACAAATACATGTGCACGTGGAAAAATATTCGAATATAAACGAAATACGCATAAATAACGCCATGTTAGTAGAGGAAGAAAGCTTTTAATGATGCCATCCATATTGTTAATATGTGTGGTATGAAATTTTTAGTTTTGAAATATTCTTTTGATCTGTTTTAAAACTTAACATATGCATGTATATTGAAACGATGATAGATCGTCATGATCGTCAGCTATTACTCTCCTTTATTTAAATTCAACTAAGAATTATCACATTTTTTATTAAAAAAAAATGAACCAAAAATTATTTTTGAGCTGCAATCACTTTTAATAGTTCTACCACGTTAGAAACAAAAAAGTTAAAATATTTTTTACTAATACATACTCGTATTGAAAGCCTTTTCATTCATTTACACTATAAAAATAATAATTTTAATGTTTGACATTCAATGAATCTAGGGTTGTTATCTCAAAATTAAAAAAAAGAGGACAGCCCGTGCGAAAAACCCGGACTTTTCCGGGCATCAACAAAAAAATTAGTTTCAAACAGTTTTATAATTATTTATAGGATTTGTTGTAGGTTTAAGTCACAATAAACTTTTTCAAAAACCCAACAAACTATTTTTCGTTATCAACTGTTTTGATTGTTGCAGAACAACACAAAGTGCAAGTAACTTCCCAGTCAACTTTACTTTTTGCCATAAAAGGGTATTTGTCTTTTAACGCGTCACTGAAAATGCATTTTCGTTTTGGCATCTTTTAATCTACATTCAACAAAACAATAATATAATGCCGTTTACTTTTTCAAAAAATGTACAAACAGTTTTGCTTATAAATTTACTTTCTTTTATTATTGTTAACCAATCTAACTTCAGAAAATTCAAGGCACATATCGCACCCGTTCAACAATACTGTATTAACTCAAAAACTTCAAAGTGTTTAGGAGAGACAAAAGACTGTTTTCTTAATGCTTAAGGAATTTTCCAATAACAAAAGTTAGGCAATATTTAGAAACCCCATCAATTATCGTATTGCACCACATAACCTTTTTATTTGTTTATTGTTTGGAGACAGAAACGCGATTTTTTTAGTTACAATCATTTTTTTGAATTATTTTTAAATAAAATATAGTAAATATTTTGAGTTGTGTTTGTTTACATGAAATTTATTGCTGTATTTAATACATTTTATTATAAGAATAACAACATAACTCAAAATACTACTCTTTATAGCAAAAAACAATCATTTGTTAAGGCCAATCACTTCAAATAACTCAAAATAATTTTGTTTTCTTGATTCACAGAAATAAACCATTCCACCAGCAAAAAGGTCACAACATGTAATTTTATTAAGAAAGAATAGTCAGAACTATGGGAATTTTTAACCATAGGTAGACATAAGTGTTATGTATTGTTTTTTGCCAAAAAGATAAAATAAAAATATTTTGAGTTAATACAGTATTGTTAAACGAGTGCGATATGTATAAAAATGTTAAAAAATTGCTTTAACGGCAAAAATATACTTTTTAAGTAATTCAGGAGCAAAGTACTTGAAGTAAATATGTTAGATAAGATTTCTGAACCCAGGGTACTTCAAGTAAGTAAGAAAAAACGTGATAAAAAGTTAAAGCACAATTTTAAAGGATTTTGGCACCTTTTTTTTTTAACAATAAAAGATACGTTCTTTTCGGGAAAATAAAAAAAGGGGATTGTTTCCAAATATTTCAATACCATTAATATTATTTTTAGCCGTTGCATTTTGCGAAATAACTAAATAAGCGTCTGTTAAAAAATGTAGGACTTTTCCGGACGCCGATTTTTTTCGAGGACGGATGCCCAAAAAAGAGGACAGTGTCCGGAAAAAAGAGGACGGTTAACAACCCTATATGAATCTGACATGGGTAGAGATGTCACCATAAAATTTTGCAGTTATGTAGACTTTTTGAATAAAAAACAAGTAAGAGCGCTATATTCGGCTGTGCCTTCACATTGGATTTTCAAAAGCCCGAACCTTTTATTTATTTTTTCCGTTTTTTATTTATGAAATATTTCTAATGTTTAAATACTGTAAACCACAGTTGGGCATTCTGCAACGCCGCGCAAATTCCCTCTTTTATCTTAACTACACGTATACAAAGCATTAGAGATTTAAGCTGGAGGTCCATACCATACGTTCTATGCGCTGTGCGTTCTCTCCGACTCTCACAAAAGTAAAATCAGTGTAGTTGTATGTGGCAAGAAACATAACAAATTGCATAGAACGCATCGGCGCAAGTAACGGATAAAGTAGGTTTACTTTCTACTTTTTCATACGTCGCATGCGAAATGAGAAAATGAGAGATGGTTTTGTTATCCAGTGATGACAAATTTTAAATGCT
Organism: Melanophora roralis; assembly: GCA_963583895.1. Classification (NCBI taxonomy): domain Eukaryota; kingdom Metazoa; phylum Arthropoda; class Insecta; order Diptera; family Rhinophoridae; genus Melanophora; species Melanophora roralis. The sequence goes on from OY757187.1 coordinate 65,484,731, forward strand.
ATCAAAAAACATGTGTGTGTGGTAGATTATAGTTTTGGTATATTTTGTGTTAAAAACAGTATGTTATGAAAGAAAATGCTTTTATTATAAATTTTGCAAATAATTTTAAGAATAAATTTCCTTAAAAATAAGTTTTCAACACAAATATTTTGTAGCCAAAGTTAATATTGTTTTTATCGACTACTTTTATATTTTAAGTGTCATCTCTGTTGTGTTTTTATTTATGTAAGTGTAATGAAGAAAATCTGATTTCTCTTCTCTTCACTTTTCGCACAAAACGTATTGCATGTAACTTGGCAAAAACAAACGTATAAAACGTACAGAAATATGATACGCATAGAACGGAGCCACGCATATAACGTATGGTATGGACCTCCAGCTTTATAATCAGTCTCAGATGAGTTTTCAAACATAGCGGATGATTAGCGCTAGTTTGTTCAATTACACTAACAACAATATGGAATTAATATTATCTGAAACTGCACATATACAAGAACAAATGCGATAGTATTAGTGTGCCTATCCCTGCTGTAAACTATCTTTTGCTATCTGCTACAGATTATCGGATACTGGCAATCCAACCAATGATACATAATTGGCACATTTCTTAGTTTAGGTTTTTTTTTTAAATTTATGGACTTTTTTATTGGTTGGTTGGCTTACATGACCATACAATTCGTGCTCAAATATGATTTGGAGTACTAGATCTACCTTATAGCCGAGAGATATCTTAATAGGTCATTCAACATGCACCTTAAAACCTCACTATGGTCATCTAGTTTATAACCATAGCTGCGACAGCGGTCTTTAGTCCGAAGTCCGAGTCTACTTGCGTGTGTATGCACCACTCAGTGGCCCGTTAAGACTAAGAGCAATTTAGCTACATTCACATTCACATTTTTTGGTAGCTTCAAGAAGATGTCTGAAAATTCTGTCCTCTTAACTTCTCCGTGGAATCGCGACTGATATCACATTAGATGTGTGCAGAGTAGAGCGCCGTATAGACAACACGTTTTCCCATTCATTACCGAAGTGGTTCGCAGAGATCCAATCTTAAATAGACGACCTAACCTGACTCTTGACGTATATTTCACTACTCCTGCAATTAAAAGAATAGCAAATATACCAAGATCCTTCGAGTAGACACAAAACTTTACACTACAGTCCACCTTAAAGCCATCTGTGTAAATCGTGGAGTCATAATTTTCTACTAGATAATCTCCACACCATGGATGAAAACCTTGAACTCCTTAAGGATCAAAGTTTTTTTTGGCTTAACAGAAGTTTCGTCCTGGATCGACGGCGATATGCTCAAAATTCTCACTTGGCCGTACGTTATAAAGCTCCGTATGCCTATTATATAAAGATCAATAGAAAACAGGTGCAGCAGCAAAGTGTTCACTGCCTCCGAAGGATTAGACGCAGTGAATTTTGTTAACAAAATAACATTACTTTTGCGATACCCTTTATGTCACTTACATGTTGTTTTGCTGAATGTAACACACATATAAAATAAATTTTTTTGATTTTATTTTTGCATTTGCACACATTTTTGTTCGGTGCGAGTGGTTATAGGTTAGTTGTTAAAAGCTCCTCTAATTCTTATAAAAAAATATGGAAAATAACTTTGTGCTTTGGGTAATAAATGTGTATATGTCCTACCGAACACAATATCAAAGGGAACGCAAAAAATATTTTCAAACGTTAAATGGAAAAATAAATGAAAAAAAGCAAAAAAGATTAAAAGATTTTCTGAAAATGTTAATGTATTTTCATTTCCTGCTTCCAACACTAACATTGCTAGCAAAAGGGGAGAGTATTCAATATAAATTTTGTTGGTACTAAAAGCTAATTTTCATTAAGTACTTACATGCATATCGTCAGCTGAAATGCACAACCACGTAACTTTATTTTTCAAAAGCAAAAATATTTTCTACATAACAAAGGCGGTGCCTGAAAGTTACTTTTTTCCCGGCATTCTGTTTAAAGTCTTATTTTCAGCTAACAATATATAGTATGTACAGTATGTCAAGAAAGTACTTTTACAATACAGAAAAATATTTTTTTTCCAATTTGTATTTACAAAATAAATCATTTTTAATATAAACTATTTTGGTTAAAATATTCAAGAAAATATTTTTTCAAGTAATATATCAGAAGATTTTAAGTAATATATTAATGCTTATTAATAAGAAAATTATAAAAATCAAAATAACAACCAAAAAAAAATTTAATATACAAAGAATGTTTTTGTTACCAGCCATTGTAAATTAATTTTTGAAAAACATAGGGAAATATCAATAAATTTCTTGTAATAACTTGATATATGTTGCCATTGTTTTGTTTCCATCAAATAAAAGAATTTCACAACAAATCAGGAAAGCTGTAGTCAATCAAGCCCACCCATGTTATACACTGCATCAAAATTTATTTGATATTAAGTTCCAGATGTATGCAAGATAAGCGGATTTTCGGTAGTGTAACATACATTGAGCCTGTGACAAATAATGGAGCAATTATTTTAGAAGTCGGTACGAGAGATGGTGGCGTAAGTTCTTGTACAAAAAAAAAATGTTGTGGCGATAGAATTAGACTTGTGGCATTTACAGACCCAAATGCTTGCTTCGAGAGGACATTTGTGTGAAGAATAAAACGTCATTTAATAAATGACTATTTTAATTCTAAATTGCGTTTGAAGTAACTTATTTTTAGTTTTTAATAAACTAGCAATTAACGCGCAGTTAAATTAACGAAATTATTTTTAACAGGTAAAAGCGCTATATTCGGTTGTGCCGAATCTTATATACTCTTCACACTGGTATTTTTATATACCTCTGATCTAGCCGAGTTATTTCGTACTGCAGATATTAAAATAAAAATACTTTGGGCCGGGGTTTGAGGTTGATAGCTATCCTAGTTTTTAAAAAAGAAAATTTTAACGTTTATATGTACAATAAAAATACCTTGTAAAAGATTTGAGATCGAAAGTTGTAACAGTTTTCGTGACCACTTAGTGGTCTTTAGCGGAGTTAAAAGCTTTGAATATTATATATCTAGACTCATGTCTCAAAAAGAAAAAAAATAATAAAAAAAAATAATTGCTTTCGAAGTTACAGCAAGTACCCAAAAAGGTGCAAAAATATAATTTTACCCCCTTTTATCCCTTAGGATCCAAAATTTTTTTTAATAGCTGACGAACTTAATTTGAATTCCACGTGCACAATTTCATTGTGATGGGTGTGTCCATTTTACTTACATTTTTTATTATAACTAAAGCATTTAAAATTTGTAACTTAAAAAAGCTAATGTTTTTGATGGTTTTATTTACTTAGGTAAGCACTAAGCGAACATTGTTTCTGCTCATAATTACTTAAATTGAAATGTTAAAAAGTTTTGATTTTAGGATTGTATTGTGTAAAATATTTTGAAAGAAATATCCTTTAGAAAATGTGACGGGTGGAAGAAAAATGCCCAAAAAGAAGGGACCAGATTATTTATAAAAAATGTTAAAAAAATCAATACCTCACTAATTGTTTAACCCAGAAATAACTTTTGGCTCGCCTGAAAAATTTGTTTTTTTAGAATACGCGGTTGGCCATAAAAACCACAGATATAACCTCTGACGAAAGCTACAAGGTAGGAAATGCCCACACTGTCCGAATTTTATGAAACCTTATATAGAAATTAACTGCTTCCAGGTTCAAAACTTTCAAGGTAAATAAGTAGGCGATGCCAAGCCCCAAAAAATGAAACTCTTAAGACTGGTACTTCAACTGTTCCTATTTTTTTTAATTTTATAAGCATACATAAGACGTCTGGCGTTAAAATTCTCAAGACAATAAGGATGCGGGGCTACGCCCACAAACATTAAAATATCAATATAGGTACTTTTACCTGACTTCCTTTTATGAAACTTTGTCCACGCATTAAGCGCTTTCTGAATAAATATTTTCGAGGCAAAATAGTAGGCGGTGCCAAAATTTAACTTTTAATACTGGTACTTTAGCTATACCGATTTTTTTAAAATTTGTACGAATACCCAAGGTGTCTAGCTTTGATTTCTAAAGGCAAGATATCAGGCGGGGACACGCCCACTAAAGTTAAAATCTCAATATAGGAGCACCAAACGCACCGATTGCTTAAAGTTTTCTGTGCATATACATACATATAAGGCATCGCCCAAAAAGATTAGAATCTCAATACAGGTACTAATCTGTAGATTCAGTAACTTGTAACGATTCGACGATCGTTTTATTTATCGACAGAAATTGTTGTTTGCTGCTACGGCTAAGTTATTAACTTAGAAGTTTTTAACGATAGTGGACAAGTTGTTTTTTATATGTATTTTATTTTAAATAAAATTGGTTGTAAAAAAATTTTAACAAAGCGAAAAGCATAGTTATAGTAAAAATAATATATAATATACAAAATAACCTTTTGTCGATAAAGCTAACAACACAAAAAATATTTTCGTTAAATTAACAAGTATAACGATTGTAAAAATCGCACAAAAGTTTTGCTGTTTACTTAGCAATAACAGCTGACATTAGCAATAGCGAATATCGTTAAAAAACTTTACTGAATCGTTATATTTATTGTTAATTTATTTTAACGATGCAAATATGTATTGTTAAAATAAGTTACTGAATTGCAGCACTTGTTTTTTAGGAATTTTTTAAACTTTTGTTTATTTAATTATATTTTTATTATTACTAGTAAGAAAGTACTTAATATGTAACACAAATAATGGCTTTAGTTTTCTTTTTTTTCTGCTAATAATTAAAGATTTGCTGCTAAGATGATAAAGCATTTTTTAGACATTTTTTTTGAATTATAGCCATTTTTGGTAACCAAGTTCTGGCAACGCTGCTGGAATCAGTAAAATTTTAAACAAAAAACATATGTATTTTATTAAAGATAGAATCTTTGAATATAATTCTCACTTGTCAAATTTTTAATCTGGCAGCAAACGCCATTGAAATTTCTGCTATCATAGTATGGTTTACAATAAGCAGTAAAAAGCGCATGACTAAATTGAATTCATATTAGTTAGTACTTAAAAAAATATATTTATTATTAAAAATAATTGCAATATATATGATGCAATTTTTTATTTTAATATTCCCTAAAAGTTTTAACGTAATGGAAAATAAAAAGGCAAATATAAATAATTCTTTGTATTAACCTAAGTATATATCCACATATGCACACAATTTTTTTATTTTTTATTAAACAATGTCAATTGACATATTGCTTTTTTGGCATTTTCACTTATCTTTAAATTAGTATATTTTCCAGCACTTTGTTTTTCATATTTTTCTCCAACAAAACCTTTGCTTACCAAGTAAGTTAGTAAATAATATTGAAGATCAAGAAGCACTAGTTACCCTTTCATTAAATAACAGTTATTTTTGTTTGAGTTGCCCACGACTCCCACTAACAAATGTGCTTACAAAAAAAAAACTCAAGTAACTAGTTACTCAACATTAACTGAAATTTAAATTACATTTTTATTGTTTTTAAACAAAATTGTTTAACAATCTCTTAATGATAATTCTATTTTTGCATATTTACCTACAATTATAATTATTAATACTCTTACAAAAAAAATAATTCTTCCGTCTTTACGGCCTCATTACTTTGTAACCTATGAAATCATAAGAACTCATTTCACAAATTTAAAAAGACTTCCCTAGGTAATGGAAAATTCTTTAAAATATTCAATTTTTTTAATTTGTATTTCCAGTACATACTCACAGTGAAATTCTTTAACAAAACAAAATACTCAACAAGAAAAAGAACGATCAAAAACAAAATATGATTAAAGCTAAAAAATATTAGAGTTCCTTGTTACTATTTTTTACTTGTGCCCATCATTAAATGATTGTTTGTAGGTTTAAATAACGTTATATTTGAGAAAATATAATTTTGTGTTTGTCAAAATAAATTTTTATATCATTATAACAATTACTTCTTTGTGCCAACTAAATCTGATTGCAGAGAAAGATAGTATGACTGTCGTGATCATGCGCAACCATGTATTTTCTCTGCGTGTAGTTGATTAACGCCATTGAAATGCTCCAGATACGACCATACATTTATATATTTGGTTGTAGGGTATTATATGGTCAACATGTCTGTAAGTAACTTTTTTATTCTTATATTTTTAACATTGAACTTGAATTTTGTTTTATCTCTAATTTTTTTTGCTATTTTGCTATTTTAAATATATGTATGTATAAATATGTGTGTATGTATGTTCATCTTTAATACACAAATCCATACATACATGCATGTGTGAGTACGCTTTTTAATTTGTAAATATGTATGTGTAAAGCAAAAAAGCTTTTGTGTGAATATACATAAATACTTATATATATATACACATATGTATATGTATATGTACATTAGAGGTGTTTTTATTTGTATGGCCAAATTTTACAATTTTTTTATTCTGGTTCGCCGGCCAGATTTTTGTTTCTTTATAGCAAAATAATTAATAAAGCAAAATTTGGAAAATAAAATTCGTTTAAGTAGTATTTAAAGAATAAAAGTCAGAAATGTATAAAAGTAGATGTTTAACCCATACTTCTTATTTTGAGTATTTAAAATCATTTCCGGGACCACTTAAACTTCTCGGATTTGACTCAATAATTATTTGTTTATTCTATTTAAAAAGCCGATAATTCAAAACAAAAACTCCCTAATGTACATACATACTTATGAAGATATTTGAGGAGTGGAAAACAAATACCTTCTGGGTAGATATGAATCCAGTTAGCATTTACAGAAATATTCGAGTGTTTTTTAACTCGATCGCATTATTTAAGTAATCGCTTATGCGCTCGCTCGAAAGGGAATGATACCCTCACTCATTTTTATAAAGTTTGCAATTAAGCTTAACCTAATCCAATTTAAAGCGTATTTATGATTTAATTATGATTGCACACTGTACATTTTGTTATTTTGAAAACAATACATGTACAAACTTCTGTACACACATAGATCTATATTTAATGTAATTCAAGTTGTTTTTCAAAACTTTCTAATTGAGTTTCAGAAATTTCTAACACAATTTCAGAAGTTTATATCAAGTTCATCAATTTCTAATTCAATTTTTGATTCTTTTTATTCAATTTCAGAATTTTCTTATTCAATTTCAGAACTTTCAATAAATTTTTGAAATTTTGTATTGTTTTTTTTAGAATTTTTTACTTGTTTTCCATAATTTTCTATTTGTATTGCAAAATTTTTCATTTCAGAACTTTCTTATTGTAGTTTAGAACTTTCTAATTGTCTTTTAGATTTTTTCCATTTGTATTTCTGAATTTTTTAACTGTATTTCAGAACTCCTTAATTTAAAAAATCTAAAAACACATTTAAAAAGTTCTGAAATACAATAAAAAATTTCTGAATTTGAACTACATAGAAATTTTAGAAATTGGATTAGAAAAAGTTCAGATATAGTTAAGAATAAGTTAAAGCAAAATACAATTCGAAATTTCTAAAATTGAATAAGAAATTTCTAAAAAACAATTGAAACGTGTTCTATGGACATCACATAACAGATTTTAATTTTATTTTTTATTTCAATTCTCTCAGATTTCTGTAGGATAGGTTGGCTATGAATTTCGTGCCGACCTCTCAATTTGTTTCGCGGTCAGATATCTGTCAAAATTCATTAAAAATTCTGCCGTTTTGGTCGACGATTCTGTTAGATATCTTATAGATGTCGGCCACTTTTGCAGGCTCGGCAGGAATGAATTAATTGTATGAACTTTTTGCCTTAAAAAACCAGCCCAATGTGTACCTATTCAAGGTGGTGGTATAGCAATAGTGGAATATTGTTAATTTGCTTTGCCCCAACACTTACACTGCAAAAACTTGGAAGTATTATTATTGGAAGCATTACAAATTTCTTACTTTTTTACTATGTACTATACATTCCGTCTGTATTACTTAGCAGTTTTTAGATAATGAGTTATTTCTTATCTAAAATTTAGGCAGATAACTTAATTTGACAATTTATTAACCTCTTCTAACTTTATATTTTAAACCAGTTTTATCCAACACATCAAAGAAAAAAACTTAAAATGCAACAATGAGTAACTGGGGTCCCCAGGAAAAGGTTATTTTAATGCAAATAAAGTAATAGCTTGTGTAAGTCCCTCTCTATAAGCGAATGTGGTAAGGACTTATTTAACTTCCTATTTGTAAGCGATCATGGTAAGTACTTGCCTCCAATGGCATCGCCATGTTTAAATAATGCGTTCAAATGCAAACAAGTAAAGGTTCGTTTATACGTGACTTAGCCATAGCCACAGAAAACAGCTGTTCGAGCCAACTTATGGGCAACGCTGTATTTGCTTATAGGTGACTTACATTACGCCATAACCATAGAAACCAATAGAGTTTTGGTTGTTATGGCAACGGTTATGGTTATGGCGTTATGGTAAGTCACATATAATTGAACTTTAAGAGTTTTTGGATTTTAGCTAATAACAAAGCAATGTTAGTTTTTGCTGGGTAGATAACAAAAGCTGCATACTTTCCGTCTGTTTGTTTGTGTATTTGTTTCTCGTTTTTCATGTCCAGTTATTTGTTCACGGATGTTTAATGTAAAAATGCTATATGGTTTTTACTGTTGTATTTGTTTTACTTGCGCTACCACTCTTTATAAATCAACCTTGGCAAGGCGCATCAATTTACGTTTCTCTCTGGCTTTATATTCAATAAAGTGTGTTTGCTACGTTTGCCAAATTTTTTCCAGATTTTAGCATTATGATGGCTACACATAGTAAACTTGCTCTGTGTGCCTCTAACACACATGACATTGCATAAGCTTTTAATTACTTGAAATTCTTTTACTGTGGACGTTATGATATTCTTTGAATTTTTTTCTAAGAATTGAAAAAAAGAAGTAACTGTTCTAATGTGAATGTATGGGCAAATATTTCGCCAGAGGTATTGGTAACTAAATATATACATGCATTCATATGTATCTAATTTACTGGAAATTTTCTACCTGGAAATGCTTCTTTACTTTTTGTCAGTGTAGTTTGTTATTTCATTGTTAGATATGCTTCAATAAATAGTTGAATGTTGTTTTGATTTTTTTTAAATATTTATTTTTGTGTATTTTTTTGGTGGCTTTTTATAAATGTTATGTTGAGGAATAGAGACAAAACAAATTTCAACAACAGACCAAAATCGTTTGTGTCGCACAAGCTTCAAATTTCGTTTTTTTTTCAGATAAAAAAATTTGTACAAGGGAATTTAAAACTGCTGGCTCAGCAATATAAAAGCAAATACAACAAACAATTATCAAAAGTTGTTGTATATAATAAAGAATGCCCTACAATTGATACGCAAAATACAAATTTTTCTCAACTTTTTCTTGTTTAACACATGTTCCGGTGTTTTTGTACATAATTATTAAGATGAAAAAAACGCTTTTGGTTTTAAAATAAAAAGTTTTTTTTTTTCCTAAAACTGGAGCAATTGTATAGAATATCCCAGAAACAGACCATTTTAACATCTTCACCTTTATTAAGGCTGAAAATAGAGAGGATAGGTGAGAATGTGTTGTAGTAGATATGTAGGTTCGTGGTAAAAGGTTGGGAGAACAGAGGTATATGTACGAAAGTATAGTATTGATATATGAACTTAAATTGACTTTCCTACGTAACTATCATATTTCGGACATAATTTAAAAGTTGTATAAAGAAACTACAATCTCTAATGGGATAATGTACACACAAAAAATTATCTAAGAAAACTTCACTTAAATCAAGCCATAGCGGTGTCAAAAGTACGGTGAGTACGGTTGTTCTTAAATCAAGTACGAAATTTCTTACTTCAAGTAAAATTTTTCAAGTACGAATTTCTTACTTTTAGCCACAATTAAGCCAAAAAAGGATTGATTTAAGTTCGGAATCGTACTTGATGTAAGCGTGAAAAAGATTGATTTAAGCCGTAAACTGGATTAATTCGAAAGTGAAATGCCATTTTTTTGACTTTTGGAGCTTTATTAATTAAAGAAGAAGAATATTATATTTTATTTTTATTTTATAATTAATTTATGATTTAAAAATTTCATTTTTTGTACTTACCGAAGCTGAGATTCGAACCAGGGATTTCTGCACTGCAGTACAAGCGCGTTACCTCTAGGCCACCGAGACACTTTGTTTTCAAATGTAAAATAATATATTAAAACAATAAGCTTTTTTCTGCTTGATTTGTTGAAGCAATCCTAATAGGCTTGATTTAAGAAAATGTAAGTACGGATCGTACTTAAAAATATTTTGGATAAATTCAAGAATAAAATTCTTGATTTTAGAAAGCGAGTTTTTTTTCTGTGTAGATAACAAAAGATACTTTAACCGTTTAAAAAACCAAATCCCTTAAATTTGTATGACATGGAGCTTAAATAATAATAAAAAGAAACAAGTGGAAGAAGGTAAGAGAGCTTCATAAGTTAAGATAAAAGATATGGATTTTATTAAGGTCTAGTTTTCTAGTATGTCAATTTGCTTTATAAGTCCAGCGAGGCGGGCCGGGTACAGCTAGTTGTATATAAAGGCGCGGATTCAGGGGGAGAAAGGAAATTTTACAAGTATAGCACATAAAAGAGACATTTGAAAATCTATCTGAGTGGAAATATAGGGATACGTCTTCAAAAGCGTTATTATTAGGAACTTCTCTGAGAACTTGCGAATTTATTTGCGGATTAAATATTCTATATTCTAATAAAGCCCAAACAGAACATAAAGCAATTTTCGAAGAAGCAAAAAATATTTGCATTGTAATGGGAACTTTAGTTGAAAAGCCTAGATTTGAAGGAAAAAATCATTTTGAAAATGGCGAAGTTTACTAACGCATCGAGGGCCACATACTCTTAACTAAATCTGTTTTACAAGTCTTAAAAACACGTTTCTCAAAGGATCTATTTTATTTGTTTAACAGCCCTAAACTTCTGCCTTAGAATTTCAATACATTAATTGGTTTAGAAATTTTAATTCCACAACTTCCAGATTTATTAAAATTTAAAAAATTGACAAGAAAAATTGCTTTTACGAAATTAAAGGCTAAAATTTTGCTTTGGAAACTAAAATGGAAAATTTTTAAAGACTGCCCAGAAAATATAATAGTTTTAGCAAGATGTGACCCAGATATTTACCCAAACTTGCGAAAAATATTTATAATTTTTGTTTTACTGCAGGTCAGTAATACTACGGCTGAAATGTCATTTTCCACCCTTCGCCGTATTAAAATATGGTTAAGATCAACCATGACAGAGGACAGGCTTAATAGTTTAGAAATATCGCATATATGTATACATACATATAATAAAATTATCGTGGTTAGCAATAACACGAATCCATTAACTATTAATTTTATAAATATGTTTTTTTGCCTTTTATGTAATTATAAATATTTTAAATGAATTAAGTTTTTTGGTTGAGTTTTGTTTTAAAAACCACTGAAAGCTTGTTTTTAAATTGTGTGCTTCATTTCCTCTCCCCCTCAAAAGATAATGGGCAGTAATATTTATTCGGTATTATATTGAACATTTTGATAAGGGTAATGTACCTTTATTTTAACAAACTTTTAAAACTTTCCCTCCCCCAAGCTAGCAAAAATTTTAGCCTTGGTTAAAGTGATGAAAAATTTTGGCTTGGATAGCGGCTTAAGCCGGGAATAACTTAAGTAAACCAAACAACCTAATCTCAATTTAAAATTGCACTGGCATTTTTGCTGAAACTTCACCATTTTTTATTCCGGGATTGTATGGCTGGCATTTCATATTTTCCTATTGTTCTTCGACTTTATATGGAAGCCCCCTAGAAAGTGGAAATGAAGGGAAGGTATGTCTAGAAAAGATTTTAGGGAGAAAAAATTATTGAGGGTCTGCCTTACATTTTACCCCTGCAAGAGAATTATAGGGATTTGTATGAGTTTTTATCCCTTTGGCGCATCGGGGTTATTTTATCTTACCTCATCCCTTCCATTTTTTTGTTTGTGCATTTTTTTAAACCTCATACAAAAAGGTAAGGGGCTCTGGTATATTGAAACCGAAAAGCCGTGCACTATTCAACTTCTAATTTACAAACATCTTTAATACTATGCAAAAGTTGTACCCGTGTGAGAAATTTTTTCTGAAAACGTAACCGAGCAGTTAAAAATATATGGTTGCCATATTTAACCTGATTATTTAAATTTTGCTAAAAGCTTTTTCTTTTACCGAAAAACCGAATTTTAAGTTAAAATAGAGTTTTAAATGGATTACTTGGAGAAAACTGGGCGTAAGTGTTATCTATATCTATTTAATTATATTTTTTTTGTATAATAATTTTTTAATGACGGACACAGCAAACTTGTGTTCCTAACGAGGTGTATGATCCCTTCTAAAATATCGTTTTAAAATTTCAATTTCAAAGAAAATTCGGTATTAAATTTTAATTCAAACTATAAAGTGTGATGCTTGTTTTAGGCAACATACAGACAGACGGCGCAAAATACGGACAAAATAAAATTTTGAAAATTAAAAAAAAAATATTTCAGTAATTATTATATTATTTTGTTTAAAAGATAGTCCATATTAACTGAACATTCTCATTTTTTTGTTTTTGCAGATTCATCTATTCTTCATAAATAAAGTTGGCAAAAATAATATAAAAAAATTAAATAAAAACCAATTAGTGCATATGAAAAAGTGTTGAAAAAATGTATTTAAAAGCAATATATTTATAATTAATCATTATAATGTTAAAACGAAATTAAAACTTTTAATAAAAGTGTTAACAATAAAGCTAAGACAATGAAATTCCAGAAATAAATTAAATAAATTTTAAAAGTCCTGAAAGTTTTTAAAAACTATTAGAAAGTGAAATTTAAATATTTTAAACTAAAGAAAACAACAACAACTACCAGCAATGTTTTACAGACACAAGGTATTGCTGATGTTGCTGCTGCACATACTGCTGTTGCTGTTTGGTGATTTCTGTACATGGATAAATCTTAAACTAACAGGTAAATTTTTTTAAATCTTTGTAATAAAGTTGTTCCCATAAATAAGATGGACTTAATATATGTTGCTTGTTTTAACCTTAATCAATCTTTAATTGACCTACATTTTAAAAAATAATAATTTTTCTATAAAAACATATTCTATTTCTTTGTAATGTGTTGATTATTTAAAACAAATAAAATTCCACGGTCTCTGTATCCTCAACATCCTCGCACAGCCAGCAGAAATCCGAAGAATTTTTATCCTATTTACTAGCCATATATCTAACATCGCGGAACCCCTCTACTTGAGTAGTAGGTTAGTGACTTTCTATCCAGCCCGGGCCAGGAGACCTCAGATCCTGTCCCTCCAGGAATGGCCCCACTTTTTCCATGACCCAAGTACCTATCAAGCCGTAATAGGAACTTATTGATGGAACCGGCTCACAATCCAACCCATAATCCCAGGCCGATCCTCTACTCGCCAATTCAACAGCAACCTCATTACCGGCAACGTTACAATGACCCGGCACCCAACAGAGCTTAACCCTGCGTGTTGACAAATTCATCCTGGGAGCACGCCTACAGTCGTCTTAAAATCTAGACTTCACGTAATGTCCATCTAGAGCCTTGAGTGTGGCCTGACTGTAGACTTTGGTTGTCACGTTCCCCTCCCTTTCTTATTTATTCCGTGGCCTCATCACCGTTAAAATCTTAGCCTGGAAAATGCTGCACTGCTTCGAAAGTAAAGGGTTTATTCAGACTTCCGGACGAGTGTGGCGTTTTCTAGGCAGAAATTCTGGCGTTGATGAGGGCGACGGAATTAATAAGGGATCATGCGAAAGGGAGAAGGGACGTGGCTTAGCATATGAATTGTAAATTCTGGACAGACCTATTTTTTAAGGAGCAGATCTTAACTCGAACCACTATTATTGGATCTAAAATGCATCCGGCATTTCTTCTTTTTGTAGTTGTTTTTTCCCTGCATTAGAGTATATGATTTGTTTTTATAAATTTCGTTATTATGCTGTCAAGTAGCTACCAAATAAAATTTGAAGTTCCTGCCCATATATGAGAGGTGTAATGCTTTTTGGAAAACAAGTGGTGTAAAGCAATTTTTAAACCGATTTAGGAAATAAAAACAGTTGGACGTGTTCTGCTCAGCGGACATCGCACTGGATCTTCATGCCCAGAGTATAAATAGTTTCTGTCTCCCCAAGATTTATACCATCCATTAATACAGACGATGCAGCTTGGTCTAATGTGCATTATGTTTCAAAAGACAACATTGGATCTTAAGGGCATTAAAATTGACCCTATTCGCAAGCCCCCAAATCGAAGATTAGCATCAGATCACGGCTAATTGTATCATTTATACTCTGCCTCATAGCTCTAATCTCCAAGAAGCTAGGCGTGTAGTCAAATGAGTATGGGAAATACCTCCACCAGAACGGTATATATTGCTAATAAGGTAAGCTAAGGGTGCGCACGCATCAAAGAGCATTGTTTCGAGACCTGTGCTGCTATATCATCCGGCCCAGCAGACTTACTAACGTTAAAATTCAATAAAACCTTTTTAACTGCACAAGCTTGAAGGAAATGTCAGGAATAGTCCCACCTATTCTCCAGCTCGGGTAGTGGTTGATTGCTTTCTGGCAACTGTGAATTACCTGCAAATACTTCAGCCAAAAGGTAAGCTTTATTAACCGGGTCAGTGACTAACATGTCATTTCTTAGTAGAACAGGGATTTAAAAAATAATCCGTTACTCTTTTAACAAATGACCAAAAGCCCTTGTTGCCTTTAGAGGTAGTGCTTTGGCACAGGAAGATCTCGCCTGTTTGCGGTGCGAATCCATAAAGGCGTTATTGTTAAAACGTCAAATTCTGAATGTTTTCTCTCTGGACCTGATTATAATTGTGCAAGTCAGATTTAACCATGATTTATGTCCAGGTCTACTGAAGATCCTTTTGACCGGAATATACAATTTTAATTCCAGTAAAATTATACTTTCAACCATTTTCGCTATTGCATTAACATCATCGTTTAGGAATTTTGAACATTGAAATCACCAGCATCACCATTATACTAGAGTGTGAAAAGCCCGTTCAAAGTTCACAAATAGCATATACGCCGAAGACTTGCTTTAGTTAATAAAGTCGCAAGTAAGTGATCCCACTATGAAGGATATATTTTTAATTTTTCTGCCACTTTAGTCGCAGTTTAGCATCATTTATCGCCCTTATGGATGAGGGGACATGGGGAAGATTGTGTCATTTGGCGCCGGAATGTATGCTTTGCCGTATTCAAGAAAATTAATGTTGTTATTTGTCTCAAAATCTTGTTTTTATCTGGCGAGTTGTGTCAGAACCCGTAAGGATGTTTCCCTGTAGGTCAAACAGGAGTATTGATGTCGTATTAGTAACGTATTAGATATGACCGTTGAGATTATTTTATAAACCTTCCAAAATTTCTTCTGCCAGGCTGCTTTTTCAACTTTTTCTAGATTTGTTGAAATAGTCATTCTTTTGTCGGTTCTGGCAAACCGTTTAACTTCTCGATTTTGCTACGAATACTTGCGAGAAATATTGTTTTCGCACTTCGTTATGAGGTCGAAGATACACAGTTCATGCTTCGGGATTCTATCCCGTGTTCTATTTAAGACAAATTTTATCCGTTGTTAAGCTTATTTCTGAATTTTCAACCGTGTTTATTGCTGAGCGTACGAAGATTACGTTGTTTTTCCTGTAAGGATCTGCCGTAGTGTTCCATAAGCGTCCCATAAGCTGCTGTGTTGTTTTAATCAAATTGTTAAAGCTAATATCTTAGCAGTTTTGTTTGGTTCCTCCTTCCAGCAAAATATATCACTTATAAGACCATATCTTGATTTGTTACAAACAAGATGACAAAACTATTACACCTATTCTTTGAGAATAAATGAAGGAAAAATTTTGTCAGGAACTAACAATTTTCAAGTGGGTGGAATTAGTTTTTATCATTGTTGTATGTAGATTTAACAATGAAATCCGTGGCAACAATAAATTTCCATTAAGACGATACTTTTCAGGTTTTCCTTTATTCTTTTGTTTTACTTTCATGCCCATGTTTTAAGTTGAATTTTTTGTTGTTGTTAGGATAGTAAATTGTTGCTTTGGTTGGGAAGCTTTGCCAGCTGTCGGTTTTTCTGTGTTGCGGGTGGCGCCAACATTGGCACGAAAAGCTGTTATTCCACCAACGCATTCTAATTTGAAAAGTCTTGTCATTTGTCTTTTTTTTTAAAGAGGAAATGAAACACGCGTTGTTTAAAAGTACACTTAAAAAATTATTACAGTAACTGACTGTTAGTTATTTCGGAAGTATTACGTAAAGTTGTTTTTAAATGAAAAAACAATTAAATATTATTTCAATATTTCAAAGGTTTCAACTAAACAAAATTACTGATTTTCAGTTGAAATTAATTTTGTGAGTTATTTCTTTAGTAATATTTAACTTTGTTCTTTTAGACGAATATGTAAGTTAACTTTTTTAAGTTTGAATTTAGATGAAATATTATTTAAGTTTTAATGAATATCTTGTTGGAGAATTTTTAAAAATAAAAATCCAGTTATTTTAATTAGATTTCAAGTTGATTTACATCTATATATCAATAAAGGAATAACGTTACTGACTAACTGGCTGACTGATTCATCATCGCACAACCCAAACGCGCAGAGCTAGAGACCTGAAATTTGGACTGTGGGTACCTTTTCTTATGTTTAGATCCATTAAGACGGGATTTTCTGAAATTCGGACCCGAAGGGGCTTAAAATGGGCCAAATATGGAAATATCCGAAAGTTAATATCTCCCAAACTACAAACTATAAAAACAAAATTTAAAAAGGATCGTATTTTACTCAAAAAATAAGCCGACCCGTGTCTGACATTTTTTCAAAATTTTAGATTCTTAAGGCTAAAAAAGGGTAAAAACCAAATTTTGATAGTGCCCAGGTACACTTTGTAACTTCTAAACGAGTAAAAGTACAGACATAGTATAAAATGCAATTGACAGATACTAAAAAAATATGAATACGTTTTTGCCACTTCTTTTGAGTTTGGACGTTGAGGGGTAAAAAAAGGGTTTAAAAATGGGTAAAAATTCTATTTTGGTACTTTTTGTTACTTTTAAACCAATAGAGATAAATACGTTATATAAATTGCGTTCGAAAGGTATCGACAAAATAAGAATATGTTTTCGATACTTTTTAAAAATTTTGGACCCTTAGGCACAAAAAAGGGTACAAATTACATATTTTTAGGTACTTTTTGTAACTTCTTAACTAATAAAGGTAAAGACATAGTTTAATTTGCGTTCGGCAGGTCAGGACAAAATATGAATATATTTTTTAAACTTTTTGAAAAATCTAGACCCAAAGGGGCAGCCAAAAGAGTACAAATTTATAAAGTGGTATTTTTACGTACTTTTTGTAGCATCTGAACCAATAAAGATAGGAACATAATTTAAACAGCGTTCGACAAGTCTTGACAAAATATGAATATTTTTTTATACTTTTTAAAAACTTAAGACCCTAGGGGATAGAAGAAAGGGTACAAATTACATTTTTGGACATTTTAGGTAATTTTTGTAGTTTCTTAACCAATTAAGGTAGAAACTTCATTTAAATTCCGTTTTGCAGGTAATAGTTTAAGAAATAAAGGCACAAAACATCACCTTCACTTAATAAATTTTTAAAACTGCGCTTACGAAGTAGCGGGTCACGTGCTAGTAAATAATATTTTGAGTGTACATATAATAATGGCTTGTCACTGTTATTGTTGGTGTAATAGATACACGTTGATGTAAAGGTAGTTTGATAAGAAAAGACAAATTGAAAATGTTATTTGCCCGTAAATTTATTTGTATTAGCGTTATAAATACTTTTTTTTCAAAAGCTTTGAAAGCTGTCAGATACAGATACATTAACTTTGTGACAGAGTTATGCTTGAGACTGATTGTAACAAACTAAAACAAAAAGCTGGAAAGCTGCTACTGATCTAAGTTTTTATTAAAAATGTTATATTAATGTTTTAATTAATTTAGTTTATCAAGTATAAAACAGTGATTTCTTTTATGTTTCAAAGGATCTTAGAAATAATTATTAGCAACCCTGTGGATGCTTTTGCAAATGGGCAATTCCAATTTTTACTTATGGCTCAAACAGTTCAAAATTAAATAAAAAAAGGCAGGGTTTTAAGCTTTTAATGGTAAGTAGACAAAAAAGGAACAATATTTCTTCTCAGAATGACCACTAGAAGACTGTGACTGGTATGATCTTAGACATTTTAATTTTAGAAAATATTTACTTTAAGATCGTGCTGTGTGAAATATACCTGAAAACTGACTTATTTTTTTTAATTCGCAAGGGGGCTTAGAGTGTTTTTAATCGTATATGAAACTTTGTTTCTACTTTTTTCTTTAAAAAAAATCTTTTGGAAAATGTGACGGATGTAAAATTTGTTTTAAATGTAAAAAAGAAGAGACGATTACTTTGTATGCGATCATTTTAATCTATTGCCAAACAATTAAAATAAACAAGTAAGAGCGCTATAGCGGCCGTGCCAAATCTTATATACCTTACATTGGTCTTTTTATATACTTAGCCGTCAGATATAGCCAAGTTATTTCGCATTAAAAATATTATAATGAAAATACTTTGTGCCGGGTTTAAAGTCGATAGCTCTCCAAGTTTTTGAAATAGAAAATTTTAAAAATTTAAACGTTTATATGAAACTATACAATAAAAACAACATGAAGAAGGTTTGAGGTCGAGTTTAAACAGTTTTTGACATTCTTCGTATTAAAAGTTAAATAAAAGTTGTTGTTTGTATGAGTTGTTCCCCTCCCCCTGCTCCTATTTAACTTTTTTTTCAAAAATGTTTTTTGTAGAACTTTCAAAGTCGATGGCTGTTATATTTGCCCAGATGTAGCGTATCAAAACAGTTTATAAAAATTTTTCATTTGTATGGGGGGTTTCCTTCCCCCTTCTTCTATACAAATTATTTTTTTTCCAAAATGTAGTCCATACTGTCCAATTACTCTTGTAAAACATTTGAAGTCGATGGCTGTCGTAGTTTCCGGGATAAGCGTATCGAAAATTTTACAAAAATTGTTCATTTATATGGGGCTTCCCCTCCCCCTGAATATCCAAACATTTTTTTAAATGTTGCTATTATAGCTGCCGAGATATAGCATATCGAAAATTTGACAATATTGTTAATTTGTATTCTATAGCTGTCATAGTTTCTAAGCATGAAATATTTCATAAAATTTGTGCAATTGTAGGGGAAATACCACTTCCCCTGATCCTATCTGAAAATTTTTTCAAAATTTAAATTCATATCTTCAAAGTATCCATGCTAAGTTTTGAGGCAAGAGTAAGATATGTACGCAATAAGGAACCTTTTTGCTGACTTTAAACAGCGATTGTCTTATACTATGTTTCCATCTACGTGATTTGCGACAAATCATTTAATTTGCTCAAATTAAGTAATTTGCTACATGATTTCCCATATATTTTTCATATGAGCAAATCATCTCAAATGACTTGATTTGCTCAAGATTATTTCGAAATTTGTCTGTGCAACACTGCGCGGAGGCTATTTTTACAAATGCAACTTTGGGGAATCCATTATTGGTGAGTAACAAATCCGAAAAAATGACAGCTGATTGCAAGGAGCATGCATCAGGTGGGAGCAGTTCTACAAAAACAACTTAATTTATCATAAGAATATCAAGACAGATAACAAAAACTCACAAATTCATTTTCCTCCTTTTAAACTTTTTTTTAGAAAACTACAGTTGTTGTTTGTAAAAAAGAATCAAATACATAAACATAAACAAACTTTGATATATTAATAAAGAAACACCGGTTTCAGCTGAATAACTGAGGCCACCTGATATACGTATCAGATTGAATTCGAACATAAAATTACTTACAACGTAATGGAAACACTTCGAAATGATTTACTCAAAATTACTTAATTTGCTTATAATGGAAACGTACTATTAGAGATATTTCTGATTGTTTGATACCAAAACGTTTCCTGTGTGATTTTATTTGAGTCCGGGAACTGGATTCAAGCAGACACGCAGACGAACATGACTAAACCTATCTATAAGGATCCAGAGTATATATATTTTATGGGGTCTAAAGTAAATATTGTAGAAATTACAAACTGATATACATCCTAATCACTATGTGAAGGTACCGTGAAATAACTCCCAAATGAAATAACTCCCAATGAAAAAATGAAATAACTCCCAATTTTTTTCCATACAAATTGGGAGTTATTTCATAATGAAATAACTCCCAATGCGTTGGGAGTTATTTCATTATTTTTCATTGGGAGTTATTTTATAATGAAATAACTCCCAAATGAAATAACCCCCAATGAAATTTTGTTGGGAGTTATTTCATTTTTTCAAAGTGTTGGGAGTTATTTCATTTTTGTTGGGAGTTATTTCATTTTCTATCATTGGGAGTTATTTCATTTTTATTGGGAGTTATTTCATTTTTATTGGGAGCTATTTCATTTTTGTTGGGAGTTATTTCATTTTTATTGGGAGTTATTTCATTTTACTAAAAGCAAGTGTATATACCAGAGCATTTAAAAAAATTTAATCACGCTAGTATACAAGGTGACATTTATTTAAAAGTTTTGGGGTTTTAAAACCGTGGGTATATAGCCGGCCTTCGGCCGGGCGCAAGGAAAAAAACTCTAGTGGATTCGATCCGCCGGCTTCGCAGTAGCCTTCGGCCCGGGAATATACTTTACACTGTAGTGCATCGGAAGTATTTGCAGCTTCATAACTAAAGTGTCATAAAATTCATGTTTTATTTGGCGAAGCTTTATATGGAAAGCAGTAGAGCTTAAAGTCCATTGCCCGGCCGAAGGCTACTGCGAAGCCGGCGGATCGAATGCACTGGAGTTTTTTTTTCCTTGCGCTAATTAACTCCTTTTTCTTAAAAAAATTATTTAACCAAAAAGGTGCTTAAAGTCCACGCGCCTGTCCTAAAGCTGTAACGAAGCTGGCGGTTTGATCCACGTGAGTTTACTTATCCTGCGTCCAGACGGAGGCCGGCAGTCATTTGGTTTGTTTGTTTAGAAAATAATTTTACGTTAGTAACATCTAATTTATGGATACAAAAGGTTTTCGCATTATATATATGTATTTTAATTGGGAGTTATTTCGTTTTCGTTGGGAGTTATTTCATTTTCGTTGGGAGTTATTTCATTACTGTTGGGAGTTATTTCATTTCCGTTGGGACTTATTTCATAAAACAATTATTTTTTTTGTAATTGGGGGTTATTTCATTTTTGTTGGGAGTTATTTCATTTGGGAGTTATTTCACTTTTCTATGACTTTTATGAAATAACTCCCAAACATTGGGAGTTATTTCATTTTTACCGTTGGGAGTTATTTCATTTTTTTCGATTGGGAGTTATTTCATTTTCGTTGGGAGTTATTTCATTTGGGAGTTATTTCATTTTTTCCATTGGGAGTTATTTCATTTGGGAGTTATTTCACGGTACCCTATGTGAAGGGTAAAAATTAACCAATTTATATTGTTATCATTTTCGTCCTCTTTTAGACGTACATTCGTTGATTTTTAAAATAGAGGGCCGTTTAACGTGGAATTGCCCACACAAAACGACTTGCGACTTGTTAAGCCCGCAAAATAATGATAGTCTTAAATCTGTCCTTAATTCTACCTTAATATTTACTCAGAGCTAAGTCTGTTTATATGACTTTTGACTCGCATTTTTTGAGTCAAGTTTTTTTTTTTTGACCAATTGTGATATATGAGACCTTTTGTCGAAATAAACGAAAATTTAGGCTAATACAAAAATAAGAGTTAGGAGCTTTCTATATTAAGTCTTTCCCTAATAAAAAAAAAATAATTCATTAAGTCGCTAGTTCGTTAGCCACACAGAAAAAAATAAAAATTATTTTTCATTAAAAAATTTGTTAATTTGATTAAAAAAATGTTTAGATTACAACCTATCAAGAAATTCGCATATTCAATTAAATAATTTAATTAAAAATTTTCAATTAAAAATTAATTAATCGATTTAATCAAAACGCAAACAAATCTAAAATTAAATATGAAAAATAGAAACTTTTTTGTTTGTTAATTTTTTAATTTTTTTTCTATATATTTATGTTTATATAATTTAATTATTTATGAATTTATTATTTTTAATTTGTATTGTGACAGTGACGCGGCGTTATAGACTTTCAGTTTAAGCGTTACAGTTTTCCGGTAAAGATCTGTAAGTCATTGAAAGTGTAAAAAAATTTTTCTACTCTTTACTTTAACTTGAATTCTTTTCCTCAAAGAATTCACCCTTTTGTTATCTTTTTTTTTGGGAAAAATATACAAACATATGTACATATGTCTGGCGTTTAAATTTTTCAAATGACCATCATAAATAAGTCGGCGTTCAAAACTATTATTATTATAATCGCAGTGAAAAACAAGATTTGTTTGTTTAGTATGCAAAAATTTGTTAAGAAAAAACCTTAAAATTTTACAAAAATTAAGAAACGATCATTGTATACATAAGTCTCAATGATGAACTCGTATTTCTTAAGATAAGAATTCTCTTTGGATTACGATGAATGAAAAACCAAATCAAATGCAAACAAATACATCTATAGAAGAAGAAGTAGAAAAAAAACAAATGTGGGTCAAATCATAAACATTTTCTTTGAATAAATATTTGCATTATTTTTATTTATAATAACAAACAAATGCGACATTGTTCAAAGATGTCTGGGAAAGAAAGTTTTTTTTTTTTAAATATATATATCGTCAGCTGAAATGCAGTCCAACGTAACTATAAAAAA
The DNA here is from genome assembly GCA_963583895.1 of Melanophora roralis. Classification (NCBI taxonomy): domain Eukaryota; kingdom Metazoa; phylum Arthropoda; class Insecta; order Diptera; family Rhinophoridae; genus Melanophora; species Melanophora roralis. Next base: position 65,507,627 of record OY757187.1, read on the forward strand.
TCCCAAACCGATATTTGAGTGCATTTTTAAAAATGCACTAATTAGCATTCAATTAATTTTACACACAAAACTTGAACAGAATTTCGGAAGAAAGAAACAATTTACAAGCATTGCCTTTGATTTATAGAAAAAAACTTTAGAAAATATATTGTAAACACTTTTGTAAAATTTTGAAAAATATATTTACAGGGTTTTGCATTAAAGCTAACGATATGCTTAATAAAAACAGAAGTAAACCACCCTGTCTGTTAATTTCAAACCCCAACAAGTCTGCTATATTTATTAAAATATAGAAAGAAAAGAAAAAAAAAAAATAAAATTTTTATTAAATGCGTTTGGCACTTTGGCATAAAATATAAATAATTTTTTGGTACTTTTTAAAAATTCAAATATAAATATCACATTAGGGTGGTTGTTAATTGTCAACTTTGTTTTCCCTAACATTACTCTCCCTCGAAATGTCTAAACCTTCCAAGCAAAGACTATATACTTATAAAGATATTGCACTTCCATACACTGTTTTATGACTGCTAAATTGATGTGGATTTATTAAGTGGATTTATTAAAATAGAGAGAGAGAGAGAGTTAATAAAAATGGCGATAGAAATAACAAAAAGAAAATAAGCTCTCAGCAAAACAATTTGTAGGTGTATGTACGTGTGTAGATATTGCCAAAAAATGTATCGTCACAGAAAATGCGAAACGCCTAATCTAAAATATCATATAAAATTTACTTTTTTTATTAAGTTTGGTCCGTGAAGTCAAAATATGTACATCATCTCGCAAAATTATTTTTTTCCAGCAGAAATTAATTTGTTAATTCTGGTTAACTTTTATTAAAAAATTTTTTGTGTTTATTCTCAAAATATTTTTTATTTATACAAGTTTTTTGATTCTCCTGTAAAAGTTTTAACATGTAAGCTAAGGCATTTTGCATATTCCGTGACGATATACTTACATACAAAAGCTGATGCAAAGGAGAAGACGAAAAGTAAAGGCAAAAAAATGGCCATCAAATTTAAAGAATTGAAACCAAGACATATTAATACAAGGTGCAAGAACAAAAATAAGAAAGTCGTTCTTTTAATTCTTATTTGTTTTATATGGATCTTGACACTAATATTGAAAAATAATTTCAATATTAGTTTCAAACTCCATATAAAAAATAAAGAGCACGACTCCCTTATTTTTTTTGCGGCCACCTTGTATCGATATGCCTTGAATAAAAACAAAAACATAAGTACATCGTACACGTCCATACAAACATTAATACATTTCGGTGTACAAATACACATTGTTATTCTTTTTGTTTATTTTTATATGTATATGAATTAAGGCAAAAGAAGTTATGTTTCAATACAGTTTTTGTGCAAAAAGCCGTGATAGTAGCGAATAAATTTCAATGCGTAGTTATAGGGCAACAATGCGTATTTTGTTGTTGTATAAATGAAACCAAGTCGATTCGCAACGAATACAAATTCCATTATTATCAAAATGAAAATAACTGAAGCAAGAAATAGTTTTTCTGAAAACTTTAAATTCATTACTTTAAGTAGAGAGTAGTAAAATACCGCCCTAAATATAATTATTGTTCGTGTACTTTAATTTATTGAATTTAAAAACAAAAAATCTTTAAGGATAATTTTACTTATTTAAAGTTTTTAGTTTTAAATTTTTGATTCTACATATATACTCGTATAGAAAAAATATTACTTTGTTAAATTTTCATTACAGTTTATCAGGCGAATTGGTTTAATTTTATTGTGATAAGATTTTTATTGAAAAGTTTATTTTTTAATTAAAATTTTTTGTTTGTTTTTTCTTTTGTTTTCAGATCGTTTTATTTTTTTATATGTACAGGTACATATTTGCAATTTTATTGTGACAGGTGTGGCTATTTAACTCACATTGTGTTTATTTCAGTGCAAACATCAAGTTCTAAGTTAAAAAAACTGTAATTTTAATTTAATTTAATTTTAGGTTTCGAAAAATTTTCTTTAAAAAAAAAACTTTTTTTATTAAAACGTTTGTACTATGTATAATAGAAATACCATGTAAAAGATTTAAGGTCGAGAGTTTTAACTGTTTTCAGCATATTTTGTATTAAAAGCAGAACATTTGAAGTTTTCTAGATATAGCGTATCGAAAATTTTACAAAAACTGTAAATTTGTATGAAGGCTACCCCTTCCCCTGCTCCGCTCCCAATATTTTTTTTCATTATTGTAAAATTACTTTTTATAAAACATTTTAATTCTATTGCTATTAAGTTCTCAGATTTAGCGCTTTAAATATTGTTATTTAAAGGGGAAATATAACTTCCTCTGCTCCTATCTGAAAAATGATTTCCCCTAATTAAGGTCCCTATCTTTAAAGTACCCGTGCTTTGTTTTGTGGCAAGAGTGGCTGCATTTATTGAGATATATACATTATTTTGCCCTAAAAATGGATTTGGGGTTTCGACTAAATCTCGATCATAAGACCGAATATGATGACTTAGAAAGCGATTGACACAGGGATATTTCTGATTGTTTGATGCCAAACGTTTTATGTGCGCCACTATTTGGATCCGGAAACATGATTTTAACAGTCACACTGATGATATTTTTTTAACTGAAGACAAAAGTTATTTTGGCAAAAAAAATTATAAAAATTAAAGTTTAAAAAATAAATAATTTGAGGTTTTATGTATGCAATTAATAATTTAAAACTTCTAAGAAATGTTAGAAGGCGCTTTATTTGTATAGCTCTCTACACATCAAAATAAGGGTATTTTAATTCAACTCGAATCGACATGATTTCATTTCTACAGCAATAAAATATGTACGTATTTGTACCCTACAACTAGATTATCAACAACTTTCGCTACCGCGTTTGTTTTTGAACATAAGCTGCTTTTGAACAATACTTCTTTGGCAAATTTTAAACAAAACCATCAATTTGCTTAAAAGAATGTGTCTTTTTTGTGAATATACATAGAGGCATACATATGCACGTATGAATGAACGTAAAATCAAAAAAACAGCAAAATAAAAAAAAATAAACATGGAAAACAATGTTTATATTGTATGTATGTACATACATCCATATGGATATGTTGGTATGTATGTATATGCACCATTAATATTTTTTTGACTGTTATTGTTCTTAAAATTTGGCCTCAATTTTTTGTGATCTTTTTTTTTATTTTCTGTCTTCTCTCAAATTAAGAGAGTGTTTTTCCTTTCCCTTTGCCTTTACCGTAACCACCCATTGCAAACTCAAAATTTCTGTTTATGAAATTTGCTCCAAGTGAACCATCTTTATAGTCTATAGTCTTTGTTCCAAGTGTTCCCTAAGTGATGCCATTTTGTGTTCCCAGAAAGTTTTTCAATTGGTCTATGCTTTTTCCATTATCTCTGAGATCTTCTTTTTTCAGATAAAAGCATTTCCACATACTATAGAATATACAAACTTAATGACAAGCTGATATACCCTGATTATTATGTGTCAAACTATAAGAAATTTTGAAATGCGTTTGGCACTTCCAAAAAAAATATATAAACACACTTTTGATATTTAGGGTATTCAAACGGTATGCTATCAAGTCATATTGTCTTAAAGTTTTAATATTTAACAATAGTTTAAAATAATTGTTGTTGTGCTTAACAGAAAAAAGTTCTATAATAATAAGATTTTTTGAACTGTGTTTATTGTTTTGTCATAAATAGTAGAAACCTGAGCCGGGCGGCCGAAAATCTTTAGTGAAGCAGTTGATATTAATAACAAGTCGCAGTTATTAATTTTAAAATATTTTTGAAATTACTTATTTTTCTGTTTTCTCCAGCAGCTGATTAAAATTAAAATAGGACACTTAATTATGAGCGGATGCTCACAACAGTAGTATTTTTTCGTTTTATTTTTTTAACACATATGACTTTATGACTACCTTGTGAATACCCTAATTGATTAAGACTCGAACATACTTACTTGTAAGGGACAAAATTTGCACTGACTGACTTTGACCTGACTTGTTTTTGGCAATTTTAATTAAATACAGTTGGTTCATGAAAATGTTTACAAGTTTTAAAAAAAACTTGTAATGCTTTAGTAGCAATAAAAGTGTCAAGGATGGGAAAAAAGGAAAATCGTCTTAAAAAAATTGGAAATTGGAAAAATTCCTTTGATTTTTCATTTAAAAATTTATTCTAGGACAAATGTTTTTTTGGTTTTGTGTTAATTTTTTTTATATAAAAATCAAATAACAATATATTTAGGATCCAACAAAATGTTGTTTATAAAAAATATTCTTAAGAACTATTTATTTAAAAAAATTTGTAAAGTTTTTCGTGTGTGCATATGGTGTTTATTTATGTAATTTATATTCTAAAAACGTTGACTCTGCTGAGAATTTGTGTCAATTATCCTTAAAGAGTAGTCATGGGGTATGTATGTCTTCTGTTAGTCTTTACACCTTTGGATTATTTAAGAACATACATATTTACAAATTTTTTACATTTTAGATTCTTAAATATTCTAATCTAATTCTTATCCATTTTAAATTTGAATATTTTTTATGCATATGCCCCTGTATGTATGTAAATATACCCTAAAGGAAACCTGGGGACAAGTGTCCCCATGTCAGCACTTTTGTCGACAATTATGGTTCCTCTTTGGCGACATTGTCAACAATACGTCTACAATTTTATATTCAGCATTGCCAGTAATAAAGCTACTCAGTAGAACTGTGGACTAAAATTGCTAAAATGTACTTGTTAATCACTGGTTCCATTGTCCACATATAACCCCAATACCTTCCAACATATAACCCCAACTACCTTCTTAATAATACCAATATCAGTAGTACATTTTCAATGACACGCAAATGTTTAATGTCTATAGCTAAAAGCATTGAATGGGGTAAAGAATGTCAGTAGTACTGTTGACAGTGTCAATAGTGATTCACTATTGACATTTCCTGCAGGGTATGCATTCATACATCCATGTATTTGTCTATTGCTTTTCAAAAAAATTATCTGTTTAATATGCAATTAAAACCTAAAGTGTAAATGAATGATTTATTGCTCATTTTGTTAATAATGTGTATCATAATGGCTTTCGTAACAAGTTTTTAATTAAATTTTTTTTCTTAACTTTTTCCACAAAAAGCAGAACCAAAAATTTTGTTTTATTTAATATGATGCAGCTTAACATGCCAGAATAGAACAAGTCTCATGCCTCACGAAGAACAAGTTAAAAATGAAAAAAGAAGAATTATTTAAAAATTACTTAAAGTAAAAAAAAACATACACGCTTAGAAAAGTTGAATAAATTTATTTGCAAAAAAGTAAAACTGAGTCAAAATTAATCCAAAGTCATGGCATGTGAATAATTTTTGTTTAAAAATTGTTTTGTCTATACGAGGGTAAGTTGTAAGGATTTGAAAATTATTTTTTCGAGGGTAGTATAAATAATTTTCTATTTATTTTTTTTTTTAATTTTGCAGTATGTTTAATTTTAGTTATGCTTATATCATTTTAGGGATAAAGATATACATATTAATAGCAACATGCCCTTTGTTAAGTTACAAAGCGATGTTTTAAACTCGCTAAATATTTATAATTAAAATTAAGCTTTGGCTCCTTACTCTACTTAAACTACCCAATAGTTCTCATTAGTCTGAAGCCTTAATGTGTATTAGAAGTTCAAATACACAAAGACTCCAAAAAAAAATATGTTTTTTTTTCAATAAAAAGAGTTACGCGCTAAATATAAATAAAATTATGGAAAAAGACGATGTATACTTTTCAAACCAGATTAAAGTAAAAATCATACTGTGAGACACAATAATTCGAAATTAAATTGTATTTCTGACCTAAGAATGTATAGAAAATCATGTAAATTCTGCCTTTTATTGCTTATAGCACTTACTTCGCAATTGGGAACTATATTTTAAAAATATATTTAAAATTGCGCTAACGAAGTAGTGGGTTAATTGCTAATCTGGCTATAAATGTGTTATTTAACTAATAAGATCCTAATCCGTTCGTGTCTAATTTGCTTTTAAGGGGATTTACACCATGTGAAATTTATGAAAGTAAATAAAATGTTTTAATAAATATTTTTATAAAATTTATCAAATTATTTTCAGTTGAAGTAACATTGCATGCAAGATTAGGGTGCAGGAGGGATCATTTTTTAAAACAGACAAAAAATATAAAAAAAGTGTTAAATTGGTTAACTCTGGATAGTTAGTTTCAGTGGGATGAAATTGATTTGGTTGGTTGGTTGATTTATACGTGCATTAAGTTTTTTTTTCATTTTTGGTATTAATCACATAAATAATAATAATTCATAAGAAAAGGTAAATGACCATTGCACACACTTACATACATTTGACTATTGCATTGCTTATTTCGTGTCAATTTCATTGTCTCGTTTTTTTTTAAATTGTAATTAAAATACTAAACTAAATATAAAAAGTAACTCTTAATGATATTTATAAAAAATAAACTCCCTATTTTATTAAATTTATTTATTTTTTCCTGCTAAAATGACTTGGTTTAGCAAAACAAAAGAGAAAAAAAAAAAACAAAAAAATTAAATTTCATTTCGTTTAATGCAATGAAGACCCAAAGTGGAGTGTATCAAAAACGTAGTTAATTTCGGTTAGTTAATTTTGTAAAATATGTTTAATAGTCATGCAACGTATTATAATCAAAATTAACAATTCATTAACTTGAACAAAATATTTCGTCCAAATCAGTTTAATCTTGAGTTTAAAATACCAAACACCAACAAAATTAAACTTTAAATTATTTTTTTAATTTCTAAAATATACTTTAGAAGAAATAAATAAAACACGCGAAAAATCCTTTTATAACTTAAAGACAAATATTAAAAAATAGTTAACAACTTGAATTGGGATTTTGTTTAATTTTGTAAAGATAAACAGAACTAATATCTACGCACATTAAATCAAAAACAGTCACAACTCAAAATCATTACTTTTCATGAGAGTCTTTTTTCTACTTCTAAAAACATGGTCTTAAAATGAAGTGCTAAAATGTAAACTTAAGATCTAATCTAATAACTGGTTTGAGAAAGTGGAAGTGATTCTTTTGAATTTTCATTTATAACTGTTTTAAATTAAGTTTGCGAGATATAACGAAAAGCCTAAATGACTGACTAATTTGCAACAAGTAAGAGCGTTATATTTGGCTGTGCCGAATCTTAGATATCCTTCACATTGGACTTTCGAAACTCCGAATCTTTTTTTACTTTTATCCGTTTTTTTATTAATAAATTTTTTTAATTTTTAAAAAGGGAACGATGTCATATTTTAACCCTCTAAGGGTGATTAGGGCAGCTGTAGGGGTTTTACCCTTATTTTGTTAAAAATTTTGTTTTTTACCCCATTTTTTTTTTAATTTTTTATGGCAACCCCTTTAGGGCGTGGAGATAGGGGGTAAGTCTGTACTAGAAATATATTTGCAAGGAGAAACAAATGGGGTCGGTCGTACTCTTTATTTCTCTAAGGCCGACTTTGCGGAAGTTATGGGGGTTTTTAAATAATTTTTGTTAATTTTTTATGGCAACCGTTTGGGAGAAAAAACTTATGATGGTCTGTAATACATTTCATTTCTCTAGAAACGATTCCAGAGAAGTTGTAGGGGGTGTAACCATATTTTTTCTTAAATTTTGTATGGCAACTAAGTTAGCGGCTGAAGATAGAGGATAAGTATGTTCCAAAAAAATGTTTGGGAGGACAAATTATTTAGGGTCGGTTTTACATTTTATCTTTGTAGAAGAACCCTGGAAGGTGTAAAAGCGATTAAAAAAATTAAAAAAAATGAAACTTTGTGTGGCAGCCCTGCTAGGGGGCGGAAATAGGGTGTAAGTATGTTCGTGGGGAAAAATTAATGCGAATCAGTCTTACATTGCACATTGTACGCGGACACTTCGGGGAAGTTGTAGAGGTTTTTATGTACAAATAAATAAACAGAGGAAGTCTTGGCTTTTGGCTTATATCTCGGTCAGTTATCGGGCGATTTTGCTAGATTTCAAAGGCGATTTACGGGTCTATGCGACATCGGGGGCTTCAGAAAGTTGATTTTAATCATAAAACAGATGGGCGGACAGATGGACAGACATATTAACGTACATGGCTAAATCGACTTCCATATCTATAAGGATCCAGAATATATACACTTTATGGGGTCGCAAATAGATAATAAAGGAAGTACAAACGGAATGACAAACTTATATATCACTTATGTAAAGGTGAATGGTATAAAAGCTATATTTTATACGCTAAGGTAGTCTTGTTATTTCTAAAACATTATTAAATATTGAAATACAATTTAAATTGTGTTCGACAGGCCTAAAAAATATAAATACGTTTCTGGTACTTGTTTTAAATTTTAATCCTAAGGGGCAGAAAAAACAATAAACATTTAACTTTCGTAGTTAGGTTAGGTTACGAAGGGTAGTGTCGAGTGTGATTTACCACCTCGACTCAGAGTCCTATAGGCCCCTTGTGAATCCCTTCATAAGAGTCGAAAAGAGATGGGACATGTATGACAAAGAAAATAGTAGGTAGAACGATGCAGGAGTAAGAGCAAGAAGGCCGCTGGAAAAAAAAATCAAAAAAAAGTAAGAGTTCGTCAGTCGCGCGTAGACGATACAACCACCTATCTACCCAGCCACCCAACCCCTTTGATGTATGTTGCTCCCCAGTCCACAGCTAGATACCTTACCAAGAGTACTTTTTTGGTACTTTTTTAAAATTTTTAAAAGAGATAAAAAAGGCTAAAAATTATATTTTGGTTTCTTTAAGGCCCATTTGTTAACTTCCAAAACAATTAAGATAAAAACATAGTTTAAATTGAGATCGATATGTCTGGAAAAATTATGATTTTTATATTTTCGTACTTTCGAGGTACTTTCGTAGCTTTTAAACTCATAAAGATAAAGCTGCGTTATTCATTTAAATTTTTATTACTTTTTAAGAATAACATACCTCTGTTAAATAAGTATTATCAGGTTATTTAGGCGAAACATGCTACAATAGATTCTGATTTTGACCAAATTTGGAAATGTCACCAACTTCTGTGGCCCAGGCTGGATAGGATGGGCACTAACCTACTGTTCAAGCAGAGCAGGGGGTTCTAGAGTGCATTTTTAGGACACTCGCATCGCACTGAGATGTGTGGTCTATGACGAGCAAATGGGCTAAGAGCTCTCCGGATTTCTGCAGGTTTTGCGAGGTTTAGGAGGAGGAGATGGAGACTGTGCCCTAGACTGCAGATCTGCTGACAAAGATGTTTTTTTAAAGGGATTCACAATGAGCCTAGGTGCCTCTGGGAGGAGGTAGCGAGTTGCACTCGTCACTACCCTTTTGTAACCTAACCTTACCAACCCTGCAGGTTTGAAAAAAAGTTTGCGGCAGGACCTTCGTTTAAAGGGTTATACTCTTTATTATGTTAAGATATTGAAAAAATTATACTTGATTGCTATAATGTTTTAAAATCTAAGAATATTATAAATTTTTTATTTGCTTTTATTTTTTTTTTTATTTTTTGTCTATCCATACCACCTACAAAAGAAAACAATCTCTTGAATACAAATTTAATTTTAATAATTGTTAATTGTTCTTTAAAGGCATCATTAATATGTATGAGTTGTTTATCTAGATCGGATTTCAAAGTAAAGCCGCATTTTTTTCATCTTTATTTTTAAAATTTGAAATCATTTCCTGACGTGTTTTGTTAACATACTGCTATCAGCATAACCAAAATTATAAGGGGGCAGATTGATATGAAAAAATTAATTCTATTAAGTAAGTAAATTTAATTAAATGCGATAAGAAATATGCAGAAATTAAATTTTTTTAGAACTTTAATTTTTCTTCATGAAAAATTCACACATAATCAAAAGTGAGATAAGTCTCGATCGAAAAATGGGAATTTTAAATCTTAATACCTCAGTCAGAAAAAGATAATCAGACCGACGCACAGTGTGGTGTGGGTGGCCAAAAATGAAAATAATATTTAATTTATAATAAACTTTAGGATTCCAGTAGGAATGTTGTCTGAGAAAGCTATAGAAGCCACTAATAAAGTTTTTAGAAAAATTTGTTTGAACCATACTCGAAAAAAGAGTCGTGTGAATACCAATAAAGACATAATAGAACGAACGATTTTTCAATCTGAACCAAATTTATCTATATACACAAAAGAAACTGGAAGTTATAATAAAAGGAGCAATGAAGAGATAAATAATTTCATTATAGAAGAAAATGCTGGATATAGTTAATAGTAAATTAAATTTAATTAATAAAGGATATATGGGAAGGACATGAATCCTTGCACCGAAAACTTAGAAATTTAAAATTTTGTTATCTTTTATTAATTCAAATATTTGTGCCAAATTTCAACTCTTTACAATAACTTCTCCTATTTATGGCCGCTCGTTATATGAAAACACGACACTGTGCGACGCTGTCCCGACGTAGGTAGAGGACTTTCAATATCAAAATAACACAATTCTTTCAAATTTTCAATGTTGTCTCGATGTTAATTTAATAACGCCAAATGGGCGTTTTTTGGCTCTTGGTTGTTGCTGCAATAGTGTTTACGGCATTAGAATCACATTTTCTTCTTTCCTGTCTTAGGAGTTTGCAAGCAACCGATTTCTTGTTTTTAGAATCTGACGCTTTTGGATTACAAATTTATGCAAATATACATAAATGTGTATGAAAAGTAAAAATTAACATACAAAAAACTTACAAGCGCATTTAATGAGCCTTGTTTTAATTTCCTCTTACTTTTTTAAATTTTTATTCAATTAAAAATGTAAATTTTTTTTTATTTTAAAAGAAAACTTGACATTTATAAGTTAATGTTGAATTTTTTGTGTCTACAGTTTGGTGAAGTATTTTTAAAAGAGTCAAAATTTTATGTCAATATGACTGTGGTGGTACAAAATTCTTAGTGCATCATTTTAGAATCGTATATTTCTACCTGGGATGTTTTCAAGCGTTGTTAGTTAAAAGTTTATCTATTAACTAAATCACATAGTTAATAATCGAAATATTTTTGCTGCGGAAGTTTCTCGCTAGAAAAGAGAAGAAGAGTTTTATTAAAACGAAACACTAACAATTTATCAAAACTCTAGTTTTTGCAACTTTTATTTTCCAACAAGGCTTTTGGAATTTGCTTTAAACAGAATTTTAAGTGATTGGACTGAATTCTAATAACAACGTATTGGGAATCAAGCAAAACGTCTCATTGAATTTTTCGCCTTTTTATGAATATAATTAAGACGAAATCATACTTCAGGGGCTTAATCAATGGTTCAGAAAATTTTAGTCGATTTTGTTGTGGAATGACTCGTGGGCTCGTGCTACTAAACATTTTTTAGAATATTTTTTTTAAATAAATTTCAACGAAATTCTGTCAAAACAATAATTTTCTTTCAAAAAAATAAAGACAAAGACTTGAAAAAAAAATACTTAAAATTGTTAAATTTTTTACAAAAATTACGAATTAACAATTTAAAATCCCACAAAAGCGTTTTGTCTGTCCCAAAGCTAATCAAATTAACACTTGCAATTTAAAACGAACATACACAGAAAGAAAAAATAGGTTCTAAAATTGATAATTTCATTCTTGAATATTTTATAATCGTACTTCAATTTTTAAGTACGATCCGCACTTAGTTTTTTTTAAATCAAGTCAAGTCGGGATTACTTTAAAATATGAAGCAAAAAAAAGGCTTTTTATTTAATAAAATAAAAAATTATAATAAAATAAAGCTGCGTAAGTCAAAGAAATAATTTTTTTTGGGGAATCAATCCCTTTTGCGCTTAAATTAAGCTTTTAAGCTTACATCAAGTACGGTTGGTTTAAATGTGGCTAAAAAAGAAATTCGTTCTAGATAAATCGTGCTTTTATAAAGAAAATCCGTACTTAGTTTAATAAAATCTGTACCCTCCGTACTTTTGACCCCGCTGCGGCTTAATTTAAGAAAGATTACTTGGTTTATTTTTTATGTGTACAAGAGTCAGCAAAAACAAAATTTTGTTCCTGCTTTGGCGAATGTCTTTATAGAATTTAGTACGATTACTACTGTAATACTGCAACTGTAGTAGTACTGGGTTATTTGGGTATTATTTCAGGAAGGAATTAAATAATCAACAAAAAGACAAAAGACGCAAATGCAAACAACTACACACACTCCGTTGAGCTGGTCAAGGAAAAAAAAAATATTCAAAAACGTCAGCACCATTTGTCATGGCTCCTGCCACAGTAAGTTCGTTGGTGATGATTCTTAATGGTTGTTGTTGATTTAATGCTGCTGCTCTTTTTATTTTATTTCAACTTTGTTTGATTTTTGTTGTTCCTTTTGTTTCTTTTGTTAATGACAACTGAGTTTCCAAAAAAAATTTTGGAAAAAAAACATGAGCAATTGCATTGTGACGCTTGTGACCAAGTCCCTCAAATTTTTGCTTATAACTTCAACAATTGAAAATTTCCGTTTGAAAAATGTCTATGATTTCTAAGGATGGTATGTTTTTTTTATCAAAAAAAAAAAAAGTAAGACACTGCAAGAATATAGTTTCTGCTTACAATGATCACTTTAAAACTGTGCACTTACAATTGTAAATTTAAGAGAATTTTGACTTTAAGATCGAGTTGTGTAAAATATTCTTGAAAACGGATTTAATTTTATTGTTTTTACGGTAGTTTAAAGTGTTTCTTCTTTCGTATTTGATTCAATATTTCTACAAAAAGCTATTTTCGCGTACAAAACATAAAAAATAAGAGCCGATTATTTAGTATAAGTACATTTTAAGCTCTTGCAAAAAAGTTAAAAATAATATATGAGCCAATTAGTTTATATTTCAATAACCTTCGTTTTATTTTAGGCGTAAACTCATCGATTTTTTTAATAAAAACCGGATTTTCCCTTATTCGGGCCGTTTTTTTTGTAAAATTAAACCTATACAAATATTTAAGGCAAAATGAAAAATGCGAAGAAATGAATATGCAAATAAGAAATAATTTGAAGTAAATACATATGTGCATATGCATTAAAAAAATACCAATTTCTGGAAAAAAGGGCAATGTTGTTTAAGTTGTGTTGCCTCATATGACAGAAATAAAGTTCCGACAAGTTGGCAAACTGAACTACCCTAAAGAAAGATTTAATTAAAAAAATTAATAAAGAATGCGATGAGATATTTAAAAAATTAAAAGATTTTATAGAGGAAAAAAGGTTCGTTTATTTTTACGCTGGCCAATTTTTTTCAAAACGTATTTGTCCATATTACGTATACGTAATGAGGTACGTATGAAGATCTATAATTATTTAGTTTTTGTTTTTTAATACAAAAAATTTTTTAACAAAACGTAGCATAACATAACGTTACGGCATTTTGTAATCCGATAGACAAACAACAAACAGAACATCAGGTAACTGTTTTTATAACAAAAAATTTTTTTGAGTTTTCCGAGAAAAAATACATACATACTTTTTTTGAATGCAATTTAAAAATTTTATCGAAAATTTATAAGTAGATGATGTTTTTTTTAATATATCATAAGATTTTCAACAATGGGGAAAAATAACAATAATCTATAACTGATTGTCAAGAAATTCCTTTTACACCAACAAAATTTAATAGAGACACTTAGAATTTCGGAATTTAGTGTTTTGTGTGACCACCAGTAGCATATTTTTTAATGTAAATGTCATTTCTGTTAAAAAAATCAACTCAAAATTTGTAATTTTCCCCAAAATCTCATTTTTACAAAATTGGAATATTTTGGCCCTGATCTTCCGTTTTTGCTAAGGTATTTTAAAAAAAGTTTTTTGGGGCTTATTTCTGGACCCTTTGTGGACGTATTTTATGCTTGTTTGCAAAAAAGTTATAGCCACAATCACACAGCGCAGTTCTAAGCTCTGGGCCATAACATCGCAAAGCTCTCTTAAAGCGAGAATTTGCTTGCGATTTGTAAACAATGTAGTCCTTAAAGCATTAAAATATCCTTGTGATACCATATTGTTGTCAAAAGATCTCAAATCACAAATCTCTATACCTGATATACCACCATACCATTTAATTTTTTTAAATTTTATAGTGAACATTTCCTACGGGTCTTGAATTTTATATGACTTAGCATAACGCCATAACCATAACCGTTGCCATAAAAACCAAAACTCAATTGGTTTCCAATGTTTTGCTTATGGCGTTATGGTAAGTCATCTATAATCAAATACAGTGTTGCCCATAAGTTTGGTTCGAACAGCTTTTTTCTGTGGCTATGGTTAAGTCACGTATAAATAAACCTAAAGTGGCAGAATCTTATCATGGTTTGGCACAATTTGGTCTTATTACAAAATGTAACATCGTTGCAGGGACAAAAGGGCTTCTCAGAGTTTATATTAATGGAGTATAATGGCCCTACAACTACGTTTACCGAGACGAGTGTTTTTTTTATGGTAACTCTTTATGTGTCTCTGTCTTTTTTTAAGATTTCTTTACTGTTTTGTGCTCCCTACATCGATACCAAAACATCTTTTCAAGTTTTATAAGAAATTTATTTAAATTGAATTAAGGAAACAAGTTTTGCTATAGTTTTAATGATGTTTCTTTAACTAGACTAAATATTTCTTTATTCTTCTCTTGACCTGTTTTCGCCAAATAATTTTTAAGCTAATTTCGCGTTCGTTCCAAACCTACTCATATGCTTTATTTGTACATTAAGAATTTGCATATAATGACGCAATGAAAAAGCTTTTTTTAATTTCTTTTGAAACACGTAAAACTGTTGGTGTATTTTATGTTTAAGGGTTCAATGACCTTTTCGACTAAAATGCCAAAAATTAAATTTTTAAGGGTAGTATTCATTATTTCAAGTATTTAACATTTTTTGTTTTTTAAACAACGAAAGGTTTTATTGCGACGTAATTTCAGTTGTATTTTTTGCCAAATTATAAAAGCGAAATCTTCCGTCACTACGACTTCAAAAATTTGCAACCCCTTTTATATTTCTATTTTTCATTTTACACTTTTTCGTGTATTCAAAAAATAATTGAATGTGTGTGTTGAAATAACACATGGTTAGAGGCCGAATCCTCGCGTAAAAGAGTGTGTGTTAAATTAATAATTTATTGCGCTGCCAAAAAGCTTCTCGCACTTTTCGTTGTTCATAAATATAATAAGTGAAACGTAGAAATAACAATTATACAAAATCATAAAGTTAAGTAAAGACCGAATAACGAAGTAAATTGTAAATGGAGTATCATTTACAATTTTTATTAATATTTCGAACTTAAGTTATTTTTTTTTTTTTTGGAAAGCAAAATAAACATTTTCAAGCTAAGTTGAAACGATATTAAAAATTCCCAAACAATGATTTCAAATATTTTCTAATAAAACAGAAAGTAATATAACACTTATTTCCGAAACTCACATGATATCTAGAACTTCAGATCTATCAGTCTATCGTCTTTTCTGCTTTAGACGTTGAAAAGGTTAATATATATTAATTTAAGAAAATTTA
Source organism: Melanophora roralis (assembly GCA_963583895.1). NCBI lineage: Eukaryota > Metazoa > Arthropoda > Insecta > Diptera > Rhinophoridae > Melanophora > Melanophora roralis. Next base: position 65,523,176 of record OY757187.1, read on the forward strand.
TTGAACGTCGCACCATTAAAGAGTCTCAACACGCTTATCTTAAAGATAAATCAGCTGAGAGCATTTCGTGACAGAGTGACCGTTCGTCGACTAAAGTTGCATTTTGCAACCTTTTTAAAGGTCTGTGACTTTTTGTGCGACTTCTTTATGCTAACACTTTTTTGACACGCTTTTAAAATTTTTGCCACTTTTGTCCCTTTTTTGTTACGAAAGTTTACCAATTCCAATTATTTGCATATGCGCATACATATACACACACCTGTCATATGTTGGCATTTGTTTTATTCCCAAACATCGCATGCCATAATTTTTTGAAATTAAAAATGCTGAAAGCTTCTGGCATACAGTGGGTTGTTTAAAAAATTATTTAAACGAGCCGTTGTGTCCAAATTTGTATAAATTAGTTGGTTATACTTTTAAATTACCACACAGCGGCGCATGTGCTAAAAGAATTTTTTCTAAGTCAGGGCTGATGAAAAAGAAATTGGCAAACAAATTAGAAGTTACGACCTGTATTTCAATACTGTCAGCTTTAAATTTATTAAATACTAAACCAGAAGGCTGGATTCCAGGTGATGAACTAAAACACAAGTACAGAAACGAGGTTTCAAAAAAATAATACGAAAAAATCAAAAATATGTACTTGTGTATTATTACATTACATCCCATGAGATAAAAAAACCAGTAGGTAGTTAAAATGTACTATTTGCTTTTTACTTAGACTAGTTGTCTGTTTGTCCTCGTTTCAACCAAATTTAAAAAACGATATTTCGATATTCTTATCTAAAGAAAATTATTAAACAGTGCATTTGATATTTTATTATAATAAAATTATATAAAAATTAAATTTATTTTTTCCAATTCCAAGTTTATTACATTTTGTGTGTCTACGTCTTCTAAAGGAATTCACAATGGGCCTGAGGACCTCCGAGTGTAGGTGGCGATTAGGACTTTGCCACTACACTTCGTAGCCTAACCTTACCTTACCTATGTGTTTTTAATGAATGTTTTCTTTTTGATACGTTTTATATTCTTAATTTGTTGTTATCAATTATTAACTTGTTTTTTTTTTGTGTTGTTGAATTGCTGAATTGTTGATTTGTTTTTGTTTTTATTAGTTGTAAAAACATTGATAAAAAGTTGAATAAACGCTTTAAAAAATAACAAAGCTCCATAAGTAAAAAAAATTACTTAATTTTTAGAATTTACGCTTTACGCTTAAATTAATTTTTTTTAAGTTTACATCAAGTACGGCTTCAAACTTAAAGCAATCCTTTTTTGGCTTAAACATGGCTTAAAGTAAGAAATTCGTACTATAAAAATTGTGCTTGGATAAAAATTTCGTACTTGGTTCAAATAAAATCTGTACTCACCGTACTCTTGATAATGCTACGGCTTGGTTAAAGTAAAGATTACTTGGTCTATTCTTTGTGTTTAGTATTCTAAGCCAATCTTATACTTGCTTATCACAGCAAACATATGTATATGCCAAAAATATTATAATACCAGTCAAACACACACGCAAGCTAACATTTTGGCTTAGGGTATAACATGGCCGGGCCTTAGCGACTATAACTTTCTTACTTTTTAATCTTTTAAAGTAAACTATAAATTATTTTTTAACATCTCTATTAATTGCGAAATATAATAGGTCATCATAAAAATATGTAATTAACTTTTGTTTAAATTTATCATTACAAGACTAAAATTTTATTAAGACACTATTATTGCCTGACTGCGAAAAATATAATTTTATTACCTGAAAATCGATATACATACATACATATGTAAATGTATTCATACATTAAGATGAATGTAGTAGATATCTTTGATTTCTTTTATTTACAAGAAGTTTACACATGCAAGTTTACAGTGCAAAAAACCCCAAAACACTCACATTTTCTCTCTTATTGCGTTTGCACATTTTTGTTGTTGTCAAAATTTACTGTTGTTAAAACTTTATTTGCATTAATATTTCCTCGCACTGCAATGCATATGTGTATTTTGTTGTTATGGGTAGGAAATATCAACAAAAACAAACATAAAGAAAAAATGCTTTTGGTGGAATAAAATGATGCACTTGAAATGATGATCGGCACATGTTAAATAAATATAAAAGCATGAAAGCTTCACAGAAAGGCTCAAAAATTAACCCAACAGTTTTCTTGGTTGCAATTTATACATTAATATGACAAAGTTTACTTAGTCGAGTTAAATTTTTGTTTTGTTTTTAAGTAGTTATATCTTCTATATTATGCTGATAAACACCCCAGCTATTAAATTTAGGATGAGGGCGAATGGCAAATCTTTCTGAGGCTGTTTGGGGTTCTTGTTCTTACAATAGGCTAGGTTAGGTAAGGTTGAACTGGCTGGTTCCGAGGACCCCACATAGATCATTTGTGTCCCTTGTGTTACGTTACCAGACAAGTAAACGGCGGCCAGTTTCGCTAACTTTTTTGGCAAATACCAGAAGCCTTATTTTGAAACAAATAAGGCCCTATGCAGTTTGTTTTAGAGTATGCGAGTGCTGGACAGCGTTCAACAGTCTCCTTATCTCCTGGTACACCATAGAATCTACAATTATCGCTGGCCAGCCATCCTGCTTTTTTGGCAAAGCTGCTGTCCAACAAAGATCCGTTTTCATTCTCACTAGGAGCCTTCAATAGGTCCTTCGCAAAGAGATAAAAAACTCGTCGCCCTGGGGTCTTAAGATCCCTACATAATCCTTGAAACTGTAGTCGAAGTGGTTTTTACCCATTCCTCCGTGGCTCTGACCCTCACCGCAGCGTCTTTATCCTTATTGAAGATCTGGAGTGGAGCACAAACATTTATTGCATTTTTACAGGCAAATGGACCCCTTGCTTTGCTAGTTCGTCTGCCACCTCGTTCTCCTCAACACCCCTTTGTCCCTGAACCCAGTAGATGTGCACTTGTTTCACGACAGACAATCTACCGATGGATTCTTTGCACGTCTAAGCAACTGAGTAGCAAATAAGGTTCGTGGAGATTACCCCGATCGCCGCCTAACAATCAATAAATATGTTTACCTACAAATTCTTCGCCCTAAAGAATAAGGCAAGGGCGGCGATCAATTTGGCTGCTAGGAAGTTTAAAAGGCCGTATGATATCCAGTTTCCGGCAAAAACTGCTTTATCATAGACCCGTCTTTTAGGAAACTACAGGTCCTGTGGTTTAGATGAAGGCCCGCCAACCAACCGTATTCCTTGATAGTTACGCCAGGCTTCCCAATAAAGCTCAGTTTTGGGATAATGAAGTTACTGCTACATTCTACGCTCCCAATAATCTTGCCATGACCATACGGCACCCAAGCGACCTCCTTGTAACGCCGTCTGTGAATATAATAATTGTTTTAAGATCCAAGATTACATCTAGCGCCGCCGTGGGAGTGCTGCGTTGAAAACCAGTTATATACAGTACTGCCAGTCTCTGCACGCTCTCCAGGTGCCTACGATTGACTTGCTTTTTCAGTTCAGTCCACCACACAAGTATCTCTTAGAGTAATATAGGCCTAGCGACTGCAGTGTAGATCCAGTGTGTAAGATTAGGTGTAAGACCCCACGTTTTGCCTAGCATTTTTCTGCATGCACAGATCGCATTGGTCATCCTCTTGACTCTTTCCTTTCATTGAGTCTTCACGACAGCTTACTATCCAGTACCGCTTCTAGGTACTTTGTGTGTCCTTTCAGTACCAGATCGATATTATTCAATCTCGCTGTGGTCCACGGACCAATCATAGTCTTCCTGATAAAAAGAACCAAGTCCGTTTTTTCAGAGCTCACACTTAGCCCCACTTCCCTCGTCTACCGGCTTATTTTAACCAATGTGACCTCTATCAGAAAGCTGATCGCATCAAAATACTTCCCAGTGAAGATGACCGCTACATCGTCCGCGTACACAGTTATTGTAGCGGCTCCCCCCCGAAGTTCTATAAGAAGCTCGTTGACAACTAGCGTCCACAGAATTGGTGATAGTACTCCTCATTGGGGAATAATTTTAAGAGCTAGTCTCTCTGTTTTCGCATTTCCCCACTCCGAACATACATACATACAATCGGACCTTAAAAATTTAAATTTACTCTAGATATTTATATAAGTTTTTCATTAACTTCTACAATTGTTGATATTTTTGTTTTTCTTATTGCATGTTAAAAAAATTAATAACAAATCGTGATGAGGTACTCTTCAGAACTGTAGGGAGATTATTGCAGAAAAAGCAGACAATAGAAATATGCAAACAATTTTAGCACGCAGTACATTACACACATTAAGTAAGGTAGTCAAAAAAGTTATCGTTTTGCATTTTGGGGTTCCCTGAAAAAGTTTTAAATTACTTTAAATTATTTGGTTGAATTATATTTTAAAAATTTTTTAAAAATTTCTTATCTCTTTGTACCAATAAAACACAAGTCGTAAGGCCATACTATTTTTGTGTAGATTGCTGTAACGTCCAAAACTAATTGCCTAACCCGTCTAATCACTTATACCTTTTTCTTAACAATCACTTCTTGAGAGCCCGCTCGCATTTATAGATGGCCATTTATAACTCTTGTGTTTAAAGTACAGGTCGCACATTTCAAGATAATTTCATAAGCTTTGGCATATTCAAACCAAATTTTGCCTATGTTTATGATCTTAACATACAAATTGTTAAACTAAGCAGTTTATAATTTACGATAGCCCCCATCATATTTACTGGGATTTTTTAGGACATGCGAACGGGTTTTATTTTAAAAAAAGTTATCCCAGGATTTTTCTCATATCTCGGTCGCTATTAAGTCGATATAGTTTTTTTTGAAATAGCGCTTTGTTGAGGAATATTTCTGACAGTTTGACACCAAGACGTGTTTTGTAGGACTTTTTTTGGCTTTGGAAACTTAATTTTAACAAAGAGACAGACGGACTTTTATATCTATAAAAATATGTACTTTATGGGGTCGCAAATGAATATTGTAGAACTTACAAACGAAATGACAAACTGATTTATACATATATCCTTATCGCTTTATATAATTGGACTAATAAGTAAAATATATATTTTATTTATCGAAAAAAACAATTCAAAAAAGAACCTTCCTAATAATCACACATATATTACAATAAATATAAGGTGAAACATGGTTTCCCATGTTGAACGTCAACTGTTACTATATAAGATAAAACAATGAAATTAACAAATAACAAATGAGACCTACAGATAAATAAACAACCACCAACTGGCAGAAGGTATAAACGAATAAACAACCAATTTTTAAATAAAGAAATACAATTTAAAATACATATATAATAGTCCTTGGAGAATATTGTGTCATGTGTGTGGAAGCAATTGTATTTTAAATAAATGTGTCTGGATATATTTTCATATTAATGCGTATATTTTAATGCGTATATTTATTAGTTTTCAAAGATAAAAATGTTTCCATTAGATTGAAAAAACTTATCTTTTTTAAGAATTACTAAAAACTATGGAAAATAGAAAATAGAAAATGGAATCACCCATATATTCAAAATTTATCTTAAGCAATGTAAACATACATGTAAAAAGTGCAGTTCTCAGATTGCACTTCAACCACTGTCGTGTGTTGCAATATTGGCAGGAAACGCGTGCAGGAAAACAGTAAACTCTTAACGCACACACACTCATACATTTAAGCTGCACAAAAACGTTTATATAAATATTAGGGGGTACCTCGAATTTTAAAAGAACAAAACTTAAAGTTAAGCACGTATACGATTTTTGTTCTTTTTTTAAGGGCCGAGCGTTTATTACTTTATTTTTTTTTTTTGGTTATAAAAAATATATCTCTAGCTGTCCATGAGTTAATTGTTGGTTGCATGGCAACAAAGAAAGATGCATTGGAGTGCAAAGAAAAGTACACCATTTTGATGGTGTTGGACAAAATTTTTAAAAATCAAGTACTTCCAAAATTCTGTTTCGTTTTTTTTTCAAGAAATAATAAGTATTTTCTCTCGGCAAAAATAAAAATTATAATTAAGTAAAATAATTTTTAATGTTTTTTGTAGCTGTTCCCACCCAAAACTTATTTTGTGGTTGTTAAGTTCTAGCCATATACTGAAAAACACTTGTAACAAAAGTGTTCACATAACAAATAAAGAGTCCCTTTTAGAAAAATTTTTGTATTAACACTTATTTTGAGAAGCATTAGAAATTGACTTGAAAAACTTAAGAAGGACTGCAATTTTTAACAAAAAGTTAATACAAATAAATACTTATTTTGATAAAATAATTTGAAATTTAAAAAAGTTGTAGCACGGAATGCTAGAAATTTTAATTAAAATTGTTAAAGTGTTGCTTACAATTTGCGGCCGATTTTATTAAATAATGCAAGAAAATCAAAAATTGATAATTATTTTAGATAAAAAAATTTATATAAAAAACTAATATATTTTTGTCGAAAAAATTTAATCAAAAAATAATAATAATTTTTGGATTTTTATTTTTTGCATTATAATTACGGTTCCTGAAAACTACAATAATTTTTCGAATCATATTATTGAAAGAACAACCCATGAGTTTACTCGTATCTATTTTTTTTTTATTTGAACAACTTGTGAATACTTTTATTCTTGCGAACTATACGTTTTACAATTTTGGTGCGCAATCATTTGCATCGTTGGTAATCTAGTTAGATAAGAAAATGGGCAGCTTGTTATATCGAATCAGTTGCCCAATATGTTATTAAATTCAAACATCAAAAAAATTAACTTACATTAACGATAAAAATCAACTTGGTTTTATGTCAGGTACAACAAAACGTAAAATATGAGAAAAAACATTAACAAAGTTAAATATTACTAGAAAATAACTGACAAAATTAACTTCAAACGAAATTCAGTATTTTCGTGCAGTTGAAGTTGTCTAGTTGTCTTATTTTGAGCCACATTTAAGCTAAAAAAGTTTTGGATTTAATTTTAAAACCGTTGATGTTAGCTTAAAAGGATTGATTTAAGTGTAAATGAATTTTTATCTAGAAATGTTTTTTTTTTAAACGGGACTTTATTTTATACACTTGAATGCACTTAAATACTTATTGTTAGTTAGTATTAAAAACTTTTTCTGTACTTTCCGTAGCTGGGATTTGAACCTGGGACTCTTAAAACTGCAAACACACTCAGAATATCTTGTAGGTAAATTTAAAAGAAATATATTTTTTAACAACAAAAATTTCACTTAAAAACCAGACCGATTAGATCTCATTTTAAATTTAAAATTTTTTCAGTTAATTTTGAATGTTAACTGACAAATTTAGTAAAATTGCATGAAATTTCTTTTATTTCAACCGAAAAAAACAAAACTACTTAATATTTTTTTTGAATAAAATTGATTTAAATATTTTTAAAAAAATTAACTAAATTATAAAGATACTTTGGTAGCACGTATATTAAACAAATAAACTTCTTAGTAAAACAACTAAATTTTTATGGATTTTTCACTTAACGGCAAACTTTTTAAATAAACGACAATCAGTTAATTTAAAAATATATTGAGTGCACCAGCGTGCTACCATCTATGCCACCGAGACACAATTTGTTATTCTAAATGTTAAAATGTGCTTGATTTTTTGAAGTTATCCCAAATTGTACGATTTTAGATATCTTCAAGAATATAACTTTTGATTTTAGAATGTGTTTTTTCTTTCTGTATACTTGGTTAGTATAGAAGATATGCCGAAAACACACACGTCGACAATTGCCAATGATGCTGCTCTTCTCAGTACTCATAAAGATTATAAAGAGACCCCGAACCTACTACAGAATCATATTTTCAAAGAAAAGAGTAAGGCAAAGTTATGGGAAATAGAAATTAATAAATAGAAATGCGCCCGCAAACTTTTTAAATTACGCTTCCCAATCCTTGGTAATAATCAAATGCTCTCTCAACGTCTTGAGGCAAAATATCTTGGCATTCATTTGGATTGTTGCCTCACATGAAAATCACATACGGACGCGAAATTTTCACAAATTAACCTTAAAACAGCCCAAATTCATGGCTTAATGGCGAATTTCTGCGCTTCGTATTGATTCTAATTCTGCTCTATTACTCGATTTTAAAGCCAAAGTGGTGCTAAAGTATACAATTCAACAATCGGAATCAATATATACTCGTATGTACTTGTATTCAGGAACTGAATATGAAATAATATTTTTTTTAAATAATGTAAACATAAATTAAATTTAAAATTATGTATAATAAATAATTGATTTCAATCCGCTTATTTAATCGGGAAAAGCTAATACATTATAGAGTTTTTCGTATTCGTTCAAACTTTGACTGAACTTTAAGCTAAAAACAAATTATTTAAAATTTCGATTAAACTGCTTGTTGTCAAAAGATCAACATTTTTCTATAAATTTGACCACCTTAATAATTATTTATTGCTCTAAGATGCTTTTTATGCATTACACACAAATATTTGTGGCCCCCTACTATAGTATATACACATGTACGTATGAGTAATATGTATAAAGACAATAACAAACAGAGAAACAACAGAAACAAATAACAATGCAAATATGCAATTTACAAAAACGATGATAATAAAAACAAAAAACAATAAATCAACAAAAAAAAAAACGGAATTGCGTCCGAAACGGCCGCCAGCTGTAGAAAAATACTAAAAGTAAAACGAACGAATGTCAGAATTATATGGTTGTACTTACATACTGAATAAGTACAAATAAAGATAGTCACACATATATTTATATGCCCCACCACATATTGGTGGTTGGTTTTACTGTTAAATAATACATTTATGTTTGTTTATTATGCGCTTGAATATACATACATACTTACACACAATCATATCGATTGCGCTAAATAAAAAAGGCGTAACTTTATTAATTTTTTACTTTACAGAGGAATAAAATAATTTCGTTAAGTTTTTGAAATTTCGCTCACAAAAAAGTTTAAATCCAAATTTTCATAAAAAGAGGCAATAAATTTTATTTTCAATTAAAAAATTGTAATGAATTTGACATTTTTTTGGCAAAATAAGAAAAAAAACTTATTTTAAAAAAATCAAGTTGAGCCTTTTTTATTTTAGGCCACCGATATATATAAAAAAAGAAGTCTGACATTGTATTTGAAACCGGTTAAGATACATATTAATGACCGACTCAGTAAGTGACTTGTAGACAGACAAACAGACTGCTCAAGCAATCAGACAAACAAAAAAAAAAAAATTAATGCGACTGCATTTGTTTGAGACTTTGTTTTTGTGCATATTTTGAATATTCTGTTTATTTTTCTTTTGAAATTAACTCTGCTACATATGTTGACTGACTGGCTGATACAGTGATAGTCAACAGCCATAACCTACCATAATACAAATAATATTGTTACTGTTTTTATATTTGCACATATGTACATACTACTACTACATACTATGTTTTCATATGCTTACACTCTCTCTTTTTCTTGTTGCTTTCAAACTGTTTCTTAAAATATAAAAGAGTAAAATTTTTAAATTTTTAAAGGACAATCATATATTGTGTAGAAAGAGAGAATCTGTCTAATCCTTTAAAATGCATCCAATTTTGCCAGCATTTAAGACGTTAGAAATTAAAAATAAAAAAATTTTTTGCTTAAATTTATTTACTTAGGGTCTATGCGAAATGTTAGTAAACTTATATGATAGAAGAGAAATTATGCATGTATGGTATGCTGCTGTGTAAAATAACATTATTTTACATAAGTAAAATTTTTACGTTTGTAAAAAAAACACAAATGAAAATAAAAATTATTTGAACAAAAAAAAAAAACCAGAAATTCATGGTAAAATAACTTATCAGCAGCGTTGCCAGAAGCCTTGTGAAGAAAATCATCATTTGCCTTTAAAAAAAATCATATTTTAAGGAAAAAAACATCAAGTTTTTTTGATAAGGCGTACCAAATATCCTCTGAGGATAATCACCTCCTTTGTGAGGGATATAATATTTTTTTGGTTTGTATTCGAAACTTATTGGAACTGCGAGTTTCGTTTTATGCTTTTTGTTATGTAGTTATCAGGGAGACTAAAATTATGCAAAGCAATATTGATGAGAGGGAGGGCAAGTTGAGAAAACAAGAGGACGATACATTATACAATTGGTGGGAAAAGACTTGTTTTTCTAACTTAATCTAAAAAGTAATTTATTTTTTGCTAATTTTTATTTTATTTATTTATTTTTTTAAATCAGCTCACAGCAAAATTTTTTTTATTTACCTCATAGTTTGCATGTACTAATTTGGACCGATTTTTAAGATTTTGAGAAATTTCTAAAAAGTTCTTGAAACTACTTACAAGGCTTTAAGGTAAGGAGTTAAAAGAAAATTGATTTTCTAATAATTATTATAAAACTAAAAAAAAATTCAATAGTATCACTAACTGACAAGCGTGTCATTCATTAGGTAAGCGTAAGCATAACGTCGAAAAAATCAAATCATCCTATACATTTGGATGTAACTAATTTTTGTCAAATAACCAATTTTGCATATGCTAAGAATCCTATTATATAAAAAGTTTTATTTTTCGTAGCCTATTAAATTTTGATTGTACGATATATTGTGTTTTTCAAAATAATTTTTTATGGGTTAAAATATTGTATATTCATGACAACCGTCCATTTCATTAATTTTAAGAATAAATAATTATTCTGCAGTTAGTAGTTACGCGAATTACAAAACTGAGTGATTTGGTTTTACCAAATAGGCTCATCTATACATAACAAAAATTTTTGATGGCTGCTATTCTAAGATGGATTTTTTGGTATTTTTATACACAAAAACAATGATGAATTTTAGCGTATGCAGTGTACATATGTTAAGTATAGATAAAAATTTATTGTGGCTAAATTTTGTAGACAAATTATGTATTTTGTATATTCTCTTGAAAAACTTCATATAAAAAATCATCATTTGAGGAAAGAAATCATCAAATCATATTTGTGACAAAAAATCATCAAAAATATGATAAAATCATCATTCTGGCAACGCTGTTCATCAGGTCGTATCATTAAGAATATATAGTTTTAGCCTGTCTTGATTTTTTCTTTTTTACATATAAAGTTTGACACTCTCCCAGTCTTAAAAGAGAAACCCCCCAAGCTTTAGTGTGCCAAAGTCTGCTGCAGTTGTTAAATAAATAAATAAAATAAAAAAAATTTAGTTTTAAAGTTTTCATTGTTGAAATCTTAGGTAATACCAAAAAAGTTTATTTGAGATTTGTTGAATGTTACTATTTCCTGGGGCTAATGAAATTTTATTCACCTCAAAATTGCCAAAATTTTATTTTATGAATACTTTGCTACCGTTTACACACAGCCTTAAGTCCAAAAATACTAATGACTTTCTTTATATTCTCATTTTCATTTTTTTAATTCACATAGTAAAAAAGGTATAAGTATTTACAGTTTGCCATTCCATTTCTAATATCTGCAATATTTATTTCAACGTTTAAGGTATAAATCCTTATAGATAACGACGTAGATTAAGCCATGCCCGTCTGTTTAAATCCCATTTCCGGAGCAAAAAGTAACAAAAATGTAAACCGCTTTTTGACCACTTACTTGACTTCTGGCCTCAATTGGTGCCAACAGGCGCTAATTTTTTATTTCTAAAATCATTATCTGAAAAATTTCAAAAAAGTACCAAAAATGTAAAAAAGTACACTTTGATCGTTTAATTGACTTACGACCTCTAGTTTATTATTTTTTTAACTTTACGGCTTTTAATTTTTTTTATTTCAAGAGTCAAAATTTAAGAAATGTGCAAAAAAGAAACACAATTAAATATTTACCTTATTTTTCTTAATTAATAAAAAATATCAAAAAGGTACCAGACAAGTCTCTATATATTTGTAAGACCTTCGACTGGTCTGAACTTTTGTTTATTAGCTTAAAAGTTACAAAAGTACCAAAATACTAGTTTATTTTCTTAGGGTCTAAAAGAGTTAAACAGGGGGTTAAGTTTTTTTGGGAGCTTAAATTGTAATTGCATCCTTATTAGCTTAGAAGTTACAAAAAGTGCCAAAACATAATTTTTGTCCTCTTTGTCTTTTCCGGTCCCGATTTTCACGACGAAAATACTTTCATATTTTGAGATCTTTTGAATCCAATTTGTATTTTTTTTTTTATTGGTCTAAGAGAGGAAATTTTTACCGTTTTTTTTAACAAACATAGAAATGGTTCTCGTCTGGTTCAAAATTTCTCTTTAATAAACAAGTTTCCGTCAAACGGCATTACAGCAAACAAGTAAGAGTGTTAAAAAATTATCTCCAAACTGCCACCATCTTCTACTTATTTCACTTATTTGCCCACAAAAACTAAATAACAAGGTTTAATAATTAAAATTGGATTTTACTTCTTACGTAAATGCTTACTTATTGTGTTGCTAGTTGTAGAGGTTTTAATTCTAAAAAAAAAACAAATTAATTTCAATTATTTTTTTTTAATTTTTAAGAACTTTTGGTAGAATCTATAAAGCAATCAACTGAGACTTCAGTTAGATGCCTTGTTAATAAAAATTCTCTTTTTGATGCGTGTGTGACAAATATGTTAATTTGTGTTTTTTTTTATAAAAATACATTCATATGTCACAGATTAAATTGCAGACATCTTAATAATGCCTAAAGATTTTCTTTTGTCTTTATTAATGTTTTCAACTCTTAACTGGCGTAAGAATTTTGTCTGTGCTTGATTTTTTCCGTGTCACTTTTGTACAATTATTAACGAGGCCAATAAAGCACGCGTTGCCAACACCTAACTGTGAATAATTTAAAAGAAGTGGGTTATACGAAAATAATTTTTAAAAAAAGGCATTATGGCCAGATTCATCCATCTTACCCAAAGAAATGATAGGCTTAAAGAAAAAATGTTTTAAGGACATATACTGTGGTAATTGCAAAAATTATATGTTGTTTTAAGGAAAAAAATTTTTAATTAAAAATATTATTTTAAAGTATATTTCCTTGTTAAAAAAAGGTGTTAAAATTAAAAATTATCAAGACAAAGGGGTAACAACTACAATAAAAAATTTTGTCGAGCATTCTTAAAGAAGTACAAACATATGTATATGTATTATGTTTCCAAATTATAAAAAGTTTGTAAGACTTATAAAAAAATTGTTTATCGTTCTTAAATAAAAGGGCTTTTCAATTACGTTGTTTGTCTTTCTGAGCTTAAGATTTAAATAAAAGATACACTTTAAATAAATTGATTGCAAAACTTAAAAAAAAAATTATTAAAAAGGTTACCCATATAGGTCAATTAGTTTGTCTTCCTGAACGCAGTTTGCCTTGCAGTACAAAATCTCAACTTCTTCCTGACAGCATATCTGAGGGTTTCGGGTAAAGTATTTTGTTTCGAAATGGTGTTTGTAGTTATTTTGATGGCTGAGAGACACAGAGAAGATCATCAAAATTGAAAGAATTGTGCACAAAAATAATAATTTAAGTAAATTTTACTTGAATCAAGCCATAGCGGTGTCAAAAGTACGGTGAGTACGGTTTTTCTTAAATAAAATACGAAATTTCTTACTCCAAGTAAAATTTTTCAAGTACGAGTTTCTTACTTTTAGCCACAATAAGGCCAAAAAAGGATTAATTTAAGTTCGGAACCGTACTTGATGTAAGCGTGAAAAAGATTGATTTTAGCCGTGAACGGGATTAATTCGAAAATTAAATGTCATTTTTTTTTGACTTATGGAGCTTTATAAAGGACTATCTAAGCGACGGTGTGCTTCGCTACCCCAATCATAGTAAAATTACCAAAATATGTTAACAAAAGCATATATATATATATTTTAATTAACTAATTGCTCCACAAACTATAAGTCAGCCCTACTTTTTAATTAACATATGAATAAAAATTGGGAATTTACCAGGTTTATAGTTTCGGAGATATTCAGAAAGCTTTAGCTAGCAAAAATTCTTTAACAAACTTCTAAAAGTACCAAAATATAATGCTAGCCCTTTAGTACCCCCTAGCGTCAAAATTAAAAAAATTTACCAAAAACATATCAACATATTTTGGTAACCTGACGAATGCAATTAAAATAATGTTTCTACCTTAATTGATTTTAAAGTTACAAAAAGTACTAAAACATGATTTTAGCCCTCTTTTCCCCTTAGGGTCTAATAATTAAAAAAGGACTCAAAAACGTACTCATATTTTTAGGTCTGTCGCACCCAATTTGAATAATGTGTCTACCTTTATTGGTTTAAAAGTAACAAAAAGTACCAAAAGTACCAAAATATAATTTTAACCCCTTTTTTCGCCCTTTCGAACCAAAATTTAAAAAAAAACTCCAGATACCTGTCTGTTTATTTCTTAAGAAAAAAAACAAAACTTTTAAAATTTTGCCTCTATGTTATATACATCAAAAGATAGTAGGTTACAGATGTTTCCCTTTTTGTCCTCTTTTTATCCCTTTCTGGGCCCAAATTTTAAAAATTCATGTGTATTTAAACAAACATGTAAAGCTTAACACGTGTGTTAAATTTCACGTATTTAGATGTACGCGTTTGATCAGTATGGCTTTGGGTAATTTTGTTGGGCAATTAATGACCTAACCTTCCCACGCAAATGGGCGTATTGTGGGCGTGGCAGCAATAATTTCCAAAGAGTACCCTATTGTTCCTTCCAGACTTGAAGTAACTCCCTGTCAAAATTTCAAAAAAATCGATCCACTGGTGTGGTCAGCTATAAAATAGAAACATTCATACATACATACATACAGCCCTTCTATATAAAATATAAGAAGTGTTTTTTATATTATATTTTTTTTATAGATATTAAAAAAATTTATTTAAAAATTTAATTTCTTGTACTTACCGAAGCTGAGATTCGAACCAGGGACTTTCTTCACTGCAGCACACGCGTGTTACCTTTAGGCCACCGAGACACTTTGTTTTCGAATGTAAAATAATAAATTAAAACAACAAGCTTTTTTCTGCTGGATTTGTTGAAGCAATCCGAAAAGGCTTAATTTAAGAAAATGTAAGCACGGATCGTACTTAAAAATTTCAAGAAAGATTTTGGATAAATTCAAGAATAAAATTCTTGATTTTAGAAAGCGAGTTTTCTTTCTGTGTAGTGAAGCACATCGGGGTTTAGCTAGTTTAATGTAAAAAATGCCTAATATTTTTGGCAAAATGCCTTTAAAATTGGCTAATGGCTTAACGCTTTCAGAAATGATTAAATCTAGAAAGCAGTTGGCTAAATTGGGAGCGTTGATTGACTCACCAATAGAGCTGTGCCAAATCGTTCATTTCAGTGATCGCTCAGTTTCGTTCAATTTACAAAAATTAACCCGTTCGTTCAATCGTTCACTTCTGAACGACAGTACGGCAACATGTTTTTTTAAAGATTTGTTTTGACATAGCTTGTGGTTTTGACATTAAAAATAGAAAAAACTTTTTGTGAAATAAAATTTGAATAATCCATATATAAAAATTGTGTAAAAAGTGTATAGTAATCCATAAAAACACAAACACTATAATAAATCAAACTTCTTAGAAAAAGACTGTTAAACCAAATTTAAAAAAATTATGGCAGTGCCACAGCAATGCTCAAAAGAAATATGTATGCATATTCGCAAACTTTTTAAAGCAACTCTTATCAATACACAAACAATCAACTGAAACAAAAGAACATAACATAAAAAACACATCTGAACGAACGAAATTGTGACATAAAAAAGACCTGAAGAAACAAACATTGAACGGAACACAATTGAACGAAAAGCGCTCAGTAAAATAACCGGATCACTTCGTTCAATTCGTTGATCCGTTCATTTTGACCCGTTCGTTCATGAGCTACACAGCTCTACTCACCAACGTGAAAATAACGTGAATCAGGTGGTCAAAATATTTTTATTTCATTTTTGGTGATCTATGGAACTATTTCAGTGAAATGTGAAACTTAATCTAGATTGAGTGGACAGAAATTGCCTCTTCGCCTATTGATACTGATTGAAGTTGAAAGCCCATCAAGTCAAAAAGTACTTTTTTAAAATTTTTGGTACTCTTTATATATTTTAAGGTTATAAGCATAAAAGTATAAAACAAGGAACTATTGATATAAATTATGTCGAGCGTAAATGTAGTGAATAATAATGTTTGGTTTATGAAAAATAAATAAATTATTACTTTATTTTAAAATAAACATACAAAAATAACCTTGTTTTTGGTTTAATAAGTGTTTGGGGCCGGTGATATCACAGGCCTATAGAGTGTGTAAAAGCCAAATGTTATTCCACCTATTTACGTATATATTGGCCACCAAGAAAATTTTTTTGAACTTTATGTCATATTCGCTGTTCAAATGCTTGTATGATTAAATAGTTAAGTTATTATTTTCTTAAAAGTTAAATTATTAGTTATTATAAGCTATTTTTTATTTATATTGAAATTCTGCTAATATTGCACCACAATAGGTGTTATTCAAACAAAAGTCTATCAAATTAGCTGCTATTTATTGTTTCTAATTGTGTTGTTTTGCAAATGCTGCTGTTAGTTTTTTTTTGTAACAAGACAAAAAACAGCAAACTTTTAAACATTAAAATACAATTTTAAACAAAGTAGTTATAAAAGTATTCAACTACATGAACTCTTGCACATAGAGTTTGCAATTTATGCCACTAGACAGTGGCACAAATACGTGTTAAATTACGCTTAAGTTTTATGAGGCTAATTTATCATTCTTATGCACAGAAAAAGCCGAGTGGGCTTTAAACAAGACTTGAATTAACATTGCAATATACATGTATAATTTACTTATAGTCGTAGACATAGGCAAGGTATAAATTCAAATATTATTACCTCTAATTGTATTATTTAAACGTTGAATTTTGTAACAAAAAAACAATCAATTTAATATTTTTATGTTAAAGAGCACGTAAATGAAAAATCAAGTTAAATATTTAAAATACATTGATTAAATGCTTAAGTTAGGCGTTTTAAACATGATCTTCTTTCATAGCGCTAATGATGCATTAACATTTGTCTGAGCAATCGGAGTAAAACAAAAGACTTAAGACAAAAACTTGCTTTTAAAAAATTTAAAATTTTTTAAAATTTTGCGATAAGTTTCTTCTATGCTATTTTATGTAGAGAATTCGTAAATAATTTTTTTTGTTTAAGGCTTAATTTGAATTAAATTAAAAATATGTATCTTCGAAGAAAATTTCAAAAAATATGTTTTTAAGGTTTACTTTTATGGGAATAATTTTGTAAGGATTTGTTATATAAATAAATGAATTTTTTATTTAAATCGCTTGAAAATAATATGCAGGGCGTACAATTTCACATTATTAGTAAATTGGTAAAAACAAATATATGTATCTAATTCTATATTTTTCTGTGTGCGACGCAATTTTTTAAATGATTTTATTGTTTATTAAGACCTATTGTATCCTTTGGAGTACTTTTGTTAAGTATTGAAGTTTCTAGAGCATATACCTATTTATGTAGCTCCTAAAGCATACAGAATATTTTTTTAATTATAACTACTAGGATTCGTCAATCATCAAAGACTGTCAAACTTTTCCAAAAAAAGCGTCTTATTTAAATAAAAAGCTAGCGTTAGAAGGTAAAAGGTTTTCAGCCATTTACAGTTGTTGGCTGATGTAATATAAATTAAAGTTTTGTCATTTGACCTCTTGGTTTTTCTGTACAAGTGCTGCCACAGTACAAAAAAATCATCATTGCTAATTTAAATAAGAACGTTTAAAATCATTAATGTATTTTTAGTAAATTTGTTCTAAATACTGAGTACTGTATTGTGATCACAAGACACATGAACAATATACATGACAACTAGTCAGACAAACAGATGTATATGATTTCATTAAGTAAGGAGGCTATTTTCAGTAGATCCGTTTCTATGAATGAGTGCCTCAGACTTTATTTTTAAGTAGTAAAATCATCTGCAAACACACATTACACTTCATCCTTGTATTTGGTATCAGTATCAGTTGTTAAACATTTTATTAAATTGTCTAAGAACTTTTTTTCGTCTACTTGATACCTATTGGAAGGATATTAAGCTCCTTTTTTAAAAAGATTGCTTGCACGTCCACGTTACGTCCGTTTGAATGGGGGGCTAAGGTTGTTGATTGCTTGGTCACTTAAACCATAACCGACACAGAAACACAGAAAACAATTGTACAGATAAAAACATAATAATAATTTAAAAAGTATTAAGGATTTAATCCCAATTTTTTTTAGTTTATTTATAAGGTTTATTCTAGATTAAGTTAATATCTATGCATTTCATTGGTTTTTACACTAGATCATCAGTAGACTTCAACTAAATTCTTGAAAAGCCTTTTAAATATTTTTATATAAAAACATCAATAAACTTATTGAAAAATGTTTTAAACAAATCAAAACATTCCAGAGCTTCTTTCCAAATTCTAGCAAACAGTTTCTCGTTATTTTATTGTTTGGATTTTTTTTTCCCTTAAAGAACGCAAAAAAGATCGAACAACTGTTCCGGATGTTACAAAACACTATACAAAGAAGGGTATTCTGTGCAAAATTTGCTACATGAAACAAAGTTTGGCCTCTTGTTTGTTAATTAAGATACATATGTATCTCAGCTTAATAATTTTTTTTTGTTTTTTGACATCAGCCATGTGTCTTCAGAAATTAAGTTTTAAAAATGAAATTTATATAAAAATAGGTTTGATCTGGTAAACACTTCTCCCACGATTCTGAAAGTTTTTACATTATTTCGTTGTTGTAATAAGCACTTACGTAAGTATTTCAACCCCCTTTTTTACAAATTATGCTGAGTACACATTATGCCATTTTGTAACGTCTGTCTATCTCGTTATTTTTTGGTGTGTAGCATTAAGTTTTTTAACATTTTACGAATAAAATGTAAACGTTGGTAAAAATTCAACGCAACCAAAACTACAGTGTGTTGCCGCTTTGTAGCACATTGCACATATTAGAATTGTGACACAACAAAATTACATTAAAATGTCTAATGTGTAATCAAAATTAGAAAAGAAATGTTCCATTTAAAAAAAAACAAGGAAAAAAATTAAAGTTGGCCAAGCCCGACCATAATATCTTACACCACAATTTATTTTATTGTAAGTGCCACCGTATGCACAAAGTGTACGCAACTTAAGGTTACTTTCGCATTTAGGGGTTAATTTGATTTTCGGGTAAACGCCTACTATTGGAGGTACTTTAAAAAATGGTCCGCTTTTCGCAAAAATTTGGTTGGATCATTTCTATTTAAAAAAGACTTTTATAAGATTAAATGTGATTTCCGGGAGTTGTACTTATATGGCACCCCTGGTACATTTTTGATTATTCACGACATGTCCACGCAAAATTTTGTGGAGATGCAGTAATATTTAAGGGAGAGTTTAAGGTTTATTTAAACGTGACATAACCATAACCACAGAAAACAGCTGTTTGAACCAAACTATTGGGCAACACTGTATTTGATTATAGGTGACTTACCATTACGCCATAACCATAGAGACCAATTGAGTTTTGGTTGTTATGGCAACGGCTATGATTATGGCGTTATGTTAAGGCACATGTGTATGGGGACTACAAAAAAAATTAACTCGTCATCACCACAAATAAAAGGCTTCGTGCAAGTGCCAAAAAATTAGTTTGTTCGAAATTTCATCAAAATATCTCAGAGTTGGCAAACGATAACGACACTGTTACCGATACCGATACCGGTACCGATACGGTTTATATCTGGTTACGGCTATTAGTGTCGATACCAATATAAGTTATTTCACAAAATACGGCTATCAAAATACCGTTTCCCTTGATAACGGTATAAAAATACAGTTTCCTTTGATACCAGTATTACGATTATATGTTACAGTAATAAAAGTCCAAGAAATTATGCAAGTAGCAACAACAATTTTAAATGTTATTTTAAATAAAATAGTTTTGCTTACTTTACGTTCCACAATTCTAATGCGGTTATTGCTTTATTTTCAAACAAACTTATAGAGGTGATTACAGTCTACATGCTTATTCTTTTTTCAACAATATTTTCGTCTTGCAACTTTTTTAAACAAAGAATTCACGTTACTTTGCTGGTGTTGTTTCATTTACTGTTTTTCTAAGGACATCGTAATGCGTTTATCGTAAATTGCTTATACCAAACAAAAGTGACGCGCAAAATATAATTTATTTTATTTAAAATAAAAATTTTTTTAATTCAATTATGTTTCTAATATTTTTTTAATTATTTTTAATACAATTTTGCAATTATTCCTTTAGGTTCAAGTTCGATCCCTACTAAATTCTTGTATTTTGCGAATGAAGAAAACAATAGTTTCTTAATTTGTTACTTTATAAGCGTTAGTTTTAAAAGGAAAGATTTTTTTTTATTAAAAAATCAAGTTTTTACTGATACTAGTCGAGCAGAACGCTGTTTCAAAAACAGCTACCATTTTCAGATTCAGTACCATTTGATCGGTTGTCAGTGATTCGGTTGTCAGTAATTCGGTTGTGTGCATAAACTATTTTACCCAGTGGCCTAAATACCGTGTGTAGATATGTAAATATATATATTTTTAAATTGCTGTCAAAACTAGAATGGCTTTCTTTTGTGTCATTTCAAACAAAATTAAGTACTTTAAACATTCGAATTGAAAGTAGTGCTCCACAGCAAAACTACTTACATTGAACCCGTTTTTTACTGTAACTACTTATAGTTTGACTGTAAAAAAACTTTTTTTTGTTTGAGATGCCCCAAAAGTAAGCCATTCTAGTTTTGACAGCAATTTAAAAATATTTATTTACCTATCTACATACACTTATTCGTTATTTATTACTTAAATATATTGAATTAATTGCCAAATAGAGTGGTGGCAAGGATACAAAATAATGAGTGTTAGAAGCCATTACAAAGTAAGCTGCATGTGAAGTTTCTGCTGGATACTTTAATAAGTAAGCAAGTTATTTTTTTAGCCTTATAAAAAAAGAAAATACAAATAAACACATTTTAATTTTTTGTTTTTAGTTAAATACGATAAGTAAGAACCTACATATACCGATATACAGATACTGATATACAGATACCGATATAATCAAATAATAATATAATCAATACCGATACTGATGTAACAAAAATACTGATACTGATACCGAAATGACAAAATTTTAATACCATTACTGATACCAATTACGTTATTTCTTTCGATTTCAAACCTCAAAACATCTTCCAAAATGCGACCTGTACTTTGTTCATAAGACTACATTGACACTTAGCCAAGTGGACGGACATGCTTAAATCGACTCAGCAATCGATTCAGAGTCGATTTGTATACTTGAGAGGGATTTTTGACCATTATTTTTGAGCGTTATAAACATCTGCACACACGCATCCTAAGGAAACTAAAGATCTATTTCCAATTATTTTTTCAATTCCCCACTGTGCACCTTTAAGGTGAATTTTAATTTGCTTCGCAAATAGTGGCAGAAGTTTTGGCTAAAAGTATACCAATAATAAACACACAAACACACATAAATATAATAATACATATTATAACAGGAAATGCACCTTATTTAAATAAAATGCAAATGGAAGAAACAAATGAAAGTTGATATTACGGAAACTTTGTAAAAATAAAAAAAATTGTTTTAAACCAAAAACAGGCCCAACAACCCTCTTTATGTCCTCCCTTAACTTAAAATGAATCTTAATGTTAGAATTTTTTTGGTTTTTAAATTTTCTCTCAAACTTTTGAATCGAGCAAATCTTAGTTATGTGGTGATTAATACAAAAGATAGAGTTCAATATCCTTTTTCCGTTGCTGATGTAATTATAGATACTCTGACTAAGAATATAAATATGAAAAGAGTAACAATACAATTCAAAAAGGAATAATAATGAACAAATAATAAGAAACAAATAACCTATCCCAACTTAATTATACTTACGTGATCCTTTTTTGTTTTCTTTGTTCTTTTGCAAATAGCTCGTCTTGTCTCTTGTTACATTTAAATTTTTTTTAAGGTTGTTTAATGCTTCATGCTGGTGGCAATGCATTTTCTTGTTGTTGTTTGGATGCGTTTTGGTTGTTGTTGTTATTGCTGTTGCTACTGTATTGCATTGTTTGCTTTTATAATTTAATTATAATATTTGTATATATTTGCTTATTTTGTACTGAAGGTTTAATTTAATATGTTTCTAAACAGGAAATTGTTTGGTTGTGTGTGTGTATGTGTATGCATGTTACTGAAGCCTATTCCCTTTTTTATGAACCAAAAAAGGGGTTGATGGCAAAAGTTGGTAATTTGCATTTATTTACTACACAAATTTGCAGATTTTTAAGGCTTTTCATTTAGCATACTTTACGAGTCCTTGTGCAAAACCGATTCTATATTAAATAACATAAATGCAAAATGAAATAAGTAAGAAAGGTTTAGTCGGTCAAGGCCGACCATATTAGGCCGTACACCACATATGTATGTACGGAGCTTTATGAAAAAATAGACCCATAATATTTGTATTCAGTAAAATAGTTGGTGGCATAAAGGTCTATATGTGTGAAAAAATATTGAGAAATTGAAGTAATATTCAAGCCATTTATTACCTAAAATGGTTATTTCAGGAGGAAATTTATATGGAGGTTATATCGCAAAATAAATCGATCATATTTTTGTGCAGTTAGAATAATGGTTTGTTGGATTCTTAAAAAACTTGAACGTTTTGGTTTTTTTATAGTAATTCTCATTTTGTTTGATGAGATTATTGTATAAAGACAGAAAATATTCATGAGTTTTTTAAGAATTTGGGTTGAAGTCTACTGATGAGTTGGTGTAAGAACCAACGAAATGCATATAGACAAACTTAACCAACAACAAACCCTATAAATTGACAAGAAAATTGGGATTAAATCCTAAATAATTTAAAAATTGTGTTGTTTAACAACAAGGTTTTGTTTTCGGTTGCCCCTCAATACATTTAGTAATAACCAATGGTTATTCAAATGTAAGGGGAAAAAGAAAATCAAAACAAGCGAATAGCGAATAATGGTTTGTTGGATTCTTAAAAAACTTGAACGTTTTGGTTTTTTTATAGTAATTCTCATTTTGTTTGATGAGATTATTGTATAAAGACAGAAAATATTCATGAGTTTTTTAAGAATTTGGGTTGAAGTCTACTGATGAGTTGGTGTAAGAACCAACGAAATGCATATAGACAAACTTAACCAACAACAAACCCTATAAATTGACAAGAAAATTGGGATTAAATCCTAAATAATTTAAAAATTGTAAAGTGGAAGAAGTTTCGTAAAAAATTATATGAATACGGATAGCTTAATATATAAAGGGAGTAACTTTATTTTGTTTAGTTTACAGTGGAAGAAAAACTTCAAAATATTTGGAATATTAAAAGGATTAAATAAAATTTTTAATGAAAAGAGGCAAACAACTTCAGTTTAAAAAATAAGAAATTATAAATAATTAAACATTTTTTTTGTCAGAATAGGCAAAAAACAATTTAAAAAATTTATTCCTTTTCATAATAAGTTATCGAAATTTTTTAAGTTTAGAAAGATTTTAACCCAATACCTTTAAGCCAAGGGAATTTTTTTAATTTTTTTTATTAAAAATCTTAATATTCTTTGAATAGATTTGGGACAATGTTGCAAAATATCTTTACCAGCTAAACATTATTTCCTGCTTAAATCAATGCGTCAATGTTACAAGCAATTAATAATTTTATGACCTCATAAACATTTAACAAAATGTTCAATTTTACGAGAACTTTTTTATGTTTATTTTCATTGTCTGCCTACTTTGCTTTTATCTAACAAAAACTCAATTACTAAAGCATTTTGGTTAACAGCAAATACATTATGGATATTGTTGTAGCTTCGCTGTTTATGTTAGATTGTTATTAGAGTTGGCCAAGTGACAAATTGAGTTGAAGTACAAATCAAATTTTATATTTTTTAAATAAAGTTATCAAAAATGTGACAATTTGTATAAGATTATTTAATTCTTTAAAAAATAATTTCATATTTAATACTAAAGCATGAATATTTTTATTTTACTTGCAGGTAAGTTTAAAAGTTACCAAAATATAAATGTTAGTAAAAACCTGATTCTTTTCTGAACAAGAAAAAAAATTTTATAACATTTTAAAACTAATCGTTATATCATCATAGATTTGAAGATGAAAGAGTTAAATTCTTGAGTATAAGTAAGTAAACCGCCGTACTGAAAATTAAAAAAAGGACTTCTTATCTTCCTTTAGTCTTACAAAATGTAAAAACATACCTTTTGCCTACTTATTTGACTTTAAGTCTCACTTAGGGTTAATTAAACTTAATTTCACATATCTTGACATAAAATTTAAAAAAACATTCTAAAATTTTGAAAAATATATTTTGATCACTTGATTGATCGACTTTTGAATATAATTTGGGTTAAAAGTCCTTACTTTCAATGCAAAAATATACCAGAAATATGAAAAAGTACTTTCTGTGTACTTAAGTATTTAACTTCTAATTTCAAAAACTAAAAAAATATCTAAAACATAATTTCAATTCCTTTTTACTCTTTTGGGGTCCAAAGCTTAGAAGAGAACCAATTTTTTTTTCAAAATTTGTGGAACGTAATTTGCATTATGTTTTTAGCTCTGTTATCCTTAAAGTTTTAAAAACGCCTTAAAAATACCAAAAAATTTTAATCACCCTTTTTAGGGATTAAAATTTTAAAAAAGTACCTTAACCCAATTTACATATTTTTTCAACCTTTCGAATGCAATTTGCATTATGTTTTTATCTTTATTATTTTGATATTTATAAAAAAGACATAAAGAGTGAATAAATATGTTTTCTATCCTTTTAAATTTTTAATTCAAAATTTTCGGAGACCTTTGGTGTAGAGTTTACAAAGTGGATCTTAGCAGTAAGCATCAAAATATATGTTTTATCCTCTTGTAGTCCTTAGGGTCCAAAATGTCGAAAAAGATACGGACTGGTTTTTTTTGAGTAAAATACGATGCTTTTAAAATTGTTGTTTCTATCTTGATATCTTGAGAAAGCAACGAACTGATTTTCCGCAATTTTTCCAATTTTTAAAATTGTTGTTAAAGGCTTTTATTAGCACCGTTTTTTTGATTTTAACTTAATTTAATATTATTTTGTAACTATATATTTATTTTAAGTATACATGTATGTTCGTTATACGTAGGTGAACATTTATGCAGCCATCTGTTTTGACTTACTTCACTTCTGTATCACCAGTGTGTTCACTGCGAATTTTCCAACAGTGAAACATAATTTATTATTTATTGTTATGATCCATACTGAGAGTGCAGCTTAGGGAAAGGTTATTGAATGATGTATTTACTTGTCAAATTTGTACAATATTGTTTTCATTATTTAGAAAATTAGCCAATTATTCATTAGCTCAAATACAAATGAACCCATTGATTTCTATAAGATTTGAATGTATGCATGTATGCGTGTCTGTAATAGTGAAGGTAAAAAGCTTTAAAATTTTCTGAGAAGCCTAAACCAAATTTTTCAACATTATGTATGTTTTGGCAACAGGCATAGTTTAATTAAAATTTTTATGAACAAAAAAAAAAAAATAAATAAACTGAAATAAAAAATAAACATAAAATGAATTAAAATAAAAAAAAAAAAATATTTGAGTAAAAAAATTATTTTAATTAAATTAAAAAAAAATAATGTTGAACAAATTTGTTTAAGAGCTTTGAAAGCAAAGTACGAATAACATAAAAAAAGGTCAAACTAGTTATTAACTATTTTTGGTCCCATTGTGGTTTGGCTGCTGTTGCTTAAAATAATTGTTTTTCTTTTCGTGTTAACTACGGGATTAACATTAGTTCAAGCTATTAACGTTTCTTTGTCAGCAAAATTGATAGCAACTAATTTGTTTTTAAAATCCTGAAATTCTGACATCTTCTGCCTTAAAAAAGTTTTTAAGCTTAATGGTTTCGCTAATGGGATTTTTTATCGTAAGTTAAAATTTTTTTAATATTTGATGCACATATTGTACATGTTTACAAATAATGAATTTTAAGTTGTATTTAGAGCACACATGCATACACACATACGTATGTGTTTATGTTTTTTAGTTGTCATTATATTAGGTTTTTTGTTTTATGAATAGAAATGCATATATCGACACTCTGGAACAAGACAAACAAACAGAAATTTTCTCTTAGTTATTCATTTTGTTTAGAAGTTTGTCTTAAGACTGCAGTACACGAAATGTTGCAAGTTACGTGCACATGTAGCACTGACGTAACTTTAACGTCATTATAAACCTACTACGACTCATTTAAAGCAAAATGTCCTTGTAATGGTGTCAAAATTACGTCATTGCTATATGTGCATTAGGGAATGATAAGCAAAGCCTAAAATCGATTTTACGATCAATTATTTTAATCTAGATTAATCGAAGCTCATAATCGATTATGGTTCAAAGTCGACTTTTATTTTGATGCTATTTTAAAATGAATAAAACCCTCAAAAAAGATTTTTAAGTAAGTAAACTGAACTTTTCCTAAAGAAAGGTATTATTGAAAAAGATGTACGTACCCATTTAATAATTACAAAGAACGCATGTCATAAACAAATTCAGATAGTTTGACTTCATACATAATTATATACTTTAGTGCAAATATTCATTATAATTTGAATGTATAAAATTAAACAAGTGAAAATTTAAAAACGCACACACAACAGATATACATATTTAATTTTCAAAGACGATAAGTTATTTTTAGTGTACTGTGTAATGAACTATTTCTTCTTTTTTAATTGTTCAAAAATTCTCCATATCTGACACTAACGCTTCATATTAACACTTGAGTTTTCGCCGCAGATAGTTTGAAATAAATTGTATTAATAGAATAATTCTTAAAATTTATAGCATTTTAAAATTTTTTAGGTAAAATCGATTTTTTGGGCTCAATAATCGATTTAGTATAAAATCGCCAACAAAACCCCGATTACAAAAAAATCAATTTTTTTGGGGTCCAAATTGACCTTCGACTATAATCGAAGTCGATTTAACAGTCCCTAATATGCATGTAGCTTTTTACATTTCATGTACTGCAGGCTTTATAGTTTTTATTATATTTTAATTAACAATAATTTTATGTACATATGCGTGTATTTGTAAATTTTTTATTTATAGACACGGATTTTATGAATAAAAACGCATTCTTAGTTGGCCAAATCGTCGTATACGATTTTCTTTAAAACAATGTCTTTAAGACATATCCAAGTTTGTCACTGGCAAATTGTTCAAACTAATTTGTTTGAAAATTTTATTCACCTAGTGTGGCTAGAGGTTTTTCCTTTAACTTTATAGATGTCTTTAAGACGTGATAAACTGGGTTACATGCAGATTTACATCTATTTAGGAACTGTGTCATACAAGTGGTTATTATTCTCACTACCCTTTGTTTCTAATTATTCATTCATAAACAATATTTAGTTTTAATTATTTTCTTTTCGGGATACACTCAGAAATTAACTTTTACGTTGTTTGTATCTTCTCAAAAAAGATAAACTGTTTTGACCATTTGGTTATTAATATGACAATAAGGCTGTAACTTTTTTCTGTGCACTTAAATATGCATTAAACTTATTTTTTTTTTTATTTAAGTTTTGGGCTTTAATAGACTCGAGCGATTGGATAGTTACTTTTTCTGGTAAATTAAATTTTTTTTTGCAAAATTATAAAAAATAATTTTGTAAAAAATACTATATTATAAAATTTTCAGCATATTTGATTAAATTATTAAATATTTATTAGAAAAAGATTTAGAAAGTTGCCTTCTCCAGAAACAATTTTTTAAGTGTGCTGGGTTTTATCTTTCCTGCCTGTCCGCTTGGTGTAAGCATCTATTATATAAAGAAGGGGTGTGTGTGTATGTATGTATGTTTGTATTTTATAGCTGGCCACACCAGTGGATCGATTTTTGTGAAATTTTTACAGAGTGTTACTTCAAGTCTAAAAGGAACAATAGGATACTTTTTTTTTGGAAATTATTGCTGCCACGCCCACACTACGCCCATTTGTGTGGGAAGGTCAAGTAACAAAATTACCCAGAGCCATACTGCTCAAACGCGTAGAGCTAAATACCTGAAATTTACAACACGTGTTAAGCTTTACATGTTTGTTTAAATGCACATGAGTTTTTAAACATTGGGCCCGTAAAGGGATAAAAAGGGGACAAAAAGGGAAAAATCGGTAACCTACTATCTCTTGATGTATATAAGATAGAAACAAAATTTAAAAAGTTTAGCGTTTTTCTTAAGAAATAAACAGACAGGTATCTGGAGTTTTTTTTTAAATTATGGTCCGAAAGGCCGAAAAAAGGGGTTAAAATTATATTTTGGTACTTTTTTGTACTTTTTGTTACTTTTAAACCAATAAAGATAGAAAAATTTTTCAAATTGCGTTCGATAGGTCTTACAAAAATATGATTAAGTTTTTCGTACTTTTTTTTAATTTTGGGCCCAAAGGGGGAAAAAAGGGTCAAAAATATATTTTGATTTTTTTATTCGTTTTTTGTAACTTTTAAACCAATAACGATAGGAACATTATTCAAATTAAGTGTAACAGGCCTAAAAAGTATGAGTACGTTTTTAGATACTTTTTTAATTTTATAGACCCTAAGGGGAAGAAAGGGTTAAAATTATGTTTTAGTACTTTTTGTAACTTTAAAATCAATTATGATAGAAACATAATTTCAATTGCTTTTCGAGACCGATTTTTGGAAATTAGTTCGCACGTAAACGGCTTTTAAAGTTAAAATTTTGAAGGTAAAAAAGTGGGTGGTGCCACGCCCATAAAAGTTAAACTTTTTATGCTGGTACTTTTATTGCACTGATTTTTTAAAATTGGCACACATATAGAAGGCCTCTAATTCCGAAGCAAAAATGTAAGTTTTCAAACTGGTTCTTCTATTGTTGCGATTTTTATGAAGCTCAAAAATATACCGATAATGTTTATTTTCGGTACAAAAACGGATGGCATAAAGATAGACAAACGTGCAAAATTATGTGAAGATAAGGCCATATTCTAGCCAGTTATAGCCCAAAACGCTAAATCCGGGAGGACATTTGTATGGGAGCTCTGTCAAAAAATTAACTGATCATCACCACAAACAACATGCTTTTTTCTTATGCCAAAAAACTTATCTGTTCCAAATTTCATCGAAATATCTGCAAAAATGCGGTCTCTACTTTGTTTACAAGAATACATTAATAAGGCTGAATTCCAAAACGCAGTTTGCCTTGCATTAAAAATTTTCAACTTCTTCCCTTATTCACTCTTTACAATTTGGACAACGTTTTTTGCCTCCAGGACATTAATATATCTGTAAGCACTCATTTGGAAGTAGAAGATATTACCAGAAACATCATCTTTGCTTTCAGGAAAAACTTGAAATTTCGTGATGCAAAGCAAACTGCGTTTTGGAATTCAACCTAACTCCTAGCCGGACGGATGGACTGACAGGTTTTAATCGGCTCAGGAAGTGATTCTGTGTCGATCGGTATAATTGGAGGTGGGTCTCAGACCTTTTTCTTTTGTGAGGTACAAAAATTTGCACAAAAGCATAATAAAATTTGAATATTACAATATAAAAGAAGTTTAAACTTCTTTTGAAAAATATTTGAAATGTGATCCCTGTATCTACATTATATAAAGAAAGGTTGTATGTATTTTTGTATGTATGTATGTATGTATGTATGTATGTATGTATGTATGTATGTATGTATGTATGTATGTATGTATGTATGTATGTATGTATGTATGTATGTATGTATGTATGTATGTATGTATGTATGTATGTATGTATGTATGTATGTATGTATGTATGTATGTATGTATGTATGTATGTATGTATGTATGTATGTATGTATGTATGTATGTATGTATGTATGTATGTATGTATGTATGTATGTATGTATGTATGTATGTATGTATGTATGTATGTATGTATGTATGTATGTATGTATGTATGTATGTATGTATGTATGTATGTATGTATGTATGTATGTATGTATGTATGTATGTATGTATGTATGTATGTATGTATGTATGTATGTATGTATGTATGTATGTATGTATGTATGTATGTATGTATATATGTATGTATGTATGTATGTATGTATGTATGTATGTATGTATGTATGTATGTATGTATGTATGTATGTATGTATGTATGTATGTATGTACATATGTATGTATGTTTGTAATTTATAGCTGTCCACACCAGTGGATCGATTTTTTTTAAATTTTTAAGCGAGTTACTTCAAGTCTGGAAGAAACAATTGGCAAGTTTTTTTTTGAAAATCTTTGCTGCCGCGCCCACACTACGCCCAATTGTGTGGGAAGGTCTGATTATGAATTGCCTAACCAAATTACCCAAAGCCATACTGATCAAACGCGTAGAGCTAAATACATGTTTGTTTAAATACATACGAATTTTTAGAAATTGGGCCCGTAAAGGGATAAAAAGGGGACAAAAAAGGAAAAACCTGTAGCCTGCTATCTCTTGATGTATATAAGATAGAAACAAAATTTAAAAAGTTTTGCGTTTTCCTTAAGAAACAAACAGACAGGTATCTGGAGTTTTGTTTTTAATTTTGGTCCGAAATGGGGGAAAAAGGGGCTAAAATTATGTTTTGGTACTTTTTGGTATTTTTTGTTACTTTTAAACCAATAAAGATATAAACATTATTCAAATTGCGTTCGATAGGTCTTAAAAAAATATTATTACGTTTTCCGTACTTTTTTATTTTGGACCCAAAAGGGTTAAAAATATATTTTGATTTTTTAATGCGTTTTTTGTTGCTTTTCAACCAATAAAGATAGAAACATAATTCAAATTGGATGCGACAGGCCTAAAAAATATGAGTACGTTTTTGGGTCTTTTTTGAATAATTGGACTCTTAGGGGGAAAAAAGGTTAAAATTATGTTTTAGTACTTTTCGTATCTTTAAAACCAATGAAGGTAGAAACATAATTTAAATTGCATTCGTCAGGTTACCAAAAAATGTTAATATGTTAATAAGGGGCTGAGATTATATATAGAAGTTTATAAATAATTTTTGCTTATTAAAGCTTTCTGAATATCTCCAAAACTGTAAGCCTGGTAAATTTCCAATTTTTATGTGCTTAGTCAATAGTAGGGCTGACTTATTATTATTAATTGCAACTTATGTGGGGCAACCAATAAATTAAAACATATGTAAATTCTTTTGTTTACATATTTTAATAATTTTACTATGATTGGGGTAGCGAAGCACCCCGGGGCTTAGCTAGTATTTATATAAAGTAGATGTGTTTTATATTATAAATTGTTTTGTGTGAAACAAAAGGTTGACCCAGATTAGTTTTTTATTAAATGGCTTATTTTAAACACATGAAATTTTTAAATTTTTTTTCGTTTAAAACATTTTTATGAATTTGCTAAATCTCTGGGTAATTTTGTTTTATTGTAAACAAAGATACACTTTTCAATTCAAAATAGGTTTTCTACAATTATGATTTTTATATATTTATGTGCTTATGTACATATAAAGTTATTTTTTTAAAATTGTTCCTTAATTTTTTTTTTTTTTTGACAATCAACTTTTTGTGAATTTACAGAAATTTCTTTCCATTGTGATTTTAAATTATTTGTTTTTATTTTAAATGTTCTTTAACATTTTTAAAGTATTTATACATAAGTATCTCTTGATCAATTGATTATGTTTTACAATATTTTTTTTTACTCACTAAATAAGCTGATGCGTATCAAATGAGTAGACAATAAGATTAGTTAGACGCTTTAAAGTTCATAGACATTTAAACTGGGAAATTAATACATTAATTTTTTAAAAAAAGAGTAGAAAAACATCAAGATGCATACCGAAAGACATAAACATCAATATGTAAGTACACATATGTATGTTTGCATACATGTTAATATTGACGTAAAATAATGTAAAAGTAATGTATACTTGGATATGCAAATAATGCGACACGCACACCCTCGTTCATTGACATACTAATTAATAGAGACCGACCGAACGTTCGGGTTCCGAATATGGTGGAAAGTAGAGTTCAATCAATATTTGGTGTTCAGAGTTTCCCCTAATTTAACCGAACGCAGACTGAACGTTTTTTAAAAATCAACTTGTTGCACAAAAAGTACAAAAGTGTCCATAATAATTTAAAAATACAGATTGAACCGCTTCGTTATTGAAAAAAAAAACTTTTTTGTTCAAATATGAAAACTCATAGTTGTGACTACTAATGCATTAACTTTTATTGAATTCTCGTACATATCTTTCTTATAATTTTAATTTCTTAAAGTACAAATAAAATGTTTGTTTTGGGTTTATAAAGTTGTTGTTTTTTGTTGGTAATAAAAAAATCAATAAAATATTCGAACGTCTAAACTTTTTAGACAACATGCCGTTGGCTTGTGTTAGGTTTGCGTCTGGGTTCGGCCAAACAATAGAAATTTGACCGAAGTTTGGGTTCGGTTTGTTACCAAAAATTTAAGTTCGGTCGGGTTCTATTAATTAATGTAGACTTCCTTAAAATCTTATATGTGAGGGTATTTAATTGTGTAGGAGCACACATGTAGTTTGTGCAACAATGCGTCTGCTAATATTTACACGCACATACATACATACGTTAGAAACCTATAGGGCGTATAAGTAATATAAACGTTCCTTCAGGTTATATTCCTCATAAAACTAAACACAATTATATACATTTATATGTATGTATGTACTGACATACATATGTACATGTGTATTAACACTCTACAGACATATACGTTTGAATATATAAGTGTTTGTTTTAACTCTTTGTAGTCTTGCTGTTGTTTGTATTATGTTTTGTTCTTGTTATCAGTAATATATGTCTGGAGAGTAAAATATGCGTAACACTTTTGTATTTTGTTGTTTGTGTTTTTTATGTTATTCTTTCATTATCCAGCCACAGAGTGCTTCTTTTTATCAAGCAGTTATATTTGTAAAACTTTTTTCTTAAACATGCCTGCATTTTTCACTAGAAATCTATACAAAAATGTCTGAAAAACTCACGCATCACCCCTAAAATAAAAAAATAAAATAAGTTCTTTAAATGAATAAAAAAGAAATGAATGAACGAACAAATACAGCAAAAAAGAAAACTGAAGAGAAGAAGAACAAGGAGTCTGTAAACTGTCTAAGTACTTAAGTAAGAGTAAAGTTTATGTGAAAATTTTTGCCCCTTGGGTGGGACGCAAGTGGAATAAAGTTTATTCACCTGTCAAGTCTACCCCAACAATATTTAAACTTAATGTTTATTAAAGAACCTGAAATCATAGGCTTTAGAAAAAATAAATTAAAAACTATTTTGCATAACTATGCATACATATGTATTTAAAAGTAAACAGAGCATTATGAATGGTACAGTGGGAAAAAGGTTTAAAAAATATGTTTTGGTACTGTATAGGTGTTTTTTGAACATTCTAAAATAATAGATATAGAAACATAACTTTAATTGTGTTCAAATGGTTTTAAAGGTATTAGAATATAAAAAAACTGGGAAAACTGAGGCAATCGCAGTATTTTGCGCATATCAAGGTCCGTAGTAAACCTATCCTAATCATTTTAGATAGCGATTATTTCAGGCATATTTCCGATAGTTTGATAATAATACCTGTTTCGTAGTGCTTTAATTGACTTAGGAAACTTGATTGCAACAGACACACAGATGGACATGGTTGAATCGGCTTCCCTATCTATAAGAATCCAGAGTATATTTACTTTATGGGGTTGCAAATGTATAATAAAGAAATTACAAATGAAATGACAAACTGATATATACCCTTATCACTATGTAAATGGCATAAAAAAGAGATTTCAGATCTTATCTGACCTGTAGGTAAGCATGCGCTTATATCTATATAATACTTATAGTTTACAAATCTTTATTAAATAAAACAAAAAAAAAACAAGTAAGAGCGCTATATTCGGCTGTGCCGAATCTTATACACCCTTCACAATCGCCTTTCGAAATCCCAAATTTTTTTTATTTTTATCCATTTTTTTACTTATCAAATATTTCTAATTTTCAAATAAGAGTCGGTGTCATCTTTTAGCGCCCCACGGGTGACTACGGGGAAGTTGTGGGGGTTTTTATCCTAATTTTTTCAAATTTGTATGGTAACCCCCTTAGAGGGTGGCGATAGGGGGTAAAAATATTTTAGGAATATGTTTGGGAGGGGAAATTAATGGGGGTCAATGATACATCCAAATTTTTTCAAACTTTGTATGGCAACCCCCTTAGAGGGTGGTGATAGGGGGTTAGTCTAGGAATATGTTTGGGAGAAGTAACTAATGGGGGTTAGGTCGTACACTTTATTGCTCTAAGGCCGACTCTGAAAAAGTTGTGGGCATTTTTACATCATTTTTGTATGGTAACCCCCTTAGGGCGTGGAGATAGGGGGTAAGTATACTCTAGAAATACGTTTGGGAGGAAAAACTAATAGGGGTCTGTGATACATTTTATTTCTCTAGGGACGACTCCGGGGAAGTTGTAGCGGTAGGGGCTGGAAATAGAAGGTAAATATGTTCCACAAAAATGTTTGGGTGGATAAAGTGATTGGGGTCGGTCTTAAATTTTATCTCTGTAGGAGAACCCTGGAAGCCGAAGGAGCGATTTAAAAAAAAAATTAATTAAGTTTTGTATAGTAACCCTGTTATATGTGTGAATACTAAAACTAATAAAATTTTCGTTTTGGGTGTGGTTCAATAATATCAACATGACTGATTCAGTTTTTTCTTTTTTTGTTGTTTTTTTATTATTACATACATAAGAATGTTCTTTGTTGTTGTTTTGGACTAAAAAATAGGAGGTAGTTTTGGTTTTTTGCTTATATCTCGGTCATTTATCAGGCGATTTTGCTGAATTACAACACCGATTTTCTCGCAGTTTGGTACCACTTATGGGTCTATGCGACATCGGGGGGCTTTAGAAAGTTGATTTTAACCATAACACGGACAGACGGACAGAAGGACTGACGGACATCGCTAGATCGTCTTCTCTATCTAAAAGAATCCAGAGTATGGGGTCGCAAATGTATAATAAAGAAATTACAAACGAAATGACAAACTGATATCTACCCTTATCACTATGTAAAAGGCATAAAAAAGAGATTTCAGATCTTATCTGACCCGTAGGTAAGCATGCGCTTATATCTATATAATACTTATAGTTTACAAATATTTATTAAATAAAACAAAAAAATTAATTTGAATATTTTTTTATATACATTTTTAATCGACTCTGTTGTTATTATACTAACGTGCTGTGGTTATTTTGCAACAATTAAAATTTATAACATCCTCAATGAGAAAAACCAATAAAACTGCAGCAGTAAAATGTAATTGAAAACTTATTAAAAATCATGTTCTTGACAAATAAAATCTTTAAAATTTCCTTTGAATATTAAAAATATTATTTGTTTCCATATACTATTTAAACCAGTGGTAAAATATATACGAAATGCTGACTATAATCCCTATAAGAAAATTTGTTAAAATGAATTCTTATCGGTAATTTCTTAAAAAAAATTAAATTAAAAGAAGCTGTTTAAAAATAAATAAAAAAATTGTAATATATATCAATACAATTGCCTTATTTTTAAGTGTTGCGTTTATAAAATAAGAAAACTAGTTAATTTCTCTTTCTATTCCAGTGTTAATTTAAAAAACATGGTACTTTAGAAACTGTTAAAGGTTTTACCTTTTTTCATATTTTTATTATTGAATCTTCGCTTCAGCGAACTAACAATAAATATTCAAATCTTAAAACTAAGTATGTTTAATATTAGTCCAGTCAGTACCAGACCAAAATTTAATGGTGTTTTCCATTCTAAAAAAAAAATGTTACAATATGTATGTGTAAAATTTTTATCAGTTTACACACACACTTAAAAAGTTGTCCATTTTTTTGTTTCAATGGAACAGAAAATTGCTTGATTTTAATAAAAACTACACTCTGCGTTAAAAACTCGCCTGCATAAAAAAGTATTTACATACATAACACAGCTGTAAAAAGTGGTACTTTATTACACTGCAATATAATTGGGGGTAAGATATGTTACACTTTTGCCAGTTATTTGTGCAACATGTTCAGAAAGGAACACGATAACTGTTTTCACTCTTGCATGTTTTTTTAGAATGGAACATAAACCCGCTCGAATGGTAACATTAATGTAACATTTTTGCCAGAAAGGAAAACACCATAAGTTCTCATAATAAAATTAATTAATTCCAAAGGTGTTTAAAAAAACAATTTTTGCAATCCAATTTAATTTTTAAATAATTCGATATAGAGATAACCATCATTATAATTAAATTAAAAAAAGTATTTCATAAAGTAAAATAAATAAAATGAATAAAGTTAAAATTAAAAATTATTAAAATGGGTAAAGCGATGATGCATAGAATCTGTTTGGCTGTACACAAGATTAAGCTTGTAACAACATATGTACATACACATATACCAAATATATTTATGTGTGTGTATGTAAAGCAGCGGATATGTAGTTTGCAGTTAATAATGATGTTAAGGCTAGAATCTACCTGGCTGTGTTACATGGTGCACAGATGCTAATTGTTTTAAGTTATTCAACTCTTTGGCCATCCATAGTGGTTGGGCTTAAAAATAAAAAATTTATTTTATATAATATTAAAATAAAGTAGTTTGTTGTAAGAATGGAAATAAATGCTTTGGATGCAACTAAATTTTTTGAGTTAAAAAAGGTCTAGTCAAAGTTCAAAAATGCCTTCTATTGAAACAACAAAACACGTGTTTATATGGACATACATATGTGTATATGTATATATTTTTTTAATTGTGTCCTGAGTTTCACAACTGAGACTTATTTGTATAGTGTAATAACATGTCTATTTTCATTTGTTAATATTTTTGTCTAACCTTAGTTGAAAATATAATGTTTTCTATTTTCAAATTATTTGACGTCTGAGTTTTAAATTTAAGTTTTTAAATTTAAGTTTTTATTTTTGTACTGCCATACACTTTGTACCAGTTTAACAACTTTTGGAATTAGCGGACTTATTATAATTTCTTAGATGTAATGTAATACTAAAAATAAAAATTTCAAATTGTTTTTTGACACTCATACAAATTTAAACTTTTTTTTGACACTCAACTCAGATGAGAACTTAGGTAGTGTAAATATAGCTTTAGCAAATGGGCCAATGAGTCTTAAAATAAATAATATTAAACTTACTTTTCCCTAATACAATCAAATCAAATGTTTTTTTAATATAATTAAAATAATTGGAAAGTACTAGTAGTATAGCATTATGAGATATATAAATATATTGAACGGTATCTTTTTATATCTTTAAATATCTCGACTTAAAAAATTACTCTTGCCACTTTAAAAACAAAAGGCTCATATATATAGCATAATGAGATATATGCTATATATAGACCACAGCAGGTTACTGACTACATTCTCTAAAAATTACAATGCCTGCATTTATATGTACACAGTTATTTTGACGACATCATAGCTACACGGCAACATGACTACCGTTGTAGCTGTGGCCAGATTAAACTAATTTTTATTTAGCTAGGCAGCAAATGAGAAAGCTTAGGTAAAATATATAAGAGTGTAAAACAATGCTGCCAATCGATTTCCTATTTTAGCCTTCCCTAGTGGCAAAATCATTTTAAAAAGTTTTAAACCAAATATAAATAAAACAAAAATATGCAAAATAAAATTAAATAATATTTCTTTTACTATCAATTATTTGTTCTGATTTACTGAATATTTTTTATTCAGCAGCGTTTAAGAATGACAAATTAAAAATTAATTAACACATCAGCACAGATTTTAATATCTGAAACCTTAAGCTAGCGCTGGGGCTAGACCTGGTTTTTTATTTCCGAACATAAGCAATAACGTCGCCAGAATGAGATTACAAAAAATATTTGTGTTCAAGTTTGTGTTCAAAGTGAAGTAAACGTAAATGTTTTTTGACACAAACTAAAAATTTTTGTTCAGAAAGCTTACTGCAACAACATTTATAATAAATTCACGATATTAATTGTTACTGATGTATTTATCTCTAATATCTCACTTTTCATTTGATTTAATATAGTTTTTATATTTCTCCTTTTCTTTAAAAACCCGTGTTTACGGCATGCCACTTTCCATTTTGGGGCAACAATTTTTCTTTTTTATTTATTATGTTATTGTATTTATTAATATTCTCTTTGCTGCGGGAGGTAGCTCCAAAAGCATTTTATTGTTTATTTAACAAAATTTAGAGCTTTTTTGATTATTTAAACTATTAATATTTTTTTTTTAAGCAAACACGTTCTTTTAATGACTTGCAATAGAATCACATTTTTGCTCGTCATTTCTTGCCCAGGATCCTCAAATAATTAACAATTTTTTTCAAAAGCATTTACAAAAGAACACTAAGAATGCCAAATGCGATTTTGAAAGGTTTTTTAATTTTGATATGTTTAAAACTTTTTAAAATTACACCTGTAGTCATCAATTATAAATATCAAATGCACTTAAAATTTAAATTTAAAGACAAGCATTAAAACATTAAAAAAAACCCAAATTCATTTCATTAACATTCCAACATTTTTTATTGCTGGCTGTCAACGCGACATATCCGCCAAACACAAGAAGTTCTTAAAAAGTCGCCGGTATTAGTCCGGTCTATGTACATATTTTTCTTTTTTATTACCAACATTTATTTAAATTAAAATTAACTTTTCCTTTTAACGCTTAATAACCAGATCATTATGTTGGTGTTAAGGCTCGATGAGAAGCAAGGAGAAGTGCATGAATAATACTGAAAACTATTGATTTTTTCTTTTTTTATGTTTGAAAAAACACAAAGAGCTAGAGTTATAGTAACAGAAAAGTTACAAATAAAGCAATTAAATTAATATCATTTAGAGCAATTAAGCCATGAAAACATGGGCAGATCTGTAAATAAAAGGCATGCAAAAGAGACACTTTGATGTTATTGTTAGTTCAGCTTAAGAGTGATTTTTAAAGGCAATACCAAGATGTATCTATACAAGGTGGCCGAAATTCCGGACGTACATTTTGACTCTCTTGATTTTTTCTTTTGTTTTATATGAAGTTTGATACATCTACTGAAAAATAAATCAAGAATTATATTCCTGAATTTATCCGAAATCGTCCTTAAATATTTTAAGTACGATCCGTACTTCGGTATCTTTAAATCAAGTCTAGTCGGCTTTCCTAAAAAAATCAAGCAGAAAGAAATTTGTTGTTTTATATATTATTTTACATATAAAAACAATGTGCCTCGGTTGCCTAGATCGTAGCGCGCTGGTATTGCAGTTCGGAGAGTCCCAGATTCCAGCCACGGCAAGTAGAGAAACAAATTTTTCAAGTAATGAATAATAATAAAAATAAAATAAATAAAATAAAATAAATAAAATAAAATATAAAACTTATTCTTTAATTAAGCTCCCTTGTACGTTTAAGTCAATCTTTTCAAGCTTACATCAAGTACGATTTCGTACTTAAATCAATAGATTTTGGTCTTAAATGCGGCTAAAAGTATGAAATTAGTACCAGGTCGTACTTAGCTTAAGAAATTTCGTACATACTAAATTTAAAAAAATATCCTAACCCACCGTATATTTGACACGGCTACGGCTTAATTTAAGTAAAGATTACTTGTTTTACTTTTTGTTTGCAGTAATATGACACTTTTTTGTACGACACAATTTTTTTTAACAAAAGTTACACTTTTGTTTAACTTTGAAAGTAACACTTGGTAACTAGCTACATGATTACTTTTTGTAAGCGCATGTAAAAGGGAGGGGGGGCGGATATTTCAGACAGAAATAAATAGTTTTTCGGCCGAAAATTAATTAATATTTTTTCATCTCCAATATTACTTGCTCACTTACTCGGTAAGCAAAGGGCACGCACTCGATAATGAATACCGTAGTCATTCATTAAAAATTTTTTGCGTTTTTTTATAAACTAACTAGCTAAGCCCCGGTGTGCTTCGCTACCCCAATCATAGTAAAATTATTAAAATATGTAAACAAAAGAATTTGCATATGTTTCAATTTATTGGTTGCCCCACATAAGTTGCAATTAATAATAAGTCAGCCCTACTATTTACTAAGCACATAAAAATTGGAAATTTACCAGGCTTACAGTTTTGGAGATATTTAGAAAGCTTTAATAAGCAAAAATTATTTATAAACTTCTATATATAATCTCAGCCTCTTATTAACATATTAACATTTTTTGGTAACCTGACGAATGCAATTTAAACTATGTTTCTACCTTCATTGGTTTCAAGGTTACGAAAAGTACTAAAACATAATTTAAACCTTTTTTCCCCCTAAGAGTCCAGTTATTCCAAAAAGACCCAAAAACGTACTCATATTTTTAAGGCCTGTCGCATCCAATATTATGTTTCTATCTTTATTGGTTGAAAAGTAACAAACAACGCATAAACAAATCAAAATATATTTTCAACCCTGTTTTCCCCTTTTGGGTCCAAAATTAAAAAAGTACGAAAAACGTAATAATATTTTTTTAAGACCTATCGAACGCAATTTGAATAATGTTTATATCTTTATTGGTTTATAAGTAACAAAAAATACCAAAAGATAATTTAGCCCCTTTTTCCCCCATTTCGAACCAAAATGAAAAAAAAAACTCCAGATACCTGTCTGTTTGTTTCTTGAGGAAAACGCAAAACTTTTTAAATTTTGTTTTTATCTTATATACATCAAAAGATAGCAGGCTACAGGTTTTTCTTTTTTTGTCCCCTTTTTATCCCTTTACGGGCCCAATTTCTAAAAATTCGTATGTATTTAAACAAACATGTATTTAGCTCTACGCGTTTGATCAGTATGGCTTTGGGTAATTTGGTTAGGCAAATTATAACCAGACCTTCCCACACAAATGGGCGTAGTGTGGGCGCGGCAGCAAAGATTTCCAAAAAAAACTTGCCAATTGTTTCTTCCAGACTTTAAGTAACTCGCTGTAAAATTTTCAAAAAAATCGATCCACTGGTGTGGACAGCTATAAATTACAAACATACATACATATGTACATACATACATACATACATACATACATACATACATACATACATACATACGTACATACATACATACATACATACATACATACATACATACATACATACGTACGTACATACATACATACATACATACATACATACATACATACATACATACATACATACATACATACATACATACATACATACATACATACATACGTACGTACATACATACATACATACATACATACATACATACATACATACGTACGTACATACATACATACATACATACATACATACATACATACATACATACATACATACATACATACATACATACATACATACATACATACATACATACATACATACATACATACATACATACTTACATACATACATACATACATACATACATACATACATACATACATACATACATACATACGTACGTACATACATACATACATACATACATACATACATACATACATACATACATACATACATACATACATACATACATACATACATACATACATACATACATACATACATACATACATACATACATACATACATACATACATACATACATACGTACGTACATACATACATACATACATACATACATACATACATACATACATACATACATACATACATACATACATACATACATACATACATACATACATACATACATACATACATACATACATACATACATACATACATACATACATACATACATACATACATACATACATACATACATACATACATACATACATACATACATACATACATACATACACCCCTTCTTTATATAATAGATAGATACAGGGATTACATACACTGTGTGTAATTTTTTAAGTCATGGAAAAATAACCATATTCGGACATCACTACGTGAAAGAAGACCAAAAAAGAAAAGACCCGTGTCTCCCAGTTTTGCCCAAAGTCATGCACTTTTTTTGTTATGGGCCCCCAAAGATTTGGGGCCTTTTTGCCATTTTTGCAAAAAGTGATAATTTTCTCAGGCTCATATCTTGCAAACCGTTCGGAATTTTAATTTACTCTTTGAGGCAAAGTTGTAGCCCTTTTTAAAAGGAACAAAAGTAATGAACATAAAAAATTAAAAAAAAAATAATTTCAAACCAAAATCGCAAAAAACTTTAAAAAATTCAAATTTTTTTTACCTTTTTTCCCCTGTTCAGGTCCATAGGTAGCAAACCGTTAAAAATTCAAGGAAACAGTCAACTACAAAAATTTACCTAACATCCCAATAAACAACTTTTAAAAACATATAAACTTCCTAGGAATGATTCTTAACACCGTTTAGGTAGCGATTAGGTAGCCACAAAAGTTAAAAATTTTACGAAAATTTTTGAATTTCATTTGTTTTTTATTTTTTTCAACATTGAGATACTGTGCTGTCTGTTACAAAAAAATAATAAAAAAAAATATTCGTTGATGTCCCTGTACTTGCAAATCGCGCTATCTTAAGTTGAGGATCCAAATCGTCGTCCGAATCTGACGCTGATTCAGAACTTATGGTGTCCACAGGCACGTTGCTTCCAGACTGCTTTTCATCATTAGCTTTTTCTTTTTCACATACCTAATTAACATCATAAAGGGTTATCTTGTGACTCCACTAACATACCTAAAATGAATTAGAAAAGAAATCAAAAATAATGCAAACTCATGCAATAATAAAATTGATATTACCTCTGCAAGCAATGCGTCGAATTTTTTGCCTTTGTACCGTTTTTCCATGGGCATTGTGGTTTGGTGGAACCGTTCTCCTCGCTCATCGGATTCGGTAGGGAGTCCTTTAATAAAGTCGTCAGAATAAAAATAAAGAAAATGCAGCTTTAACGTCATCGATATGCCGATTTTCTCAAAATAATACAGCATTTCTTTCACCCATTCTCTTGCTTGCGGTTCCGCGTCTCGATCCCCACCACGCTGAAGGTTAATCCATGCCATTGAATGATTTTCATCAAGCGATGAATCAAATTTGCTCTTGAATAGCTTCTAATGTCAGGGCCATTAAGTACGCCTATTAAATGAAGACAATTTTAAGGGCAGAAAAGAAAACATTAACATCGTGTAAATAGCTATAGTACAACGAGGTGAACAAAAAATCGTTCTAAGTTTACTGCAATAGCTTTTTTAATTTTGTCATCGCTTGAACAATTTACAACGGCCACTTCAATGAATTTTTTAACAATTCCTAATTTTATATAGAGCAAATGCAGCAAAATGTCTTGAGTATTGTCAATTAAAGCTGCATTCTTAAGTCTATGTTGTT
The DNA here is from genome assembly GCA_963583895.1 of Melanophora roralis. Lineage (NCBI taxonomy): Eukaryota > Metazoa > Arthropoda > Insecta > Diptera > Rhinophoridae > Melanophora > Melanophora roralis. The sequence goes on from OY757187.1 coordinate 65,566,643, forward strand.
TCATTTTTTCCTGCACAATTCCTCCTTGGGCCCATGAATTACATTGGAATTGATTTACAGGTGAGCGCAAATCCTAATTACAAAGAAAACAAAAGAATTTTGGAAAGCCGCCCTCATCGATGATTCCTTGCAAAATATTGATCACCTTCAAATCACAGCAAATCTTCCATTTATTTTCGTAGAATTTGATTTTTTATTAGTTATTAGTTTTGGTCCATCTCTTTCCTGTTGGGGCTCATATTCGGTATCAAATCGATCTTGATTAGTAACACCACTTGCTGTAGTCATTTCTGTAAATTCTGTCCTACGATCTGGAGTTTGCGGCCTTGGGAATACAAAATTTTCAGGTGCAAGTACTGGTAGTGTGGCTGTAACAGTTGCTTTATAAATTTTGTTCTTCTGATCATGTCTACTTAATCAAGATGTGTAATTAACGCATGCATAAGAACTGGTTCCACCATGATCACCTGGGCGATTAATACAGTTTACCGGCTTACAATATTTCATACTATGTTTGCCTCCATTCAACCATGCTATAAGACTATTATAACATTGGCGACAAACTGCGTTAGGTGTGTAATTTTCACCGGTCAAATCTATTTCGTCCAAAAATAACTTATATGCTCTTTTAAATTCACCTTTTGAAATCTTGTAGAATTATTTTTTCTGATTTGATGACCGCAAATGTAGCAAAAGAAGTAAATATTTTCACACTGCATATTGAAATTGTCAGTTGCCAATGTTGTGTGCGAATTATGCTGTAGAACTTTCTCTATAACTTTCACCGCTGAGATCTTGTTGACGTCGCGCTGTGTAATGCCTCGATGTGGGAGTCGCGTCGCTTTTATATTGTGATCTGCGTTCCTTGATGCGTGTGCGGTCGGTGCGTGATCACGTGAGCTGTTTACTGAATCTTAGGTAAATTTTTGTAGTTGATTTCTTGATAAGTTTGGGTGCAATAATTTCTTCTTTTTAAATTTATCCAATTGCTATTTCATTTTGGATTGTCCTGGCTTATTAAAAAATTGGTAGTAGGTACATATGTAGGTAATTTATTGTTGGTATAAACAATAGTTATTAAAAAGTAATAACAAAGAAAAAAAAAAGTATGTACATAACTTAATTAAAGGCCGTTAACGATCATTATTGCGATTTGTGTATAGTGTATTTTGTTGTTTAGGGTTTCCAGCAATTTTAATGTTTGCCTACCTGTTTAGGTTGAAAGACTTTTCGCGGGTATCTCACATGCATATACACATATTTATATGCACAAGAGTTCTCTATTACACTAAAGACAGATACAATATATGTAATTAAGGCAATTTGATTAAACGTAAGGAAGAGATAACTTCATAACTACATGTATGTACATACACACATTTTGGGGGAAATTTTTAACTTTTGCGGCTACCTAAGCGCTACCTAAACGGTGTTAAGAATCATTCCTAGGAAGTTTATATGTTTTTAAAAGTTGTTTATTGGGATGTTAGGTAAATTTTTGTAGTTTACTGTTTCCTTGAATTTTTAACGGTTTGCTACCTATGGACCTGAACAGGGGAAAAAAGGTAAAAAAAATTTGAATTTTTTAAAGTTTTTTGCGATTTTGGTTTAAAATTATTTTTTTTTTAATTTTTTATGTTCATTACTTTTGTTCCTTTTAAAAAGGGCTACAACTTTGCCTCAAAGAGTAAATTAAAATTCCCAACGGTTTGCAAGATATGAGCCTGAGAAGATTATCACTTTTTGCAAAAATGGCAAAAAGGCCCCAAATCTTTGGGGGCCCATAATAAAAAAAGTGCATGACTTTGGGCAAAACTGGGAGACACGGGTCTTTTCTTTTTTGGTCTTCTTTCACGTAGTGATGTCCGAATATGGTTATTTTTTTTCGTGTTGCACTGTGATATCAAATATGTTTCAAAAGAAGTTCAAACATCCAAATTTTATTATGCTTTTGTGCAAATTTTTGTACCTCACCAAAGAAAAAGGTCTGAGACCCACCTCCAATTAAACCGATTGACACAGAATCACTTCCTGAGTCGATTAAAACCTGTCAGTCCATCCGTCCGGCTAGGAGTTAGGCTGAATTCCAAAACGCAGTTTGAAAGCAAAGATTATGTTTTTGATAATATCTTCTACTTCCAAATGAGTGCTTACAGCTATATTAATGTCCATGAAGCAAAAAACGTTGCCCAAATTGTAAAGAGTAAATAAGGGAAGAAGTTGAAAATTTTTAATGCAAGGCAAACTGCGTTTTGGAATTCAGTCTTAATGTATTCTTGTAAACAAAGTAGAGACCGCATTTTTGCAGATATTTCGATGAAATTTGGAACAGATAAGTTTTTGGCATAAGAAAAAAGCATGTCGTTTGTGGTGATGATCAGGTTATTTTTCGACAGAGCTGCCATACAAATGTCCTTCCGGATTAAGCGTTTTGGGCTATAACTGGCTAGAATATGGCCTTATCTTCACATAATTTTGCACGTTCGTCTATCTTTATGCCATCCATTTTTGTACCGAAAATAAATATTAGCGGTCTATTTTTGAGCTTCATAAAAATCGCAACAATAGAAGAACCAATTTGAAAACTTACATTTTTGTGGGCGCTGCAATCCTCCATTTTTGTACTTTAGAACTTCGGAATGAGAGGCCTTCTATATGTGTGCCAATTTCAAAAAATCAGTGCAATAAAAGTACCAGCATAAAAAGTTTAACTTTTATAGGCGTGGCACTGCCCACTTTTTTACCTTAAAAATTTTAACTTTAAAAGCCGTTTACGTGCGAACTAATTTTCAAAAATCGGTCTCGAAGAGGAATTGAAATTATGTTTCTATCATAATTTATTTTAAAGTTACAAAAAGTACTAAAACATAATTTTAACCCTTTCTTCCCCTTAGGGTCTATAAAATTCAAAAAGTATCTAAAAACGAAATCATATTTTTAAGGCCTGTTACACTTAATTTTAATAATGTTTCTATCGTTATGGGCTGAAAAGTTACAAAAAACGAATAAAAAAATAAAAATATATTTTTAGCCCTTTTTCCCCCTTTTGGGCCCAAAATTAAAAAAAAGTACGAAAAACGTAATCATATTTTTTTAAGACCTATCGAACGCAATTTGAATAATTTTTCTATCTTTATTGGTTTAAAAGTAACAAAAAGTACTAAAATATAATTTAAACCCCTTTTTTCGGCCTTTCGGACCAAAATTAAAAAAAAAAACTCCAAATACCAGTCTGTTTATTTCTTAAGGAAAACGCTAAACTTTTTAAATTTTGTTTCTATCTTATAGACATCAAGAGATAGTAGGTTACCGATTTTTCCCTTTTTGTCCCCTTTTATCCCTTTACGGGCCCAATGTTTAAAAACTCATGTGCATTTAAACAAACATGTAAAGCTTAACACGTGTTGTAAATTTCAGGTATTTAGCTCTACGCGTTTGAGCTGTATGGCTCTGGGTAATTTTGTTACTTGACCTTCCCACACAAATGGGCGTAGTGTGGGCGTGGCAGCAATAATTTCCAAAAAAAAAGTAGCCTATTGTTCCTTTCAGACCTGAAGTATCACTCTGTAAAAATTTCACAAAAATCGATCCACTGGTGTGGCCAGCTATAAAATACAAACATACATACATACATACATACATACACACACACCCCTTCTTTATATTATAGATGCAAACAAAAAATCCAATTTTCTACAAATAAATGGTTGGGAATTTCAATATAAATATTTTCAAATAAAATAAAAACTTAGTTTTAAAGAGGAATCCTGTTTAATTTTTAAAGTGTATAAGTTGTTTTACTTGATAATTAAAATTATTAATTTGCACACTGAAAGCAAAACAAACAAAAAATAAACGATATGCCCGTCATTATGGGTGTGTATGTGTGTGTAAACAGAAATCAATAAACTCTTACAAGTAAAATATCCTGTTTAGCTTTTTGCCGTTCATGTTCCAAGGAAATAAGGCAAATAGCAAGGAAAGCGAAACAAAAATTTCTTATTTGTTTGTGTTTTAGTTGATAATTTTATCATTATCATGGTGGTCAAAGAAATTTGCAGCTGTTGTTTTGTTGCTGGAATTTAAACGCTTTATGTTGTTGTTGTCGTCTTTTTTTACTCCTAACTAAAACATGCTAATTAATTGCTACTAATACACAATTTGGTGTTTGTTGCTGCTGTGCTATCTGTTTCTGCTTTGTAAGTAATAGAGGTCTGCGGCGGATAGGTTTTTAAATAACTTTTGAAATTCGACGTAAAAAAGAGTATGCACTTGTATTCGCTCGCAATGTAAGAGTACGGAAGATAACTTAATTGTAGTTTTTTTATATACAAACATTTATAAGTTTGGTAGAAAAGAAATACTTAAAAAAGTAAACGTAAAAAAGAAAATACTACAAATAAAACAAGTCCTTGTGCCAATACTTGTTGGCACAATATGTATTTTTTGGTGGCACATTTTTGTTTTTGCAATGAAATAATGTGCAGCTTGAATGTGTGTGACGTTTTCTGTATATTTTGTTATTGTAAACAAAAACAACAACCATATTTTATTTGTGCCTACATACACATTTCAAATAAATAAAAAACCAACAGAACTAAACAAACTACCAACTGTAATTTGTGTTTGTTCCTAATCAACTACTTTCGCGAGAACGAATTTAGCCGTAATTGATACATACTTCCAATATCAACTTTATATTTTTCTGAAAAGGGGAAAAGAGAACAAAAAGTCTCACATAAAAAACTCTGTCAAGTAACAGCGAATACATATGTAGTTGAAAATAATGATGTTCATAGAAAAATAAACTTATTATTTCGAAACATTAAGAGTTCATCCTATAAAATACTCAAGTATCCAACTAGTTCAAGTATATTCCTGCAGCTTTCTAGTTTGTATAGACTTGTTTCTGTTACACATCCTGCAACACTTAACACTCCATGGAGGGGGGTTCTTTTGTTAAGTGTAATAATTTGTCCTTTTCAACACTATATAAAAAAGCTATATTTATTATCATTTAAATCATAAGAAAAAAAAATAAGTTATTATTTACAAGGTGCGGAATTTTAGATTTACCCGTTTTTGTAAAATTAGTCGTTTTCTTTTTGCTAAAACATAAAACGCGAAGTAAGTGATTTGGTGGCTTAACGATTTTACACATGAGAAAATATGGTTAATTTATTACGGCTACATTTTTATGTAAATATCTATAATTAAAACTGAGTTAAATTGACATAAATTTAATGCTAATTGGCGTCGAGACCTTTTTGTAAGGCAAATAAATAATGCCCTTAATGCCAATATTAGGACGAATGCGTTATTAGATGTTCCTCTTGTTTTTTTAAAAATTATGATTATATTAAAATTTTTAATAACTAATTTGTGAATGTAATATATTTATATTCTAAGGACAAATATATTAAAATATTTTCTATTTATACCCACATCACATTCGTTGTAAAATTATTATGAGTTTTTACTGATGTTCGTAACATAAAAGATACTAATTGTCTGTAGGAAGTTATCCTTCTTCATTAAATGATGTCCGCCCGCTGGGTGTCCATATTTTTCTGGCAATTAAAGTGCAGGTTTCATTGTTGAAGGTACCCAGCAAAAACAAACATTCCATTGTAATGAGTTAAAATGCTAAAAATTACTTACTAATTAGCATTTTAACATGGCGATGACATTGGAAGCAAGTACTTACCATGCTCGCTTACGAAGAGGGAGTTAAATAAGTACTTACCATGCTCGCTTACAAAGAGGCACTTAACTAAGCCAATACCTTATTGACATTTAAATAGTTTTCTACTGGGGCCCTAGTAACTCATGGTTGCATTTTAAATTTTTTTCTTGTTTTGGTTACAACTGTTTTAAAAAATTAAACTAGAATAAGTAAAAAATTGTAAAACCTAAACTATCTGCTTAAATGTTAGATAGAAAACAACTCATTATCTAACAACTGCTAAATAATGTAGATGATATGTAATAGTATTATAATAGTAAGTTGTTTGCAATGACTGGGTAGTTTTATCAAATAGGTGTGTTTTTGCTGCAGACACAAGAAACAGCAACGTCTCCCTCCGCCCGGCTGGCCCAATTGCTTGAAGAAAACAATCTTTTTCCCGATATTGTGCAGCTCAAAGCCAAAGCATTGCCAACTTCATTGAAAAGACCGCAATGTCCATACTTGGGCAACGGAATGCCGTAATGCTATCGCAGTAAAGAATGTGGCGATCAGGGCAACACTGCAGTTAGTAGCATAATGTCATGCGAAGAAATCCTGTGGGAGAACAGGACACAAGCAAAAACGTCGATTTACAGAAAGAAAAAAGAAATGGAAAGGTGTGAATGTAAGCGTATTGAGATTTTCAGTAGTCAGAATGAAGTCCAAACAATTAAATCCAAAAGTAAAACACCAAACTTTGTTAAAGGCAAATTCTTCTGCAAAAAAGAAGAAGGTGATCTGCTGATAGATACATATAGTGTACTAAGAATATGGAAAAATTATTTTATTGCGTGTTGGTATGCGATACTAGCGGAGATGAAGATATCACACATTCCCAGAAGACGTAATTGAGTGCATACCGACTAGCCGAATGAGTATACCAGTAGCCCATTTTAAAAATAATAAAGCAGCATTATTCGATAGGTTGCCAATTGAACTGCTTAAGACCGAAGGCGACTTGCTTGTAAGGCGCGTGCATATTGTTTGTGCCATTTGTTAGGAGAACGCATATCCGAGGACTGGAACTTCAGCGTTTTGTATTCTGTGCCCATTGCTTACAAGTTACTATACAACGTATTGTGTCAAAGCTTAAACTCTTAGTTCGGCGATATAATTTGGCGAATCCACTTCTGGTAAATCCACCATAGACCAAATATACACACTTCGCTAAATCCTAGACAAACAAATGATCGACACATACCATCTATTTGTTAACTATAAGGCGGTTTTCGACAGCCCCGTACGTTTAAATGTGTTTCAAACTATGCCTGGGATAGGGATATCAATATACAAAACCTGCAGGACGACCTTAACTGATACACAATCCTCAGTTTAAAAAATGTATCCCCAAAGTTTTGAGTACAAACTAGGTTTCGGGAGACAGGCTTTACGGTGCTTTTTTAACATTCTCTTAGAAAGGGTATACGAAACGCAAATGTTAATAGAACTGAAATACTATATATAAAACAGCACATGTTGATCGCTTACGTCGATGATATCAATATCATGAAGCCAACGGTGCGAGTAGTAACTGGCACTCTTAAAAAAGTCGAGAAAGAATCAGCCAAAGAGGGTCTGGCAGTAAATGAAACTAAAACGTAATAGTTGGTTTCAACGCACAAGAAGTATAAGTTGAAAACTACAACTTTGTAATGGTCAACGATTTTTTCTACTTTGGTGCCGCCATAAACAAAACAAATAACATCAGTTTTGAGGTAAGAAGGTGAACAATATTGAAGGCAGTTTTAAAGCAAAGCCATCTCCCGCCCGACAAACATGGTAGCCCATATTAAAATTAAGGGTTTACGTCCAGCTAAAGGAAAAACGTTTTGTAAAACTCAATACAGCAAGTTAAACAGGAACGCTATTTCCGTTTTAGATAAAAAGTTCAAGGCAGTTCATGACCTATTTAGTATGGCCTGTAAATCAATTAGTATGCATTTCTTGCAAATATCTTGCATCAAGATACAAAACATCTAGTGGTTTCAAAGTGTAAAATTTTTAAATTTCCAAGTTTTGATTTGTTACGTTGTTGTTACAGATGAGCCATTAGAGATGGAACTATTAAACAATTTTGTTTTCTTATATTTTTTTAACTTTTACTCTTGGCGAACGGTAGGTTACTTTGGTATGTTGCAATTTTGTAAGAAGATCGTCTGCTTGTATGCAAATGTTTGCTTTAGTAGTTTGAGACTTCAGCACAAGCTATAAACAAGTCATCAATAAAAAATATTCAATGGCAGGGAGTAAGCGGTACATAATTTTCTTCTTTGTACTCGCACAACTCTAAGAAACAACCTGCAACATTGTTCAAATGTGTATTTGTTGTCAAACAGCATTCAAGCACGATTCTGAGAAATGTTTTCTAGTTTTTTTTTTTTATTAAACTGTTGTTATTTATCCATGATTTTCTGTACGTTTGTTAAGTAATTTAACATTGAAAATGTAGAAATAAAAAAGGAAGGCGCAAAAATTGCCCTACTGATAGTTGCAGATTTATGTAAAGAGGGATGAATAAAAAGAAAGAAGTGAATAAGACGAGAAATAATTATTTGAAAAGTTGCAAAAAAGTGCATTATTCATTGGAATGCAGGCAGTCAGGTCATCAATATTATGCAGGGAACGTAACACGGACGTACGACGAATTTTTCGCCGCGAATATTTGTCGCTATCTTACACCAATTACTCAAGCACCAGCGCGCTACCTCTAGGCCACCGAGACAATATAAAAAGCAACAAGCGTTTTTCTGCTTGATTTGTTGAAGTAATCTGAATAGATTTCATTTAAGAAAATCTAAGTTTGGATCTTTCTTAAAAATTTTTAACACGATTTTGGATTAAATCAAGAATAAATTTCTTGATTTTAGAATATGCTTTTTCTTTCTGTGATCTTTATCTGCTGTTATTTTTTTTGTCATTATTGTGCTTCATACTTACGATGAATTTACGCAGCGAATTTTTGCCGACGAATTCATCGTGATGGGCGATATTCGTCTTACAACCGAGTTGTGTTTCTAGCATTATGTTTTGAACATAAATAGTGTAGATTTAAGTAGTGTTGCCAACTACTTATAGTAGAACGTTATGGGCTTTATTCATAAATAAACTATAACTTAATAACCTATAATATAATAAACTCTAAGATAATTATTTTTCCTTTATATTTTCCATAACGAGTAACCTGAGTAAAGTATAGGCATATTTATTCTCTGTAGTACTTTTATCGGAGCATCTAAAAAATTTAAGTGTAATATAATTTTAAAATTATTACAAAAATAGTCCTAAAAGAGATGATTGTTTATAGGAGACTTGATTTTAATAAAATTTATTTCATTTCTCAAATATTTAACAGTTTTATGGGCTTAAATAAGTCTCGTCTTTAAATATTAAGTTATTCATACGCATAGCAACTGTTAGTAACAAGAAAGCTTGGCTGATTTTGATGGCTTTGAATGCGAAAATGTCTTAATAAGTTATAAAACAGAGGTACCGATCTTTCTATTGTTGTAAAAGACTTGAGTTGGCATAATAATAAATGGTCAAATGCAATAATTAACATATAAACCATTATTAACAACAAAAAATTTAATTGTTTTGGAAGTTTTATGTGGCAAATTTTAAATAAATATTATGTACTTTTAAATTATATATGAAGTGTCCAAATAAGGCACGTTAGCTGTCAAACGTCAGGGAGTGTGACAGCACACAATTTAACGAGTAGGTTTTAATATAAAACATATTTGCTTTTGCAATTACATACAAACATGTACAAAAACAATAAATTATGTTTTTTCATTTAATATATATATATATTAATATTTTTTTTTTTATTTTAGTCGTTCCTTTACACGTGTAACAAGTTTTAAAATAGAGAGTTCGTGTTAAAACTAGATAATTATAAAATTTCTTTATAATATTTTAATGAGGGCATAATATGTTTTTGAACATTTTTTAAAACAGCATGATTAAATTTAAACTTAAAATTCAAATATAATTAGCAATAAGCCAAACAAAATAAAAAAAAGGATAACAGCTGATGCTTATAAGTTTGCAGTGTTTAAAAGCAAACACATCTTAACCAAACGTAGGCAAAAGTCGCAAGGGCTTTTGTGCTTTCCAGGAGCACTAATGCCTATAGAACTTGTATGAATCAAACCGAAATAACCTCCATAATTGAGACAAAAAAAAGTAAATTAAGAATGTGGAGTGCTATCTTCCACATCACCCCCACCACTTCATAAAAAACGGAACAATGTTATGAAAAAAATGTATCTCGAAGAGCTGTTATACTTCCATAAAATGTATATATATTTTCATAAAAAAAACGACGAACTGAGATCTGGTAAGTAAAAACATAATATGGATGCTGGAGCGCAATGACAAACATCAAAACGTTAGTATCCTTAAAAAAAAATATTGATATATAAAGCCGACAGAGATATAAGTAGCTTTTAACATTTCGTGTGCTGTAGGCTTGAAGGTAATACATTTTCTAAAGACTTTGCATGAAAATCATTTAGTTTCAAGCTTCAGTTTTTAAATACTTGGGGGTTCCATAGACACGTGCCCTGGAGACATTTCGTAATGTGTACTAGATCGTTCTCATTTACTTTGTACTCTTAACAGGAAAGGTTGGTACTTTGGCTGTTAGCGAAAAGCGATAAAAGATTTATTTAATGGCCCTTAAAATATGCATAGTTTAATGCGCGAATAATAATATAAAAAGAAATCGACCTTGTTTTTAAATAAACATTACACTCCTTGACACATTCATACAAGGTATTTTGAAACCATTTAATTGCTCCTTTAAGCGATTGCACTTGCAAGTATGAATAATATTTGGACAATTTGTCTAGGGCATTATTATGTAGTTTAAAAAAAAAAAACATTTTCCTCTTTAGATACTTACTACTTTTACAACACAAAATGCTCACAAGCCATTACACAAGGATGTATTCACAGCTCAGCATGAATGTGTAGCATTCGGGGTATTATTATCATTTCATTTTTGATTACTTGTATTTGCGAAAGCACGTTCATACTTATAAGAAATTCATTGAATATTCTGTTTGCTGCCAATGCTTTAATATTTTAAAATTTCTCTTGAGGTCTAATACGGAGATGAGTATTTTTTTTTATTTATAAATTGATTGATTAAACAATCACTCTGCAACTAAACAAACCATTTGTTAAGATGTTGTGTATATCGCACAATGAAGAACACTAAATTAATGCATTTTCTTTATTTTTATAACCAGACCACATTCATATATACGTGGTAGCGGTATTATGCGTTTGTGAAGATGTTTGTAACGCAACAAAAATAAATGACTGAGTTCCACCTTCAAGTATGGCGATAAACTCAGATCACTTCCTGAGTCGATTTAAGCAATTCTGAAGATACCTTAACGAAATTTGACACAGGCAAGTTTTATGGCACTGGTACGAAGCCTGCTGTTTGTGGTGGTGATCGGTACTTTTTTTTTAATAGCCTTCATACAAATTACCTCCTGGAAAACGATTTTACGCTCATGTTTATCTCTATGCCGCCAACTATCGAACTAAATACAATTATTATCAGTATTTTTTTCAAAGAGCCCCACACAAATGTGGTGTAGGATATCATATGGTCGGGTTTGACCGACTATATTTTTCCCACCTTTTTTTAAAAAATTTTATTGTTGTACTTTTTATGTTGTGTGTACCAACAAACAAACAAGCAATATATGCTGATCGTGCATAAATTCCCAAAGGTTTTTACATACAAACTCAAACAAATACTCATAAGCACAAAGTTAATCATCATTAGCAATATCTTAATAATCATCTTTTTTTATCGTTTGCAATTATGAATGTCGTGTGGTTTTAGGCCCCCATATATTTCTACACCGCATATTTGAATATCACCAGGATTTTAATAAAAGCAAGGGGAGAAAAAACTGCATATTTTTCTGGGACTCATACAACTTAATGGCAAAATCGATTAGGGTTTCTGTCGGGTACAAAAAAGTGGGATTTTTAAAACATTGGCACAAAAAAATTTTTTTGTCCATCGTTGCTACGACGATTTTTCATCTTTTTGTTTACATATTGATTTCGTGCCACAAAATATTAATTTTTTAAAGTTTTTAAGCAAAGCGAATTCTGCATCAAATTAAACAAACTGAACCACGAGACGGTTAAGGAAACACTTTTCAACTACTTTTGCTATCGGTTAAGGCTTACGTGTTTCCAAATTTCCTTGCTATAACCTAAATCCTACTGCTTCAAAACTTGTAAAAGTAGCTGCTTGAATGGCTTTCAATAGTTAAGCAATGAGGATGAGCCTGCAGTTCATTATCTTTTAACTTTTTAACAAACCTTGGCGATCTTTGACTTTCATGGCAAAAACACCTTTTTTGAACAGCACCAAGCATCCCGCGCCTGTTTTAATCGCTTGAAATATTAAGGATTAACTTCTGTAATCAATCGATGTGTTTCAGCTGCACATTTCTTAAATTAAAAAAAGATAAGTAAAACTTCCCGTAAATGATGCTTTAGAAAAAGCATCGGTAGTTAACCGATCTTTGTGATTTTAAATAGCGATTGTCTCCAGGATATTTTTAATAATTTGACACCAATAACTGATCCGTATTACTTTATTTGTAACCGGAAACTTGATTTTGATATATCAACTTCGCTATCTATTAAAATCCAGAATATATATACTTTATGGGGTCGCATATGGATAATAAAAAAAATTACAAAGGGAATAACAAACTGATATGTATATACCCTTATCACTATGTGAAAGGTATTAAAATCAAACGTTTTCAAACATTTTTGCCTATTTTGATACTATGAGTGTAGAAAGCGGATTTAAGGTCTATTTACCCATATAGACGTCAATTTTCTGTACAAAAAGGACTTTTTTGTATTTTAGCCTGTTCTAAGATTAGGAAACTAGAAATAGAAAAATGAGGACTACTACTCCATTTAGAGGAAGAAAGTGGGTTCTAGTATCTGGAAATATGAAATTGACGACTTTTGACCCAGATGGAAGTCCAAATTCAACTAACTAGACTAAAGGTGCTTGTAAAACTTTTTCAGTACTTTAAGAATTGATAATTGGCCCTTTTTCATTTAAGGAGGCGATATATTGATTTCTTAAAAGCTGTTTTTAGATAAGTTTTTTTTATTATTTGATGAAATTTTGACTAGCTTACGGAATAGTATCTTCTTATGAATCAAACCACACGTTTAACAGAGAAAATGCATTAGAAATTTTGGCACTAATGAAACCGAAGATTGAAAACCCTTCAACTCGTATGCACAAAGATGCAAGCAAATACACGCATATAACATTTTTGTATGTATGTTTGTTGCCCATAACGGAATGAACATAAATTGTGCGGCTGCATCGTTCCCAAACATTTGCTCTTTTTGCCTCAACTTTACTTGTTCTGCGGCTGCATTCCGGTGCTGTAAAGTTATAGACTAGAAATATTTAGGTTACCAGTTCAGCTGAAGTATTTTTTCTTTTCTGCTTTAAAAAAAAGTGTAAAGAATGCAAACAATAAAGGAAAATAAATTATGTTAATGATCGTTTGGAAAAATTGATTATTTCAGCGAGTGGTGAATGTGTGTAGGCATAAGTTTTACATATAAATTACTAGATCATCTTAGGATTCCGAGAATTAATGATCATATGTGAGCATAATTTTCTATTGAATAGCTGAACTGGTATGCATTTAAATAGCAAACATGTTTGCAAGCTTGTTGAATTTTAAGAATTCAATTTGATGGGGGCAGAAAATAATTATATAGTGTTCTTTATCATGGCTTTGATAAATTTAAAGTAAATATTTTGGTATTGAAAATTTGGTTTCAGTGTTTTAAGTTGCAACTTGCAAACTGAATTAGTTTAAAAAATTCCTTAAAAGACTGCTGCAAACGCAATAAAGCAATTTTGTATTCAATGTACGATCGTATACAAATCGTAATTTTGAAGATATCGTCACGTACATCACATACGCTGACTCATATTCTGGGGGCTTTTCGGATAAAGTTCGCCTCAAACGAACCACTTGCGTTTGATATTGGTTCCTTGTGACACTCCCCGGCCAGACAAAAGCAGTTTGTTGTAGAAAGAATTTTTTTGGTACCACGTAACTTCAGTGCCATGTATATTTGGATTTGATGTTGATTAGCCCCTTTAGAAGACCTGCGATTTCCTATGCTTTGGGTTATCGTATCGGATCCGCTTAAATCAGAAATAGGGATTCGGTGAAAACTTAATTTATTTTACAAGCAGCATTTTAGATGAGCAGAAACTTTTTATTGCGGCAATTCTATTGTGACTAGTGTGACCATTTTACTCACTCTTTTGATTTTCAAGGATGACAAGTTTTTAACCGTTTAATAGTAAGAAGACACTGAAAAAACATGATTTTTGCTCATAATGACCACTTGAACCTTGTGACGGATGTGACCCTACAAATTTGAATTTTAGAGAATTTTGACTTTAAGATCATGTTGTGTAAAAGATTTTTGAAAACGTGCTTAGTTTTTAATCACACGGTAATTAACAGCGAAATTTGCTACTTTCCTTTGATACTTTCCCTTCAACAAAAAAATAATTTATACTTAAGGAAACCCTCTTTAGAAAACTTGATGGGTGTGACATTTTTATTTAAACTTCAAAAAAAAAAAAGACGAGACGATTACTTAGTATGTAATTATCTTAAACTTTTTCGAAATAAATAAAAAAGAGATGTAAACCAATTTGTTTGCATTTCAATAAATTTATACTCTTTGAGATGTAAATTTATTGTTTTTTTACGTGGAGTTGCCCATATGTAACAAAAAATTTTCGATTAACTTACCCCATTCATATACAAAGAGTGTGTGCGATGCGTTAAAATTAATTTTTTTTTGTGTTTTAGATATAAAACGCACATTCAACAAAAATTAAGTGGCTGGTAATTGAAAGACATAAAAATAAATAAAAACGCGTGCAACTAGTTTCAGGTCTTTGTTTTTTTTTTTATTATGCTCGCAATCAATTTTCCCCTCATTAAGTTTGAAAATGGTTATTTTATTTATTGCTGCATGCAAACAGCACTATGGATGGTTAAGCTTTTAAAGAAAAATAATTTAAATAAAATAGTTCTTTTGTAATATGTATTTAGAATACAATTTACAATAAAATATTTGATATCTTTGATGACCTTAAAAAAATAGATTCAATTGTATTACATAGTAGGTGATACCAGGCTCTGTTTTTCGTTTCCCCAATAAATTTAATTAACATAATGGTTGGACATTAGGGGCTTTGAAAAAGTTGGTTTCCTTAGACAAACAAACGCCCATGCCTTAATTAACTTCTCTAACTCTAAGTGTGTATTTAAAGTAGTTATTTAAATATGTACTAGGAATCCACTCGAATAAAATTTAAAAAATTATTCAAGTGCTCGCAAAATTTTTAGTCGATTAATCACTTCAGCAAGAAAAATTGCAAAATTACGTTGATTAATCGAACAAATTTATTTTCACTTTAAATTATGGTTTTTATTTTTCCGGGTTTTGGGTTTCCCGGTAAAGCGGCGAAATGTTTTTAAATTCCCGGGATCCCGTTCCATTAAAAAAAATAAAATTAAGTTTACTTTGAAAATAATAAAATATAGTCTTTTTATTTATATTGAAAAAAGATACTATTTGATTACCTTGAAAGCCTGTTGTAAAGAACGTACAATTTTATTTGATTAATTTACTTTGATTTCACAAAAATAATATTTAAAAATGTAAAGTAATTAGAAAAGAAGATTTAATAAATTATATAGAAAAAAATTAATCAAAAACTAAAATTTGTCCTTTTAAGTTCTACATGATTTTTCTGTAAAAAATATTTTTGTGCTTCTTTGAGACTTCGATTGACAAATATAATCTTATAATTAGCCAACGAATCTATAAGGGTCTAAATTTGTCTTATATATAAAGCAGTTATTTCAGATTTTTCTGCTCAGCTTTTTCTAAACCAATTTGTGTAACAAATGAAATGAGCGAATGAGTTCAATAGTCCTTCAGCCGTTACATAAAGTTATTCTTACGCATAACAACACGCCACATACACACGCATAACTTACAATCTAGTAATAAATCAATGTTTAAAAAAGGATCGGAGGCTTATAGAAAAAAGTTTTTCATTGTTTTTGAATGTTTTTCGAACAAAATTAAATGAATGGAACTAACACGTGGTCCGTGGAGTTTGATTTTGCTCCGAAAACTTTTTAATGGCAGACAAAAAATGGATTCGGTTATCAAAGGATATTTCACTTGAATCATTTAAAATGACAGAAAATTTTAAAAACTTTAGAAAAGTGGAAAAATAAAAGCCAATAAAAACCTTTAAGTTGAACATTTGTTTGCTTTTTTTAATTTGGCTTAAGTTCATATTATTTCTTTTTATTAGAAGAAATTAATATTTTCCGTTAATGTTGAAAGAAACTTTTATTTGAAAACAGCACGTTTTTCTACCGATACTAGCCGAGTAGAATGCCTTTGAAAAGCAATTTCATCATCAGTATTCTTTGAACGGTATTAGTATTCTTTTGGCTGTAAACATCACCTATTTAACTTACATGTTAATCATGTTAATAAAAAAACAATACCTTCTTGATAGACATAATGTAATTTAATTATTTTGCGGTACCCCATAGACCAATGAGTACATCCTACCAGTCTGGGGGTTATGGATTTGATTTTCGCCACAGACTATTTCGTAAGTTTGCTTCGTCCTATTTTTCTTTTCTTTTAATTATTTTTTTTCATTTCATATTTTCTTCTATTTCCATTTTATCTTTACAGTGGACCAAAGTGAGCTATATCCTTTTTTTAAAGGCTGTCTGTTCTACAAAATCCATCCTTACCTTTTAAACTTTTTGGCCACTTTGGTTTTTCTTGACCTCAGTCGGAGTCAAAGCCTTTAATTTTATATATTAAGAGATACGATGCTTTGAAAATTAGGCTTCAAATGTATATATTTAGTTAAGGAAATACAAATATTCCAGTTGTATCATATAACTTTTACACCCTTCGGGTAGTAGTTTCCCGAAATTGGATCTATACATATAGAGAGGTATTCACACGCACTCCAAGTTTTATGTCTCTAGCTTGACAATAATAAATGAGTCAGTTAGTCACCAATGCTATTTCTTTATATATCGAGAGCCTATATTCAAAAAATGCCAACTCAAAAAAGCTAACTTTTCAGGAAAGCGATAAAACTAGTTATTTCGCTTACTATTGTTTAAATAAACAGTCTACCTTCCAGAATATGTTTTATATATTTTTAAAAAAAATTTCACATTTTGCACTCGTTAGCGTAATGTTTTGGAGATAGCATATTTTAGTTTTCTACACTCAAAAAATTATTTATGTAAAATCAACTGGAAATCTATATAAAATAACTGAATATTCATTTAAAAACCGTAAAACAAGATATTCATTAAAATTAACAAAATTTTTCATTTAAATTCAGACATCAAAAAATTAACTGGCATTTTCGTCTAAAATTAACTAGATTTTCTGTCATTTACAGCAAAACACAATGTATGAGGAAAAAAATAACAATGCTAAATATTATAAAAAAATAACTGACAAAAATAACTTCAACTTTTGTTTATTTGAGGCTTTGAATAACCCATCAAACCAGTTAAAAATAAATATTGTATTAAAATTTAACTGTTTTTTCATTTAAAAACAACTTTACGGAATACTTCCTAAATAACTTACAGCCAGTTACTGTAATAATTTTGTAAGTATAAAAAAGGAAATATTTTTTCAGAGTTAGCATATTTTGTCGGAAAATAAAAATAATTTTTTTTTTTTTAACATTTTTTAAATGTTTTTTTTTATATTAGATACGAAAAATTGAAATTCTTAAAAAAGCAAACATAACATAAAAGACAACATAACAAAATATGTAGAATTAAATATAATATAAACTGACATTTGCTCAATTCACAACCTATTGTACTTGTTGTATGTCGCCGGAGTCGTAAAAATATTTTTGGTATTTTGTATAGAAGTAGTTGCTACAACTCGTATAATATTTTTTCTAGGCTTTTCAAATATCGTAGATTGTACATTTTCATTTTAATTTTTTTCTTTTTCTTATTTAAATCTTGACACAATAAACCGTAAACTATCGTAGTTTGTACGACCTACGACCAAGAGAATATAAGATAAAAAAGATATAAAAAGGTTTAATATGTTATCATTATACTTTTTATATTAATTGCATAAATTAAAACAAAATTAGGAATCGTTTCATATTTTAAAAATTAAAAGCTCTGAAAGTCTTTTCCATCTCGAATTGCTCAAATTTGTCACTCTTTAACTTACGCTATATTGTAACCAGGTCCATTCAAATTGAGTATTTCGAAAGCTTATATTATTGACTATAATCGCCCCAAAAATAATGTTTCAATCCAAAAAAATAGTTTAAAAGTTACATTTGTTAGCAATTTTTTCTTCAAACTCTATGTATAAATATTTTAAAAGTGGCCATTTCTTAAAAAGTAGCCATTGAATATAACATTTTTTTTTACCAGATTCGTGTTCAGCACGCTAAATGCAACATAATATGATGTCGATTTATAAAATATTATACGTTTTTAAAAATTTACAATGGAAGTTAGCATTTATTTTCACAAAAAATAATACATATATGTATACTTTGAGATAGAATAATAAAAAAAAAATTTATAAAACGAAGATAATTCTTTTTTTTGCTTTGAAATTTTTACCTCAGATGGGTATTCCACATCTGCCTTCAAAAAGTCATTTTGCCCAAAAATTGAGTTAGCATTATTTAGAATATAGGCTCTCGATATATTGATGATCTGCAACGAAAATTATTTCATACCGATATAAATTAAATATTTAAAGAGGCTACCATATCTTCCGCTTAAATCCTATTTTTAAAGGTGATACCAAAAAATTGTATCTTTATAAAACTTGACAATCCCATTTCATTTTATAAAACAATTTGTGTCTGTATTATAACATGGATATATTCACAGCAATATTGATTCAAAGTTTATGCAATTATATAAGAGTAAATAATAAGCTAAATAAAATAAAAACAAAGAAAGAAAGCATGTTTGCAATTTGAACTTGGTTATTAAACTCAGCGAAAAGTCCGTTCATTTAACCCCTTTCGCGCTTAAAAAAACTTTGTCTAAGCTTACAACAAGAACGTTTTCGAAAATAAATTAACCCTTGTTGTGCTTGAATGTGCCTAAAATTTGTGACACTGCAACTGCTTGAGTTAGGTACGTAATAATTTTTTTTTTTCTTAAACATATCCAGTTACAGAAAAATATAAAGTTAAATAAAATTAAAATATTTAAAAAAATGTAGAATAAGCAAAAAAAATTTAAACTTTTTATGCTGACACAACATTTAGGCTCCAAGGAAATGTATTGCGAAAATATTGTAAGTTCAGTCTTAGTCTTATCGTCAAAGAAAAAAGAAATAAAAGTTTAATCAATTTGAAAACAAAAAAAAAACGGTGTTTTTTAAAATTCTTTCAAGTTACATAATCTAAATTTTTCATGTGCTTAGTTTTTTTTTTTTTTGAATAAAAAGGTAAAATATTTTGTTTAATAATTTTTACATTAAATATGGGGTTTATTATATATCCTTACCTTAATACAGAAAGGCCCTAATTCGTATTTTTTATAAGGCCCAGATTTTCTTTTTTTTTCAATAAATGGTCTGCTCAGAAATCATAATTTGCCAAAAAAAAATCTTGACTGAAAGGATAAAGAGTTAGGGCATCGATATACATATGATTGAAAAGACGCAGTTAATAAATTTAAAAAAAAATTACACAAATTATATTTGTTCCTTTGCTGTTTTAATTGTATTGATAAAAAATACGAAAACGATAAAAAACTACACCTGAAATTTGTAAATATTTTACATTTTTCCTTAAAAACCTGTTTTGTTCAGAGCACTATTTTAACTGGGATAAAAAAGGAAAATTACTTTATAAGTACATATTTTGGTAAAAAAAACTTTTTTACTATTTATTTTGGAAACAACAGCTTCTAAAATTTAAAACAGACCAGAATTTAAGACAATTTTTATGGAGAAAATCTAAAAAGTGGTACCTGGTGAACTTCACTTAAATAAAGTGTTTTAATTTATTAATTGAGCCCAGGACCAGATTTACCAGTCGAGGAAAATGTAAAATTTTTCGTAAGGCCAGTAAGCGAAATCGATTTCTTCTTCTTGTCAAATAAAAAAAAAAAAATTTAGACAGCACTAAGCCCAAAAGTAATATCATTTTAAAAATTTTGCTTTAAATTACAATAAAAAAAGGCAAATGTAGCTTCAAAGTTATTTATATTCAAAAAGGTTTTTTTAATTTTATTTTTTGACTTGTTAAAAGACAAACAGCATTTTCTATGCAAACTAAAAAAGTAAAAACAATTCAAAGATGAAGCTTATAAACAGTATAAAGCATAACGTAACCGACAGTTCTGCATTGCTAACTTTAAAAATCCAGTTTTTGAGTTATGACGTTGTTCGAGCAAATGAGAAACATAGAAAAGCATAGCTTACATAATCAAAATTTTATGTGGCCACAGAAGTTAAATACGATTTTAAAATAAAAAATTATTAATCTTAATCGGTTAATTCTTTAATTGTTTTTCAATAAAAAGAAACAAGCAATAAAAATTGGATTAACATTCGTAGCAGTCAGATGTAAAAACTTGATAAAACTAAAACTTAGTTTAAGTCTTGCTTAACTAAAAATTACAAATAAAAATTTTCATTTATTTAAATACAAAATTACGCAATGGAATGTGACAAAAACAAATAAGATTTGAACACCATTTGTAGCTAATTTTCTTTGTATTTTCCTCTAATACCCGCACAACCATCGCTTTCAACAGATGTTTGCCGTTTTCTTTACCAAAAACTTGTTCCTGCCACTTTAAAAAGCCTGTTTGCACTGCTTAATGTTCATGCCTTATTATTTTGTATACACATGTGCGTAATGATATTTTAACTTAATAATTAAAAAAAAACTAAATAGATATTTCACAACGTTTCTTAGACATGGTTGAACTTTATATAAAAACACTTTTGACAAAAGAATTCTATCCGAACTGCAATGACCTATAAGGGGGTGGTGCTGGGCGCGAAATTTTTTAACTAGACGTTTGGAAGGATATTGCAATAAAACACCTTTGAATTTTTGTACATACAGTAGACTCGCGATAACGTGGTCTAATAAAAACCGAGCATGTTAATGTGTGAGAAGTTATTTTTTTTTTGACGACGTGTGTTTTAACTCAAATTTGAATTTTTTTTTGTATTTTGGATGATATGTTAAGAAAAAAACTACCCTGAAATTAATTAAGAAATGGATTATATATTTTTCTGGATTTTCTTTCTGTGCAAATTGCGATTTTTTTAGTTTTGGCAGAATAATTTTTTTACCCCTGTTTCACAGCTTAAAATTTTCCCATTTTTTGCGAAAAATTTTGACTTTGCAACACTGTTCTGATTTGTTAAGCTAGTAGCGGTCAGCGTTTTTTAATTTTTTTAATACATCTACTTTTTCCTTTAAAACCAAGAATTTTGATGATTTTTGCGACATTTCCCATAAAAAACTTTTGATAAATCAGCAGCGCGTCACATAGGGGTATTTTGCCAATCTAGCCGGACATTAAGCCAAAATGTAGATTTAAGAAATGGTACAAAATTCTGAATCGGATAGTAAATTTTCAAATCTTTTGCTTGTAATTTGTCGTTTTTAAGGCACTGTCAAAGTCAGGAAAGTTAAGTAAATTTGCCTGCAGTTTATTAACTTTTGATCATTTGAGAGGTTTACAATATATTTTTTTGTAGCTAAACAAACAAAGATTTTACATTGATTTTTTCTTTCTGCGAAAGACTATATAAGCAACTACTTTATTTTATTTATTTTTTTATTTTAAGTTTTATTTAAAAAAAATTCATTCGAAATTAAAAAAAGAGGTTTTTTTGTTTACTTTTTGATTAAAAAAAATAAAACCAAAAGGTCTTTGAAAGTGATGGCAGTACTTAGCCTAAAAATCTTATTCATCACAACAAAACCTGAAATCTCTACTTTAAGACGAAAAAAGAAAACGTTGCGCGTTTTTCCGCCATTTTTTGAAAAATTTCACTTTTTTCTGTTTTTTCTCATCTTGTGTGTTTACATATGAGTAAGAAACTTTTTTGTGGATTATAAAACGTTTTGGATAATTAATTGCTTTTTAATGTTTTTTATTTGAATTATTGCAGATTAATTGAAATTGATTTTTAACAGGTTAGATTGGGGTTTACACTGAAATTGCATGTATAAAAAGGAATGTGCGAGGCAGTAGTTTTTACTCTACCCTAAACTGGGAATGTATACCTGTGCGACAGCTTTCTTAATGACGCTATTTTATGCAACAAAATAAATATACCTGTCTTAAAAACTTTTGAAAATTGTTAAAACAAAATTATTCTTTAAAGAGAAACAAGAACTCATTGCACGAAATTGTTTTCAGAACCCTTTTGAAACTACTAGGGTAAAATGAAAAAGTTTATTCAGGATTAGAGTTATTACAAATAGTACGGGTATGTAAAGATAAATCTGTTAAAGAGAAATTGCGATTTTTAGATAGAAAATTGTGTGAACTTTCAAAATGTCAAGGAGATGGCGACATGTCAGCGGTAAAACAGTGTTTATACAGTTTCAGAAAATTTTTTAATATACAATGCATAAGATTTTAATACATGGATCAATTGCCTATTGGGTTGTTATCAGAAGAAGCGGCTGAGACACAAAACAAACATTTTCGGATTTACAGTCAGAATTTTGCAAGAAAGTTTTTAAGAGTTCAGTGTATCGTAGATATTATTAATAGACTTTTGCTCAGTTCTGACCCACTGATGACTAGCATAAGACAAAAAATTAGTATTTATTTAAAATACATATATCCTTTTGTACTAAGAACAGGAGTGCTACTGTTCTTCTTCGTCTGTTTCTTCAAAGACCTCTTCTGAAACTGAATCCTCTTCAAAATCAAGTACAGGCAGAAGCATTAAAGAAACTGCTTCTTTCGTAAAGGGCAATGACTTATTTTTTGGAGTTTGTCTTATGTTAGCCACCAGTGGGTCAGAACTAAGCAAAAGTCTATTAATAATATCACGTTACACTGAACTCTTGAAAACTTTCTTGCAAAATTCTGACTGTAAATCCAAAAATGTTTGTTTTGTGTCTCAGCCGCTTCTTCCGATAACAACCCAATAGGCAATTGATCCATGTATTAAAATCTTGAAAACATAAAAACAAAAACTATTTTGTTTTCATACTTTAAATTAATTGTTACTTCTGTAAATAAGTTATTGTTATATATAAATTACTATATAGGTGTTGGAGCAAAAAAAAAACGCAAATAATAACCAGCTGATGACGCGCTACTACCTGGTACAAATACACCTGGTTTCGTCTCCTGAATAAACTTCTCAGGCCGTTTTCGTTAGTGGCGTGCACAAGACTAAGGTATAAAGAAAAAAATAAAATGACCTCTAGCTTAAAAATAAAGTTACTAAGCAATTTCTTCTCGGTATGTATATACATAACAGAGATATAAACCTTGTGATTGCGGATTTAAAAAAGTAACCTGGGAAATGCTCTTATCTAGTTAAATTTGATTTTAATGTTATGGTATATGATAAGATAAATTTGACGCCAAAATATATTTTCTGCGTCTTTGATTTGTACGATATTACAAGGCATATCCATACAAGGTGGTCGCAATAAAAAAAAATTAAGAGAGTCGTTTTCTTACTCTTTATTTTTTTCACATGGGGTTTGACACTAAACTCGAAAAATTTTTCAATTTTAGTGTCAAACTTCATATAAAAAAATTAAGAGTAAGAGAACGACTCTCTTAATTTTTTTATTGCGGTCACCTTGTATAGATATGCCTTGACGTGTTATTATAAAATATTTATGAGAGCTAGGTCAACTAAGAGCTAGGTCGTAGCAATGAGAGATTATAGCCTCTCTTACTTATTTCTTTTTTTTATATGGTGTTTGATACTCTAATGTTTTTAATTGTCTCTATTGTTATCAGGAAAGTGTCAAACTCCATATAAAAAAAGGGAGAGAACCAAAAAATAGTTTTTCTTGTTAATGCAACCTGATAGTATTTTTTATTTGATATTTTTTTAATATTTTTTCTCCCCTAAGTACTTTATTAACGTAGTTTAATTTCTATAAAAATTACAAATTTTATTTTTATTTTACTTTACATTACAGTCAATGCCAATCCAATTAATCAGAGGCCGTTTTTGCAAATTGAAAGTCCCTCCGTAACAAAATTGCTAATAACGCATCCACACATGCCCTATTACCTTGAGTGTAAGGCAACCATTGATGAATCCTATTATCAGAGTAAGTTATTATGACTCAAATTAATACTGACACTTCTTTTAGTTGTTGTATTAATATATTACCATTTGTATATAACCATACATAAATGCATTTCCTAGAAACACAACTGAAGCAAACGACAAATTTTTCGTACCGAATATTCGTTATTGGAAATAAAACACTTTTTAAAATACTTCAAAATAAAAAATAGTCACTCTGCACCAAAATAAGTTTTTGTTTGTCGATATAAGAATAATATATTAATTTCTCGCAAAATTTGTTACGCCCAACAAATTTTGGATTTACCCTGATTGTGTACATACCCATATACATGAATGTGTTTTATTTTTGATGACAAATGTTCAGTCATTCGCCGCAGTCGTGTTTCTAACATATTTCATTTGTTTTATATGGTCAACAATTTCTGTAATTTTTCTAAAATATTTTTTCACTTTTGACAGATGAAACCAATTACTTTTACACTTGGTTTTTCAACGACAATATTATTAGATATAAGAAACAAAATAACTTCTACATTTATCGAAACGGAACTCTGCGTATTTTGGCGGATGAAAAAACTAGTGGCCGTTACCGTTGTAAAATCAATGCCAACGAAACTGCCGTTTTATCAGAGAGTATAACGGTGGAATATCCTGGTAAGTCTTTCCTAACCTTTTTTAAGAAATAATGTTCAAATTATATACATAGAATTTTGGAGTGGAACGTTTTCATGAAAAAAAAACTATTATCACATGTAACAAAAGTGAATAAATTTATTTTTGCCAAATTAAAATCTAAATACTAAACTAAATTCATAAAGGATTCAATATTGTAGGTTTTCAATAGCCGGCTTAGTTTATTAAATATTGAGTTTTGGATATTGAAATCGTTATAACCAATAGTTTTTTTAACGTTAAAAATATTTTATTTATACCATGGTGGAATTACTTAGGGTGGCCTCACTATAGAAACTGCTCGCCAGCTGATACTTCCCTTATGCCAGAATTTCAAACATTCTCTTTCTATTAATTTAATTTACAATTGTAAAATTTCATATAAAATTAATCTAACCACCAAATTCTCACCGAACGTCAATCACCTATTTAATTCCACCATCGTAAAACGAAAGCAAAATAAAGACGTTTTATTTAAAACTATGGTGATAGAGTGATTTTTGAACTCCACTTCTTTATCTGATGAATGCTACAATTGCATACTATATTGTAGTAAAAAATTTAGCACTTTGTAAGGTTTAAAGAAGTTTGTGAGAGTGCAACATTTTCTTTCAAAAAAAGACTTTACTTGGTGTCCAAAGAGAGGTAATGCTTTATGAGAATGCATGGATGTAAGCTGAATAAAACTTGTATTTGATTTGGTATTATTGTCATTATTTCCATTTCGTGTGGGTGTTAGACTTAGTTAGTTTTCCCCCAGAAAACTCTCTGGGCGTCATTGTTTATAACAAAAACTAAAGAACCAGAAATGAACCAGAAATTTCTGTTGAAAGTATAGTTTTTTATTGCCGGGATATTTAAAACTAAATGGCTTACACTTATTTCATAACATAATTTGTCTTGTTTCATGGCGTAGGGTATAATTTAGAGGGCTTGGATTACTTTAGCTTACCAGTGATTTAATAAGCTTTCATTTAAATTTTTAATTTTTTTTTTAATTATTTCTTTCAATGTAACTACATTTTTATATCCTTCATAAAGTGATGAGAATAAACATTCGTATGTATGTATATCAGTTGTCATTTCGTTTATAATTTATACAATATTCTTTTGAACCCCTATAAAGTTTATAAACTACATTGTACATTTTTGGGACCTGACCTGCTCCCCCCGATATAATTCAAATCAAATCTCATTAAGTCTGTCTTGGTGTCAAACTATCAGAACTATCCCCAACCAGATCGCTATTCAAAATTAGTAAAATAGCTTAACTAGAAAGAGAGATATAAGCAAAAGCTTGGGATTACCTTATACTCAGCAAAAGGAATACTGACATGCCAAGTTTAAAAGAAGGTTTCATGCACTATGTCTCAAAAGCTATTAAAGCTTCTCACTTCAAATCTTCTTAATAAAACTTCCGTACGACTCTCCTAATAAAAAATACCTGTTAAAAAAAAAGGAACGGAAGCCCCCCATTGTGAGGTAAGGTTAGGCTGGGTTACTAAGGTGATGAATACAATTCGTCAAATCTACCAGATCTGTAGGCCCTTTAAAAACAGTTGAAATAAAGAAATAAGAAATACAAGCAAATTGTAGGAAGAACGATAAAAGAACAAGAAAAGAAAGCAATAACGCCATCAGCAAAAAGTCAAAGAAAGTCAGTTTTCGTCATTCACGCGCAGGCGCTGACACCACATATTTATCCAGCCACCAACCCCTTTAATGAATTCTAAGATGTGCGCCAGCCCACATTCAAAGACCTCACTAAGTCCATTCAAGAAGCGCCCTCCCAGCCACCTTTGTCGGTGGATTTGCAGCCTACGGTATTGGCAGACAACGCGTTCCACATTTTCTTTCTCATTCCCGCATAACCTGCAAAACTCCAGAAAGTTATATCCCATTAACTTGTTATATATCTAAAATTGCAGTGCCCTGTGAAAGCCAAAATTACACATCTTACGGGCGGCCTTACTCTCCTTGAGCGCCAGGTCAGCCCCCCTCTGCATAGCCTGGGCCACAAAGTTCTGCAAACCCTGCAATTAGCCCTGTCCCACTAGTTTAGACCCACTTTGTCCATTGTTTAAATCTCTATCAACTCATAATAGAAACTTAGTGGTAGTCTTACTGGCTCACGACCTAGCAGTCTTATTACCGACAACGTCACAATAACCCGGCACCCAACAGAGCTTAACGCTGCATATCGCCAAGGTCACTCTGAGAGCACTTATACATTCGTCCACAAGTCCTAATCTGACATTTTGCCCTTCTAGAGCCTTGAGCGCGCCCTGACTATCGACTTAGAGCGTCACATCCTCTCTGCCCTTCGCGTTCTCCTCTTTCAATTGAGCTGCCGTCGTCACCGCCAGAATTTCAGCCTGGATCACCTCCATCCTCGATCCATCAGAGAAAACTGCAAATCCCTCATTCAACCTTTTAGAACCCTTCCATGCCTCCCTGTTCGGAAACTGTACCTGAGGTAAAATCCCAAAGTCAAGTTTCGCCAGCACATAGCCAGTAAAACCCGACTGCTGCAGCAGTCTATTATCTCCGACCCGAATTCTGGCGTTGGTTACTAACCCTGTCCAGCACTGTTGTTTGCAGAGCTTTCTTACGGCGTCCCTCTCCAAGGCCCTCCACCGTACGATACTTCCGTGCATAAGACTTGGTCCTAAACCTTCACCACATTTGTATGAAGGCTATATAAAAAAATAGACCGATAAATTTGTATTCAGTACACATATACAAAAAAGTAGTTTAAAAACTCTGTTATAGAAAACTTAAGTGAACTTGAATCTCTTTAAATATCTTCTTTTCATAAATTTATGCGTCATAGTATAAGTAGATTAAAGATAGTTATTGATTATGACAAATACGTTAAATAGAGAAAGTAAGAGGGTGTTTACTTCCTAAGAATTAATTTGCTAAATGTCTTATCAACTTTAGGTTTATTCGTGTAATTTTTCAGTAAATGAGTTAATACTAATATTTTGGCAAATTTTTATTGTTAAATCTTCGCTTATGCGAAATAACTATTTGTATTAAAATCTTTAAACTAAGTAAATATTATCAGTCCACTAAGTGTTTAAGTTCTTCAAATAAAGTTAATTATATTAAACGGTTTCAGACGAATGTGTCCACTATGTTATAAAATGTTTCGACTGAGCGGATTTGGATGTGTTTTCAGCTTATTTAAATACTTGTCCACATAGTTTAGGATTTCGCATTAAACTAGTGGAACTTGTTGATCCTTGTGAATGTTGCTGTTTTCAATACATCAAGGAGCACCAGTTATCATTCTTAGGATTTTATTTTTCTATGTTGGAGGCGGAAGCAGTGCCCCATAATTGTATTTCGTGGCACAAAATTGGTTTTAAAATCAAGTTGAAGAGTAGAAATTTACAATCAAGTCGAAGCACAGAGTTTATACCAATTAACCAATGAATCCAATGAATTGGTGCAGCTTTTAGTTTTATTTGCGTCAACTTCACATTTATATGTGACTTCAACGTGAGGCGACGGTTCAGATGAGTTCCAAGGTATTTCGTCTCAAATCGTTGAGGCACTATATGGTTGTTAATAAGGATTAAGGAGCACGTTTCTTTGGGTAAAGTAAAAGTTACGTGGGTACTATTTTGTTCATTAATTTTCATTCCCTATAGCCTTGCCCATTTCTATCCTTGGGCCTCATCAGGATTTTTATAAGTATTGAGAAAAGCTGTATCAGCAAATGTCGACGTGTGTGTAAAACTATTTGTGGGTAAGTCTGCAAGTAAAAGTACATAAACGCCTGCCGCTATTGGTTAGGGGTAACTCAAGAAGCTTCCTTCTTTCCTCATAAACTGTCAATTGGTTATGTACTTTTCTAATAGGTTAAAAATATTAACTTGCAAGTTTATCTTTAGTTTGCTTAACATGCCTACATGCCATATTTTATCAAAAGCTTGAGCGACATCAGTAATAAGTGTGGAACAGTTCTTTTTTCAAAGGCTTTCCTTATAAACTGCACCAACCTGTGAGTTTGTTTGACTATATTGACTTCTAAAGCCAAACTGGTTATTTAGAAAGCATTTATTGTCATTAAGGATCGGTGTCAGCTTGTTTTTAAGCAGTTTTCTAAACAATTTCGACATAATTGGTAGCAGGCGTATAAAAAGCTTTTTCTGGTTTAGAAATCATCCTCGCTTAGGCAACTCTCCATATTGGTAGGAAGAGTTCAACACGTATTATCACGTTAAAAATAAAAAGAATTAATTTTTGAGTTGTAAAAGATAGCTTTAAAAAGATTTTGTTGCTCATTTATTAATACCAGGGATCTTTTTTATCATTTAAGTTAGCGATAGCTTCTACCACTTCTTAAAATCGGAGACATGTCTCTATTGGACGTCTAGCAACAACAGGCAGTTATTCACTACCGTCAGTAAATGTATTGTGAGTTTTAATCTTTTCTAAATGACTTGCGAGGAGATCGGTTTTTTCTTCAGCATTTCTTGCCCAGAATCCTTTCAGATAACACAGTGGTGGTTTTGCGATAATGGGACTTTTAAAACGTTTGCCTGATCGCTAAAATAATAATTCGTCTGAGGAGTCGAGTCTAGATCTTCCAAGTGTTCCTTAAATGATGCCATTCTGTGAACCTCCAGCAAGTTTTTCAATTTGTTTGGACACTCTTTTAGCTTAGTTTTAAGTTGGGGCGATCTTTGCTTTGTCATTCATTTTGGGTACCCCTTTTTTAAAACTCTTTCACATCGGCAGAAAAATTCTGTTGTTTTTAGTCAGGCTGTAGGTAGAAGAAGCATGTTCAGCGGCTTTTTCTATCTTTCCATTAAGGCTACTCAGACAATCATCGATGTGTTTTTTATATTCCAACCAATATACTCTTTAAGAAAACTACTAGTAATTGCTATGGCTGAGTGGTCAGAAGTTGTGTTAATCCAACAAACGAGGCTTAATCTTCAAAAAGTTCCGGTGATATATCTTTTGTTACGCCGAAATCGATAACGTGTTAAATTTTATTTTGATTAATTGGCCAATAGGTTGCCCAGTTAAAATAACGTTGAGTCCCATTTCAGACACGGAATTATACAAAACACAACCTTTATTTATAATTAGGCGGGAGCCCTATTACGTGTGCTTAGAGCTATAGTCTCCAGCAGCTTTTAAGCGGTGACCTCAAGACTTGTAAAAGCTGTTCTACTTATCCTTTATTATGGAGAATCTGGTTGGACAATAAACCGTCCAAATAACTAGATTATGGAAAAAATCTTCAATGCTGATATTTTGTTTCTTGGATACAACATTAAAAAAACTGTTTAATTATTGATTTGATTAATATAGCCGACCACATGATCTATCCCCTGGATACTTCGGATCGTAAAAAGTATAGCCACTAATTTTAAAAGTTCTCCTATACCACATGAGTCTCGAAAATTAGCATTGCATCAACCTCTTGGTGTTTAAAAAAATATTTGAGTTCGTTTTTGTATTGGCGGATGCCATTTGCGTTCCAAAAAGAAGCCCTAATATAACAAGTAAGAGCGTTATATTCGGCTGTGCCGAATCTTATATACCCTTCACATTGGTCTTTAAATATACCCAGCCGAGTAATTTTGTACTGCAAATAATATAATAAAATTCCTTGTGCGAGTTTTAAAGTCCATAGAAAACTTTACAAAATTTTAACGTTAATAAATAATAGAAATAGATGAGGAACGTTTGAGGTCGACAGTAATGCAAGTTTTTGACAGTATTTATATTAAAAGGTTAATAAAATTTGTAATTTTTATGGGATGTTCTAGTCCCCCTGCTCCTCTCCAACTTTTTTTCCAAAATGTGTGAATTATTTGATTATTACTTTTTGTGGAATATTCGAAGTCGATAGTTGTTATAGTTTTCCAGATGTGGCGTATCGCAAATTTCATAAAAATTCTTAGTTTGTATTAGAGCTACCCCTTCCCCTGCCCAAAAAACTTTTTTTGAATGTAGGTCTTATCCTGTTACTTTTTGCAGAACATTCGAAGTCAATTTCTGTTATAGTTTCCTAAATTTAGAATATCGAAAATTTTATAAAAATTGTTAATTTGTATGGGACCTACCTACCCCTTGTTTACTTCCCACCCAAAAAATTTTTTCCTTAAAACATAACTCTTGATGTACTTTCTTTTAGTAGAACATTTGATGCCGATAGCTGTTATAGTTTCTAAGATATAGCGTATCGAATATTTCATAAAAATCGTTAATTTGTATTGGAGCTCCCCCTTTTTTTGCCCCAAACGGAATGACAAACTGATATATACCCTTATCACTATGTGAAGAGTATAATAAAGCTAAAAATACGCAAACAGAAAATGCGCTAAATGCTCTTACTTCACCAAAACAACTTAAGATTTAAACACATCGTGTTTTTGAACAAATTATACCTATTTAATGTTATTTTTAATTTTTTAAAACTTTATAAAAAGTTTAAGCCAAAAAACTGAATTTTCTACTTTTGTTTATTAGTTTACATTAAAAAAATCATTTATTTATTTACGGAGCTATTTTTACCAGCAAAAAATATTCAATATAAACTTTAAAATACTTTGTAAAATAACTGACACTTTACGCTCTCGATTGAGATTTTCATTTGCTGGACTATCATTAAACGAGCGCAATCCATAAAAATAGTAAAAACTTTCGAGTAAGCGAATGAACCTAATATTAAAAGAATTAAAGATATTTTTTATTATTTTCATATTTTTTATTATTTTCCATAAAAATTTATGTATAAGTCAAGCATTCATTTACTTTTGTTCTTTTTATTTTCAGTACTCAAACGTCGTTCTGCCAATATTAATCTCACAGCATGGTCTGGTTTATCATTTACGTTAAATTGTCCCATTTTAAGTATACCGCCTGCCAATGTAACATGGTTTTATGGAAATGTATCGTTATCGAAAATTTTTAATGAAAACAGGCGAGTAGAGATCAAAAGTTATGCCAATTAATTGAAAGAAAGCTGTTTTCGTATTCCATTAAAAATATTTAAAAACTAAAATTTAATGTCAGTTATTTTAACAAATATCGAGGTGTATATAGATATTTACAATTTTCGTAATCTTAATATAGTTTTACCTAAAAGGTAAAGAAAACTATAAGGTTCTTATACAAAACAGTTATTTATTTGATAAAATTACGGTCATAAATATTAAAGAAATAATAAAATTCTTTCAATTAATATGTGTTACTTAAACCGTTTAAATATCGGAAATTTATATAAACATTTCTTGCTAAATTTTTATTTATCATTTCATTTCTTTTTATTTCCAACAGTTTTTTATTATTACGAAATGGCAGTTTGGTTCTGAGACAAATAAGAGCTGAAAATGCTGGAAAATACAAGTAAGTACATTAAAAAATATACTTAACATTTATTAAAACTTTAATTTGTAAATTGTCTTATTCATAACCTTTTTGTTAAAAGTCATTAAGGTGTTCATGCTTTTCGTTTGTGTATTTTTTAAATAGGGGTCGGTGTCAGATTTTAACCCTCTTAGGGTGATAAGGGCAGCTGTAGGGGTTTTTACCCTATTTTTTTTCAAATTTTGTAGGGACTTTTACTTTAATTTTTAAAAATTTTGTATGGCAACCCCCTTAGGTGATAGAGATAGGGGGTAAGTATGTTTAAGGAATATATTTAGGAGGGAAAAATTAATGGGGGCCTGTGATATATTTTATTCCTCTTGGGGCGTTTCCGAGGAAGTTGTAGGGGTTTTTCCCTTTATTTTTTTTAAATTTGTATGGCATCCCCCTTAGGGCGTAGGCGTGTTGTAAGAATATGTTTAGGCGGAGAAACTAATGAGGGTCGGTCGTACATTTTATCTCTTTAAGGCTGGCTCTAGGGAAGTTGTGGGAGTTTTTACATCATTTTTGCAAATTTTGTATGGCAACCCCCTTACGTGATGGAGATAGGGAGTAAGTATACTCTAGGAATACGTTTGGGAGGAAAAACTAATGGGAGTCTGTGATACATTTTATTCCTATAGGGGCGGCTCCGGAGAAATTTTAGGGATTTTAACCCTATTTTTTTAAATTTTGTATTCAACCATGTAAGGGGCTGGAGATCGAGGGTAAGTATGTTTCACAAAAATGTTTGGGAGGACAAATTAATTGGGGTCAGTTTTACATTTTACCTTTGTAGGAGAAACCTGGAAGCTATGGGAGCGATTTGAAAAATATAAAAAAATGAAACTTGGTTTGGCAACCAAGAGGGCGGAGATAGGGTGTAAGTATGTTACAAAAAAATTTTCGTGGGGGAAAAATATTGGGAATCGGTCTTTCATTGCACAGTGTACGGGGCAACTCCGGGGCAGTTCTAGAGGTTTTTATGTACAAATTTTAGAGAATGAAACAGATGTAGCCTTGGCTTTTGGTTTATATATAGGTCAGTTATCGTGCGATTTTGCTGGATTTCAAAAGCGATTTTCTCGCATATATTTCTGATAGTTTTATACTACTTACGGGTCTACGCGAGATCGCATAATACGGACAGATGGATAGACGGGCCAATTATTTGATTTAAATTGGTTAAAGTTTTTTTATATAGACAGGGTGGGCCAAAAGAAGTCATCCGATGTTGTTTGGCTCTCAATTTTTCTAAATAAAAACTTTGATTCTGTTTTTTGTTTATATTTATTTAAACCTTTAGAATTTTATTGGTCAAGTCGAGAAGAGGATATCTGCCAAATGGGCAACGTCACAGTTGATTGCTATACGGGCTCATTTATGGCTTTTTTCATCACTTCGGCGAGAACTTTGGGCGACAGATTCTCGGGCTCTTTGTTATCCTTGAGGGCTTCCAGGGTCTCGGGCTTGTTCACATAAACACGGGACTTCAAAAGACCCAATAAAAAAAGTCTGGAACGGTCAAATCAGACGATCTTGCGGGCCAATGTAAATCGCCAAAAACGAGAGATGAGGCGACCCGGGAACGCTGCCATCAGAATATCGGTTGTGGCTTGCGCAATGTATGCCGTCGCTCCGTCTTGTTGGAACCACATGTCCTCCAGTACTCAATCATGCGCACCGTTTATTGTTGTCATTTGACCAGCGGCGTCCTTGAAAAAAATGGCCGGTGACTCCTCCAGCGTGAACAGCCCACCATGAAGGCACTTTGAGTGGTTGAAACTGCTCCCCGTTCATCACTTGTGAATTTTTGGTGTCCCAGAAGTGGGAATGAGCCTCATCGCTCATTCTGATTTTGGTTGAAAAATCGTCCTCTTCGTTCTCGAGATTGAGGATGGCTTGGCATAGGTTGCACGTGTTTGGTGGGGGGGGAGGGGGGGGGAGGGAGGAGGGGGGGGGAGGGAGGAGGGGGGACAGGCAGCAGCTAGTGGACGGACTGCAGTTGGTACGGGAACATTCGCAGGTCTTTGACCAAATTTCGCCTTAGGGACGACCGACTGATGGGTAATTGCGAGGCACGGCTTCTGATCGATGTTTCCGGCAACAACAGATTCGACATTTGCTAAAATAAGAGCATCTTCCAATAGGGGGATTTTTTTGGCCCACCTTGTATTTTAAAACATAAATTCATTTCAAAGTATTGCAAATAAAAATTGAGTAAATATAAACAATATTTTGGCACATCTTTATTCAGCGCTTAAAATTTATTTTTATATACAAAAAATTATTTTTTTTATTATATTTTTAGATGCATAGCCCACAACCAGTATGCAGTAAAGGTACATCGTCAATTTCTATTAAACCTAAATGTTGTTGAAAGTAACGAAAACGAAAGACCTCGAGCTGAACAACTTATACCTCATTTACAAAATACGACATTATATGTTCCAATAAATGGTGATTTAAATTTAACATGTTGTACTCTAACTGATGATTTGGCTATCGAGTGGTGGTTTCAACAGTCCAGCAGTACACCATGGGTTAAACTATCGAATAATAGTAAAGAGTATCACATACGCAGCAGTATTGAAGAATATGAGGGCTACTATACATGTGCGACCATTCACAGTAATCAGGTTAGAAACGCTGCTATTTGAATCTGGTTGTTTTACAAACTTACAACCTTATTCATAAAAACTGTTTTATATTTATTAAGGGCTTATTTGGCAATTATTCCATAGAAATTTGTTTAAAAAGCCCTTAAAAAAATAAAACAATTACTATGAATAACACCGTTAATTTTTAATGTTCTTTTTTGTAGACCTTTTATGTTATTATTACCCGACCTCCTCTCGTTGCCGAAGAACTGCCCATGTACGAGGGCATTGTGGCCTCATCAATAATATATCAGTGCTTGGTTACGGGACACCCTCGCCCAACCATTACCTGGTATCATAATGGTTTTCGTTTTAATAGTTCCATAACGCGTTATATAAATGGAAATGAATTACATATCGAATCGTTTGATCCCGAAGAAAGTGGCATATATCAATGTTTTGCCCGCAACATTGCAGGTGAGGTGTACACAGCCGGTGAAATACGTCCCCGAAATCGGGGTGATGTCAAAGCGAATCCCTTACAGAATATACGCTGTTTTGCGCATACTTTTAGTTCGGTTAATGTTACGTTTGAAAATGAAAGTGCAGTGGTGAGTTAGAAATCCAATATAATATTTGAGTTACTTGCATGGGAAAAAATTAACTGTTAAAAGAATCCTAATTTTAATTATGAACTAGTTTTAATCACTCCTCATGATATATATTAAGGGGTCGCAAATGAATATCGTAAAATGACCCACTGATATTTACTCTCATTACTATGTTAAGGGTAAAAGTTAAAGAAGAACACTAAAATTCTTTTTTGCTCTATTAAAAATGTTAGAAATTGTATAATCTTTGTAAAAAAATTATGTTCTTCTTAATTAAAAAAAACTTCTAAGTTTTAAATGGGTATTCGTTTTTATTCCTTTAAGCTAGATTTACACCACCTGAGTTTTTATCTGAGCCGAGCGTCAAAAAAATAAGGTATTTTATTATTATTAGTGTTAAATTACGTCTTAAGAACTAGTTTTAGTCCGCTTTTTATAATAGTTGTTA
The DNA here is from genome assembly GCA_963583895.1 of Melanophora roralis. Taxonomy (NCBI): domain Eukaryota; kingdom Metazoa; phylum Arthropoda; class Insecta; order Diptera; family Rhinophoridae; genus Melanophora; species Melanophora roralis. The sequence goes on from OY757187.1 coordinate 65,602,532, forward strand.
AACTGGTACAAAGAACAACAAACATTTAATCCGGTAACTTTTAAAACTTTAATTTTTCGACTGAGATCAGATAAAATATTAAAAAATAAAAACAGACATGTTATTACACTATGAAAATAAGTCTTAGTTGTGGAACTCAGATGATAACTCAGGTAGTGTAAATGTAGCTTTAAGATCGAATTTTAATTAAATTTTAAAATTAAATAAAAACAAACTCTCGATTAATCTTTAAATCCAAATATTTAATTTTATCAATAAAACGTTCGATTATTATACTTGAACAATCATTTTTAATGCAAACAATTACCAAATACACTTAGGTACTGTTATTGTTAGCAAAATGCACATAAATCATCCGAGACAATCACTCAATTGGCCTCGAAAAACAGGGGGAAAATTACGGCCTTCGACTCCAATTGAAATTTAATTCGATCGATCGAGTTTTCAATCCTTTTAGTATAAAAATTGTAATAAGAATTTTTAAATTTCGATTCGAATCGAATTCCATAATTTGCCCCCAGCACATAAATTTCGATTTTATTTAAATATTTTTGGCGCCTTTTTGCTTGTGCAATACCCTAAATATCCGTTTCTAAAAAGCTGGCATTTAAAGTGCTTTTAACAATTTAAAATAATGTTTTTAGGTGCCTTTTTAGCAATACAAAAAAGAATTTTTTCTGGACTTTTTTTATTAATGGGCAAAATTAATATTTTAACTTTTTTAGAAAGCAGCCAAATTTAAAAAAAAAGGTCAAGAATTTTTTTTCATAAAATGTAACGGTAAAAATGTTTTTTTGAAATTTTGTATTAATAAACCGCATTTAAACTAAAATATTTTTAAGGATTTTTTAAATCTGATATTGACAACTCTGTTAATTTAATTTGCCATGCATTAATCGCATCTATGCTCATTCTTTTTTTCGTATTTAAAAAAATATTGTTTTTATAAAATATTGTTTTTATAAAATATGTAAATAAAAAGAGAACTGTAAAAACAAAATATTAGGTTAGAGTATAATTTAGAATTTGACTTTATTTAGGATGAAAGAGTATGTGAATAACGAGTTTTCCTTTATTTGTTTTGATTTTTTATACATCACTAAAACTAAAATATTAAAATTACTGAAAACAATTAAGTTGAGTTTTGAAAAACGGTAAATATTGTATGAAAAATGACTGCAAGCCCTAACATTTATTTATAAAAAACATTCATACTCTTTCCATATAATGCCAATGTATCGATTGCTACAGTTGCAAGTTTAAACAAAGAGCCGTAAGATCAATAGTTTGTAACAGTTGTCAAAATAAAAATTTCATCAGAATAAAAACAAAAGAAAAGGTTAGGAAATTTGCTTTAAACAGGTTTGCTTTCCTTAACGTTTCTATTAACTGCCCGAATCCTTTTTCGGAATCTTTTAGTACTTTCTACTACTTCCGAAATATAAAATTTTGAATCTTAAACTTATGCAAAGTGCTTAAATAAAAAGCTTATTTTGTAGTAATATTTTAAGTCCAGGGGCCAAATCGTCGCATTCGATTCGAATCGAAATTTAAAAATTCTTATTAGAATTCCTATATTAAAAGCATTGACAACTCGGTCAATCGAGTGAAATTTCGACTCAAATCGAATGCAACGATTTTGCCCAGGATAGAAAAAAATTTAATAAAGTTTTTATTGTAACTTTTACCTTTATGAAAAATTAAACCCTTTTAGCTTTTGTTTTTTATTATAAACATTTTTTTGTTTTTAGTCTCTGTTCATAGTGCACATTATACAGAGCAACCCATTTCGTTGGACAACACCTTATTCACCCATGAAATTAAATACCTCCTACATTATTATTGACAACGATTTGCCCTACATACGACCTTTTCAGCTGATCACGCGAGGTCTAATGCCTACCTCTGAAATAGTTTTGGGCAATAATCCCACTCAACAAAGTATGTTAAGCACGCTGCGAAGCCTACCCGTTACATGTTGCACACAAGGCTGTAAGTAAATAAATATCTTTGAAAACTCATTAAAATTTTCTCATTTTGATTTTAATTATTTTTTAATCGATTTTCTAGTACCTCTACGCGTTGTACAGTTGGGAAATAACACTTTTATTACTTGGTCTTTGATAGCGTTAAATACAAAAAAATATTTTATTGTACAATTTTCTATTAACAACAGCAATCCAGATCCTCAGCACTCAGTGTCAAAGCCACTTTTGGGTACCGAGCAAATAGTCAATTTAAATGCAGACGATATCTATCATAAGCTGAGACACATAGAACCATTGAATGCCAGCGATTCGAGGAGAGTTCTTAAAAATGCAATCTCTAGCTATAGTGATAATGATGTTACTATTTCAAATAGCCCAAATGAAGATGAAAACATCTATAATTTGGTTTTTCATGCCAACGTCACCGGAATAATGATGAACCATTTCAGTCGATTAAAATTAAGAGTTTTACTTATAACCAGCGAGAATGAGTATTTGGCACAGGATTTTCGTTATGTGGAATGGAAATCGGTAAAAACTTGAAAGAAGTTTTTAAAACAGATTGTGTTGCATTAACACTCATATTTTTTCTTTTTTTGTTTTAAGATTGTTAATGATACGGGTGATATAATAGCCATTCCATACCATCTTACCACAATAGAATCGCGCTTGTTAATTTTTCACTTTCAAGATGGCTTTAATGACACCTGTGTCCAGGTATGCTTCCGCCAAATACACTTTCCACACATTGTTGAAGAGAAGCGAAAATGTGAACATCATTCCTTGGTTCATACCGAACTGGAGATCCCAAATTTATATCCCAATACCCACTATAGTTTTCATTTCTCCAGCTGTGATACCACAATATTCTATGGCCAAATCAATGTTGTTACCCTACAAGATCCTCCAAGTACTATTAGTAATCAAAAGGTTACGAGACAAAATGGCTTAAAGCTGAACTGGGAGCCACCCCTGCAGCCAAATGGTAAAGTTCATCACTATAACATATTGTGGACTTTGGGTAATGTAACGCATGAGGCTAATGTTTTAGATTGTAAAATTTGTTATTATAAGGTAGGTTGGTACTAAAGCAACACAATGAATATTAAAAAAGTTTTCTTTTTTGATTTCAGTTTCCTAATATATCAGAATCAGCCAAAATAAATATTTCCGTTAGAGTGGTGGGCGAGACCGGTGTGGGAGCTCCCATTTCCATTGACTTGCGTAACATAAATTATTTGTCGTTGGAAATTGAAGGTTCAGGCTCTACATCTCAAGTGTATAGCGGCATTGTCATTGGTTCTTTGCTGTCTATAGTTTGTATATTTGGTTTTGCCATTTTAATAATGTTTCAGAAAAAACGCTTTAAATCTCGCCAGCAAGGACCCACCCACTTGTCCACTCCTACCGATATACACTTTGGTAATCTTAGTAACGCTGGTATGCCTGGAGATAGTGCTGGCGGCTTAAGCTCCACCACCATGCCACCAGACTGCCATGAAATGCAAAATCTTATACCTAAAATCGGAAGCAGAAGAATTGATTTAACGACCAATGAACGTTCTAAATATGAAACCACTCAATTGCCTAACGGCAATGGAGATGTAGGACGGCAATGTGTTGATAATCTTGAAGTTACTAACAATTCCTCAATTTTGAGTGAATATGATTTAGGTAGTGAACATAATTTGTCATCTGTGCCATTGTGCAAGACGAGCCCCCACAAAAAGTCCTCAAAAGTAGCTACCATTTCAGAGAGTAGTGGTCAAACCGCTGCCATGATTTCGAAACCATTTTTTATACCATTTAAAACAATACATCCACAAAGTGGAGCCATAGTACAGAAACAAAGTTCCTCAACATTTGCAGCTAGTGTGCAAACGCCGCCAAACTCCATACCTTTGACCTTAGCACCAGTCGATAATATGAATAGCAGCTTCAGCTCACGCCGCAACAATAGTTTAAGTAGCAGTAGTAATAGTAACGGCAGTTGTAATACTGCCATTTCCAACATAAAATCTAAACAGTTCCATGGTAATTTTCCTAAACATTCCTCATCAATTGATGGCATTTGTCTTTTGGCCGATGAGCAGACGGCCTCCACGCCAACACCCACTTCGGAAGCAGATGTGGTTTCAGAAGCATTCAGAAATGGCTTTCAACAAAATGCAGGGGTAATTTTGTAAAAAAAAATTATTGAAATTTTCGCGTTCTAAATTTTCTTTGAAATAATTTACAGAACTCTACAACAAATCCATCAACTTTAAAAACTACTTCACCTTCATCCCGACCTGTCTTAATATTTAAATCTAAAGTACACTCGAATAACAATAATAAAAAACAGAAATCTAGAAAATCTGCGAATTTACAAAATTCTTTTAGGAAAGAGAAAGATCATCAACCACATAAGCCTCCAGCTAATCCATGTAATAGCGATTTATCGTATATAGTTCCTGTCACCGAGCTTACAACAGAAGTTTTATCAAATGAAAATTCGTTTAAGCAATGGTCACAACCAAAGCCATATTCTTCATCGCCCTCTTCGTATGCAACCAGCAGCTTGGAAACGAAACATAAATACCCAAACATGGATCCAAATGGTTGAGAGTCGTTATTTTAACTTTTTACAAGAATTTTAACGTGCACAATTTTCAAGAAAAATATTAAGTCCATCATTTCTCATTTTGGGAAAAATTCATAACAGAACAACCAATAATCCCATAACAAATCTGAAACACAGTGATACCTTTTTTTATTAAACACAACACAACATTCCAATAAGGTAACATTTTATTAATGTTTTAACTTGTCTTGTTTATTTAATTATTTATTTATTTATTTTAATAACAATTCGTTAACTAAAACTAATATTATTACTATGTAAGTGTTTTAGTAGATTTTACTACTATAATTTTGTCCTAAAACCAGCAAACTTATTAACGGAAAAAAATAATTTCTAGTAACCGGGGTTGTTATGGAAACCGATAATTGACGAATCAGATTTAAAAGCGAGTTATAAAAACTTTTATGTAATGACTTTTTAAATTATAAGTTTGAAGCTTAAGTAAAAACCAGTATTCTAATTTAGAAGTAAAAACATGATACTAAAATTTATAACACTGAAATATCTATAAGGCATTTTCAAATCCGATTTCGACAGTTATCGGTTTTCATGACCATAAGGATCTTTGCTAGAAATACATTGAAACTACAAAAAAATGTTTTTATTAAAAATTTGCTGGTTACATAAAATTAGTTATTTACGATTTTCTTAAGGGAAGTATTCATTGTTTCAAAAACAGCTGAAACATACTTGTTTGATGGCAACGCTGGAAGCCTGAATGCTCAACGGCCATCTTTGTGGACGTGTTAAATTTTTTTTTTTTGCTTTTTGTCATTTTTAACTTCCTAATTCACTATGGGTCTTAAATATATAACAGGAGCATTTTTCAACCCTAAAAGCGTCGTAATGACCTGAAGTATAGTACTGACGAGACTTCGAGCCAAACCTATTTGGTTTCAACTGGATTTTCGATACAAAACCAAACTTACTTTGACACTTTATTTTGTCAAAAAATCTACACCATTTCCTGTTGTGTAATGTATTTTAGAAATTTCTAATTGCATTTTAGAGCTTTCTGATTTTATTTCAGAAATTTCAAATTTAATTTCAGAAAATTTCTTACTCAATTTTAGGATTTTTTAAATTTATTTTATTTACGATTGAAGCATCATATAGAAAAATTTGTGCTGCTTGTAAGGTGATCATGTCCGTTTGAGATAGGAGTATGAAGGATAAGATTAGAATCATCTTTCCTGTAAATATTAAACATTTAGAATTTAATTTAAGCCTTTGTTTTTCTTCCATTTCCCGATTCCTCCCAATAAAAACTTATATTTTACATTTGTTTCTGCGATCAATATACATGTAGGAAAATAATAAAAGTAATTATGTTTCGTTTTAGTTGTTATTTATTTAAAGATAAATTTTAGTTTGATTAGGATACAAGTGTTTTATTAGTTGTGTTAGCTTGCGCGTGTGTGACGTCTTTAGTGTTTTATTTTCGGCACTTTCTGCTTCAGTGTTTAACTACGACTGCCTGTTTTCTGTTCGTCAACCAACTTATGTCTCTCGCATGTGTGTGTATGTCTCAGTTTATTTGCAATTTGTCGTCTGTACCCATGTCCGTTATTTCTGTCAATAGTCGGTCTGTTCGGTTCAGGTTGGCACCCTACAATCGGCCCTCCTGACGGCAATTCGGCTCGGATTGCCATCTCTTCATAAATTCTGCTACCGTGATAGTTCTATTCGGACCCTCATGTTGACCAACCTTTTCGACTTCGTATCTACCACGTGGGAGTTTGCCTATTACCTTATAAGGTCCATGGAATTTTCCCTTGAGTTTCATTCCACTGCCAAATTGAGTGCGCTTGATGGCGACTAACTCTCCTACCTCATATTCAACTTCTGGCTTCCGATTTCTATTATACGTCTTGCGATTTTCCTCTTGTATTCGAGCTATGTTCTCTCTAGCTTCAGCTCGCAGGTCGTCTCTTTCTCCGTCGAAACTATTGATAGCTTCATTGCGTAACATTTCCTTAAGCTCAGGAAAATCTGGCAACCTCATCTCTACACCGGTTAGTAGTTTGAACGGTGAAAACTGCGTACTTCTTGGTGCCGTCGAATTTATCAGCATCTGGACTCGTCGCACGTGCCGATACCAATTAAGGGGGTTTTCCCCACACAATTTAGCCAACATAGGAACCACTATTTTGTGAATTCGCTCCACCTGTCCGTTTCCACGGGGGACACCTGTGGCTATCAATAAATGTTCAACCATTTCCTCGGTACAATAATCCTTGAAAGCCTGCGACGTAAATGCTGCTCCACGGTCAGTAATGACTCTCCTGGGGTTACCGAAAATTGAGGACTGTTTCTCCAAGCACTCAATGACTGTCTTCGAATCCGTTGACTTCGTTGGGTAGAGCCAAACAAACTTAGTAAAACCGTCGACTACCACGAGTAAATGGTTATACGCCTTCTTTGTCACCTCCATTGGTCCAACATGATCGATGTGATAAGTCGCGAACGGTCTATCACTTTTGTCTATCGGATTGAGATATCCTTCCTTCTTGCCAGTTTTTGCCTCGGTAATGAGACACTCAACACAGCTCTTCACTACTTTCGGTACCTTGGACGCCAACCTTGGTATGTAATACTGCCTTTCGACCAATTCTTGAGTTTTAACGCTACCATAGTGGCCCTGGTTGTGCGCTACCCTAATAATCTCGTCCTCCATCTGAACCGGTATTACTATAAGGTCCTTCGCTGGATCCTTATGTAAAACTCCATTCTGCATAAAGTAGTCTTTGTACTCGCCATGTTCTAAAACTGCTCTAATGGCTCTAATACCATCGTCGTCTTCCTGTGCGTATCTAATCCTGTGAGACAAACTTCCTTCTACCACCAAGCAAGCCATTCTGCTCAACGCATCTACATGCTTCATTCGAGTACCAGGCCTATGTTCTATCTCGTACGTAAACTCTTGCAAAAACATAGCCCACCTAGCTATTCTTGTCGGCACATCGTTCTTGTTCATGGTCATCTTAAACGCGTTACAATCGGTCACGATCTTGAAGGGAATACCCAGTAAATAAACTCTCCATTTCTTCAAGGACTCTACAATCGCGAGGACTTCAAGTTCATAAGAGTGATATTTTTCCTCATACGGCTTTGTTCGACGACTCATAAATTGAACCGGATGCAGCTCCCAATCCTCTAAACTCTTTTGCATAAGCACGGCCCCATATCCGAACTTGCTCGCGTCCGCGTGTACTTCTGTGATGGCGTCGGGGTCATACAACTTTAAAACTGGTGAATTAACGAGAGCATCTTTCAACTGCTGGAACGCTAGCAGAACCTCGTCGGTAATCAGAAACTTAGCATTCTTCCGAAGTAGATCAGTCAATGGCTTTGCAATTACCGCGTAACTTTCTATAAACTTCCTGAAGTACGAGGTTAGTCCCAAAAACCTCTGCATGGTCTTCCTATCTAAGGGAATTGGGAAATCCTTAACTGCCCTGACCTTCTCTTCCGATGGCTTTATCGAACCCTTCTGAATAACGTACCCAAGAAAATTAACGGTCTCCCGCAAAATCTGACACTTCTCCCATTTGATTCGCAACCCATTAGAAGCGGCCACATCTAAAACCATTCTAAGCTTCTCAACACCTTCAACCACATCCTTGGAGGGAATGATGATATCATCCATATACACGATCGCTGTACCACTTCGTATCAAATCCTTCATAACTGCTGAAATAAATCTAGTGAACACCGCCGGTGAGTTACTTATCCCAAAAGGAACGAACAAAAACTCATACTGTCCATTGTGAGTCACAAATGCAGTATATTTTCTAGATGCTTCCTCTAACGGCACATGAAAAAATCCATTTCGAAGATCCAATGTTGTATAGAAATTCGCACTTTGCAACTTATCCAGCACCTCGTCCATTAATGGCATGGGAAAATTGTCCCGAACAATTTTCTGATTCAAATTCCTATAGTCACAGCACAGCCTTTTCGAACCATCCTTCTTTGATGCTAGGACAATTGGTGATGCGTACTCTGATATACTAGGTTGTATTATTTGCTCCTCTAACCACTCCGAAACCTGCTTGTCCACTACTCTCTGGTCACAGATTGGTAACCGCCTTGGTCGCTGGTAAACTGGTGTGTCATCCTTTAAAATAATCTTCATCTTCACCGGACTTTCCACATTCCTTTTTGGTCGGTACTTAGTTATCGCCTTTACCACCTGACTCTTAACGGAGCCATTTAGGTGCTCAAGCTTCACCTGACAATCTGGTCGGTACTCCTCCGCATTCAAACATATACTAGAAAACTCCTCTAACAAAAAATTCTTCCGAACTGGCTTTCTAAAAGTAACTTCTCCATCCAGGATAGTTATTTCCGCTTTCCGTATCAAGCTGTTACCCAACATAACCGAATGAATGATGTCACGTTCACCAACTACATAAAATGTCACTTCAAAATCCACATCATCAATTCGAACTATCTCGTCAAAACGACCCATTGTGACTATTTCGCTGTCTCCTATTCCATACAGTTTGGTCTTCTCTGGTGTAAAGTTGACCTCGCCTAACACGAATAACATATCGAAACGCAACAGGCATATGTCGCACCCTGTATCTACTAATGCAGATAACGTTTTGCCTCGTACGGCGACATCTTTGAAAATTAATCCGGGACCCTTGCGAACCATATTCGCTTGATCAACCTCGGCCTTGATGATTTTCTTGTCTGACTTTTCAACTCTACACTCAAAAGAGCGATGACCAAAACGTTGGCATTTAAAACACTTATGCTGCTTCTCCGGGCAGTCTTTTGCGATATGCGATTTCTCTCCACACTTATAGCATCTTCTCTCATTATTAGACTTTTTCGGCTTGGACGAATCTACTCTGTTTTCGACGCCTATCGTGTCCTTACCTTTGTATGACGACCGCGGGTAAGACCGTGTTTTTTCGTACACCTTTATTTGTCTTTTAAGCTCGACGATATTGTCCGCTTGATATAGCACGGTTTTGTTCAATCGTGAATCAGGGATGCCCTCGATGAAATATTCAATGATGCTATTCTCATCTAGATCTATTTGTGCTGCTGTTTCCATAATACTATACAAATACTCTATTAGTGACTCATTCCGGTTCAACCGTCGGCTACGAATCTGCCGAATAACTTCTGCTGCCGAGAACTGCATCCCAAATTCTTTCTTAAGAGCATCTTTCAACGAACGCCAATCACGTATACCTCTTTGACTCTTAATAAACATCTTTGCGGCACCTATCAGCAACTGCTTTCCGTAAACATACATCTGAAGCGCCGACCACCTTAAGATGGTACCCATCTCCTCGATTTCGGTTAGCCACTGAATAACGTCAGGTGTACTAGTGCCCGAAAACCGCGACAAACTATCTTCAACATCCCTGAGGGTGTACATACTCTTCCGCGTAGCAGAATCATCAGCGTCCTCACCTTCATCCGTTTCAGAAACGCCGACTGCTCTTGCACCGTCCTCAACGTCTCCATAGTCGTCAGTAATGTTAATGTCATAGTGTACCAAAAGTCTCTTCTGTAAATCATCCTTAAGCCCCTGTGAGCTAAGTCCTAGTTCGCCCAATTTCGCCCTTAACGCGCTAACGCCCAACCCCAAAATCGCGTCACGATCCATATTCGAATAACCGCGATCAATATCAAAACAGTAACTGGCAACCCTAAAGAAATCACAAACACACAGCAAATATACCTATACAGGCTATAATCGTTACAAAAATATAAGGATATTATAAATACAAAAATGATTATAAATATTACCAAGATATTAGTTTCTATAATGGAGATACAATTAAATTAAAAATCAAAATTATCATAACACCTTTTCATTTAAAATTAAGTTCAGTTATTTTCTTCAAACTAAATTATTATATTTTCTTCAAAACAGGGTTTCAAAATTTCTAAATTGAAATTTCCCTTTTTTTTCTTTATGATTTACTTCTCTTGAACAAAAGTTTTACTTCTTTTTAATCTTTAAAACTATATTTATTTTCAATTTCTTGATTGTTCCAAATAACCTTTTATTTTCCCAATTTTCCTCTTTAACTTTAATTCATCTTTAAAATTTTATCTTTCGTATTTAAATTTTAATCATCTCTCATCTTTTTATACGTCATTTATCTTTTTAAACATCCTTCAACTGTATTCATCTTTTCATACATTTTTCATCTTTAAATTTTAATTCATTTTTTTATACATTTATCATCTTTAAATTCTATTCATCTTTTTATGCATCTTTCACCTTTAAATTTAATTCATCTTTTTATAAATCTTTCATCTTTAATTTTTAATTCATTTTTAATACATCTATCATCTTTAAATTGTATTTATCTTTTTTATATATCTTTCATCTTTAAATTCTATTCATCTTTTTATGCATCTTTTATCTTTAAATATTTAATTCATCTTTTAATACATCTATCATCTTTAAATTTTATTCATCTTTTTATACATCTTTCATCTTTCAATATTTATTCATAATGGAAATAAAATACTTATCTTAACTAAACATTCCAACTCCACTGTAAATTTGCATCAATTTCTTCTCTACTGACCCACTGTACTAATCTGCTTCTGTTGGTAAACTTCTTTTACTCTGCGCGACTGCACTATGCTACACAACAATAGCAGAACAGCAACCTTCTTACACGCACACAGCAAAACCACAAAAAATCTCTGCAACCAATAGCTTCTCTGCCAGACTCTTATTCTAGTTGCACATATACACACTGAACAGCAGAACTCAATGTATTTCATTCCAAAACTCGTTGGAAAACAGCACTCAGTTTAATTTATAAAACTCTCTCTCACTTGTTTCTTTTTATGGTGGTGGGTTTTTACCCGAATCGTTTTGCACCGTTGTTGTTATTGTTGTTTTTCTCTTTGGCTTTGTTGTATTTAAAAGCAAAAAAAAACTACAACACTTCTAGAATTTTCTGGATTTTTTTTTTTTTTCTATTCTTTCGTTTCTCTTATTTTTCTTAAACAGTTTTAACGGTTTTCTATTTTTTCAGCTTAAGTTATTTACTGAGTTTTTTCTTCTTTTTATAAATTCACTTTTTTCCAAAAAAAATAACACGCCTTTTTTATTCTTCAGTTCTTGTAAAAATTACTTTAATTATCCGTTTTTTTTTCACCAACTATTTGTTCTTTGAAAACTTCACTTCACTTTTTAATTTAAACACTTTTTATCCTTAAAATCTTGGTTGAGCCCCCATGTAGGAAAATAATAAAAGTAATTATGTTTCGTTTTAGTTGTTATTTATTTAAAGATAAATTTTAGTTTGATTAGGATACAAGTGTTTTATTAGTTGTGTTAGCTTGCGCGTGTGTGACGTCTTTAGTGTTTTATTTTCGGCACTTTCTGCTTCAGTGTTTAACTACGACTGCCTGTTTTCTGTTCGTCAACCAACTTATGTCTCTCGCATGTGTGTGTATGTCTCAGTTTATTTGCAATTTGTCGTCTGTACCCATGTCCGTTATTTCTGTCAATAGTCGGTCTGTTCGGTTCAGGTTGGCACCCTACATACATACTTCGAACATATTTCATCTTCAGGATCTAACAAATTATTAAGTTTTTATTGTTATTACAATTTTTATAATAAAATATATTTACCTTATTGCAATTGTTTTAAATTTTTTTTTAAATAAAAATGAAAAAACATTTTTTTAACACAAAAAGCAATTAACTATTTTCAAAATAATTTTTGATTAAATATTATACTACAGTATGTATCAATATAATCTTTTTTATCAGCCTTATCATTACAAGCTAATTGCTCATGTTTAACAATTTGATTGACTTCATGCATTTGGAGTTTTAATTTATTTAGCTCAGTTTTCAAAATTTCAACATTTTCAAAGTCATGGTACAAGAAACAAGGTAAACTCATTACTGCAACAACAATTTTCAAAAAAAAACAACATGCGATTTGTTTGTGTAAAATATTTTTAGTTGTCAAAAAACCCGCGCATTTCAGGGAAGGGAGTTGCATGTTTTTTGTTGTGTAAATATTTTAAAACGTTGCCTTTTCTCAATTAGGTCATGTACTAACTTACATATACAAATAATTTTAAACTTTAACAAGGGCGCTATATTCGGCTGTGCATAATCTTAAATTACCTTTACATTGGTCTCTTTATTTACCCAGTCATCTGATCCAGCCGAGTTATTTCGTTCCGTAGAACATTTGAAGTAGCGTAACGAAAATGAATAAAAATTGTTAATCTGCATTGGGGTTACCCCTTCTCCTGCTCCTATCCAAAATGTTTTTCTCTATATGTAGGTCTTATTGTCCAATAACTTTTTTTTAGAACTTTTGAAGTCGATAGCTATTATAGCTCTCGAGATATAGCACATAAAATATTTATTAAATTTGTGCAATTGTAGGGCAAACATCACTTCCCCTGATCCTATCTAAAAAAAATGTTCCCATTTAGTTCCTATCTTTAAAGTATTCGTGCCAAGTTTTGTAGCAAGAGTGACTATACCTATTTACTGAGAAATATAGGGGTATATGCACGGATTTTTCCTAAAAAAAAATTTATTTTGGGTTTTCGCTTATACTTATCTCGGTCAATAGTGAACCAATTTTGCTGTTTTTAAATAGCGATTGACTCTGAGATAATTTTGATTGTTTGATATCAAAACGTTTAATGTGTGACTTTATTTGAGTCCAGAAACTTGATTTCAACAGACGCACAGACGACTTCCCTATCTATAAGGGTCCAGAATATAAGGTATTAAGTGAATATTGTAGAAATTACAAACGGAATGGCAAACTGATATATACCCTTATCACTGTGTGAATGGTGGAATTATTATATTAATATCAAATATTTTCGGCTTGTATACTTACGTTCTGATAAAAATCAAATTTTTAACAAACGCGATTTTACAAATATGTACATATTGACCTTTTAAATACTTTTATTAATTTAATTATGTTTTCCTTTAAACCTTTTTTATTATATGTAGTTTGTATATTTATTTTAGTTTGTTTCTTTTCACTACTCTTTTGACTTACATAAATGCAATCCATCGCAAAATTTTTAACAATAGACTTTTTACAATACATATATTTAAATGGTTATTTCATTATATACATATATACATAGTTTACTATGCAGTATCAATACCAAGTTGAAACAAGGAGAAAATTTAATAATATCAACATTTCCATCCATGGCGTGTACATGTGTACGTAAATTGTGTGGCATTAAATTGGAATGCATTTTGCAAGGAATTACTACATTTTTTTTAAAGTTTTAAACCTATTTTACAATTATTTATTCTTATATTTATAGTTTAAATGCAAATTATGGTTTGCAAGCCCTTAAAATGGTAATAAATTGAATTTCTTCAAAAATAAACCGTTTTTGCAGTACGCTTCATTTGTAAATAAATAACAACAATTTTGACAAATGAACACAAAACAGCTGATAATCAGCTGCGTGAACAAGTATACCTTATTCTTTGTACCATGTTCAAAGTCAAACTCATGCTTGTTCGATTTAGCATGTTTTGCAAGTGCCGATAAGTTTGATTTTTTTTTAGTTGTTTTACAATCATACTCATGTTTTATTCTCTTCATTAGTTTTTGGGTTGTGTATGAAGTCAATTAAATTGTTAAAATTGTTTGTGAAAGCCCCTTTCAGTTTTTCTTTAAAATCATAAAAAGCTTCTGGTGTGCAGTGAATTCAGGTAACTAAATTTGGATTAGTAAACTCCAAAATAATGGTTTTAAAATTTTGTTTCGTGTCGTATTCTGTTGAATGATTTGTTTTCACAAAATCATGATCATTTCATGAGTTGTAGAATAAGCTTTGCTCAAAGTATTTGTTGCTTGAATTTAATAATTTCCTTCAGTGGAATGTTGGGTACTGTGCAGAAGTCCTCTTCGTCCGATATATTGTTTAAGTGTTGTGAAAAAGGGTCTGCTACGCTTTGTTAAATTCTGGCTTGTTAATAATTTTTTTGTTGATAACTCCTCTATAAATGATCTTTATTTCTTAATTTTTTCATAGAGTTTTGGTGTCTTTTAGAACGCTTTATTTATTTGAAAGCCTTAGAATCGTAGTCTGCTCTATAAGATGGCAAAGTTGATTGCCGAAGTAATATAAGAAATTAAACGTTACATTACAGTTATGATTTAATTCTACCTTTATTTACAAATATCCTCAGCTTTTATACTATCTTAATTCTACGTTTTCTAAACAATTTCTATATTAAATTTGTTGAATGTTAAATGTTGCTTGTAAAATGTATAAGCAGGATCGCCATTTTACCATTTGATTCATGTTCTTTCATGTGAATTCCTGGATTAGCTTAGATTTTATTATATCTTCTTTTATCATTTGTGGTGGGGTGTATATAATTATGTTTAAATTGGGCCACTTACATTTCTTGTACGCTTCTTCATAAATATTCCTTATCTCTTTTATCTTCATATGCTTAAATATTTCAATAACTGTCGACAGTGCTAATTCTTTAATATTAGCGTTCTTGGTACCTATGAGCTTCTCCATAATCGAAACTAGTTTCGTAGGTTTATTGCTGCATTTTACCGTTACCTTATCATCAACTATCTCTACCATTGTCTTGGCTAAATGTCATAGTTGGAATCAAATTAAAATGTTATTTCTTTATTTTCTTTACTGCAGTTATAGAATTACACTGCCACCCATGAAAATGATCAGTCTCCCGTGTAGTATAGTTCTCGTTCATTATTTTTTCATGTCTCTTTGTGAACATACCCCCTGTGACTGCAAGCGTTCTTTCTGCTGTTTTGTCATCTGTTGCTGGAATCATGGACTTTAGGTAATCTGAATCGATTTTTATTCTAGATAGTGCATCTGCATTCGTATTTATTTTGCCTTAGCTGTGCAATGAAGTTTCATATAAAAACTTTTTTATGTGGTTGGTGGTTGAACATTATGCTGTCTTCTTCGAATTCAAAACTTACTGAAAAATCTGTCTTTGGAGCTACTTTCATTTCCAATATACATACCCAAAGCTTTTGTCTCTATTGCTATTCTGTCCTACCATTTCCTCTTTGTCTGTTCCGTTCGCTACAAAAAAAAATATTTTTTGTTTTAAATTTTCTTTTATTTTTGTTTGCACATTTATTTCTTTAAACATTTTTCTAACAAGCACAAACTAAAACTGAATTTGAAACCCAGGTCAGATGTCTCAGGCATGAAAACTTTTGTAAAAATATTGCAGATGCAAAGTCAGCGATCTAGTTGTTTGTAAACTTAGTGTTTCTGGCAACTTATTAATGTTTATGTCGGTAACTCCTCCCTTCGCAAGTGCTGACGTCCCTGTCGGCATGGAAACTGTTTCAGGAGTCTTGGCTTCTGCTGTCCTCGCTTGTATTATGACGTTTTGTTTAAATTTAGATTTCTTAAATCTTGCTATTAGCAGGATTGCTACTATAATGAGTATGACCATTACGCTGGTGTTAAGTGTAAGGCTGATTTTGTTTGACAGGTTAATGTTCTCGATTTTATCTATATTTTTTATTTTGAGATCTTTTATCATTTCCAGAGAAAGGATTTCCTCTAACTGGCACTGTTCGATTAACTGCCGCAAGATAGCTGGTAGTGGCTCTAGATATGTAGTTTCTTGGACATAAAATATTTTATCCTGTAGTTTTATTGTTGAATTGTGATGCTTTATAATAAATGTGGCTGTTAGTTGAAGTGGCTGATTATCAATCAGTACGGTGCCATTGTAGTCATTGAGGAATAGTATTCCGGGTTGATTTTCTTCAAAATCATTTACGTGGTCGGCATTAGTAAGAGTGCAGCTGGGCAATTTGCTTTTTAATAGCTTAGCTTTACAATTATTTTTACTTAATTCTATTCGATTTTTTTCATTACATATTGTTTTCTTATTAAAGGTATATTGTTTACAATCAGACTTAATCCCAAAAATCTTTTCTTTACATTCAAGTACCTTATTATATTTAATTTTAGTTATTTTATTGATAGACCTCAGGGATTTCAATGTGAGTGTTACACATTCTTCATTTTGTGTGGTTGGCAAGCTTAAAATGTTAACAATCATGAAACCGTTTAAGGCTACATTTATATCTGTGAATTCTAACTCTTCTTCTACGTTTATATAGGGAATGCGCTCATGTTTGACAATTTCTTCAATAGTCTTAATTTCTATGTTAGATAAAATATATGAATTAACAATACTGCTTTTCTTAACTAAACTTAATTCTAGTCTTAATTCTAGTCTTATGCTGGTATTTTCTTTAATAACTTTCATATTTCGATTACTTCTTAGGTTTTGTTCATGCATTTTTTCTAGGAGTTGTTTATTTAAAACTACTTGTCTGTTATTGTTTTCGATTAAGTTCAGTAAGTAACTGTTAATTATTTCTAAGTCATAATGGTCAGGTCTACCCTGTAGCGAATTCTTTAGGAATTGCATTTCTACCTTTAACATTTATGGTGGTCACTGTGGTCTATGCTTGGAAGATAAAAAAGGCTAAGCCCGCCGGATTGGGGAGGGTTCTTGACCATTGATGACCATAAACTACATTAACAAAAAAGAAAACACACTTCCAAGACTCAAGTAACTGAATTTATTTAAAAATAATCAAACTGGGCTAATGCATTAATATAACTTTGAATATTCCTATAAACTTGCATGGATTCGTGGTAGTTGTTGAAACCACTTTGAACACTTTAAACTCACCCACATTCTTATAGAATACAACTGTGCTTGTATCTGCCCTTAAATATCTAAGAAATCTTGGGATTTATTAAAAATAAAATTTGGTATAATAATAATAGCATTCCCAAGAAGTAATAAGGTCTACTCAAGATTGTTCATTTTATATCAATTAAAAAAATTTTATTTTACCAAAATCAATGGACTTAAAGCTAAATCTGTAGGGATATTCATGTGCATGTATAATTTAATTAATAGAAGTAACTTTAGAATAATCACCGACCAATATGCATCATAAAAAAATTATTTAAAAAAAATTCTTAGCAAAATAAAAAAACTTATGCATAATTATATGTATATGCAGTAATTCAATTTAAATTTTTATAAGTATCCATCAAGTAACCAAATGCATGTTAATTAAAAGTTAATGTATATTAAAACTTACGATTTATTTTATACTTTGATTGTAAATTTTGTATTTCACACTTTTGTTGTACTAGTTGATGAAGCAGTTGATGAAGGTTTGAGCTCAAAACATCCATTGACTATAACTTATAAAGATAGGTAAAAGCAAATTCATTAGTTAAAAAAAACCTCCTTTGTTTTGTATAATATACATTAATTTAACATGCGTAAATTTAAAAATCAATTGGAAATAAAAATTACAATTACGATTTAATTAGATTCTAACATACATATGTTAAAATACTACTGTAAGATAAATACATTTTAAATAACTATGCTTGACTGTAATCAATTATCAATACCGACAATATATTCTGTAAAATGTTAAAAGTAACAATCATACATTATTCTGAACCGATGTAACAATGATTTAAGATTTACAACAGCTTTCTCTCTTTGCAGTGATGTAAAGTGTTATACTTAAGCTTGCAATTTACATACACTAAAAATTACTCTTACTCTTCAGCTTCATGAGTTTAATTAGAGTTTTGGCAATAATACTTTTCTCTTACGAATTGGCTGATGACGTCACAAAATATCCGTTCTATATAAGTACATACATGTAAAGGTACGGTGTCCAATTTCCAAATAACAACACAAATCCGTAGTTTTAATATGTAATTCAATTTATTTTAAGTAAAATATGTAGGCAATTCAGTTTAATTCAAATTTCGATTATAATAAGTAATTTTAATAGGAAACGGGAAATAGGGTTATCAGTTAAATAATATAAACTTTAATCAATCTTCAACTTTCAACTTTATACCACTTTAAGAAAGACTAAACTCTTTGACTTTGTAAAACTTTCACTGCAACTGATTTTCTTTAAAAAATGACAACTGTTCTTACCGACTGACTAAGGTCTACTACTTATGACTAGTTCTTCTTCTATGATATGCAATTAAAGGTATGGTGAATAGGTTATACTTAACCCGTTGAGGTCCTTACACTCGGCCATCCTGCAGATCATCCGTCTCGGATGATGACAAAGATTCAAAGTTGGTAGACCGCCAAGGTTTCATGAAGTCACAACTAGTTGATGTACAATTTGGCCCTTCACAATCAGCCACCTTCCTTACTTCGTACCGATTACTTCTTTTGATTTTTGTGACTTCGTATGGACCCAAGTATTCGCTGGCAAGCTTACGGCCGGACACAAACTGAGTTCGTTTTATGGCAACTAAATCGCCAACTTTATAAACTATTGCTTCCTTTCGCTTCTTGTCAAAATTACGTTTGTATGTTTCTTGAGCCTTTTCTATTTGCCGCTTCGCCTCTGCTCTTGCTTGCCGCCGCTCTTCATTAAAATGGTCGATCATTTCATTTTCAATTATTTCAAGTATATTTGTGTCGATATCAGCTTTCATTCTTGTACCAAACATTAGTTCGAACGGTGATGTTCTAGTTGAGCTATGAACGCATGAATTTATGGCTTTTTGAACTTTTCCAATATATTTAAACCATTTGGCTGGCTCATTTTGTGATAGCTTCGCGATAATTGACAAAGTTGTGCGATTCACGCGCTCAACTTGTCCGTTGCCACGTGGTACACCTGTTGTTGCCACGATGTGCTCTACACCTGCCTTACTGCAAAATTCTTCAAAAACCTTAGAAGTAAATGCGGAACCTCTATCGCTGATTATTCGGCAGGCAAATCCAAAAATATCGGACCAAATCTGTAGATGTCGTATTACTTCTTCTGCACTCGTTGTTTTTGTCGCATACAACCAAACAAATTTTGTAAAACTGTCAACAACTGCTAATATATATTTATACTGTTTTGATGTAGCGTCTAAAGGACCCAAGTGATCGATATGTATGGTATGGAGCGGAACGGTGCCCTTTTCAATGTAGTGTAAGAAGCCTTCTTTTTTACCCGTCTTTTTGTTGTGGATAATGCATTCGACACAATTCGTAACAATATGGTCGACTTTACGTTGTAAGTGCGGTATAAAATATTTTTGACGAAGTGTATGCATTGTTTTTTCATTAGCAAAGTGACCGTTCATATGCGCGTTTCTAATTATTTCTGACTCAAGTGATTTTGGTACTAACAACAAATCGTTCCCCTCTATACACTTATACACAAGGCCTCCTTTTAGTTTATAGTTTTCGTAAGGTCCTGTCTGCAACGCTTTTACGATTGCTTTCGCACATTCATCTTCATTTTGCAATTTTTTAAATCTTGTTGATATATCTGACGAAACATACATAACATCGACTGGATAGCGACTTAGGTAATCAACATGTTTTAATCGATTTGCGGTGCGATGTTCGACAGTGTATGTGAAATCTTGCAAATACATCACCCATTGCGCTACATCCCGAGGTATGTCTGTTTTTTTAATTGTTTGTTTAAACGCAGCACAATCTGTTATCAGTTTAAAATTAATACCCAGCAGATAGTGACGAAATTTTTTAAAAGCTAAATATGCTGCTTTCACTTCTAGTATGTAGCTATGTAGCCGACTTTCTTGTGGAGACGTTTTTTTACTATAAAAAAATACCGGATGGAATTCATTTTCATATTTTTGCATTAGCGCCGCGCCAAACCCATCTTTTGAGGCGTCAGTATGGAGCTCGGTCTCAGCTTCCCTTTTATACAAACGTAACACTGGTTCACACATTAACATTTGTTTAATTCTACTTATTGCAGCTAGTTCCTCTTGTCCAATGCAAAACGTATTGCCTTTTTTCAAGAGATTGGTTAAAGGGCGAACAATTTGAGCATATCCTTCAACAAATTTTCGAAAGTAGCCTGTAAGACCTAGAAAGCATTGGATATCCCTAATATTTTTTGGCACTGCTACCTTTGCGACTGCTTTTATTTTTGCATTGCTTGGCGATATTTTACCATTCTCGACGACGTGTCCCAAAAATTCTATTTTGTTTTTCAAAAACGAGCATTTTGACCAATTAAACTTTAAGCGGTGGCGTGCGGCTGTGTTTAGAACTCGTTCAAGCTTTTCGATGCACTTTTCCGCTGTTTCGGCATAAATAATTATGTCATCAATGTATAAGTCCATGATGTCTTCATTAATCAAATCTTGAAAAACATAATTTACGTATCGGACAAAACATGCTGGCGAGTTGCAAAACCCGAATGGCGCTCTATTAAACTCAAAAAGACCTCTCTTTGTTACGAAAGCTGTGTATTTTTTACTAGACTCCTGGACCGAGACGTGAAAAAATCCATTCTCTAAATCCATTACTATGAACACCTTTTGATTTGCCAACTTTTGTAAGACATCATCAACGATAGGAACCGGAAAGGCATCCTTTAATACCATATCGTTCAATTGACGAAAATCAATGCATATTCTATAGCTTCCATTTTTCTTTTTAGTAACTACTACTCTACTGGCTGTATCTGATGTTGATTTTCTAATTATACCGTCTTTGAGCCATTCTTCAACTTGCGTGTTTAAAGCCTCTTCTTCTAGTGGTGCCAATCGACTGGGGGATTGTCTAAACGGTTTCATTTTCTCGTTTGGTACTATATGCATTTCCACCGGACATTTGTCAACTACCTTTGCCAATGTATAATTTTGAATAATTTTACTCACCGTTTCTCTGAACTTAAAGTCGACATCAATTTCTTCAGCGCTGATATTATATACATTCAGTTCGTCCTGTGCCAATTTTTTAGTGGTAAATATATAGCTGTTACCCTCTGCTATCAGTATGAAATTTTTTATAAAATCGTGACCAATGATACCGTCAAACATCATACTATTATCTGGTATAATTAAAAAGTTGTGTTCAGTTACTATATCATCTACGCGGACCGTACCCGATAAACATCCGATTGGTTCCGTTTTTGCGTTACCGAGACCACGTAACACTGATTTGCATTGTACTAACGCGTTTGAATTGAAATGTTTTTTAAAAATACTGTACTTTATAATTGAAATGTCTGAGCCGGTATCCACTAAGCACTTGATTTCAACATTATTAAAATAAATTGTTTTAGAGCGCGACTGATCAACCACACATTGCACTGTTTTTTCAGTACTACCGATTTTATTACAATCTTTAGCAATATGACCAAATCTATTGCATTTAAAACATTTCGCAGAACTTTTACATTCATTCTTTTTGTGTTCTGTAGAACCGCAATTATAGCAGTGCACCGATTTTGTAGATTTATTCTTAGTATCGTTTGCACTTTTATTCATTTTATTATCGAAATCCCGATTCCCGTTCATTGTTTCAAATATATCGTATTTTTCACGTAAGTCCTTATAAGACGTAGCCGTATACATTTGATATTTTATTTCACTTTTTATTTTCAAACCGTCTATAATGTATCGGATCACTGACTTTTCTTCAATATTACCTAAAGCAGCAATTTTTCTCATTTTCAGGACATATTCATGAAAGGTTTCACTTTCTTGCTTCTTGTTGTTTGTTAATATTTTATGCAGTTCTATGCTGCTATAGTTTTTTTTAAACTCACTCAACAAACTGCATTTTAAAGATTTAAAATCACTTACTGTAACTGTGTCAAGAAACAATTTAGCTGTGCCAATAATTTTATTTCTGGCGTGAACATATTTTTGCTTCTCATTTAAGTCATAAGCTTCAGCATTCTGTTCAAAATTTTCGAGCCAATGCTCCACTGTTATATTTTCACCGTCAAAGTCGGGAACTATTTTTGCAAAATTATCAACCGTGACATTAGCTTTGCTGTTATATTCTTCGTCTTTTTGTATTTTCACTCTTAGTAAATGTATTAAACTATTTAAGTCTGATTGATTATTGTCGCTGATTTTTAAGTCATCTTCAAATTGTGTTGCCATTTTTGCTACTTCCGTATTCGCGGCTTTTGTTTTGCTTTCTGCATTCGTTTTGTACATTGATTCACTTATTTTTTTTTAATTCGGTGTCACTATTTTTACTGTTTTCGGCTTCGGTTACTTTTTCTTTGCCTGTCACTTTTTTGTCTTTTATTTCTTTATTTACTTTATTTGACTTTTTCACCACATCGAGCTTATGTACTTCTACGTTGTCTTCAACTTTATCACTCTCACTTCTTCCTCTCGATCTTGCTCTTGTATTATATACTTTATTGTCGCCTGATTTCAAAGTTCCGTTATTTGAAATCATTTAATCATATTATATATTCTTTTAAATAGCTTTAACATGTTACTTTTGACTTTTTATGAAATTATTTCACAGGTACACACTTTGCACTTGTACCGTTTAAAATTGTTATTAAAAAAAATCCGATAGGTTATTATTTTATATTGTATGTAAGAAGTTTAGTTTAAAAGGTTTGGTTGAGCCCCCAAATGTAAAGGTACGGTGTCCAATTTCCAAATAACAACACAAATCCGTAGTTTTAATATGTAATTCAATTTATTTTAAGTAAAATATGTAGGCAATTCAGTTTAATTCAAATTTCGATTATAATAAGTAATTTTAATAGGAAACGGGAAATAGGGTTATCAGTTAAATAATATAAACTTTAATCAATCTTCAACTTTCAACTTTATACCACTTTAAGAAAGACTAAACTCTTTGACTTTGTAAAACTTTCACTGCAACTGATTTTCTTTAAAAAATGACAACTGTTCTTACCGACTGACTAAGGTCTACTACTTATGACTAGTTCTTCTTCTATGATATGCAATTAAAGGTATGGTGAATAGGTTATACTTAACCCGTTGAGGTCCTTACATACATGTGTAAAAATTGTTCGTATTTTTCTTGGTTTGCAAAGATCTCTACAAATTAACAGCTTTGAGCACTTATTTAGCACCACTTGATTTTTAATTTTGATTGATTACGGACATGTTATTCCTACAAAATCAAATTTTAGGTTATGTAGGATTGGCATGCAGCGGCTCTATTACATACTACTCCCTTCTTGCTGTTTTTTGAGAACCTCAATTTTATATATAACCTCAATTATATATATAAACTTTAATTTCTTTAAAAAAAAAATTTTTTTTTGATTATTTGTTTTTTTTTTTTTTTTGTTAGATATACATTTCTATTTTCGCCAATATTTTACACACTTATTTAATTTTTTTTTCATCGTTTAGACTTTATTCTTCAAAATAAGAATCTGTATTACCGGAAACGTTAAGCCGAAGTCAAGCTTTTAAGCTCAGCTAAGAGTTGGCAAAAATGTAATTATCTGAAAACTGCATTCACTTCAGGTATTATTCAGTGCTGCAAACTTTGCTGGTTTAAAATAAAAGAATAAGTAAATATGTTATGCCATAACATAATTTCATTCAAATAATTATTATGGTTACATACTTGTAACATGTTAAACAGTTAACGATTAAGTAGCGTATTGTATGTTGTTCCCTATGTTAAAAAAATATTCTTAGTACTACCAAATTTTATTTTTTAATATAACTTAAGAATTCCCGCGTTGGAAATTCTAAAAAAATTATTTTTTATTTTTGGACGGTACGTCCGCACTTTATTGAAATCAAAGACTGCCCTTATGAATTACAATCATTCTTAATTTATACTAAATTAAATGACTTAATTCTAGATGTGGTTAATAAGAAATAATTACATTATTGCATTTTTTATGTTTTAACAATTTATTGGGAAATACTAATTTATTGGAACTGACCTTATTAACTTTGTTGTTAAGAAATAAATGCATTTTTACAATTTACCAATTTATTGGGAAATGGTTATTTGTTTAAACTGACCTTATTAACTAAAGACGCTGATTAAGCTTTTGTGCATTGCAACATACCCTACTTGCATAAAGAACAAATATGATTATTAATAATTTAATAAAATAGAGTTCGTTAACTTTGTTGGAGTTAACTTATATAATAATAACTGGATGTCATCTCTTGGTAAAAAAAATTTTAGTGATTCTTTCAGGAAATGAATTTCTTATATAAGGTCAGCAACATAGCCATGTTGGGTCATTGTCTTCCCTATTTCGTGATCACTAGATTTGCTGTTGTTGTCCTCGCTCTCAGACATTGTGTTCTTTTGTAAACGTTTACTCCGGCGTAACATAAATAAATTTCAGAAATTAAATAATAAAAAATATTGTGGCAGCAAATAAGGCAAAGCTGTTTGTCGTTACGGCAGTAATTTTTAGAACAATAATAAAACGCAATTCAACAACAAATCTCAAGTTTGTGATTTTTTATCTTTTTAGATGACTGGTTTGATAGTTATTTAATTGATTTTATTATCTACGTAAATAATATTATATAAAGAACACTGAAAGTCAACTTCAATAGCAAAGCAAACTTACATATTTATTTTTTTAAAAGAAGTGTCGTTTTATTCAAATATGTTAGCAACAAAAAACTTTGGTTACATTTATACCAGTTATAATTTAGTAAATACAAGACCAACGCAGAATTGCAAAGCTGCAGAGTTGATATAAATGTTAATTAATTTTCAGTTTAAAATTCATTTAAATCAAAATGTCAGTTAAATCAAATAAATAAAATTCACAACAAAACTTAGGAAGATACAGCATTGAATCCTCTAGCTCTGCAACTACTATCTTTCCATATTTAGCTTTCAGATAAAACATGGATAGTACTCTGTGTGGTTTTGATGATTCTAAGTCCTGTTGTGATTGTAATTTTTAGTTGATCTTTATTAATTGTGAAGGAAAATATGCCTTATAGCTATTCTTATCCATTATTAATATTAAGCCAAAAATGCTGACTTCGTAGAAGTCAACAATTTTGTAAAATTGCTGACTCTGATTATCGGATCAACAACATTGTGAAAGTCCTGACTCTCATTATCGGGTCAGCATAAATTTTGTTTGCTTAAGTTTAACTAGACCTATTCGAAGATAGTTCTTAACATGACGATACACGTAGGCGGCTCTCAACATCCCTCCTCCCTTTGTAGAAAAGTGTGGATATTTTTGCTCCAGTGTAATTTTTTTCCATTGCCTTTGACACAAATGTTGAAGATTTCATTAGAAAGTCTCTCTGAATGTGAACGGATATTTTCCACATCCCAGCCTTTTAGTTTTGGCTGGCCCGCCTTGAGTTTCCCGTATTTCTTGATGAAGAGATTATCCTTATGTGTCCTACTTTATTACAACCGAAGCATCTTACCGGTTCACTCCTAATCCTCCCCTGACGAAATTGATTCCTACTTGGCAACGTCATTGGCTGTTGTCTTCTTTATGCCGTGTTCTGCTGTCGCCATGATCTATTATATCCTACCCTAAAGTTTAAATTGTTAGCCGGTTGCCAATTTCTGTTCTGCTGCATATTTTGACCACGTTCTTGGTTATCAAAATATCTTGGTTGCGGCCGCTGGCAAAACTGATTTCCAGTGTGGCCGTCCTTTCTACATATTCTGCAGAACAACGAGGAAGTTACCGTAAATAAAAATGAAACTAAACAGTGTCGTCCTTGGTCAGAGTTTTTATCCCAATCTGATTATCACCAAAAAGTTGTTTTGCATCTTCTACTATTTGCATAAATTTCTTCAAATCTTCATTTCCCTTACATATTTCGTCCACAAGGCCCAATCTCTTAGGCCTTTAATAAAACTTTTTACTGCTAATTTCTTAAAATCCTTTAATATGATTTGCCTACTGTTTGTAATTTTCTTGTTCAGTTTGTAGTCCGGCTTGCTTATTATTAAGGCGAGCACTCCGCTTGGGTATGGCTAAAGAGCCGCAGTTAAGGTTGAGAATAAGAAAGATGATTTAAATTTTTTCATTAATTTCATTCTGATTTATTTTATTAAATTTTACAGCTATTTATATAAATTTCTTAATTATTATTTTATAATATACTAATTAATATGAACTTATTTCATATTCGTTTATTATGTTTTTGCTTAACTAGTTGTGTAGTCAAAATTTTGCTAATCTGCAATTTTTCTAAAAATTTGTGCAATGCAATTTGATTCTTCGCGTCGTCACAATTTGTAGGTCATTGATAATTTTTGTTTATTATTTATTATTGTTTATATTATTGAGTCATGTAAGTTAACTTTTCCTTGTACGCTTTATAAAAAAATATATTTTTAAGTGCACCCCTGTGCACTGTAATTAAAACGACGGATTTAATGTTTTACAAAAGATTTATTTCGTCAGCACCTCGTGGCTGTCCAAAGTTAACTAAATTAAAATTAAAACATATTTCATAATTATAACTTAAAAATGATTAGTTATCATTCCATTCCCAGACGTAACCCGATCCTCCTATTTTGTCGTGAGAACATTTAGTTGGCGCGTGTGCAGCGCCAGCGGAATTTATTGCACATTCATTTGGTTCATGCATGTATGTTCGTGTTAACTGGTATTAAATATACGTTTAGTAGCATAAACGTGACCAACACATAACGTTGGATAAGTGTGACCAACACACTACATGTTCATATCGTTCCACTCCTTCAGCGCGATGCCTTCTGTTTTAATAGGTAATGCTTCTTTACGGCTACCAAATCGGCTTGTGGGTTCTTCTACCCCTTGCCTGCACAAAGTAACAAGTTATCTGATCTGGTCCAACGTTTTTTTTTTTAGATACAACTTCTTTATTGCATTACATAGAGCATATACTGTACCAAAAGACTGGGGTGCTATTTGAACGTAAGGAGATCCCATTAATCTCAACTTAAGGCATTCTATGACTTCTGTAGTTATGGTCCTGTTATCATCAGTAATCAGCTTTCGTTTCGCTAACTTAAACCCTGGAATTAAACGAAACACTTCCGAAGTCAAATTTGGTCCTTCGGTTCCAGAAAAGTAGGTACTTTATTGCTTACTAGTTTCGTGATTGCCGCATTTGAGTCCATGTTTTTCGTGTCAATAACCGAGTTTTCCGACGAAGGGGTAATAATAGACTCTGAAGAGTTTTCCGAGATTTTTCTATATACTCCTCGAAATCTTTTTTTACTTTAGGCGATTTAGAATCAAGCTGTCTGAACTCCTTCTCGTTTTCCGATAAATCTGCAAATTTCCTCTTAATTGTTTTTACTGTATATTCCCTACTTATAGTTTTTTCGTGTTCGATAATACACTCCTTACCTTGTCCACAATGCGTTCCGCGCTTCCTCTTTCTGCCTCTTCCTGCTGCGTAACTATAACTATCGGTCCTACCGTGATTATAGCCTTCTCCACTTTGTGTCCTGATGGAGTTGGAGATTTTGGCCTGTATGCGATATCTAGCTCTCTTTTTGCGTTCGATAAGGCCACAGGTAGTCTTTAAATCTTGCAGTCTTTGTCGCTTTCTAATTATTGTAACTTTAATCTTCTCGCTATTTCCTTTTCACTCAGTCATTTCCCATGTAATTGTAACCTAAGTTCCTTACTTTTATTTTCTCCTGGCTCTATAACAACTCGTTTGTAAATTTTATCTGAGACCCTAGCTTCTTTATATGCTCCTCAAAATTCTCTTAGTCTTTCCTAAATTCCTATCCGTTTTTCCACTTCCTCCGAATTATTGTCATTATTTCACTCACTTTGTCCAAGATGTATTGTACTTCCTCTAACTTTGTCCATTTGTTATCTTTGACTATGTCCCTATGAGTCTCAATAAATTACCAATCCGAGTTTAACTTACGGAGTTCCTTTCAGGCATGCAACTGCAGGCTTCCCACGTCCCTTGCTTTGTCAATAATTTCGCCTGTTTTGTTTTGCGTAGTGTCCATTTATAAATAAAATTATAAAAGAATGCCTACCATCCTTACCATTACTTGTTCCATAATTTTTTGAAGAAGGAGAAAAAATTGACAAAGAAAAAAAAGCGCGGTTTAATAATTCCTTATTCGCCTTTCTCGAAACTTCCTTCAATTCCACCACCTCACACTTTGACTAAGACACTAAAGGTGTACCAGAATCAGGGTGCTTAATACTTTCAGCACTTTGGTCCTTCTATATTTAGTAGTCTCGTTGCGTTGACACCAGTTGCTACACCGCGAAGGGTTTCAAAAAAGTGCAATTATTATTCCTAGAGGGTCCCTTGGGAATCACAGGATTATTAATATTTTATTACCGGCTGCGCAAATTGTTGTGATTGTATTTTTTAGTTGATCTTTTGGTATTGGAAAAGCTTGTTTTACTGTGGCTTCGTTCAGTTTTTTGAAATCTACCACCAATCTCTACTTCTTTTCGTCGTGTTTTGTCGCCTTCTTAGGTACAAACACGATCGGGGAGTTCCATGTGGAATCGCTGGCCGATGTGGCATTATCTTTGAGCATTTGTTCACTTCAGTTCTGTGAATTTCGAGTTTCCTGTATTATTTTGTATATTTTGGAGGCCGACTTGGGTTCGTTGGTATCTGATGTTTCAATACATAAGTGAAGGTAAGACTGTCCCCGGGAAGTTGGAAAATATCGTCGTATTTTCCTAAAATATTCACTAATGAAGACCCCTCTCCCGGATTAAGACTTTGCCTTAGATGTACCGTCTCCAAGATTAAAGTTTTTTTTTTCCAACTTTCTTTAGAACTTGTCATGTTTATTTTTGCAGAAGATTCCACCCTGTGATCCCTCGTAGCTCAGGTTTGTCTTCCCACTTAGGCTTATGGCCATATTATAAGTATTTAGGATAGGAACAAAAATCGCTCCGGCTTTAACTGTTGTGAGCGTCTCACCAGTGAAAACTTCTAGAACAATTTCCGACTTATTTATAACAATGTCTCCACTAACGGAGTTTACTACGACTGGAGCAATCATTGCGAACGTCCCTTGAGAGATAATCGCTCAGCCAGGTATACTTCTGATGGACTTCTTTTCTTGGTTACCTTTAAAGAATCTTATGTTTATATTGATTGCGTCCGTAATGGATCTGTTCTTTATCATATCTTTCTCAAGCAAACCATCTGCTGGAAGTCTGGTTCCTTCCGGAATGACATGAAGTTATAGGAAGAAGTTATCTACGCTTTCGTACCGGGCCATTATTGTTTCTTTTGACAATATTTTACCCCCGAAAGCTCCTGACAAGCTTTTATTATTGCTTTCACCTCTTTCAGCGTTTGGTTCTTAAGCCTTCGCTTTTACTAATGTAGGTTCCAAATATCGATTATTTCCCCGGTAGTTATTTGTATTACCATGACCATTTCTGTTAGTATTGATGATTCTATTATTCCTTTTATTGTCACCTCTGTTATACGTATTGACCCTAGTGCTATTGTGCTGCCTACCATTAAAAAATTTCCTATTCTTATCAAAGTACATTACAGATTTCTATTGCGGGACCGTTTCTGAAGCTATCTGAATTGCTTCATTCAAACTCTTGGGTCTAGCCGCCAACACTGTGGTTCTATGTGGTTCATTTAAACCGTTCTTAAAAGTGCTAAGTGCTACTTGGTCGTTCATTTTGATGACAGTTGCCCTGTTCTGAGAACCTTATTCTCCAATTTGTTGTTCATTCAGACTAGCTATTAATGATTCTATCTTATTGGCGAACTGCGTTACTGAATTACTACCCTGTATTTGTCTTGCTAATTCCGTATGTATGGAAGACAGTGTCTTCCTAGGTGCGTATATCCTTTTTAGGGTATTAACAAAAGTTTCTACAGAGCTCGGTACTTCCTCTGCAATCAATTTATTTTTCACTCCATCTGTCAATTTAGTGGCCAAAATAAACTTCACCAACTTATTAGTCTCTGTACTATCTTTTAGGGTCTCTGCATAAAATTCTACTATACCTATGAAATTGCTCAATTGGTTCATATCACCCTTGAATTCTGGTATTATTTTAGAAGCATCTAGTATGCCAAACGAAGCCATGTCTTTATCTTGATTTATCAATGTCCTTTATTTCTTCTAATGAGTAATTCTCATATTTTACTGTAAAAAGTTTTAATTCTTCAACTTCTTGTAAAGTTGTATTTATATAATTCTGTGTATAGTTTCTGTTTGGATTCTTTTTTAATTTTCTATAGATGTTTATTAGCTTATCCATATATTATACATTCTGTATTCTATAACTTATTTTAATTGCTTTTTCTCTCATGTAGTCTTTATAACGTTCATGTATCTTACCAACTACCATTATGATTAAGAATAATAAAATAATTTGCTGCATATGGTCTTGTGTGACCGTTAGTACTCCCCTATTATTTTCGTTTACGATAATGGCTTCCTTGGAGAAACAACCACCCATTGTTATTAATTAAATTTTCGATTTATCAAAAAAAGTATATTATCTAGTATATTATTTTATTTAAAAACAAATTTTCACATTTCCTCTCTTCTTATTTGTTTATGTTCCTTTGATACCAAGTATTTCTGATGGCATTAATTTCCTTTAATATTTTGGACTTTTCGGCCCTATTGTCGGTTAGATGAAGTCTGCAATAAGCTTCAGCGATGAGTCTTCGTCTTTTTAATGCCTT
Organism: Melanophora roralis; assembly: GCA_963583895.1. Lineage (NCBI taxonomy): Eukaryota > Metazoa > Arthropoda > Insecta > Diptera > Rhinophoridae > Melanophora > Melanophora roralis. The sequence goes on from OY757187.1 coordinate 65,633,627, forward strand.
ACCACCTCTCTTCTTCTTCTGTATAGCAGGGCCTGCGTCTGTTTTCTCTCTTTTCTCTTTTTGCAGTCGTTTCAGGTACTCATTCACAGATATTCTCTTCTTTGGGGTAGCGGTGTACTTTGGGACTTCTTGGATCTCCACCACAGGCTGTGGGATATATTGGACCTTAAGCAAACGTTCCCACTTTCTGAAAAGCTGGTCTATTTCTTGCTTCGTTGCCTCTATTTCGTCCATAAAAAAAAGAAAGGATAGAAACTCGTGTCTGTACCTCAGTAACTAGTTAAGAAAAATTTTTCGTGGTCCCTGTTCCAGTCTGGGAAGAATCGCCATGTAATAAAGTTCATGTATGGTATGACTTGCAATGCAAGTCATACTTTTCTTTTGTTTATGACTGTTTTCGTTTAGGTTTGTATTCTTGTATTTCTTTTTAGCGTGTGTGTGTGCATGTTCGTAACACATGCACCACAGTTTGGCACAGCTTAATTGTTTACTATTTTTTGATGTGCTTTCTACGGCTACCACTCGGCTACTAACTATGGGAAAAGGCAAACGCATGTATGATTAGTCGTCCTCTTTGTTGCTCTTTTTCGATTAACCCTTTAGTAAGTTCCCTCGCACTAATATACCGTCCGCTCCTGTATCTACTAGCAAGCACAGACTTGAATCCACTGCCTCCCTGCACGGAAAATTTATGAATGCGTCGTCTTTCTGCTTTTTTCAAAGTTTCTGTTCCTTTCGCGATTCTGATTTGTAAGTGAAATAGCTTGTGGGCTCCTCTGGAAAGTATGTGTCGGAGAAAAGACTAATATTTTTCGACTCTTTTAGGCCTCACTCTTTGGAGACAACAGCGGGTTATGCTTTTAAGCTATACCAGTTGCTAGGTTACCCTTCGGGGACACAACAGTAATTTATGCGAGATTCCCTCAACAGGATAATACAGTTAACTGCGGCATTTACACCATACGACATGCACATTATTGCCTGAGATGGCTTAGTAGGGGTCTGGAAATTCAGACGCCGCCGGAAAACATAGATATGACGCAATGTCATATTTACACGGAAACTGCTGATCAAGATTTCGGAACGCTGGTCAAAGCGAAGGAATAACCAAAGTCCTACTATAAAAGAAGCTGATATAGCCTGAAACATTTTTAGAGGACATGAGGGCCAACTGGAAAAGGGGAAAAGAAATGAGAAAGGACCTAGAAATAGAACAAAGAATTTATAGGCTGACAATAGGCCGAACCGAAAAATCTCTCATAAGATTGCTGTAGACATTGACTATAAGTTTTACTCACCCATTTTGATCAAAAGTTGTTGCTTTAAAATAATGATTTATTTTCAAATCTTCTTTAATTAAAAATTTTTATTTTTGAAGGTGTAGTTCTAATTGTGTTCTTTAATTTTGGCGTTCCGCATTCTGTTTTATTTAATTTTTTTTTTATATTTATGTGGGACTCTGAACTTGCGCCTACAATAAAAACACAATTTTATTTGCTGGTTAATTGGTAATTCATTTATTGACGCTTTTGAAAACAACTGGTCTAACAAAACTCACTGGCACTTGCTTCGCAACTTTCTTACGTGACCTCTCAACTCCGACTATCTCGTTTTGTACACTCACTAAGTCTCTTTCGCCGCGTCCGTTATTTTATGATTGTCGTTATACCCGGCGAACGCATATACCCTACATTTATTTATGAACGAAAGTTTTTAGTGGAATCAATTCAAGCACATAAATTTGAACTGAAACTAAATTGCAAAATATTCCTTACAAGCACATGTAACTTGAATGAAGCCGTCAGGTAAAGAAAACAAAGTTGTTGCGATTACTAAAAAGACGACTGATTGATCTTTATTTTTTACTTTCTTTTATATTAAATATCTTAAGGGTAAAATGCTTAGCTTAAGAATAATAACTAATTAATTATGACGAAACCGAATTGCTTACTTAATACAAAACCGATGGATGACCTTATTATTAAATGGTGTAAATGAACTTTAAAGTTATATGAAAACTAAACTAGTATTAACCATTTTTATGAAAACTGGTTAATGAACTTAAAATGCTGTGTATGCAGGTGTCAAATAACATTTTGTAATAAGTTGGTTGATGCAAATAAACAGAATTAACAAAAATATAAGTTAAAGGATCTCCAGTCGAGATATATAAAAAAAATATACCAAGGCGCGACTACAGGGCCAGGATAAATGAAACACTTTAGATTATTCTCTTTTACCTTTAAAATTATTTTTTATTAATTATAACAACTTTAAAATTAATTCTTATTACAATTTAATTTATTCGAATCCGCAAGGAATTGTTATATTTGAACTTTAATAAATCTTTATAGTGTAATATTTGAACACATTTTTATTATGCTCTTTTATAAGATGCTTTTATTAATATGGAACAGCCGCTTGTGCGACCGTTCAGTTCTTGATTTGTCTTATAATTGAATTGTATATTATTTTGGATTGGTTGTCCGTTTCCCGGGTTATCTGCTGCAGTCAAATTTGTATTTCGTAAATTGTTACGACTGTTGTTGCGGTTTCTGTCATCGTTATTATTACGATAGGAACCAGAATTATTTCCATAGTTATTATCACCATTTTCGTGACTGTTACGGTTGCTACCGTTATTGTTATTACGATAGAACCCGTTATTGTTCCTACCTTGGTTAAAGTTACTATTTCTGTTCCGCGGAAAATTCCTATTCTGGTTAAAATTTTGGTTTCTACTTTGGTTATTATTATTGCCACCGTAACCTTGACCTTATTTATATAGTTAAAGCTTTATTCATATTATTGAATGTTCCTGATTCCATGGTCAGTTTTATTCTGTCATTCGAAGCATTTTTAGTTATTGCCGTTACGGCAGAGCGGGTAGCATATTTGTTAGCTATTTCATGAGGTAATCCGTCTCTGATATAAGCGGTTTCAAGTTTCCTCGTCAATTCTTCCATTTCCTTGGCAAAGGAATTAACGTTTTTACCACTTTGTCTAACTCTCATAAGTTTCGCGTTAATAACATCAACGGATTCCCCTTTTACTGTTGTTCTGAGTTAAGAAATTATTATTTTAGATAAAGTTGATTCTAAAGAGATTAGGTTTCTCGCTGTTCCTTTCAGTCTCGTTCTAATAAGGTTAACAGCTACTGACTCGTGAGTTTCCTTTATCGAATCTACGAGGTTGATAGCATCGATAAAGCTCTGTAGGTTTTCAGAATATCCATGAAAATCTGGGATTAACCAAGAGTCAGTATTTAAGAATGTTTGAGGCATGGTGAATCTTTGCCTTAGTTCCACCTCTGTTACAGGATTGAATACTATTGATTCATTTTGTTAGCCTACTGTAATTCGCATCCAGTAGTACTCTTAGCTTTTCCAACTGAGTGTGTAAGACATTAATATGCCTATTTACAGTTTCAGGCTTTGTTTCCCGGTCAGTATTTAAACATTTATGGTATTTAAGAAATTCCTCCCTTATTACCCTAGCTCAAAGTACCAGGGTTTTCCATTCCATTAGTCAAAGTCATATACGAGAGAATACCAAGTTTCCTCAGATGTATTTGAGAGATATCTTAACTACTAGTGTTGTGATGTATTCTTAAAGTTATTGTTTATTTAACTATAAAAAACAATCTGCCTTAATATTATTCTTAACTACTATTAATATTAAACCAAACATGCTGACTCGCATTATCAGGTCAACAAATTTGGAAAAGTGCTGACTTGCATTATCGGGTCAGCACTCTTGTTATATGTTTAAATTAAACTATATAAATCTAGATCGAGGGTGGCTTTTAATATGAAGTTTGACGAGGGTGGCTCTCACCATCCCTCCCCCCTTTGTAGAATAGTGTTCCAAGTTAGTACTGAAAGCCGTTTTTTGCTTGTCCTTGGATCCATTAATACTTGATGGTATCCACTTGCTAAATCGAGAGTGGAGAAGTCCCTGCTGCATCCTTATTGATCTAGGATCTTATCGATCCTGGGTATCGGAAAAACTTGCTTTACGGTAGCCTCATTCAGTCTTCTGAAATCTACAACCAATCTCCATTTCTTTTTACCGTCTTTTGTAGCCTTTTTAGGTACAAGCAGTATCGGGGAGTTCCATGGGGAATTGCTGGGCGATATAATATTATCCTTAAGCATTTGGTCCACCTATCTGTTTACCTCAGTTCTGCGGATTTCAGGTAGCCTGTACTGCTTTGTATTTATTAGCGGCTGGCTCGGGCTCGTTGGTATCTGATGTTTCAATACAGAAGTGTGGGTAAGACAGTCCCCGGGTAGTTGAAAAATATCGCCGTATGTTCTCAAAATGTTCAATATTGACGTCCTCTCTTCCAGTTTAAGACTTTGGCTTAGTTGAACTGTCTCCAAGAGCAATTTTTCTCTTCTCGACCTTCCTTCGGAACCAATAATGTTTATTGCTGTTGAAGATTGCACCCTGTGATCTCTGTAACGCTCGTAGCTCAGGTTTGTTCTTCCGCTTAGGCTTATGGTCATATCATTAGTGTTCAGGATAGGAACGAAAACTGCTCCGGCTTTGACTGTTGTAAGCGTCTCAGCAACGAAAACTCCCGGAACAATTTCCGATTTACCGGCGGCTTTCTTTCTGGCAAAAACGGTATCGTAACCACTTCTTGGTTATCTTTGAAGAATCTTATATTTTTATTTATTGCGTCCGTGATGGATATGTTCTACATCATGTCTCTTCCTAGAAACCTATCTGCTGGAAACCGGGTTCCTTCCGGCACGACGTGCAGTTGTAATGAGAAGTCATCCACGTTTTTGTTCCGGGCCACTATCGTTCCCTCTGACATTATTTTACCCTCGAAAGCTCCTGACAAGCCTTTCCTATTGCTTTCATCTATTCTCACGCTTGGTGCCAAAGCCTCCACCTTTAATAACGTAGTGTCTACTCCAGCAAGCGCAGACTTTTATCCTTCGCCTCCATGCAAGGAAAATTTATAAATGCGTCATTTTCCTGTTTTATTCGAAGTTTTTGCTCCTTTTCCGATTCCGATTTGTAAGTGCTGCAGGTTGTGGGCATCTCTGGAATGTATGTGTGGATATTTTCTTTCCAGCGTACCCTTTTACCACTGCCCTTGATACGAGTGTTTGAGATTTCATAAGAGAGTCTCTCTGATTGTGAACGGAAATTTGCTTATAAGAAAAGAAAGAGGAAAAAAAATTTAAAAAAGAAAGCGTTACGAAATGTATCAGGCGTCCCATTTTAAAATCTTGGTTACTTTGGCCCGAAACTAAAGGTACGGGATCAGGGGAAAAATGGGAGCGATACTGGGTAGTGAAAAGAAAATATATGAACGAAAGAAGTAAAGGACCAGAACGGTCATATAGTAGAAATAAATATAGGGAAATGAACAGTAAGACTAATATAGATTAAAAAGAGGACCAGAAGAGTCTTATGGTAGAAATGATTATAGGGAAATGAATCGTAGAAAATAATAGAATAGACTGAAAAGGGGAACTAGAAGGGTTATATAATAAAAATAGGTAGAAAGAATAAAAAACAAATTAAGCGTAGGAACGATATAAATCGAAAAGAGGGACAAGGAGGATCACCCTATCTAACGTACTCTGCACAAAACAGCCGCTAGCTGTAGTCACATTGGTCCAGTAGGGACAAGTGATTTCCTACTTTGAAAGTTATGATGTTTAGGAAATTATGGACAACTCACCGTTTTGAGAGACTAAGATTTAAGGTTCAACACTTAAGAACGACATATCCGCCAGAGAAGTTGCCATCCAGGTACCTGAAAGCAGACAATGAATTAGTATAACCCCATAGGGAGATATATGAGGAACGATACAAACCCAGTAGGGTGCGTTGGCACGGGTAAAAAGGCCCAGCGACTAGGCAAGTATGTACCAACATGATAAGGTGAACTTTATGAACGTCCAATGGGCATTCTAATCGGGGTATGACTTCCTGCAAGACAAGAGCAAAGATATAGCTTTTATGGGACGTCTAACTGACCCAGACATACCGGTTTAGCAGCCTATCTGATTTATGCCCCTACCTTAGTATCTATCCGTAGGATTGCTAATACTGCTCATTGCCCGGGAAGTCACCCGGAGCTATATACGGAGAAACTGGAGTCACGCAATGGTTTCGCGGAAATTCGCATAGGAACCGCCAAACTAGTAAAGAAATATAATTACATCATCCACGTAATTGACCTAAGGGACATAATTGCTGTGATAAAACAATTCCACCATAACCTAGACGCCTTGCACACTCTGCTACCGCAGCGGAAAGCCAGCGGGTTTGTAAACGCAGGAGGAGCCCTCCTGAAGTTTGTTTTCGGGTTTTCAATCTTTGAATCTGTACCGCCCATTTTCAAAAAACGAAATTATAAACCTATTGAGGCAAATATCAATATTAATATTTTCAATATTATCGAAAAGTTAAATTATTGTGTTAGAAGGAGATTTGCTTATATTACTTATAAACAAAATCACGTTATTGATACCATAAGTGGGTATTATTCAATAAATATATTCCTATCGAAACGTTAAAAGTGAGAAATAAATTTTCATCTTGAATAACAACTATTAAAATATTATGAAAAGTAACTTCACCAAAGGAAAATGGATTAAGCTAAGCTTTTTTGAACTGTTACGTCCGTTAGTAGCTAGACCGCTTACATTATCAAAATACTGGTTTACATAAAGCTTTTACTTAAATAAAGTTTACACGGCCAGCGACTCTCGTTAGTATGGGAGGAAATGGTTGTAATTTTGAGACGGATGTGCTGGAGAATATTTCATTATCAATGAGTATGCTCTCATTATACAGCTGTATCAGGTAAGTGCCGTCAAGAGATTCTAACTTGCTTCGGCTTTTGATGACACCCTTAAAATTTGTAAGGAAGATGATGTCGGATGTTATCATTTCCATTATGCGAATTTTGTTGATTCTATAGGGACAACTGGTAATTCCCGTTGAGCAAACGTGGTATACAACTGCCTTCTGAAAATTCGATAAGGGAGGCTCGCTGACTAACAGTCACATCATTGGTATTTAGGCAGGGAGTAGCAACTCCGTATAAGAATTACGTTGTATGGGAGTTCGATTAATTTGCCTTCCCTGATTGTTGTTCTGGTAATCAATCGATAGTTGGTAAGAGTCTGCTTTTAGTTTCGGAATAGAAATAACTTACAAAAGCAAGGACCAATTTGTGTAGACGGATGGCTGTCCATACTCAATGGTTTCTATGGCGTTTGAATAAGGTAGTGTCTTCAATTCGGTGAAAATATGATCAACCTCAGCTCTATCAAGTAGGTTTGTCTTAATTATTCCTCTTTTGGCAGGTTGGCAGGCTCTCACCACCTCATTAATGGTGTCTTTTAAAACGAGTACCTGATTCATTGTCTCTTGTCCAAGTTTTCCAACTTCCTTCCCGTTGTTGACCGCGTTAATTCTATCGATGAGTTGATTAGTTTTTTGAGCTATCTGATTTGTGGTATTAAGGAGTTGGGCATTGATTTTGTACTGACCATTGTTATTGGTTATTATTTCGTTTTGGCCTTTCAAGACAGAGTTCCAATCTGCGGCATGCACTTCCAGGCCGAACCTATCCAGTCAATTGATCTACGGTTCAGTCCTTGTATGCCTCCTAGTTTCAAATGATAATTTATTATTTATTTTGTCTTGCTGGGCGGCATATGTTTGTGAAGGAGCGTTGTAACATTATCAGTAATTTCCGGGTATTCGTTCGAATTTATAACGTGAACCAGTTTAAAGTTACCATTGATGGTCCACGCGTTTCCAGTTCTACCAGTAACTATTGGGACATCATAACGCTACATCTGCTCTGCGTGTACAACAACAAGGTTCAAAAGTGCAATATCATTAACCAATGGCTTGATGCTCATTTTTCTGAAAAAAATTAATGTTTCATATTTAATAGTAGAAATGGGTAAGATTCTTGGCAACCTCCAAACATTCCGACAACGTATAAGTTGCTTTTTATATCATATAATTAATTTATTTTTATTCTTACCTTAGTATAAACTACCCTGCCCCCTTTTTTTGGATTTTTTTGTTTGAGACGAAAACGATGTGGTATTTTCTTAGCACCTCTGCCGATATGGTTACGAGCATCAAAATGCGATTTTCGAGAATTGGAGTTAAAAGACAACCGTTTAGTTTTGCTCTCAAAATAATTTTGTTTTATTAAACAAAAAAGGATGCTTATATAGTAAAATATCCTTATACAATATTGCTAAATTTCCAACTGAAATTCTAGCCACATAATTTTTCACACAAATAATTCTCACGACCAAAAACTTTTTTTGTATTTTAATTCATAAACATTGACCTTGCAATTTTAAACATTAACAAATACTTTCGTTGAACTTATAAAATACGCTGACCAACATAAATTTCTTTTACTTATCTTTTTTAAACAATATTAAATTTTGGGTTTTATATTACGCATAGTGTTGCTCATAAGTGTAGCAACTGTAGTGATCACGTAGTGATCAAGTAGTGTTTTTCTAAGAAAAATAGGATGAGTTAAAAAGGGAATTTTGAGTATTACTAAGCACTCCTGCCGCTTATAGTTCCAGCGTTCACACGCCGATTCAGTTGAGAATTAAAGAGAAAGTTTTTTAGATGCCGGCCAAATTAATTCTGATTTTATTAAATACAAACTTGCGCTTATATACTAATCTTATGTTTATACAGCATAATTCTATTAAAATCAATTTTGTATTGATTTTGTGTAAGCCTAAGTTCATTTGCCTTAAAATATATAAAACGTGTAGCCATCTAAGCATTTTTACAATATTGTCATTATATACGATAGTGAGCTTCAAAAATAACTCTAAAAGCATGTTTGCAATTAAATATTCTCAAGTATGTGCTCATGTTACATTTTTATGCAGAATTGTGCCAAGTTCATTGACGTAATTATGTTCAATTGCTTAAAGAAATGTTTTAGCATAATTTTGCTGACGATAATAAAAGTAAAAATGAAATGAAATTAACAAAGTATTTAATAGTGTATAGTGCGGCGCATAATTATATGTGCACACTCTACACAACATATACGTCTTATTACAGTGATGTGCATAAGTGCACATACACTACAAAGGATTCCTGAAGTTTTATTTTCAAATATGTATATATCCAAATTAGTTTATTTGATATTGTTTTATTGAATTTTATTTAATCTAGTTTTTTATTTTGGTATTTGTTTGAGAAAATATTTTTTTTTTTTTTTTGGGCTGGACCCGTTTAGGTTTATTACATGTTCTTTGTGAATTTTCCACCCACTCCTTGTCAGCGCCGTAACCCTGTTATCTTTTTCAACTATTTCTTTCCTAAAAAGCGCCTTATTCCTTTCTTTGATGCTTTTGATGGCTACATAAATTCTATCACCCTTCCAATATTTTTTCGGACTTTGTCTATTCTTTTTCATGCGTGTTTTTGGAACTGCCATATTTTTTTTCAGGAGGTTTCTAAGGTCCCTGTTTTATGCGACGGCTCGTTTGCCTCACTTTTTTAAATGGAATTATTTTGGTGGTACACCAGAATAAGTTTGTAGAAATTCTAAAAGAGTTCTCAAAGTTGTACAACAAGAGAAGCCGATCACTTAGTTATTTAACAACAACAGTCGTAAACGTAATGATTGCATTTATTGAAAATGTTCATACTTTTATACTAAAACATATACAAAAACAAATAATTAAAATAAAAGAAATTAAAAGTAAAGAATTTAGGTGAGCCGGAATTGCTTATGTTTCATATAAATATTTTCCCACAGGTAGCCAGGGAAAAGCGTTGGATTTCATACTGTCTGGCTGGTAATTTGAATAGCACCTGCAAAATAAATATTTATGTTTTGCATGTGCAATCAAAAAATCTGACGCATCGATTCTCACGCTTTGGCTGACTAGACTGTGGGAGAACAAAACAGATTTGAAGAAACAAAAATAAGGAAGTTTATTAAATTTCAATTCTATTAAGATTAGTTTTATTTTGTTGCAAAATAAAAAAAATCATACAGAATTAACAGTCCCTATTTACTTTCCTTTGCTCGGATAATAATTTTTCATAGTTCGCTTCCATTGTTCTGTTTAAAAATAGAGCACAAGGTCTTTTGTTTCCTACTGAATTAATCGAATTATTGTATCTTTCGACACAGATTTCCATGAGCTCTTTCACCAAAAAGTCAGCGTATTCAAACTTCAGGCATCTGTATATATCAATTATTGTCATATGCAGTCTCTCTACCTGACCATTTACCTCACTTCGTTGTGTGGGTGTGAGATAGAGTTTGATGCCTAATGATATAAAAAAAATTTCTATTAAAGGTGTAAAGTATGAGGTCTGGTATAAAGATTGCTAAGGAGTTTTGAATGCTGCACTTAGCTGCAGCACGTTTTAATTCCGCTAAGCCACCGTTTTAAGTTCTCAATTAGAATAGTGAAAAGATCTTTATTTGTAGTCAAAAATATTCTGATTTTTATTTACAACTTAACAGGTATTTATACATATAACTAACTATAATTCTTTCAACAGGTTTTTTTCTTTATGACCTACATAACTATTATTAACTCATTTGCTGTCAGCAATTTCAACGTTTTGTGAGTCAATGTAATTGAAGTCCCTTTATGTTATAATATGTAGGTTACTTAAAGTAATTGCTGTTTCTTTAAAAAGTGTTGTAGATGCAATTTTATATCGTTGTATATTTTTAAATGTGACCAACAGTGTAAAAGTGTGACTAACATACTACAAAGGGCTTAAAAATTGCGCTCATTGTCTGTGACAAGAATCTTGGAAACCGTAAAATAGTGTCAAATTTTCATCAATTTCTTTCTCACTTGGATTAACGATCTAACCCGAATACTAAAGAATTTTGCAAATTTTGTGAATTTATTTATACATGTTATGACTTTTTGTCCCTTAATTTTCATTATATCCATTTGAAGAAACTTCGCATGGATATCTGGGATATGAAGTTGATTGGCGTTGTATCTGTGGAGGTCTCCTATCATATTTAAATCGGTTACAGACATCGCAGCTGGCTACATATTGTTTTATACACGCCTGCATTCGAGGAAAACAGAATTGTTCTAGGATTTGCTCATTATTTTTCTTAGAATTGCAATGAGCTCTTTTATGTTCATTGTCGATTATCTGAAATTGACGCTGCTTTAATGTAATGTGAGTTTCTGTGTAATTCGTATCTTATATCCGGAAAAACGATTTATGTAAATTTCTTGTAGGGTGCCAAGTTTCTCCCATGCCGTCTCGTCAACTACCGTTCTAGTTATTATTTCGTTTCTTAAAACGTTAATAGGAGCCTCCACATGTGGTATTAAATCTGTGTAGTCTTAGTCAGTACTATGCACTGTTGATAATGCATCCTCTTCCTGGCTCTTTGAATCAGTTAAAGTATCCATAGTATCACTCATATTTCCTTCGGAAGCAGTTACCGCGTCTTCCGCGCGCTGAGGGACTCTTCGTTCAGGACAATTGGCAACTTTCTTGATTGGTTTGCCTTTACCTCAGCATGTTCCCCCCTTGTTAGTTTTGTAAAAGGTTTTGCTATCTTGGCATAATCATGAATGAATCTGCTGTAATAGGAAGTCATGCCTAAAAAGCCTTTCAATTTCTTCAAGTTTGTAGGAGGTAGCAATCCTTCAATAGATTTTACCTTCGCGGGATCTGGCTTAATTCCGTCTAAGCCAACAATATACCTAAGGAACTCAACCACGGTTTTCATGAAATGAGTTTTTTCTAGATTAACCCTCAGGTGAGCCTCAAGAAGTCTAGAAAATATTGTATCTATATTTTTTAAGCGATCCTCAACGTTCTGTAATAATTATTTTATCATCAATATATGTATAGCATATTTTTTCTATATATTCCCGATGGACATCGTCTATCATTCTTTGAAATATGGCCGGAGCGTTCTTCAACCCAGAGGGCAATCTCAAAAATGCCATTAGCTGTTGAAAAAGCCGTTTTTGGAATATTCCTTGGGCGCATTGCTATCTAATGAAAGCCCGATATAAGATCGACTGTCGTAAAATACTTTGCATTACCCAAACTAGCCAAGGTACTCGTGATATTGGGGATTGCATAAGTTTCTGGAATAGTAACGGAATTCAGACGTTTGAAGTCGACAACCATTCGGTTATGTTTCTCCCCGTTAGGTGTCGGTTTTTTGAGCACAACCCAAATCGGAGAATTATATGGGCTTCTCGAAGGTCTTATAACTCCTGCTGAAAGCAATTCTTTAACTTGCCTCTCTACTTCTTCCCTCATACACACCGTGTAAGTATAATTTTCTGTATAAATTGGCTCTTCGGTGTTTGTCCTGATTTCTGCCTGGATGTTTGTGGATGCCAGCTCGCTGCCATCTAGTGGTCCAAAAGTGTCTTATATTTTCCAACGAGATTTTCTATCCACGCCCTAACTTCTGAAAAATATTCATCATTTAAGATGTAATTTGATTAAGTTGTTACCTTTTCTCTAAGTGGAATTTCGATATAATTTCTCAACATTAAAACGTTCTCCTTTCTATCAACGACAGCATCTAACGCCTTAAGGGTGTCATCGCCAATTATCTCATAAAATGTTTTCAATTCTGGCAAAATATAAAAATGAATTGGTTTATTTACACTTAAAAATTTTAAAAAATTATTCCGTTACTTTTTTCGTTATGCTTACATTTCCCCCACAGATCGAACATTTATTGGTTCATCTTAAATTGTGCTACCGTAAGCGTCGTCTGAAGGTGTATGTTTTATTGTGTTCTTAAGTTTCGGCGTGCCGCATTCCGTTTTATTTTATTATTCTTGTCGAACAGCTCTGACAGCAATTACTATAGTCAAAAAAGGAAAATTTTTGATTCTGCAGACTCAGACAACTTTTCGGTTCGTTTTTTTTACTCACACATCCAAAATAAGTAAAACAAATGAATTAAATTATTTGACAACTTTATTCATTCATGCCTTGAATTGAATTGCCTTATTTTATTATCACTCTTATTAATATAAAATTCGTATTTAATTGTTATTGTGGGAATTCATTTACCTTGCAGTTATACATTAACTTTAAGTACGGATCATATTGCAACACGCACAGACATTAATATTCCTGATTTGCAATAATATTTCGCAAGGCAATTGAATTTACTTAAATTAGGTTGTTAGTTTGTTTACTAAGAGTGTTAAGTTACATATGTATGTAAGTTAAATTATTCTTAAATAAATAAAACACGATGTTGGTTTTTGAGTACTTTACTTCAACTGAATATTTATTGTTTAAAATTATTTTGTTACAACTTATGTTTACCTCAGCTTTATAATAATAAAAATGGAAACACAAATTGATTTATAGGTAAAAATTATAACGCAGACATATCGTCAGCATTTTTACACAAAGTAATACAATATTAAAATAAAGCAAAAATACAAAAGAATACAATATAAAAATAGGCTCAATTTAAATGAACTGCAACATGTTTCATGCAATTGGATCTGAGTAAGATTGCGTCATAAGGAGTATTTTTAATGAAAATGTTTTAGGAGTTAACTTGTATAAAGAATTATAATTCTTTACAAATATAAATTTTTTATGCGTTACAGTGGTGTGCCATTATATAGTACACTATACCCAGTGTAAGCCCGCCCGATGTTTAGTCCAGCGTCGCAAAACATTAGACCTTGCCCATTCTTGCAAGGTTGAGTTTATATCACGTCTGGGGTAAATGTCGAAAAAAGTTATTTAACTAAACGGTTAAAAATGAATTGTTTTTCCCTATTTGCCTAAGATTTTTTATGTACAACCCCTATTGGAAAGTTCGTAGGGAAAGTTCAATGATCTTAATTTTTTTCTGCATAAAGTAAAGGCAAAACACTTTAGTTAAAATTAAAAATTATTTATTAAAATTAAAACTCAAAATTCATTTTCAAACTCTATATTAAATAAAAAATCCAAACTGTTAATGCTAATGTGGAGTTGGAGTTGAGACAATTCAATGACTGCATTGAGCGTGTTTTGATTTTGGGTCAACAAGCGGCACTTTAACCGTGTTGACAGGGTAATGAAAACAAGGGAAGGGTTTTGATGTAAAGACAATTCTTCATTGATTCTTTATTGGTAATTTCTTTCTCTTATATACTAAAGTTAATTTACAATTTTTCTTATGCTAAGTGAAATTATAAAGGTCAGCAGTAAAATTATTGCAAAATTTTACTGCTGTCCTAAAAATAAAGGTTTATGAACTTCTGTTTAAATAATTGGTTTTTGCCGTTGTGCATTTTAATTAGTTACTACACTTTTAGTAACCAAATGCAAGCTAAGCAGTTGACCCACTTTTGTTATAAGTCAATGAAATCTTTTTTGTAAACACTACAGCCCAAAACACTTGGACTTTGTTTATAAACAAAAAGTAAATTTAAGCTTAGAGTTAAAGGATTTTAAAAGGTTTTATTAAAAATATTTAAGTTTAAGGCGCGCCAACTTGCGCCTTTATTCAAAATAAAAACTTCGACTCAAATACTTTAATATTCTTTAAAATTCTTTATTAACACTAATAAAATTACACTGACTATTATTTAAATACAATTATTCTTTGCCAGTCGATTATACCCGTTCTTGACGACAACTTAGCCAAGACTGATTGTTCCCAGTCAACTCTGTTGGCTGCAGGTATGCAGACGCTGATCATGCAAATTTATTTTCCCATTGTTTTAGCAAAAATGGAATTTCGTAATTGGATCGAATACGCGTGTTGAAGTAAAAATTTAAAAAAATAAAAAGTGCTTGAGTTGCAAACTTAATTTTTGGCGACAGTATCGCCACCGTTGTTAACTTTAGCTTGCATTTGTTGTTTACGATCGTTATAGCCAACTTTAAATAAACTTAGCTATAATGAGCATTAATTTGTATAAACACAAACGTTAAATAATGTATGTACCCTCCGCGCACGTCAGTTTTGCTTAAGCTCGTTCAATCGACTCACCTTTTGTAACATATTTTTTACTCATTTTCCATGTACAGGCAGGGTTGTCCACTTGATGCTTAAAAAAGTTCTTGGCATCTCTTTTTTATCGATTTTATAATGTGTCTCCAGTAGACTTAACAAGAGTTTTATTTCTTAGTTTGATTCTTAAGTTTCTCAGTGACCTTTTTTGAAGAAAAATTCACCGCTTGAGGCAATTTTTTGTCAAGGGTTAGGGTTGCTCCCAAATTAATGGACAATGCATTATTTCCCCGGGAACCTTATTCAAAAAGCATGAAAATTTTTAAAATACTAGTATTCTCTGCTGATTATTAAACGTATCGTCCTATTTCTTATGAATATCTTCTCTTCCCTCAGTGGTTCTAACAGAGAATGATCTTTCGAGTTGCATGCTTATTTCAGCAAACATTGGCCATTGTTCCGGATAGCCATCAAATTCTGGTAGGTCGTGTAACTTACGCATTGGGCGAGGTTCATAAATATTTTGTGACATGGGCATAGATGTGTTCGGGGCGTTTGTATGATTAAAATAAGACTTCTCAGTTGTCGTGGAAGACATTGAAGGCAATGGTGGTAAGTTTTTTGCGGCGGCGGTATGTAAGCGGTAGAAGTAGTTGGCATATAAATGAATTAGTTTAAAGATTGCAAAAAGGATGGTGGCACATAATTTGATGAAAGATGGTGGTTGCGCTTGCGTTGCTTATGGTGCTAATGGTGAAGGCTCAATACAGGAACTGTAGAGAGCACTGGTTAGTTCGCAGTTTGGACGGTTCAATAACAGCACATAAACTGTATTGAGTGTGGTTTGAATTGGGTTCATCAAGCGGCACTTTAACCGTGTTGAATGTGAAATAAAAAACAAAGGAAGGGTTTTTGTTCAATCAAAGACAAATCTTTATTGACATATTATTATTAATTTCTCTCCTCTTATATACTAAAATTAATTAAAAAGTTTTCTTATTTGTAAAAATACACTTACCTGCAAACGATGAAGGCCTCCAAAGTTGCAGCTGTTACGATGCTTGATGAAATTTATAGAAAAGATGACGAAGTTTGCTTCACTAAAAAAAACTTTTGAACGACACACATTTCTAACGATAGCAATGCACTATTTAATTCTTTTTTATTTTTTCATTAAAATGTGGGGTTCTATTGCCTTTAGTTTAATATATGTACATAATGGATGTTTAGGTCTGTACTTCGTTAACACAACTATGCACTGGCCATATTTGCAATCTTCGCCCTAGGGCTGTGCGGAAACCAGATAATAAAAGCCTCGCAAAATTTTATCCAGATTGGTCCTTGCTGTAGCTAGCCGTAAGTATACGGCAACTTCCCAGCGAAACCTTGGTTTACCTGGTAAGTTAGCAGGTAATATTGGAGACGAAGAAACACTAGTTAATTTTTGACTTAATAACTAGTTATTTTTGTTCGAATTGTCCCGAAATTCACAACCCCCGCTTACCCACATGCTTACAAAAAACAGCTAAATAACTAGTAACCAAGCAACAACTAATATGTTAAATTATAACTAGTTATTTTTTGACTACCGCTTTGTAGTTATTTTTTGCTTACAGGTGGTGAAAAAATAGGTACTTACGCAAATAGGGAGTAAGATGCAAAAAATTAGTAGTTACTAAAAAAGCATACATACATGCTTACTTCACAAATTTAAAAATACAAATTTATGAATTTAAGGTAATAAAATTTACATTTATTAAAAAAAGTAGAAAAACGGTTAAAAAAAAATAACTAAATACATATTTAATACACATTAAAATAAAAATTATCCATATATATTATTTTATAGAGGTACATTTTTTTATCTGAATCAGATAAAAAGTTTTAGAAAATTTAAATGGTCAATTTTTCTTCTTCTAGTTTTCTTTTTTGTACAGAAATATTTTTGAAATGGCGGTTTTTAATATTTCTGAACGCAGTCCTTATACCTTTATCAAATGAATTCGGGGAGTTTTCATTAACCCGTGAAGACGAGTGTGCCACTGAAAAGATACGAGTAGGAGTAAATTGAATTATAAAAGTTTATAGTGTTCAAATAACAAGTCTACAAAAAAATCGAAAAAATACAGCATACATTTTAGTGCCTTAAAAACAAAATCTGTTCTTAAAATTACATACATTTTTGTACCTATGAGCATAAAACATCAAAGGAACTTGTTTTTACTTACAGTAAAGCACATTTAGAATATTAGGAAAATCTTTAAATCTTTTTTTATTATGAATTCCTTCCATATTATATTGGAATAAAAGTTTTTCGGATATTAGTAAACTTAAACCTTTTGCTAGTCCTTTTTCACCCATTACCATTTTAACCGCTTTAATCTAAAATGTACATTTTTAAAAACTCCTTTGAAAAGTATTTAAATATAAAATAACAAACCATTTGAGCTTTGTTATCTTCGTTAATATCGCCCTCCCAAGAAATAAGATCATCATTAAGAGAAATTGGAAAACGATCTAATTCTTTCGGTTTTTGCCAAAATGATTCTAAAATAGATTTTACTGCTACGTTGTGTTCGGCCATATTATTACAAATTATATTACTTTGTTCAAAAACTGTATCTGGAACGAATTTGAGGGTGGTAAATTAACTTTTTTTAACTAATTTGCTTAACTTACTTAACAGTTGATTTTTTGTAGTTTCAGTAGCCTCTTGAAATTTAATTTGTTTGACTAAAAATAAAATAAACATTTTACTTATTTACATACATATGTTTATACAAATATATTTATTGTATAATTTTAAATTGTTACATACCTTTTATTTCTTTTATTTCTTTTTCAATGGAATCGAGTCTATTCTGAATGGTGGTAAGCACATCTGACGACCGATTTGTTTTGTTTTTGGATGCCATTTTATGTAATTAGTTTACCAACAGGAATGGATTTCTGGAATAAGAACAAAACCATTTTTGTATGGAAGTTTAACAGTTTTTGCAAAAATGCTTTCAAAATTATAGATTTCCTCTTCAAAATTCGTATTTTCAACGTATGCTATATTAATAATCATTGAATTTATAGGGTAAATAAAAAAATTTTGCGGGCTTGAAAAAGATTTTGCCAAAAAAGTTTTTTCATCAATTATATGTGTTATATTTACAAATGTTTTGTCCTTTAGTAAGCAAATATTGTTAGGTGATTTGTGGCTAAAGTATCCTTTAGAATGGCACATTAATTTTATATTTCCGTTTTTATATTTCAAACCCTGGTATTGGATTGAAGGTAATATTGGTTCATTAAAAAAATTGTTAAAGATTTGCTGCGTAATGTGCTTTGGCATTTTTATTACTTTTTTTAATTTTTGCATAAAGTTTTCAAAACTATATGCTGAGAAATTATTTAAATTGCCAAACTGCTCAACACACTCAGGAATGTGGAGTATGTTGTGAACGTTATAAGAAACGCTTGATCTGCCATATAAAACAGGAAATGTTTCAACAAATGTTTTTATCATTTCTTTTGCTTTTATTGTTTCTAAAGTACTAGCAGAGGATAAAAATATTCTATAAAAGTAATGAAGTAAAAGAAAATGTTCGTAAATTTCATCAGGCACGTGATCT
Source organism: Melanophora roralis (assembly GCA_963583895.1). Taxonomy (NCBI): domain Eukaryota; kingdom Metazoa; phylum Arthropoda; class Insecta; order Diptera; family Rhinophoridae; genus Melanophora; species Melanophora roralis. The sequence goes on from OY757187.1 coordinate 65,652,227, forward strand.
TTTAGAGCCACTATACCAGTGTAAAGGGAAAACTGCCTGGTGGCTTTCCATCGAGAAATGTCTATTAAAGACCTGGGCTTTCGAGCAAACTCACGAGGAATATATGGAACTAATGCAAAAAGTGTTTCGGAAATTAATAATATAGATGACAAAATTTTTTTTGTAATGCCTAAATCAAGAAGATGCATGCAATCGATTGGGAACTGTGACACCATTCCAATTTCAATCTTTTCTAAATTCATTTGTAGGTCGTTATGCATAGAGTGATGAAAATTTGTATACTTTCTTAGAAAAAAATCTGTATCTGTTCTTTTTTCGCCTTCACTAACAGAATATGTAACAACATTCTCAATTTTTTTACCAACTTGTTGGCATTTACGACATCCGTTAAGAGATGTATGCCCTTTTATTCCACAGACAAATGCCTTTGCAGGTGCGTCGCATATAAAAGCCCTTATTTTTATTGTAACACGCTTATTATCAACAGCGAACCCATTTTCCGTCAAGTAAGAAACGTCATTTACAAAATCATGTAAAAAACAGTTAATATTTAAAGGTTTTTTATTACCAACGTAGCACCCGATGAGGAAAACACCGGTATTTTTTAAATTCTTTGCTTGTGCTAAAATTGGCCACAAAGCTGGGCCAGAACTTTTAAAAATGGGTAGTCCGTCAATACCTATATCAAAAATAATTTCTTCCTCAGCTGAGTTTTTTATTATTGTTGAAATTTTTTCTAGTTGTCGCTGTAACCCAATATGAATATATTTTCCTGAAGGCACAGTGCGCTCTACGCATTTTTGGTTTTTTCCCAGTAGCCCATTAACAGACTTTGGAACATCAAGATGTTCAGATTTCAAAATTTTTAGCAAGCTGTTAGTACATTTTGTACTGGGGCGATATTTAAAAAACCAATTTCGTAATTTTTGCTTTAAGCCACCAGAAATGTTAGGAGTCTCTGAGCAATTTGGATAATCTGAGTCGTCTATCAAAGAAGTATCGTCATGTGACTGAATTGATGGTTCTTGATTGCCATTTTCGGAATATAACCCATTTAACAAGCCCCTCATTCTTTGTTTTTCTTTTAAAACTTTTCTCCTGAATGTCTTTTGACTTAAAATTTTTTAGCTTTTATAAAAAAATTCCTGTTTGTAATGAAAATATGGGTGAATACTTACTTTTGATTGATGCTTGGATAAACACTTTTAATATATTTCGCTTTTTTCCCGTTTATAAAAGCCTTTTGTCACTGCACGAATATTTTAAATTCTTTTTATAATATTTTTTTGCACAGATTTTCCGCGTCCTTAAAGATAAAATATAATGGGTACTTAAATATGATATTTTGCATAAGTAACCAGTACCAATAATTTCTAAAAGCAAATAATTTAATTAGAAAGCATTAAAAACTGGAAACCTGCACACTATCAAATAAAATAATATGAAGTATAAATGCAACACAACAACTTTAATATTTAGATCTTAAAATTTAACACCAAAGCTATAGGTACTTAAAGTAAATTAAACAAGTAGTCAGTTATCAGCTAGTAGTCACAAAGAAATAACAACACTTGTTTAATTTGTAAACAGGGATGCTACTTTTTTCCGTTCGAAGCAAAAATGGGAATATTCATGCAAACAAAATTAAATTTTGAAAAGATTAAAACTCCATCAGCAATATTTCAATTGGTTGAATACATAATTTTAGTGCTAATTAGCTTGCGTTAATATATATTTAAAAAAATAAATTAAAATTGAAATACGACAATAATTTTTTAAAACTATTACAGCACTTTTTACGAAATCTTTTATTGCAAAATTTTTTTTAGTCATGGCATCCCTGTTTATAGATTAGGTCAGTGATGCCTATGTCAATCTTGATAGTACTTAATTACAATAGTTTTACGTCTCTTAATTTAAAATTATAAAAACATTTTAATTAAAGTTAATTAAAACAAATATTTGAACAAATATTTATATAACTTTAAAGGTTTTTCACAATACTTACCTCCAAACATTTTGTTTTTGCAGTTTTTTTTTATTATATACACATCTTGTCATACACTTTTTATTTTATAAAAACAATATTTTTTTCAAATACGAAAACAATCTGCATAGATGCGATTAATATATGAGCTTATAAACATTATTTTACATCACCTTGACTCAAGTGACAAATAAAATTAGTAATAAATAGTTTAGCTAAAATTCGTTTTATAAATACAAAACTTTAAAAAAGCATTTTTAGGCTTTAAATGTTTTTTAGCTCAAACGTATTTAAAACCTTAATTAAGACTTTTCCATGAATCATCACGCGAATAACTAAATAAGTTAGTATTTAACTACAGCAAAAAAATGTTCATAATTTTATACTTAGTCCCATATATGTATAAAGTAAAAAAACATCAGTTGTAAAAAACGCATAGTAAAACTTATTGGCATTTTTGTTTTATTGTTTTTGGCAACATTTTTGTTTGTTTATTAAAACAGCTGATTTGATCAAAACAAAAAAGTTGTGGGTACACATATCAAGAAAATTAAAATTTGAAAAACAATTAAAATTGTGATAATATGGGGCTAAAAGAAATCTGTTTTTTCTCAGAATATATGTAACTTAACTTTTCCTTGTGCTGACAGTTCCAATATTGATGTGTGTTGTTAAATTCCATTCCATGGACGCTTCATTGTTGCAAATAAAAACAACAGGTGAAAGTATTTTGTATGCTTTAAAGTCAACAACTGCTGCTGATTTTAAAAGATATTGGTAAAATAAGGGAATGGCGATATGTAGTTTTGGATCAAACGAAGAGTATGGAGCAAAAGTTTTGTACAAAACAAAAAGCTGCTTTGCCTATGGTGCACAAATTTCCTTTCTTCGAAGAGCCGAATTTCATCGGGACATTAAATAGCTTTTACATATTATACCAATTAAAATATCTTATAAATAGAATAGTTGCATTAATTTATATTACTATGTGTAGCTTTTTTTTCTTAAAAAAACCAAAAAGGTTGTGTAGTGGCCCTTAAATCATCAACCTGCATATGTGCATATGTATATTGTCTATTAAATTGTGTTTGGTTTCAAACAAATTTAGTATAGAAAACGGAAGCCTAAAAGTCGATGCGAAAAATGTTTACTTATCTTCTTATTTCAAATCAGTTTCATATTTAGTCTAAGGATTTAAAGACAAAAACGTTATCCAAAAACTGCTTTATAACCCATTATTATGTATGTAACATGCATATATACATATGTATGTATACACCTGCAGTTATTATTATACATGGAACTTTTAGCCAGTAGTTATAGAGGTCATTACAGGCATGTAGTACATTCATTCTAGAAAGCATTCCATCAATTAGTAGTTACTAAGGTCATTACCAATGGGTCAATATTTTGTATTTCAAAATAATGATGTTCGTAATGACCCCTTATTACTTTGTAACGTATGAAATAATGACAACCTATTACACAAATTTGAAAAAATTTTGCTGGGTTGTTACCGCCTAAATGGACCTGTTCTAAAATAAAAGCTTTTATAAAGGCTTTTGAAAAATCCAATGACAAAAGAAGGTTACTGGAAGTTGTCTATTCTTTGTTGAGTGATTGATAGAAGAAAAAGAGCAAGCTATACGAATTTTTAATAAGGTGATAGAAATGTATTGTTATCTAGTATGTACCTATTCTACTCTTTTGCTCGTCCTGAGTGTACCTTGGTAATGTGACGTTGCCGGACTGAATTTTCAAGTTAAAATCACGTTAGGGTAATGTAGATAAAACATTAATGTTCATCCTACACTTGTGTTAATGACTTTTGGTACTTGTAAGTTCTTCCTGGTTATTTGCGGAATAAATACGATACAATACAAAGCCTTTATATTATTGGACTATAAGGTATTTAAAAAAATATTTTTTTACTGTGTCAATCTAAAGCAAGCGCCTTACAAGTCAATTTAATTAGTATAAAAGAATTATTTTAAAATTTATCTAACAAGAGAAAAAATGTTTTTGCCATTGCTAAAGAGAAAAAGTGAATCTTCTCCAAAAATCAACTTTTGGTAAAAAAAGAAAAAAATGGGATTTAGAAATTTAGTCGTAAGCTCTAACATATATAATAGCAGTGAATCTTTGGCATTTCAACCACGATAGTGATTCTTCATGTACGTTGTATACGTTAGGTGCATTATTTTGAAAAATATAACTAGTTTTTCAAAAAAAAAGGATTGGTACATTACATATTCTAAGTAAAATCATAAGGGTCAGCAGTGAAATTATTGCACAATTTTACTGCTGTCCTAAAAGTTAAGGTTTTTAAACCAACTGCAAGCTAAACAGTTGACCCATATATATTAAAATTTTATTATGAGAGTTATATTTATTACGTATTAAAAATTCGTTCAATACAAATAAAAAACCATCTGTAGCAAAATCACATTAAATAAAACTTTAAATTAAAAAACTGTCCTTATGGGAAATCCAATTAGGATCGAAATTTAAAATTCAAAAAGGTCCACATGGGAAATTCCATTGTATATCTTTCAAAAGATAATTTTTACCTTTAAATTGATATGTATTTTTCTAAATATTGTTTTTTTATTCATAAACTTGTTTTATTTAGTTATCGTGACATGTATTATTAAAATTTTTTTTTTGGTCCAATTAAACTAAAAATCTTAATTTACAGACAATAAAATTTCATTGTCCTCCTAAGTCATACACTGCTCATATATTCTAATGCGTTTGGCTGCTGCTGTTTGGACTCTACTGCTGTTATCTCTGTATAAGTTGTTTCCACTGCATCTTCTAACTTCATCCATCCATCCTCTTGCATTAGTAAGATAACTGTTTAAAGCGGAACTACTCGTAATTTTGCGCATAACAGCCTAACGACCACCTGCCCATCTTTCGTGATTGATGTGATGTAAATTGGGGCACCATATGGTCTTTATGAAGGCAAGAATTTAGACCTTGGATGACGTCATCACTTTCCAGTTGTGTAGGTGATACAACTCATAGCGAAATGTGATCCATTTCACGCGAGATTTCTTCATCCCATGTCAGCTTCAGCTGCCACAAGTCTTATATGAATATGTGACGACAATTGGTCCATGGTTATGGATTTCTCTGTAGCAATTTTATTTTTCTTATGTTGTTCTAATAACTCTAACGCTTCACTCTTTAATTCACTAAATCTTCCTAGTATTTCGGTTATTCCCTGTTTTTCAAATGTACTATCTAAGTAATTCTTCAAATTATCCTCAATTCTCTGTATTTCTATTATTTTTGCTTCTATCGTTTCGTTCGTATAAGGTCTTCCTATACTCTTTTTAGCATTCAAAATGAGTTGTTCTATATCTCTTAAACGTTCTATAAATTTAAAATTATTTAATAATAATTTTTACAAGTTTTTATTATTTTCATATCAAGTGTTACAATTATTATTACTAGTATTCAACTTATATATATTTTATATTTCTTTTTTTTAATTTTATAAATCTATTCGGCAAAGTCACCAAGTAGTATGATTCTTTGTTTCATTTTACAATTTTTTTTTTTTTAAATTATGTATGTATCTGTTTCAATTATATCTTAATAGAATTAATTTTAATAAAATTTTTTTCTCTTCAGTTATTTCATTTGGTTTTATCTTCAAAAATTTAACAAAATATCTTTTATACCAATAAAACTTTCGAATTTGTTGTAAATTGCATTTCTAATTCTGTAGAATGTGTTTTCAATAGTATCTACTACGTTCATTTTTATCCAAACTATAATTGATATTAGTAAAATTGTAAGTAGTATACTCAAAATTAATTTATTTATTCTTGTAATTATTCTTCCTCTTGCTCTTTCTGATGTCCTTAATTTTTGTTTTCAATTCTATTATCTGTTTTTGTATCTTTTTTTCTTTCTTCTTCGTCGCTGTATGTTTCCTTATGAGTGAGTACCCTTATTTGTTGCTTATAACGATTTACCTCGCCGCCTCTTGATTTACTGATATTGGGCAACGGAAATATCGGGATTTTCGGCTCTGTCATCCTGTCCTTTTTCCACTTTCTTGGCTTAGGACCTAGTTTAAGGATTGCAGGTTTTTTTTCTTTTCTGGCACCTTCTTCAACTAATTTGGTCCATCGAATTTTAGCCTCTCTAATCTCATCCAGGATCTCTTCCAGAGGTTGTTCCATTAAAAAAATAATAAAAAAAAAATTCAAGGCTTCTATAAATCCTAACTTAGCATAAGCTCTGTATGCTAGGATTTATATCCTTTTCTTTTTAATGCAATTTTAAGCAAGGATAAGCAGTGATGCTTTATTGTCCTTCTTGCTATTTGTAAATTGCACTAAAAAAATTTGGCAGGATCGCCATGTAGTGAACCTATATCTTAAGTAAAAGAAGTCTTGTTTCTTCTAAGAAAGTTTATAGATTGGTTTTTATTAATTAATTTCTTTTGCTTATATTCTATTTATGAGAAGTTCGCTTTTCTTTACTTTGAGCGACTTCCCATAGTTAAACTTAATTTACTTCTCTAAAACTTACATTTATTTCTACATGTGTGTGAATTAACATTGTACCAGGCGATCAGAGTTTTTTGAGTGTTTTTATATTTTATTTTGTTGTGTATGAGAGTTTTCTTATTATTCTCATTTGAGTTCATTTTAGTTTACATTAATTTTAATTTGTATGTTTCAGTGTCCATGACGACTATTTGGCAATTCAGCAAATTGTAGTGCTTCAACTAGAAAGCGTACAATGACCGTTTACATTCTTTATATCGGATTTCCCAAAAGTATGTATGAGTAATGTTTAGCAAAATAATTCATTACTGACCTGTCTCAACAAGACGTTGACTTTAAACGGCAGTTTGTATATATGTGTGTACGTTTTGTTTATTAAATTTGTGTGATTACAATGTATTTGAATGGCTTGCGCGTGCGATACATTAATGTTTGTTTATGTTAGATGTTCGCGCGTGCGATACATTGTTGTCTTTTTTTGTTAGATGTTCGCGCGTGTCGAAGATTGTTACAAATATAGTGAACACACTACACCCCAAAGGGTCGATCTGCTTTAACTGCCCTTCTTAAGTTCTCCTAACCGAACCTTTATAAAAAATTTCTCTTTTTTTACTGTCTGCTTAGTTTCCTCTATAAAGTCTATGTTGACTTATTGCTCTTGCTTCCTTGCTACGTTCTGTATTAACTGTAGTGATCACGTAGTGATCAAGTAGTGTTTTTTTAAGAAAAATAGGATGAGTTAAAAAGGGAATTTTAAGTATTACTAAGCACTCCTGCCGCTTATAGCGTTCACACGCCGATTCAGTTGAGAATTAAAGAGAAAGTTTTTTAGATGCCTGTCAAATTAATTCTGATTTTATTAAATACAAACTTGCGCTTATATACTAATCTTAAGCTCTGTACAGACGGTTGTCAGATATCACAATGTTGTCAGACCTATCAATGCGCTAACGATGCAGTGGCAATGAATAATTGCTGCTTTATTGAAAATCGTTAGTTCAGACGATGGTAAGACATTTGTCAGAAAAGCAGACAATTTCATTGTAAGACGACTGTCTGACAAAATCTTTATCTGCCGATGTTGTCTGACAAGAAATTGTTTGTTTACATGGTGGTCAGAACACGGCTCACAAAAATTTGCTATGTAATTGACAGATTAAGAACTTTTACATATGTATACATTTTTTGCATGTGAAATAATAAACAAAAGTGAGAAAAAATTTAAAAATGAATAGTAATCACAAAAATTCAGTTGTGAAAATTTTAACTGCGTTCATATTGGAGAGTAGTGACGATGACCATGAATTGACAAAGAAGCCCCGCAAAGTTTGGTCAAAGAATTGGGTACTTCAGCGGCAGAAAGAAGGATTTTACGTAAAATTACTCGCTGAACTGCGGACTGTTTATTATATACATACATATGTATGTATGTAAATAAATAAGCACATATGTTGGTACAAATGTGCGTACATGCAAAGATATGGATATACATACACATAAGACCATATTTTATACAAAACTTAGTATTTTTCTAACTTAAAATTTGCATTCATACAAAAAACTTTTATTGGTTTAAATAAAAAAATAAAAATTGCAGTCTTACAAAACATTTCTGTTGATTAATTCATTTTTACATAAAATTTAAGTTCATTAAAATAAAATTATGTCTAAATTTATTTTTTCTTGTAACTTAACACTTTTTTTGGCTTATTTGCGAGTAGTAGTGTCATCGGTTTCAAGCTCCATTGATGAGAGCAATGGGTCATTAGAGGTTAACTTCTCTTGCATGTAAGGCGTTGGCTGCTATGTAAAAAATTGTTAAAATAGTTACCAATTGCATAGACGACGTGGACTGTGTTGATTGACGTACTTTTTTTGTTTCCAAAAACATAATTGGTTTAAAATATCTCCACGAAATTGAAATCATTTCATGGGTGCCTTGACCTGACTTCTTTTTGCGGCATTTTGCTAAGTTGCTATACAGTCTTTAAAACTCACAGAAATGGCATCTGCCACTTCCTGCCATACTCTGTCTTTACGCAGTTTGTACTCTGCGCATCCAGCATCCCATAAAATAGGTCGTGATTTAATTTCTTGAATTAATTTCAAAATATTTTCATGGGGCCATGCAGTTTTAACCTTTTTTCGGTACGATTTTTGGTTTAATCTTGTTTTTTTGGTCACCTGAGATTTGGTCGCCGACAGCGAATCTAACTGCCTTTCAACTGGCTGATAGTTAGTAAAGCAAATGTTTTCCTCGTCTTCCAAGTCTTCCTCAATTGAATTGTAGGAACTATTCATTTTAAACCAAACACATTTAATCACAAACTGCAAATATATTGACGGGCACTTTTAATAAACAAATTAAATACTTACTTGAAACAATTTCATTTACGCAAAACACTATTATGTAAATTTTCTTAAATATTAAATACGTATATATTCTTGTATGTATGATTAAAGTAATTTTTGGTATAAAAGGTAGAAAAGAAAATTGTTTATAGATTATGGAGTATATCCAAAAAATTGTTTAAATTAAACATAGGTTTTTTAAACAAAACTTTTAAACAAAATCAGTGTTTGAAGTCTACATTAAAATAAAAATTTTATTTGCGCCCTAAAAAGTTTTATTTAATTTCATTGCGCTATTTTGTTTTACATTTTACACTTAATAAATATTTTCCATTCACTTTGTTAAACATTCTTTTAAATACCATCAAATAGGGGAAATTTTTTTCAAAGGTCTGTCATCACTTCGTTAAAAAAATATTTAAAAAAGTTTCTAGCAATGATGTAGTTGTCAGATGTCGTTAAGTTAGCACATCTGACAATAGAAAATGGCGTGACAATATCTGGCAATAGTCGGAGAATGTTATCAAAAGATGTTCACACGATGGTAAGATACGTGACAATATTGTTGTCAGTTTGACTTCTAGCAATGTTCTGGCAATGATTTTGTGCCAATGTTTTCAAACAAAAATTGTTAGTTTACACGATTGTAAGTTTTTTTTTAAAACATTTTCTGACAATATTGTAATATCTGACAACCGTCTGTACAGAGCTTTATGTTTATACAGCATAATTCTATTAAAAACAATTTTGTATTGATTTTGTATAAGCCTAAGTTCATTTGCCCTAAAATATATAAAACGTGTAGCAATCTAAGTATTTTTACAATATTGTCATTATATACGATAGTGAGCTTCATAAATAACTCTAAAAGCATGTTTGCAATTAAATATTCTCAAGTATGTGCTCATGTTACATTTGTATGCAGAATTGTGCCAAGTTCATTGACGTAATTATGTTCAATTGCTTAAAGAAATGTTTTAGCATAATTTTTCTGACGATAATAAAAGTAAAAATGAAATGAAATTAACAAAGTATTTAATAGTGTATAGTGCGGCGCATAATTATAAGTGCACACTCTACATAACTGTGGGTGTTTGACGCTTCATTTTTAAGCCTTTATCCGTGTTCTATGAGTATATGCGTTTGCTGTTGCTGAATTTTCAATTGCAAAGTTCAAGCCGTCATTGCCGCCGATTCCATCGTCCACGTAAAAATCGTTGAGTAAAAATTTTACTCCATGTGGATACTGGATGCTGTTTTTTTGACAATTTTTTCCAAACACTTTGTAGTGTTGAGGTGATTGATTACAATTACAGCTGGGAGTATAATTCCGCACCTTATAAAACATCAATTTTGTCAGGACGGTTAAAGCTTGGGTTAGCCAGGTCTTTATTTTTCGGTATTGACGAATGGTCAATGTGGATCACTTGCAATGGTTGTGGAGAAATTATATGTTGTTTAATAAATAAAGTAAAACATTGGCTCGTTGCTGCGCCTTGAAGTTGTATGGCCCAATTCCGCTTATGCTGATAGATGCAGATGCAATCGTTTTACTAAGCGTTTGCTTAAATTGTTGAGATGTGATCCTGACTCGAGCACCACATTCTTATTTGCCTTTACTGTGATCATTTTAGTGCAAAGAATGACATAGCTATTAAAATTGTTGATTTTTGCGACAGTGAGCGATGTCACTTCCTGGATGGACGTGAATGGCATTTCTTGACGTTTAGTTGTAGTGCCCAGGATGGGGTGGACTGAAGACTAAGTGCAGCAATGTATTGTGCCTTTTGGTGCACTTCATACGTTTTCTTAATGTACAATTCTATGCAATGTAGACAGGTTTCAAACGGGTTTACATAGGTTTTCCTTCCGAATGTATTGAAGACGTCATGCTGGAGGTATCTGGAGAAACTCCCTTGCAAACAATGTGTGGCTTACATATTTGCCCATGGTTCAGGCCTTGTTGAGACTTTCTGCTGTATTTGAAGTGCATTCCTTTTGCTTTACTTGAACAACCTTCTTGTTATCCATTCCTTCGATAGATTAGATAGGCTTTTCCAGAAATTTTAAGAGCTCCTTTATGTTTAGAATTTCTTGTGGCTGTAACAGAGACTGCCCGTAGCGAAAGCATGTGGCTTAATCTAGCCGCTTTGGTATAAAATAAAGCAAAAGAGTGAATCTCACCTTGAAGTATCAATTAAAAGGTTTTTATAGCCCTAACAGACACTCCTTAGTTTTGTCATATAAGGTCTTGTATATGTCGTTTAGTAGTTTGTGGGTGCATCGACCAGTTCTTGCACTAACTTGCTGACCAGCAACCTTTTGTTGCCCTAGCGCTCTACTACCATTGCCCATGCGGGATCAAAATTTTTTTCCGGTTGCAGCGAAGTGTGTCATGACGGTTAAATCTTTCCCTATCAGGTTTTTTTAATATACCAATTTCTTTTTACCTTTTGTATTTCTTTGTTAGCTAAAAGTGTTGAGAACAGATCGTTGAAATCTTGCCAGAACAAATAATTCCCATCAAGCTTTGAAATTGCGATTTTTTTAAATTGGCTACGATTGGCTGGTAGTGCGTTTAAGGTCTTTATCCCTTAATGATTTGCCTGACTCATCCTTGATGGCCCTTTGCATACTAATTTTTTAAATTTATGTATCGTTCCACCATATAGCCCTGTTCCTCCGGGCTTGAACAAACTCCACACAGCTGGAAGTGTATGCCTTCGATATTTTGCCATAATGTAGTTGCAGTTGCTATGTCCTGGGTGGTGAATTCTCCTTGAAGTAGTCGTTTCACAGATGCTATCATTGCTGTTTGTTTGCGGATGAGCCTAGTAGCTTCACTTGATTCTACTGATTGCTAACACTGATTCTTAGCATAAGCTTGGGCAGCAATGGGTTTTATTTTATTTGCCTAAAAATAAACTAGACGAGTAGTACTGTTTAGCTGGTCATCCTCCAATTAAACCATTTATTTATTTTTTAAAAAGAAATTCCAAAAGTTTTATTTGCAACAATTGAAGAATCCAGAGTAAAACTTCAATTTTTAATGGAATAAACTGTTGTATTGTTGTTTATTTAAGATATAAAAATGTATCTTTCAAACAAATTTTAAGTCAACGAACTTCCACAAATTTTTAATTTTCATAATCATTCTCAGTTTATTTTTTTTCTTCAATATAAAAATGCAATTTACGCAAAAAAAAACTTTTATGCTCGTGGGTAAACTTTTACAATTATTGCAATTGCCAAAAACCTTTTCTTATACAAAAATAAGGGCGGCTCTTAATAAGCAAATGTACTTTTTTATGAAAAATTAAACGAATTTTTTCCTATTTTTCTTTAAGAGTTTTAAATTTCGTTCTAACTACAACGTATGTACTCCATACATATGCAAAAGTAGAGGCAAATTATTTTAAAAAAGGAAAAAGATATTCCCTTTAAATTTTTAATATACATTTTATTTAAAAAAAATGTATTTAGTATATATTTAAAATAAGTAATCATTTACTGATAAATTTTATTTATATAATTTATATCACAACTTTCAAACGCTTTGGTAATAAATAATATCTTTGAATAATATTGTCTATAACTAATTTCTGTTGACCATAGATATATCGTGAATCTACAAGTAGCTGGCCCCTCAGCTGTGCTATTTGTTGAATACATGCAGTTCTTATAATGTGCTCCATGTTTTCCAAGTACTGATGCGTCCTTGTTGTCTTCCCAATATCTTCTTAATATTAAAAACTTATTAATAATATTAAGATGATCAGGGAAAATATATTCTTCAAAGACCTTAAAAAATTGGAGAATAACACTTTTGGACATGTTTTCTCTAGATATTTTGCTAAATAAATTAAATAAGTTCTAAAAGATATGGTGTTTTATAAAAATTTAAAATTAATTATTTTATTGTGCATATATGTTTACATCAATTCTTATAAAAAAAATACAAATTTATGTGTTTACATATTCAAACATTCTTGGAATGTCTGCTGCTCCCAATTAAAAACATTATTTTTACAAACTCCTGTCAGCAATTTATCATCTAAACTATTATATCGTTTCGGAAGATACAGCTCTAAATCCTCTATCTCTGCAATCACCGCGTTTCCATATTTAGCTTTTAGATGAAACATGGATAGCAATCTGTGTGGTTTTATTGATTCCAATTCTTTTATAGTTATTGTAGAGGTTAGAATGGGAGTGGGTCGCACTTCGTGTAGGGTGGACCTCGTATATTATAGTTACACTTACTTTTTTTGTTTACGCCGGATTTGGATTGAACAGACCTTTTGCTTTTTCTTGCAACAACAAGTGTATTTTATGTGTCAGGCATTTAAAACCTACAAATGTACATATAACTTAAGAATTCCCGCGTTGGAAATTCTAAAAAAAATTATTTTTTATTTTTGGACGGTACGTCCGCACTTTATTGAAATCAAAGACTGCCCTTATGAATTACAATCATTCTTAATTTATACTAAATTAAATGACTTAGTTCTAGATGTGGTTAATAAGAAATAATTACATTATTGCATTTTTATGTTTTAACAATTTATTGGGAAATAATAATTTTTTGGAACTGACCTTATTAACTTTGTTGTTAAGAAATAAATGCATTTTTACAATTTACCAATTTATTGGGAAATGGTTATTTGTTTAAACTGACCTTATTAACTAAAGACGCTGATTAAGCTTTTGTGCATTGCAACATACCCTACTTGCATAAAGAACAAATATGATTATTAATAATTTAATAAAATAGAGTTCGTTAACTTTGTTGGAGTTAACTTATATTGATTCTTTTATTTAATTTTGTTATTTATGGTTTTGTTAATTAAATAATGGTTTTATTTTTTTCGCTCCAGGTTTAATAATAGCACTATTCATGATTTGATTTTATATAGTTTTTGTTGCTAAGTTCACTCTATTGTAAAATTCAATTTATATATTGAGAGCCTGTCTTTAAAATATGCTCAATTTTTGGGCAAAATGACTTTTCGATGGCAGATGGCTCCTTTGTAGAATACCCATCTGTGGTAAAAACTCAAAGCAAAAAAAAAAATAATTATTCTCGTTTTATAACATTTTTGTTTATTATGCAATCTCAAAGTACATTTTTTTTGTGAAAATAACTTCCATTGCAAATTTTGAAAATTTTTAAAAACGTATAATTTTTTATAAATCGACATCATATCATGTTGCATTTGGCGTGCTGAACAGGAATCTGGTAAAATAATGTTATATCCAATGGCTCCTTTTTAAAACATGGTCACTTTTAAAATATTAGTACATAGAGTTTGAAGAAAAAATTGCTAACATATGTGTTGAGTACAGGCAGAACACCTTGTACAAAACTCAATTACGTTACTAATATAATGTATGAATTTTTGTGACGACAGGCTGCTAAGGGTTTTATAATGCTGCGCTTAGCCACAGCACGTTTTGATTTTTCTAAGCACTGTTAGGTGCTCAGTTAGAAAAATGAGGATACTCTTTTGTTGAGCTGTATACCAACTGAATGTATAAGTCCTTAAATGCTACCCACTGTAGGTAGCTTCCGTCAAACTTCGGTATTTGAATTTTTGGCAGCTGAAGGCCGTTGCTTGCCCCATGTTCCAAACCTTGCTCTGCTCCAGATGACAATAATTTAAAGTTTTCAACTATTGACTTCTCCACATAAGCGTATGTATTCATATCATAACCTTCTGAAAGTGGATTATCAATGGATTCCCATATTGAGAAATGTAATTCTTGAATTTGTTCCCACAATTTTTCTTTCAACTTCATGTTAGTTGCTGTAGGGTCCTTATGTAGTAAGCGCTTTAAAGATGCCATCATACAGTTGCTCTGGTTGGTGCAGTTGGGTTTTTACCAAAACTCTGTTGTTCATTATCTTCTGCGCTCGGTTTTGAGGTATCGATAATGGTTAATTTAAATATTTCCCTGTATTTTTGTGTTAGGTCAGAATTTTTTTGATAGTAATTCTCAGCAAAGTACGCGTGACCTAGTTGAAGATTCTCGAGACATCGTATTCTGTTATCAACGATTTCAAACTCTCCCCGTGCGCTATCTAGCCTTTTAAGCCTCTCTTCATAGTAGTCTAGGGTCTTTCTGGACGCTAAATCCTTTTTGAAATTGCGGATTATGGACTCTATCTGCTCTCCTGTTGTTCGCTGAGACTCTGTCAGCTGCTTCATCAATATATCTTCTTTTATATTAGTCATGATTGTTTACAGAAAGAGCTTCGTACGGCTACTCAGAGAAAGTCACCACAATTAGGGTTATGTATGTGTGTGACCTAAACGGTATTTGTATTAATGAATAGTTTTGTGTGTTTCTTTAATCCTATATTAGGATAATCGGTTACAAAAATGGCAGTGACAATGTGTATATATGAATATCAAATTCGTATGTGTATGAACACTCTTGGACGTTCCTTTGATCCTATGTAAGAATAGGAATTTTCACCAAAAGAAGGTGTTATTTGTATTGTTGAGATCACCAAAATGATCCCAATTTGTGTTTTGATTTGAAGGATTTCGTGTTCCTTCGGGGTCACCAAAATTGGTGATCCAAATCTATTTGTGTTTTTGTATATTTTATGTATATTTTGTGTTTGAACACTCTTGGATGTTCTTTTAATCCTATATGAGGATTGCGTTGATAAAAGTGAATAAGAACACTCTTGTGTTAATCCTACATCATGACAGGAACTGATGAAGGTTGACTTGAAGACCAAGAATGATCCCAATTTGTGTTTTGGTTTGAAGGATTACGTGTTCCTTCGGGGTCACCAAAATTGTTAATCCAAATCTATTTGTGTTTTTGTATATTTTATGTATATTTTGTGTTTGAACACTCTTGAATGTTCTTTTAATCCTATATAAGGATTGCGTTGATGAAAGTGTATATGAAACTCCACCGAAAATGTTGACTTGAAGACCAAAATGATCCCAATTAACGTTTTACTTTGAAGGATTATGTGTACCTTCGGGGTCTCCAAAAATGGTGATCCAAATCTATTTGTGTTTCTGTCGGGGTCACCAAAAATGTTGAGTACAGGCAGAACACCTTGTACAAAACTCAATTACGTTACTAAATTTGAGCAATCCGATAGCGAACCTACCACTCAAAGACGACGAAGAGTCTCCTATAGCTGCCAGAGTATATTTACAGTTATCATTTCACTACTACCTTTACCACTAATGCTAGGTTCACCAAATAACATCACGGAATTTTCTACCAGCCCAGGATTGTATTTCGAGGGAATTGGAACCACGCAAGTTGTCACAGCCAATTGGAAATTCGTCATATACTATGATCCCACACCGATATGGCAGCAAAACAAGGTACTGGAAGAAGGAACCACATCATTTACAGGGCTTTGTTATTATTCTGCTGTAACTGAGTCATGTAGACAGCTCTCCGAACAACTTCGACATACCTGGGATGAATTGCTTCAAGAAACGGATCTTTTGACTCCGAGTCGTTCAAAACGAGGTGCTCTTAACATCGTCGGAAATGTAGCCCACATGCTATTTGGAGTTTTAGCTACAGATTATGCTGAAGAGATGGCAAAAACCATATCTAATGTCAAAGAAAATGAGGAATACTTACACAAATTAATCAAAACTCAAACGTCAGTTATCGACTCAACAATAAACATATTCAGAGAAAATGAAAATAATACTGAAATTCACCTCAATCGTCTCAAAGAAAAAATTTATAAGGATCTTAACTCCATTGCAGACGAAAACTCCAACTTGCGACAAGCTCAGTATCTCACGTCACTGACAATTCAATTGAACATGTTGGCACTAGACTTAGAAAAGGTACAAACAGATCTTATTGCAGCACTAACCCACACTAATCATGGTTTTCTGAGCTCACTTATTTTAACACCACAACAGCTACGCCAAGAAATCTGTAAAATAAAGGCTCACCTGCCACCGGGCCAAACATTACCAACGGGTTACAACAATCCATTAGAACTATACAAAATATTGCAGTTACTCAAAACAATATTATATTCGTTGCTGAATTTCCCTTAGTTAAGCAGGAGGTTTTCAAATCTTTAAACTGACTCTAATACCAACACGAATAAACGACACGTTAGTAGCTACACGAACAAGCATCGACTATCTGGTCGTTAATGATCACAGAGACGAATATTAAATGCTAAACCTTCACCAATTGTCTAAATGTGCAGTTTTGCTTGATGATAATTTCTTATGCCATAACTTACAAGTGCGTATTAGAAACTCCGATGTAACTTCATGTGAGATTTAACTCTTCAATAACAAATCATCCTCTCAATGCGCTTTCGAACATATCCCGAACAATATTTCGATCACAGAGATGAGCACCAAGCGTCAACACTGAACTGTCTGCTGTATGCGCTGGCGAAATAAGTTATGTGCAGCTAAAAGGCTCTGGCATTCTTTCAATGCTACCAACATGCACTGTGAAGGGTAGCATATTCATCCTACACGGTCACTAGGTCGGCAGCAGCACAATTCACACTTCGTATGCAACATTTAGCAACACAACATTAATCAGAAGGGCCGCTGAAATAAACAAGGTATATGACCCAGATGTTAACTTAGATTCTAAACTGGAACAGCTTACCAATCTTCAAAAAGAGCTTCAAAGCCACCAACATCTTCCAGCGGAACACCAGCACCACGAATCTCATACAAAATACACTGGCCATATCTCACTACTTTTAATTATAATTCTGAGCTTCATGAACGAATTCTCTGTCAGCATTTCTACCAGCCAACCACAACCAATGCCACGTACTCAAGTTTCACAAATTTAAAGCAGTTACCGAAATAAACAGACATTCAATGCTCAGTAGCATCTTCTGTACTATGAATGAAGATTTATTTTAGAAGAATTTAAGTTAATAAGACATGTTAAGTTTTATTCTTTATACTTGAATGTATTTCTCTTTTTAATTTTCAAAAATATCACTCAAACGAAAGTGTTTTGTAATGTAATCCTGTTACGTGCAATGTAAAGAGTCCTAACTTAACCAGAAAAGGCGAGCAATGCCAAAAAGCTGGGTCACCAATCACTAATTTATATTGTGATATTCATTGGTGCAAGTGTGTCTTTACTAATTTTCGTTGTTTGGTATGTGTGTGTCTTGTAAGTCAGTTATTCAGTCGTTGGCATACATTGTTATGCGTGTACACTACAGTTTTCTCAAAATAGTTCACCTTTATCTTTAATCTCTTTAGGTATTTATTTGCACAAAAAAACTTCCTAGAAATTGCAAAATTTTAAAACAATCAAAAATGTATTGTTAAGTGTAATATGGAATTGGGCAAGTCAATCACAGCACATAAACTGGATTGAGCGTATGTGGTTTGAGTTAACAAGCGGCACTTGAACCGTGTTAACCGTGCAAATTAAACAAGGGAAGGGTTTTGATCACAATAAGTCATTGATTGATATTTTATTTAGATTTTCTTTTTCTTATATACTAAACTTACTTACAGTTTTTCTTATGCTAATTTAATTTGGGAAGGTCAGCAGTAAAATCATTGCACAATTTTACTGCTGACCAAAAAACCTAAGTTTATTAACTTTTGTGTAAAAAGTAAACTATTGGGTTTTTGCTGTTGTGCGGTTTTTGTTAGTTAATACGTTTTTTTTTGTAGTCAAATGCAAGCTAAGCAGTTGACCCACTTTCGTCAGAAGTCAATGAATTCCTTCTTTTTTGTAAACAAACAAACAGACTTTGGTTATAAACAAAAAAAAGTAAATTAAAGCTTGGCCTGCATTTGTTGCTCATGATCACCATAGCCAACTATAAATAAACTTAGCTATAATGATCATTAGCTTGTGTGTATAACCATGATAAATAAATTTGTATGTATAAACATGTATATTTTCTCACATTACACTTTTGTTTTTAATAAACAAAATCCTCTGTTTGTGATTAAAACGCGAACTGTATAGTTAATTTATGTTTATTGTTCACCGGTCAATGCGGTTACTTCTTAACTTGTTGTTTGTTACACGATAACTTTAAGACTACGCCTTAGAAGAACTTATCTAATTAAGTATATGTAACAATGCAAAACTTATCTTCATATATGTATTGTAATACTTCAAACTTAGAGTTGCATTGTTACATTGTTGCAAATATTCGTTTAAGTTAAAAATGTACAAATAAGGAACACAAAATTCAAGTTCAAATAAAATAATGATTTCTGTTAAATAGCTGCGATCAGCGACATCCTCCTTGTGAAAAAATGATATAGAGATGGAATTTTTTTAATTTAAATAAAAAATCAGCCTCCTAAGTTTCCCTCTACTGCTGACCAAGACATTTTTTTGATGGGAAATCTTTCTTGAAAATTCGAATTATGGCTTCCATTCTTTTACCATTCTTCTTCTGGTTGATGCCTATTTTATCGAATGAGGCCATTGTTGCTTAATGTTGTATTTTCCTTAGTTGAATAATACTAGCTGAATGCATTCCTGTGCGGATATAGAGAGTCCATCTGAGGACGGTAAGGCTGGTTGATATGTCCTGGTGCGGGTTCACAAATTGATTTTCCTATTGCTTGCCACAAAATCACGTCGGGGTCACCAAAATGTTAATTGTGATTGGGTCGGTTCAATAACAGCACATAAACTGTATTGAGCGTAGTTTATTTTTGGGACTTAACAAGCGGCATTTTAACCGTGTTGAATGGGGAAATAATAAGAAGGGCAGGTTTTGATTCACTGAAAAACAAATCTTCATTGACATTTTACTTGGTTATTTCTCTTGTCTTATATACTGAAATTAATTTACATTATTATGGTCAGCATTAAAATTATTGTACAATTTTACTGCTGTCTTAAAGTAAAGGTTTATGAACCTCTGACAATTCGTTTTCTTATAATTCTACAAATGTGCATTTATATAAGCGACTATACTATAATTAACCAAATGCAAGCTAAGCATTTCACCCATTTTCAAAATAAGTCAATGAATTCTTTAATAAAAACAATACAGTTCAAGCACTTTGATTATTCACAAGGGATGAATTCAACATTACTTTGCATTTACTGTTTATGGTCATTATCGACAATGTACAAGAATGAAATATTGATGACCATTAGCTTGTGTTAACAGATCCTTTATATCTGATAAGCCTTTCAGCTGTAAAATATTTTGAAATAAAACACATTAAACAATTCCAAATGTTAAACTGCTTTTTAATTGCAAAGAAATCAAAGATTAATGAAAAAATATTTTAGATAGTAAATTTATTTACATACAAATTATTTGAAATAAAATAAATATAAAAACTAACCCAAAAAGGATAATTAGTATTTATGATGTTTAAAAGAAATTATTCTTCTCAAACTACTAAAGGGCTGCCAATAGTACGTGGTCATTAACGTCATATACTGCATTATTGTAACGGAGCATCCAAAGATAGAATGAGCGCTTTCTGTAATTCAACTTTATTTTTTTCAAAATAATTTCTTAATAAGGTTTTTTAGTTATGTCCTTCTCGGTAGTGATTTCCGCCAGTTTTTTAATCTTATTCATTTGTGTGGTTGCGGCTTTTACAGTTTATTGAGTTTCTTTCTTAAAAAGTTATTGGATAAGTCTTAAATCAATATATAAGTTAATGTGTTTTCGAACTCGGATTTAAATGAAACGACTTTTTGTTGGCTGTTACCAATTAACTATAAATTGTTTATTATTTTTTCCCAGTTTTTATACAATATTTTTGCTTACGATAATGTTTTACACTAATTGATTATTTTCGTAAAAGTGCTTATTGATAATTCTTACGGTTAACTTAATTACAAAATTTATTATTGTGCTGATTGATATTTATTACAATTTATTTAGTTAACAAAAAAGTATGATTGCACAATATTTGGCTTTGCTTATGCAGAAACGTCCTAAAAAGGTAAATGTTCTGTTAAAATAAAGTGTTGTTAATATGGTTATTGCTAATTAGTGTATTCCCTACTTATGTGAATTTGTTAAGCGTATTCACTTGAAGCGTAATAAATTAACCGTTATTCACACTCATAAAAAATTCAAGTTCAAAGGCAATTAAATTAACAAACATTTGAGTTTGTGTTGTTAAACATATTAAAATTATGATATTTTAAAAATACTTCGCAACTAAGACTGTTTTTAATTATTAAAGAAGTGTTTTTGCTTTAAAAAAATTGTAGAATAATTGCCAGTTTTTGAGTGCAACAATTACTTTTTTTCCACAGAATTCGTATTTAAATAGAGCCCAAATATTATTGTTCTACTCAAAAACTGGCCATATTTTGTAACATATCGAAAGGCTCTTCAAAAGGTGAGTTATTTAAACAGGCGGTAAAGTATTCTGTTGTACCTAAAATTTGCCTAATTGTAAAAAGTTATCAAAAAAAAAACCCTGAGAAAAAACAAGTCTTCACTTTGCTTCTTTCTTTAGTTGAGATAACCAGCGAGCGAGTGTTAAATTCTCACTGACGAGCCTACAATTCCCTTTTTACCAATGAATGTCCAAAAGGCCCTGTTAAAACTGATAATTCCCTAAAACGTTAGTTTCTTAGTTCTCTCTACCCTATTTATTGAACATCCTACTACATCTCAATTAGGAAATCCGAACATAACACAACCCATTTTTACACTTGATTCCATCTGATTTTTTCTCTTTAATTCAAATCAATACTAACAAGTTACAAAGGAAATCATAGACTTAATTAAAAAAAAATTAAAAAAACCAAAACAAATGGAAAAAGATAGGAAACATTTAATCTAGATAAGAGTACTTGATTCTTTTTTATATATTAAGGAATTATTGGAGTCCATTATTAATAAAGATATATATTTGTGCGACGTATATGCATATATTGTTTGATGCGTAATTCAAAACATAAAATAAAACAAACAACTTACAGATTTCCGGACAATGAACAGATTTTTTTTTTATACAAGACAGGTCCCAGTGTAATGTTACACAAAAACAATATTTTATCTTTTTTTCGATATTACAAATAGCAATTATTTAAATGTAACGACTAAAAAAACAATACAAAAATAAAATTAAATAAAAAAATAAATATTGCCTTCTATGCGCTTCTCAAAATTTCAAAGGGGTTCTGTATTGCAGTTGCAGACATGGAATTTTAAAATAATTTAAAACTTCTCGTTCGCCGGCTAAAGAAAAACTAATTATTTAATCTATTTTCACTTCCGCAAATACCTACCAATCGTATTTGCAACCGGCCATTCACAAAAACCCAAATTTAAAAGCAGTTTTTGCTTCCACACTAAATTTTTAAAAGGCTTCCTAGAACGGAATTTCCACCAAGAATTTACTGCCTTTGTCCATACTTACTTTTTTACCAAGTTTTTTTATTTAACTTTTCATTTTCTAGTTTCGTTTTTGCTTTACAACACACACAACACAGTTTAAAATTGTGTATCCCCCAAATCAAAATTACATCGTCTTTTATTCTCTAAAAGCAAAAAAGTTACAGAAAATAAAAAATTCAAATTAAATTTCAAATATTAAAAAAGACCAAAGTATAGTTATAACAAATAGTGAAAATAATGCAAAATAAAAACAAGTAAGAGTGCTATATTCGGCTGTGCCGAATCTTATATACCCTTCACATTGGTCTTTTAATATACCCAGCCATCCTTTCTAGCCGAGTTATTTTGTACTGCAAATATAATAATATAAATACCTTATGCCAGGTTTAAAGTCGATAGCTATCCTAGTTTTCGAAATAGAAAACATTACAAAACTTTAGCGTTCGTATGTTCAATACCATATAGAAGGTTTGAGGTCTAGAGTTTTAAAAGTTTTCGACATTATTCGTATTAAAAGTTTAATAAAAGTTGTTGATTTGCATTGGGCTCTTCTCCTCCTGCTCCTATCCAATTATTTTTTTTCCAGAATATAGGCATAATTGTACAGTTATTTCTTAAAGGACTTTTGACGTCGAGATGTTATAGTGTCCGAGATATAGCGTATCGAAAATTTCATAAAAATTGTTCATTTGTATGGGATTTTCCTTTTCACTAACCCTATTAGAAAATTGTTTTTTTCTTCGAAATTCTTCATTTGAAGTCGATAACTGTTACAGTTTCCGAGCTACAGCTCGGAACTTAAAAAACAAAATTTTTTTGTGGATATAACGTTCAATTTGTAAATATGTTTTTTAAGTCATACCTTCGCTCATGTACATATTAACTGTTTTAATTAATTGTTTGTTAACGTTTAGAAGAAATAATGTAATATCTATACTAATATAATAAAGAGGAAAAGTGTTTTTGTTTTTTTGGATGATTTTTTCACCAATGTTATTTTTTGCTTCCTGAACGGGCTTTAGTTTATTTTTTTACCTTAAGTGGGCGTAGTACCTCCCACAAAAATTAAATGGACTTGATGGTATATCTCGAGAACTATAATCGCTATCTGCTTAAAATCTTGTGAATATTATTTAATTAAACATTTTTCTATTTAAGTCAAATATTTTTAGGATCGAAGCAGAGAAGGTGTACCTCCCATACAAAATATTTTTTTTTTTTAAACAGAGGGTGATACATTTATTCTCAAAATTTTGTGCAGTAGCCTAAGTACTACTAAGTGGAGCTTATAATGGAATAAAAACCAAGCAAAAGAAAAATTTTACAAACATACACACACACGCTGTATGTGAATGCTTTTGCTTATCTATATATAATAAACAAGGAAGCACTAAGCCACTAAAAATTCAAAATACAAATTAAAAAATGGTTTTAAGGCTGGCCAAGAGAAAAAAAACGCCTTCGTACAAGGAAATTACGATTTTTCCTTAAATCTTTACTAGAAACAAAAAATTAAAGAATTAATTAATCTTTTAGTTACTGTCTTAGGATAAAGATGAAATTTAAACATAACGTTAAGGTAGTAGTAGGGAACTGAGGAGGCAAAATCCTCCCTATGGGGTTTTGCTATTATCTTTCGCAAAGGATTACAAAACTTTTAAATAGAGAGGATCCATACCTAACTAAAATCAACGACAAAGTCTGGACAATTATTTATAAAGGGCGCAAAGCAAAATAAAACAAACTGTATAAAAAATATTAAAGAAATATCAAATAAAATGACAAACATTTTTGAAATATTTTTGTAATAGTAACATAACTTTATTGAATATTTTTCAGGACAATTAAACTTAAAAATCTTTATTCAGGGACAATAAAATTTTGTCATCCTCCTCAGTCATATACTTCTCATAAATGTCAATAAAAGCTGATCGTCCTCCTCAGTCATGTACTGTTCATACATGTTTGACTGGTCACCATTTGGTTGTATTGCTGTGTTCATTACTTCATCTTCTACATTGCTCTTTTCATTTTCGGCATTCACCCATGCACCCATCCATGCTTCAATATTTATTTGAAGGGGATTTTCTTTCTTGAAAGTCTTTGCCTTTTTATAGGCAAAGTTGTGGAATTGAAGGAAATGCCGTTTCTTATTCCATATGTTTTTGAATCCCACATATGGGCAGAATTCGCATCTTAGTTCTTCAGGGTTCATTTTGTAAATGAAAAATTAATTTTAAAAATATTTTTGATTTGCAGAACTAATTTTCAATATTTTATTTCCAACCTATTTAAATGCTTAATGAAGCAGTATTCAGAAATAAGATACCATGGGAAATGGCTAAAAAAAATTTTTATTAGTTTGTAAAAATATTTCAAACAGTGCAATGCGTTACAAGAAAAATATTTTTTTGGTAATTCATAAATTGTCTTCATTCAGCTGCAAATTTTGTCATTCTACTTTTGCTGAAAAGCAAATGCTTAAACCACATGAAGCTCTGCATTGTGTGGAGTGTTTCAAATGGTTTTCCAACCAAAATCATTTAAGGGAGCATGAAAGAAGTCATGCCTCCACATCTGTCATAAAAAACACCAAAGAAGTAAAATCTTTAAATGGTAATCGTTTTTTAATAGCAAGGAGTGCCTTCCAAAATAGAATTCAAACGTTTTCATACCAAAATGAAAAGGAAGAAGTCTTATACCCGGAAGAAGTTTTTGACAAATTAAAAAATGAAACTCTTGACATACTTTATGGCGCTATAAAAAGGCGTCTTTTCCAAATGCCTTATTCGTTTTTCCACTTCCTCCGACTTATTGTCGTTAATCTCACTCACTATGTCCAAGATGTATTGTACCTCTCCTAACTTTGTCCATTTGTTATCTCTAACTACGTCCCTATGAGAGTCAATAAAGTCCTTATCCGAGTTCAATTTACGGAGCTCAGTCCAAGCATGCACCTGCAGGCTTCCCACGTTATAATTGTAGTCCTTTACTTTGTCAATTAGTTCGTCTGTTTTGTTCTGCGTATTGTCCATTTATTAGCAAAATTGTAAAAATATACTTACCACTCTTACCCTTTCTCGTTCCATCCTTTCTTTTGAATGTGGGAGAAGAAAAATTTAAATTTTATCAAAAAGTCCTTACTACGGTTAGGCCCGTGACAATTTCTTTCAATTTCACCACCTTACATTTCGACAAAGACACTAAAGGCGTACCAGAATGTGGCTGCTTAATACCTTCAGCACTTCGTTTCTATGCTTAGTGGTTTTCTTGCTTTTGACAACAGTTGCCGCACCGTGAAGGGTTTGAAAAAACGTACAATTATTATTCCTGGAGGGTCCCTTGGGATTCGCAGGATTCTTATTAATTTATTACCGACTGCGCCAATTGTTGTGATTTATTTTAAAATAGTTGTTCTTTATTTAATTACAAAACACAAACTGACTTAATGCTATTCTTATCTACTATTTATATTAAACTTAACATGCTGACTTCATAGAAGTCAGCAATGTTGTGAAAGTGCTGACTCGCATTATCAGGTCAACAGCTTTGTGAAAGTGCTGACTCGCATTATCGGGTCAACAACTTTGTAAAAGTGCTGACTTGCATTGTTGTTTAAATTAATCTAAATGTATACGAGGGTGGCTCTCTGTATGAAGTTGTACGAGGGTGGCTCTCAACAACCTTCACTAGCGGTATCTGTTGAAGATCCTTCCTCAATGTGATCACAAAAGTCATTAGTTTCCACACTTAGGTCTGGCTCAGCTTGAAGTGAGTCAGTTAAGTCGGTTTTCAAACGTGACAGGGCATCAGCCACCACATTGGATTTCCCTTGTTTGTATACAAGTTCAAAATTGTACTTTTCTATTCTCGATTTCCACGTTTTTAGTTTTGCGTTGTAATTTCTATTGCTTAATGCAAAGGTCAAAGGCTGTTGGTCTGTATTTTCTTGGCCCCATACAAATGTGACCGCAGATTATCTAATGCCCAGACTATCGCGAGCATCTCTTTTTCATTGGTCGCATATGCCTCCTCTGTTTTGTTTAGAGAACGTGAAATATAAGCAATAGGTCTATCCTTACCCATTTCACCCTGGGAGAGGACAGCATCAATAGCACTGTTTGAAGCGTCGGTTGTTAAGTTAAATGGTTTATCAAAATCAGGAAAGGCTTATACTTCCGCTGAAGTTAGTAGCTCTTTTAAATCTTTGAATGCTTGTAGCTCTTCGTTTCAAAGGGTGTTTTTCACCTTCTTGGATTGGTTGGCTTTTATCTGTGACATTTCACCTCGGGTGAGATTTGTGAGAGGTTTCGCTATTTTAGCAAAATCCCTGATGAATTTCCTATAATACGAGGTAAGGCCTAAAAAGCTTTTAAGTTCCTTGAGTGTTTCGGGAGGCTTAATTTTCAGGATGGCCTGCACCTTCTTGGTGTCCGGCAAGATGCCTCTTTCAGAGACTACGTACCCAAGGAATTCAACTTCCGTCTTCATAAAAGATGCCTTCTCTAGATTAACTCTTAAACTAGCCTCCCTGAGACGCTGGAAAATTATTTTGAGGTTATTTAAATGATCCTCGATAGTGCTTCCGTAGACGATGATGTCATCTATATACACGTAGCAGATCTTCCCTATGCAGCCCCGAAGGGTGTCGTCTACCATGCGCTGAAATATTGCCGGTGCATTTCGCAGCCCGAAGGGTAGTCGCAAGAACTCGTACTTTCCGTTCGTTGTAGAGAAGGCAGTTTTTGAAATATCTCTGGGGCTCATGGGAATTTGGTGGAAACCCGATGTAAGGTCAAGCGTTGTGAAATATTTGGCCTTTCCGAGGCTTGCCAAGGTTGAATTTATGTCGGGTATAGGATATGTGTCGGGAATTGTAACGGCGTTTAGCCTTTTAAAATCGATGACCATCCTATATTGTTTTTTCCCGTTTGGCTTCGGTTTTTTGGGTACTACCCAAATAGGTGAATTGTATGAGCTATTGGATGGGCGAATTATATTATTTTGCAATAATTCTTCTATTTGTCTATCAACCTCTCCTCGCATACAAGCTGGATAAGGGTAGCTTTTGGAATATATAGGGACATCGGTTGTACACCGGATTTCAGCCTTAATGGAAGTTTTTACCGGTTTATTGTTATCTATCGGTCCGAATATATCCCTAAATTTGTCAACTAGATCTCTTAACGCTCGCTCTAGCTGTGTTGAGAGCTTATTCAATGCATTAAAATCTCTTATTTCCAATGGTATAACGATCTCTGGGTCAATCTTTAGTACACTGTTTCTATGGTCGATAACGGCATTAAGTAGGCGCAAGGTATCATCACCTATTATTCCATTAAAGGACTTGAGTCCTGGTAGAACGTAAAAGGTGATACTTGTGTCGTTTCCATAGGGAGCAAACGATTTTCCACTAACTTTTTCACTAATTTGTATTTTTCCTGCCGCGGTCCGAACAGAAAATGGTGTCTCTAATTTGGTCGGTTTGGGGCATAAAGCTGGCTCAACAAAATTTTTGGTAGCCCCAGTGTCTATAAGGAAGCGTAGGGTCGAGCTATCCTGCAATTTGTAGTTTAGGTATGGTATGCCGGAGAGGCATCATACATCATAAAATTTAGTTCCTCATCGTGTAATCGAATATCCTCGTTCTTGGAAGGGTCTGCTTCTTCTGTAATATGAAATAGTTTTTGTTGTTTTATTGGTCGTTGGCTCAATCCTGAACGCAATTGTTCAGAGAATGCCCGTTTCTTGTTTTGCCAGGGGTGATTAGAGGGCTTAAAAAATCTCCTCGTTTGCATACTATGGTCAATATCCATCGGTTCAGGCTTATCAGGACCAGGTTGTTGTGCGGTTCTATGTTGGCCGTGCTACCAACCCACGCACATTGGGGCCAAATGAATGAAAAGTGGCGATTAATTCAAAATATGAACTTTAAAATTCATGATCGTGTTTGGTACCGGGTGAAAGTGGATAAAATTCTGCATCACTAATTGCAAAAATTATACTTTTAAGTTGTTTGCTTTAGTTGAAGTGAGCACTTAAAGTTGAATAATTGTAATTTTTTTTGTGCATATTAAAAAAAAGTGAAAATTTTGATATTTCAATTGATAATTTTTTCTATTAATACTTCTAAAAGTTAAATTTTTATAGTGGAACCGTCAACTTCAGGTAGTTTACTATATAGTACATGTTTTTTGTTTAAATAAATGTTTGAAAAATATTAAATGTTAATAAAATAAAATTAGCCCAAAAATGGGCTATTTTTGATTTATATATGGAGTTTCAACAACTTTGTTCGTGAGCTTGCGTAAAATCGTCTATATAGTGTTATAATATCAGATCTCAACTAATAAACCCCAAAATATTTTTTTGCGATTTTTTGCGATTTTTGAGTTATGCTTGTTTTTGTGAAATAACTCAAGATGCTAAAAATCCACAAATATGAAAAAAAAAAAACAAAACAAAACATCAAGTTGTTTTTACTTTGTTTTGTCACTGTACTATAACGAGTAGTTGTTATTGTAGCTAAAAAATGTTTTGTTTATTAGAGATGGGGGCGTGAGTAACTTTAATTCACGCATGCTCACGTAATTGCGTATGTTTGGTTTATTTACTATGAATAAAACTAATTAAATTATTTTACATGTGTTTATGATATTTCAATGAATTTTACTTAAACATTTGTTAATTTTAAATGATTAGAAAATTGTATATGGCACAAGTGCACTATTTTGAAAAATTGAAGGAGGTCACGCTCCCATCCCTATTTATTATTGTCATTTATTTGAGTCCTACATAATAACTGTTGGTCATATACATGCATCATACGAGTAAAGTTTTAATTTTGTTTTAAGCTGGTGATATCAATCTACTAATATAATGATAATACATTTTTAAGAATTTCTATACATCCGTAGGGTATTATTGATTCGGTACTGACACGTTTATTTATTGTTTTAGCTGTCAATGTTTTGTGATGTGATGTTACATATTTAAAGTGTTGTGAAAGTGTAAATTATTCGGTACAGGGTTAAAGGAATTACTTCTTGCAAATTTTAAACGAATAGAAATCTTATTAATTTTAGGAACATGTCCCAAAACAATTTTCATTCCTCGTCATGAGTTGCATAATTTTATGAGGAGTGCAGAACCTAAATCACTTCAGGATAAATTTAAACTTTTGAGATGGGAAGTAATAAAACGTGTCGACCCTTCGGATATGGTAGATTTTATGACAAGGTTTCATAATTTTTGCTCTAGCTATGAGATTCGGTGGCAAAAATGTCATAGAAAGAATGAAATTTTTGTAAAAAATAATAAGAATTGGCTGGATGCTTCAATCTCATTCAGTCCACCACCAGAACCACAACAAAAAAGAGGTCGCAATGATCTCTCATTTGAAGAGTGCAAAGAAAAAACAAAAGTTAAGAAATGTAAAGACATAAGAGATCAAATTTCTTTGCCTGTTTTGGCTTACGCCACACAAATGAGCTTGAGAGCTGCTGGAAAAATAGATGAGTCGAAAATTGTTAAGGAAATAATATCATCTCCAACAAAAGCCAAAAAATACCGAAAAAGTATAGAACAGGTACCACCACAGCAGTTAACTCCGGATGAAGCTCTCTCCGTTTTGGTAGAAGCGAAGCTAAGTCGGCACCAATATAATGTTATTAGAAAGGTTGCACCTGAGAAATTTCCATCATATAAATTGGTCCAAAGAGCTAAGAAAAAATGTTACCCAAAGGGAGAACAAATGAAAATTTCTGAAACATCAGCGCAAGTTAGCCTACAAGGAATATTGGATCATACCACTGAACGCCTTTTGTCGGTTAAAAATGCAGATTTAAATTCGTTAGACAACGAAGAAATCAAAAAAATTACTTTATACATTAAGTGGGGCTTTGACGGAAGTTCAGGGCATAGTTCTTACAAACAAGCCTTTCATGACAGTAATGCATCTGATTCTTCTGTATTTATTACGTCAATTGTACCATTAAAATTAGTTTGTAAAAACAAAATCATTTGGCATAATCCTCGACCGTCTTCAACTAGGTTTTGCAGGCCATTAAAAATTGAATTTATGAAAGAAACGGTCAACAGTATTAAAACAGAAAGAGAAAGAGTGGAGACAGAAAAAAATGCTCTTATCGATACAGTGATATCAGTTGGAGAAAGAAAGATAAAAGTGAACCACAAACTAATTCTCGTTATGATTGACGGTAAAGTGTGTAACGCGATTACAGACACAAAGTCCACACAAAAGTGCTACCTATGTGGCGCTACCAGCAAGGAGTTCAACAATATTGAACAAATGATTTCTAGAGATTCCAACGTAGACTTCATGGAGTTCGGTTTGTCTGTCCTACATGGCTGGATAAGATTTTTTGAATGTCTTATTCACTTGGCATATAAACTTCCAATTCAAAAATGGCAGGCAAGAAGTGACGAAGAAAAAAAAATTATTGCTGAAACTAAAAGTCGTATTCAACGCGAATTTAAAAAGAGAACGGGATTGATCATTGATCAACCAAAACCTGGTTTTGGTAACTCTAATGACGGGAATACTGCAAGACGTTTTTTTAAGAATGCAGAAGTATCTGCTGAAATTACTAATATTGATTTAGAGTTGATCAAAAATATGCACACAATATTAATTGCAGTTTCTAGTGGTATTGAGGTCAACATTGAAAAATTTACAAACTTCGCTAATAACACTGCCAGGCTATTTGTGAAAAAATATCCATGGTACTATATGCCTCCTACTCTTCACAAATATTTTATTCATGGGCCTGAAATTATATCATTATCGCCATTGCCAATTCGTCAGCTAACCGAAGAGTCTCAGGAAGCCAGAAATAAAGATTTTAAAAGTTATAGGGAGAATTTTGCCCGTAAATGCAGTCGAGAAAAAACAATGGAAGATATCTCTAATAGATTTCTCTTAAGTTCAGATCCGTTTATAACAAGCATGAACAATAGTTCTAAAAAGAAAAAAGAGCTAATGCCAAAATCTGCATTGGAGTTGCTTGTACTTCCCAGCAATCAAAATAGCAATGATGAAGATGTAGATGGAGATGAAGATTAAGATTATTGTAACGAATTAATTTATGATTATGAAATTGAATGTGAAGTAAATACTAACATTGAATAATAATAATAATGATTATAATAAAAAATTGTTGTTTTAAAAAAAAAAAAAAAAATAGAATAGAATAACCGAATTTAATTAATTTTTTTTTAAATAGTGTGTTTATGGTTATTTATCAATAAAAAAAACAATTAGATTTTCAAATGTTTCATTTTTGAGCAAAATTTTAAAATTTTGAGAAAAAAGGTATGATTTTAATTTAAAAATTTTCTAATAGAAATACATATAAAATATTTATTCCTTATTAATTTTAAAAATATTACTTATTTTTCTTAAAGTACATTTAGTATGCTTTAATTTGCAATTTAATTGAATAATTTATAGCGCACCGTTCCAAAGTTACAGCAACAAATGTGAAAAAAGAGGATTTTTTACAGAACACAAAATGGCCCATAAAGGGTTAAAAAATGTGTTTTTTCACTCTGTTTTTTTTTAAGTGTTGGTTTTTTATGTATTTATAAATATCCATTAATAAAAAATATTTTTTTTTTAAATTACGACTTCTATGAATTAATCGCCACTTTTCATGCATTTGGCCCCACTGTGCCACGAAGGGATTTATGTGAGGTCGGTACTGCTGTTGTGAGAAGAATTTTTGTGGTTTTCTACTTAAGAGATTATTTTGGTTAGGGCCTGTCGAGTAAGTTTGTTGGAATCCAGTCGGTGATTGAATTTTATTTTGGGGTCCTGCAGGATGTAGAGAGGCTTGGCTTCTGTATGTCGTGTTTTGCATCTCTATGCATTGTGAATATGCCTCGGGAAGCGTCTTCGGCTTCATAATCATTAACATTTTTGGCAGCTCGCCGTTTAACTCTCTTACGAAAACATCTAGTGCCCTATTTCTATATGTTTCTATCAATACATTCACTGTTTCGGCCGAATAGCTTTCAGTTTTTATCTTATTAATGATGACAGAAAACTGGTGATTGACCTTAGAATAAAATTCGTCAATACTCATCGCCCTTTGGCGCAATTGGTTCAACTGATGTTCTAGTGTCTGAACATCGCGTTTATCTGCATAATGCAGTGAAAAACAATTTTTTTATGGCCTGCCTCATCAAAGATATTATATGAAGTGAACGCAGCGTCTGCGCTACCCCTACACTTACGGCGACTAGCCTGAATGATTGCTCTATATATTGGTTTATCTTTCACAATTTGATAATCTGAAAGAATGCTTTCAACACTATGTACCCAGGATACAAAGTGGACGGGATTGCCTTCAAAAGGCTGGAGTTCTTTTATACAATCGGGTAGCTTCCCTATTGCATTCAAATCTTCCTCCGTTGCTGTGGCTTGCAGCGGAGTGGGATTTGTTGAGAGTTCACTTTAGACAGCGGCTGAATCCAGAGGCCTTTCCTCTAGAGTTTTCGTTCTCTGTTCTAATGATTTCAGTTGGGATAAAAACGCACTTAAAGCTCCAGTTGCAGAAGGCCTCTCTTCGAGAGATTTCATTCTCTGGTCCAGTGCTTTTAGCTGGGCTAGGACCGCATTCAGAGCTCTAGTAACTTCTGTAACCTGTGATTGCTAATTTTCCATACTTACAGTGTTAATTTAAACATGCAGGATAGGAATCTTCCTCAGTTGTTTTTTCCTTTTTTTTATTTATTTCGCGACCGATTTACGCGTTTAGTGATTATGGTGAAATCCTTGAGGGTTTTTTGTCTTCAAATTTGGAAATATACTTTTGTCGAAATTTACTTAATTTTTAATGATTCTTTTCCACGTTAGGATCTTTTCACTTCAGCAGATTTTCTATTCGCAAAAATTCCCTATAAAATTATATTTGATTTGCTTTTGAAGGATAATTTTCTTTGATTCATAAAGATTATTTGGCTCCCAGTATTTTTTTATTGATTGCAGAGGTCATAATTTTGTTCACAAAAAATTTCATTCAGGATATTCCTATTGTAAGGATCACAACACTGCAGGATAATTTTTGCTCTCACTTATAAAAATGATTAAGCTCAAAGGATTTTTCAACTATACTTTTTTCAAAAATACTTCGCAACTAAGACTGTTTTTAATTATTAAAGAAGTGTTCTTGCTTTAAAAAAAAATTATAGAATAATTGCCAGTTTTTGAGTACATAAATTACTTTTTTTACACAGAATTTGTATTTAAATAGAGCCCAAATATTAGGTTTCTACTCAAAAACTGGCCATATTTTGTAACATATCGAAAGGCTCTTCAAAAGGTGAGGTATTTAAACAGGCGGTAAAGTATTCTGTTGCACCTAAACTTTACCAAGTTACAAAAAATAATAAAGAAAAAAACGCCGAGAAAAAACAAATCTTCACTTTGCTTCCTTCTTTAGTTGAGATGACCAGCGAGCGGGTGTTAAATTCTCACTGACGAGCCTACAATTCCCTTTTTACCAATGAATGTCCAAAAGGCCCTGTAAAAACTGATTATTCCGTAAAACGTTAGTTTCTTAGTTCTCTCTACCCTATTTATTGAACATCCTACTACATCTCAATTAGGAAAGCCGAACATAAAACAACCCATTTTTACACTTGATTCCATCTGATTTTTTCTCTTTAATTCAAATCAATACTAACAAGTTACAAAGGAAATCATAGACTTAATTAAAAAAAAATTAAAAAAACCAAAACAAATGGAAAAAGATAGGAAACATTTAATCTAGATAAGAGTACTTGATTCTTTTTTATATATTAAGGAATTATCTGAGTCCATAATTAACAAAGATATATATTTGTGCGACGTATATGCATATATTGTTTGATGCATAAACCAAAACATAAAATAAAACAAAGAACTCACCAGATTTCCGGACAATGAACAGAGTTTTCTTTATACAGGACAGGTCCTATTGTAATGTTACACAAAAACAATATTTTCGATATTACAAATAGCAATTATTTAAATGTAACGACTAAAAAAGCAATACAAAACTAATTTACATGAGTTTTTAATCTCTTTTAAACAAAAAATTTAAATTATCCAATAGGAACGATATAATGTCTTTAAAAAGACGAACAACAAAACGATAGATAAATATTTGCCTTGAGAAAGGCAATTAAAACAAAAAAATTTGTGTAACTTCTAAAAACCGAATAAATGTTGCCTTCTATGCGCTTCTCAAAATTTCAAAGGGGTTCCGTGTTTCAGTTGCAGACAGAATTTTGAAATTCGCCGGCTAGAAAATTACTAAATATTTCATCTATTTTCACTTCCGCAAATACCTACCAACCGTATTTGTAACCGGCCATTCACAAAATCCCAAATTTAAAAGCAGTTTTTGCTTCCACTTTAAATTTTTAAAAGGCTTCCTAGAACGGAATTTCCGCCAAGAATTTACTGCATTTGTCCACACTTACTTTTTTTTACCAATTTTCCCTATTTTTATTTACCTTTTCCTTTCCTTTTCTTATTTTATTTTTGCTTCTCAACACACACAACGCAATTTAAAATGTTCTGTCCGCCCACTCAAAATTACATCGTCTTTTATTCTCTAAAAGCAAAAAAATTACAGAAAATAAAAAAATTCAAATTGAATTTCAAATATGTATTAAAAAAGACCAAAGTATAGTTATAACAAATAGTGAAAATAATGTAAAATAAAAACAAGTTAGAGTGCTATATTCGGCTGTGCCGAATCT
Organism: Melanophora roralis; assembly: GCA_963583895.1. NCBI lineage: Eukaryota > Metazoa > Arthropoda > Insecta > Diptera > Rhinophoridae > Melanophora > Melanophora roralis. The sequence goes on from OY757187.1 coordinate 65,687,220, forward strand.
TATATACCCTACACATTGGTCTTTTAATATACCCAGCCATCCTTTCTAGCCGAGTTATTTTGTACTGCAAATATAATAATATAAATACCTTATGCCAGGTTTAAAGTCGATAGCTATCCTAGTTTTCGAAATAGAAAACATTACAAAACTTTAGCGTTCGTATGTTCAATACCATATAGAAGGTTTGAGGTCTAGAGTTTTAAAAGTTTTCGACATTATTCGTATTAAAAGTTTAATAAAAGTTGTTGATTTGCATTGGGCTCTTCTCCTCCTGCTCCTATCCAATTATTTTTTTTCCAGAATATAGGCATAATTGTACAGTTATTTCTTAAAGGACATTTGACGCCGAGATGTTATAGTGTGCGAGATATAGCGTATCGAAAATTTCATAAAAATTGTTCATTTGTATGGGATTTTCCTTTCCACTAACCCTATTAGAAAATTGTTTTTTTCTTCGAAATTCTTCATTTGAAGTCGATAACTGTTACAGTTTCCGAGCTACAGCTCGGAACTTAAAAAACAAAATTTTTTTGTGGATATAACGTTCAATTTGTAAATATGTTTTTTAAGTCATACCTTCGCTCATGTACATATTAACTGTTTTAATTAATTGTTTGTTAACGTTTAGAAGAAATAATGTAATATGTATACTAATATAATAAAGAGGAAAAGTGTTTTTGTTTTTTTTGATGATTTTTTCACCAATGTTATTTTTTGCTTCCTGAACGGGCTTTAGTTTATTTTTTTACCTTAAGTGGGCGTAGTACCTCCCACAAAAATTAAATGGACTTGATGGTATATCTCGAGAACTATAATCGCTATCTGCTTAAAATCTTGTGAATATTATTTAATTAAACATTTTTCTATTTAAGTCAAATATTTTTAGGATCGAAGCAGAGAAGGTGTACCTCCCATACAAAATATTTTTTTTTTTTAAACAGAGGGTGATACATTTATTCTCAAAATTTTGTGCAGTAGCCTAAGTACTACTAAGTGGAGCTTATAATGGAATAAAAACCAAGCAAAAGAAAAATTTTACAAACATACACACACACGCTGTATGTGAATGCTTTTGCTTATCTATATATAATAAACAAGGAAGCACTAAGCCACTAAAAATTCAAAATACAAATTAAAAAATGGTTTTAAGGCTGGCCAAGAGAAAAAAAACGCCTTCGTACAAGGAAATTACGATTTTTCCTTAAATCTTTACTAGAAACAAAAAATTAAAGAATTAATTAATCTTTTAGTTACTGTCTTAGGATAAAGATGAAATTTAAACATAACGTTAAGGTAGTAGTAGGGAACTGAGGAGGCAAAATCCTCCCTATGGGGTTTTGCTATTATCTTTCGCAAAGGATTACAAAACTTTTAAATAGAGAGGATCCATACCTAACTAAAATCAACGACAAAGTCTGGACAATTATTTATAAAGGGCGCAAAGCAAAATAAAACAAACTGTATAAAAAATATTAAAGAAATATCAAATAAAATGACAAACATTTTTGAAATATTTTTGTAATAGTAACATAACTTTATTGAATATTTTTCAGGACAATTAAACTTAAAAATCTTTATTCAGGGACAATAAAATTTTGTCATCCTCCTCAGTCATATACTTCTCATAAATGTCAATAAAAGCTGATCGTCCTCCTCAGTCATGTACTGTTCATACATGTTTGACTGGTCAAATGGTTGTATTGTTGTGTTCATTACTTCATCTTCTACGTTGCTCTTTTCATTTTCGGCATTCATCCATGCACCCATCCATGCTTCAATATTTATTTGAAGGGGATTTCCTTCCTTGAAAGTCTTTGCCTTTTTATAGGCAAAGTTGTGGAATTGAAGGAAATTCCGTTTCTTATTCCATATGTTTTTGAATCCCACATATGGGCAGAATTCGCATCTTAGTTCTTCAGGGTTCATTTTGTAAATGAAAAATTAATTTTAAAAATATTTTTGATTTGCAGAACTAATTTTCAATATTTTATTTCCAACCTATTTAAATGCTTAATAAAGCAGTATTCTAAAATAAGATACCATGGGAACTTAAATTTTGCTGATATGCAAAAATTCAATTAAAAATATATGTATGTACATATATAATAAAATGCACACCTTACAATTAAAGCTGGCTGATTGTTTTTTTTGTTTGATTTTTTATTTAATAAAATGGTTCAAAAAATGTTTTTATTAGTTTGTAAACTTATTTCAAACAGCGCAATACGTTACAAGAAAAATATTTTTTTGGTAATTTATAAAATGTCTTCATTCAGCTGCAAATTTTGTCATTTTACTTTTGCTGAAAAGCAAATGCTTAAACCACATGAAGCTCTGCATTGTGTGGAGTGTTTCAAGTGGTTTTCCAACCGAAATCATTTAAGGGAGCATGAAAGAAGTCATGCCTCCACATCTGTCATAAAAAACACCAAAGAAGTAAAAGCTTTAAATGGTAATCGCTTTTTAATAGCAAGGAATTCAAACGTTTCCATACAAAAATGAAAAGGAGGAAATCTTACACCCGGAAGAATTTTTTAAAGAATTAAAAAATGAAACTCTTGACATACTTTATGACGCTATAAAAAGGCATCGCACATTAAAATATAATATAAAGCTAGAATGCGAGTACATTAACATTAGAGATGATTAAATAAACGCTTGCCCTTTGACACATAGGTCAAAAATGACTTTTTTGACTATAAGTGATGGAATTGAAGAGTCACTTCAAACTCATTTAAATTTTAAATAATACTTTTTGAATATTTATGTACATATATTGTACATGTAGAGAAATTAATTATTTTATTTATGCAACATGCAATTTAAAACCATAATAAGTTTTGCATTATATTAAATTTGAGTTAACAGATACATTTGTTAGACTTTTGCGTGATTGCACTTCCCGGAAATATAGAAAATAAACATACTAATATGTACTTTTTAAAATTTTTTTAATTTTTCACTTTTTGGGTAAGGTCACTGAATTCCTAAAAATATGCCGCCTTGGTAGCTGTATATTGTTGGATAAATCTTAACTTTGCTGTTATTTTCAATTATATTTGAAAATAAACAGTCAATATGGGTCCCATGCTTAGTAGTTCCTATAACTTTACTAATAAGAGAAAAAATTCTTTCTGATTCAAAAGTTTCTTTCTTATTTTGGTTTTGTTGAACACATATGTAGTTTTATTTGCTACCCAGTAAAAACTATGAGAAATATGCCGTATAAAAAATTGCAAGGCTTAGCCAACTTGAATCACTTTAAATTTCGAGGAGAATTCTATGAATTTTACATAGGATTGTCATTGGTGGGATGCTACTAATTTTCTCCCACATTTAAACCACATAATAAAATTTTTTACCATGTAAAAAAAAAATCCATTCTGTATGTCATTTTGAAGTAAATGTTAAAATTAACCTTTTCCTTTATGCTATGTGAGGAAAAACCACTGTTGTATAAATACAACAAACCCCAAACCCTAATAACAATATCAAGTGTGATATAAATTTGGTTCGCGAATAATCACTTCAATTATTTTTTTCCGGGTATAATCACCAAAGTATGCATGTATACCTGTTGATAAATTTTTTCCTATTTTTTGTATTTAGGTGCATTCGTACCCAGGTTACCGTTTCACGTATGTATGCAATAACTATGAAATGTATGAACGACAGAGTGTGTGTTGTTATATGTGTGTTGTATTGGTGGTACTACGTGTACATATGTATATTTAAATTTAATTTTAAAAAATGTACCTGATATACTGTTTCTATGTGATGTTGTTGTAGAGGCAGCTTGCCACTGTTGTGTTTGCTGATTTATCCGCTATTTCTTGATGTTGTTGTTGCCTTTGAACGTTGTTCGCCAATTCTTGGTTGTTTTGCGGGTTTTTTTATACTGTACATATGTATATGAGCGATGGAACACTTTTCCTTATATACATATGTATATTGAACCTTTAGGACTTTACGTACCTTTCTACAACTCCACCTTTATTTGTCTTCTGCACCTGGGGATTCCAAACAACTTTCCACACAAGTTAAACCACCGCAAAAATTTGGTTAGTTTTATGACTTTTATTATATTTTTGCTATTGGGCTTTCGTTTATTATTATTTTTTAATTTGTTCACTTGTATTTTTTCCTTTACTTTAAAAAAACCAAACTGACTACACTTTTATGTTAAAAAAACTGCCGAGTTCACTTATGTAGGTATAATTTCTATTTTTCGTTCTTTTCACGCGCGCTCTTACAACAAACTGACTACATAAACTTTTTTGTGTTTATAGTTTACCTCATTGTCCGCACTTATATGAGATGAGCCTGCAGTTCAATTCACTGTACTGATCACGTTTTTTTTGGGAGTTAATTTTCAAGTTACTTGACTTGCAGGTACCTCCAGAGAAGTTTGGGAGTTAATGTGCTCCGATAACTCTTAAATTTTTCACTGTCGAAGGGCCATGTATTTCTTGCAACATAAAAATATACAATTTGGCTGGTGACTAAACCTGCAGGGCACAGAAGATTTAGTTACCTACAGTCAATGATTATATTCTCTTGCCGAGCGCATATAATCATGGAGAATTTATTAAAAAAAAGCCAAATGAAATTAATGAGTGTGATATATGGTGTTTATTAAGGGATGAGTATATTTACCTTGACTAATAAGAGAGCTCAAAGTTAAGAAGTTGCTCGCACCAGGGATCACAAAACGGAAGTGAGTTTGTTAAAGCATACACAATTGATTTAGGTCTCGGTTTTCTCCGAAACCTTCAACCCGATTGGAAAGATAACCAGTGTGGGCAACTTTACAGTCGTTTACAATACATGTTAGTATATTATAAGGTAAGTATTTTAAGGTAAGTATTACACGATAAGTCTTAAGTAGTAAGTTAGCTGAGTATAATTCATTGGTAAGTATAATTCATTGGTAAGTATAATTCATTGGTAAGTATAATTCATTGGTAAGTTTAGGTATATAAGTAAATTCAAAAAATACTTGCAGATTTTTTTTGCAAATTAAATTTGTAGAAAAAGAATAGATATATGTGTACAGCGATGAGTCTGGACACATTGTTTTCCTTTGTCTTTCAACAAATATTCAATATATTCAATTTTTAACTCCCAATAAGATTCTGCAATTTTTCTATAGCATTACATAATCTTAATGTTAATTCTGTTTGGGGAAAGCTTGGAATTTTGTAAAGTACAAGGAAGCATGTATCCTTAAACCGAAATGCTGCACATTAAAAAAACTCTCCATTAATGTAATGTTCTTCTTCAAGCAAACATTCAATTTAATTTTTGTTATTATAATTTTATAAAACACAACTATTCCTTTTCTGTTTCGACTTTTTTCCTCTCTTTGAGCTGTGTTTAAGCAATCAAGTCGGCTAAGTACGGTAAAATTCGTAATTGTAAAATCTTCCTCCGGATAGCTCCAAGTTTCAACTAAACATTGTGGCATCTTTTGAAATGACTTGGAGATGTGCGTTCAAGCTTAGTATGTTTTAATAGTACAACTTGGCTTTAAGATTGTTATTGCTAACAAAATCAAACTGTGTACACAAAGATTTTTCTGTACGTAGACGCTCTAGTTCCATCTTAACTTGATCCCCAATTCTGAGCGCGCTAGGAGGGCTAAAGTTTCCAACAATAAAAATTCCACATGCACTTGTAGTTCTGCTGCACGCTCTTTATAAATCAGTTCTATTCATTCCTTTCCGAGTATGAAATACCACTTTCGAGTATGTAGCGCCTTGACTTTTTTGTATAGTTTTTCCTTCTGCTAACACTAATGGGAATTGTGTTCTTTCAATTGTAATATTGTCATCAGTAAACATTATCCAAAGAGTCATCGGATTTCCAGTCTGGCTATTCAACTCAACACCCATTAAAACTCCTGCAGCTTTATTTACAAGACCGTCATTTGTATTTATGTTTACGGTCATCATATATTTACCAGTTGTCTTAAATTTCAGTTCCGAACATAGATCTGGGGTTTCTGAGGTTTTCATCTTCAAACCTATACTAAGAACTCGAGTTTGATCTGCTGCTCCTAAAGTGTCAGACTTTATGGAATCAAAAGATTTTGCTAAATATTCATTTGTTAAAATTTGGCCTTAACGTAATAAATTGTATTGGTGGCCTTTTGCGTTTGACTAAAATAGATGGATTGCTTCAGGTGGAAGAGTCATGATGTTTTCTATAACTCTTGACTTTATAAGCTCTATATTCGCCGAACCCATTTCTCCTATAGCTTTTAAATTTAATGCCTTAGCGAAACTAAGGTCATCCAGTTGTCTCATAATTTCTGTCAGTATGTTAAACTCAAGGAGGTTCCAAAGGCTTTTTCCAGCTGTAACACCATATGGATTTGATGGATTATTACTAATTAATACCATTTGTCTCCAACAGGAGGTAGTTGCTTTAAGACTCCAAAGACTAAAGGTGATGTCCCTCCAAAAGCAGATGTACTTTTAAAGATTTGTTTCAATCTAGCATCTAGGTATCCCAACATTCTTGCGCTAACAATAGAAATTTCGTCAATTTTTATCACTTTCAAATCAATAAACCTTGCTACATGTGAATTTACAACATCGTTGCTAAGAGGACAATTTTCTCCAGAATACTGATTTACTGGTATTGAAAAACGAGCGTGTAGTGTAGCTCCACCAATGCCAGAGGCAGCTTTTCCTTAACTTAGTTCGGACTTGATCCAGGAATAGAATTGAAGCGTTCAGTAATTGACTGATATATGGTTTTGATCAGTCGACTCTTTCCTACACCTAAAACATTTTGCATTAAATGACGTAAATTCTCTTGTTGTTTTTGGGTCAATGTTCTAATTGGCATCATTAAATCACTTTTGCTCATTAAAGAAGGCAATCTGACTATTCTGATACCATCAGAATTTTCATCATCATTGATTCTTTGATTGCCATCATTACTGTTTAAAATGTTAATGCCTTCGTCTCATCATCAAGAGTATAAAGTTTCAGTCATATTGTCTTGCGGTTCCTGAATAATTTCGTTTGTTTCTTCCTAAATGCGTCGAAGAATTTCATTTAGTTCTTCCACCTTCAGCCTTTCAAATAAAACCCTGTTAGGTTTAATAACGTTCTAGTGTATAAAACACTTCTGCTCATTATTATTAATGATTTCCTCATTACGCCATGGCAAATATAACATAACAAGATGTCGAAAGTAATCTTCTCTCGCAATTTCAACATTAAATTTAGGAAATCGAATTATCACGGCGTATCTGCGCTTATATAAATTAAAATTCGATGTTAAATTTTTTAAAAAAAAATTATTTTTTACTACTACTAATCCGCTGGATTAATAGTAATGCATGTTCTTTATTTAATGATTAAAACTGACTGCGAAGACTTTACAAATTTTATTTAAAATGAAACTTATTTTTTCTAAAATAATTTGCTGATCCCGCATTTTCCCACCAATAAATTCGCCTGTAGTTGCAAGTGTAACTTAGTTGCTGAATTTGTATTTTCCCACCAAACAGACAATGAACGTTACGGCTGATATGGATTCAAGTTACATTGTTTGAATTTGTTAGTGATGCAGTTTTCCTGTTGACTTGGTACGGTGTTAACTTATATATATCCGGAATTATTTTTTAATGGTAATGGTATCCCCATTTCATTAAAATTATTGTCATCATCCCGAAAGTCTTCTTATTCTTCTTGAAGTCTCGTAGCTATAACATTTCCTTTTGAAAACGTATAATACGCTGCAAAGTGTGTCTAAAAAACATCATTTATTACATCCGGCCGTTGAATGTATGGTCGAAGATGTTATTCCGAAATACGTTAGTTGAATCTTCGGGCAAATTTTGTAGCTCCAATCTGGATTTTAAAATTCGGACACGTTTTTCCGGTGGCATCGAATTTATAAATACTTCAGCATTGCTACATTGAGAGAGATGCATTCTGTTAAGGTTGTAGTGTGTAGTGTTTTGGGGTCGTCTTAATTTTTGTGTACCCTATAGCCCAATATAATTTTATACAGCTGTAGGGGATCAGCTTGATGGTTAGGCGTTCTCTCGAACTGCCAAATTAGGGATTAGACATAAAACAAGGCAACGATGTGCCACTTTATTGTTTCAAATATAAAATCCTTGTTTATTTGTGGGCTACTACCCTTTTTATACTAATTTCTACATTATTGCTTACTTATTCTAACTTACAGTGTTAGTTTCTTAAATATATTCTGCTTTGTCAGTGCCATGCAATCATCAATGCATATTACTCTAGCCAATCAGAATGTGAGAGTGAGGAATGCACTCATTAACATTTGACACTCTTAAGTTTGGTCATTCACATTCTGATTGACCTACATACTTTACTATAGTAGACTCATATTTAAACATATTGAGTCACTGGATAAGTGTCGTTATTTGATCTTTTATTAGTGGCATTTACCCTACCATTATTGGGGTGGTATGTATAAGTTTTAGAGTGGTTATTTGGTATGCAGTGGACACTAGTAAGGTACACTACACCCTCACCGTTAAGAGAAAAATTAGGGGAGTAATTTTTCTTGATGCATCCATAGCACTGTAAAAATTATGATTGTCTTAAAGATTTTTACAATTCATTTACATCTATTATTATTATTATACTTCTATATCTTTGCCTTTACATATTTTGTTTTATTTATTGGTTCTTAATCCTAGGTATGGTTTTAATTGGTTATTGTGAATTTCTTTTTCTATCCCGTTATAATCTATAGTGGTATTTACACCATTACTCTTAATTATTCTATATGGGCCTTTGTACGGGCTTTGGTATTTCTTTCTATTTTCTATTTTTATTAAGACTAAATCTCCTATATTTAAATTTAATCTATTATTATATCTATTGTCCAGTATTCTCTTTTCTTTCGTTTTATTTGTTAGTTCTTTTGCCCTTTCCAAAGAAAACTTTAATTTCTGTTTTAACTCTTTTGTATAGTCATCGTAATTATAGATTTTTATTTCCTTATTGTCACAGATTTCTGATGGTAAGCATGGTAATTTACCATAAACTAGTTCGAATGGCGTGTAGCCAGTATCTATGTGTGGTGCCGTGTTATAGGCGAAAGTAAAATAATTTATCCACTTATCCCATTCGTAATCATTTGCCGTTGTTAGCAAGAATTCATTGAGAACTCTATGATTTCTCTCCACCGAACCTATTGTCTCATGGTGGTAAGGGGTTGAAAATGTCTGCTTGATATCAAGTAACGAGCATATGTTACGCATCAGTTCGTTTTTAAATTCAGTTCCGTTGTCTGACTTGAGAACTTTAAATTTACCATGTTTTAAAATTAATTGTTCTACTAGTGTTTTAGCAATTGTAGGTGCATCTTTTGTTGACATTGGGTGAGCAATAACGAATTTTGTTAGTTCACATTGCATTGTCAATATATATCGGTATCCGTTTGAAATACGAAGCGGACCTACAGTATCCACTGACATTGTCTCAAAACTGTTGTTTGGGGTGTTTGTTAGCGTAAGTGGTTCTTTAATGTTCTTCGTTTGTTTGTTTGTGTTACACTTGTCACAATATTTTACAAATTGTTTAACCATCTTATTCATATTTTTCCAAATGTATCGCTGTTTCAATTTAATTATTGTTTTTCTAATTCCTAAGTGGCCTGCGTGTGTGGCATTGTGGAATTCTTCGATGAGTTTATATTTCAATATGTCATCTGTTATTCTTTTTGGGTCATTATATATTAGAATTTTAAGTTGAGGACTTTTATTGTTTATTTTTATCTTTGTATATGCTTCTTTCAATTTTTCCATTGTATATACTTTAAATATTCTATCACTTTTTGCTAGCGCTAATTCTCTTATCTTTTCTTCATTCATTTTAGATACCAGTTTCCTCAGAATCGAATCTAGATTCGCTGAGTTATCGCTGAATCTTGCATGCATATTATCGTTTTGTACGTTCCTGGTATGTAACTTCTTCATAGTCGAATCTTGTTTCGATGAATTATCGTTACATCCTTTGTTCATATAATTATTATTTTGAGTACGTGATTTCTTCATGATCGAATCTTGTTTCGATGAATTGTCCTCACGTCCCACGTGCACAATATTATCTTTAATTCTTATTTCGACGTCTTCTATATTCTCAAACTTATTAAATTGCAATTTCTTTATGTTCTTGATATCATTTATGGATGTGCATTCCCATATTAGAAGTTGATCAGACTCCTGAGAGATGCTTTTATCCGATACTTTTGTATTTACATTATCATTCCTCTTTGTATTACCTGCCTCATTATCTTTATTTATTTTATGGTTTGTCTCATTATTTATATTATTTCTGTTAAGTTTTTCTTGCATGGCCCTTGTAGTTATTAGTATCTTATTTTCCGTTTCATCATTTTCTAATGGTATCATTTGTTTAAGTATTTCCGAGTTTATTTCAATTCTTGATAATGCGTCCGCATTAGTGTTAATTTTCCCTTTCTTATACATTATTGTAAAATCATAGTCGCTTAAATCTAGCCTGATTCTTGTCATTTTTGATGACGGATTCCTGTGTGAAAATAGGGAGATTAGTGGTCTGTGGTCTGTTACTACTATGAATTTTCGACCGTATAAATATGGTCTGAAAAAATTTATTCCCCAATGGATTGCGAGCAATTCCTTTTCAATTATCGGTTTGTTCAAGTCGTGTTTCTGTAGAGATTTACTTGCATAGGAAATTGGTAGATCCTGGCCAATTTCGCCTTGAGATAAGACAGCTCCCAGTGCGTAGTTTGAGGCGTCGGTTGTCAAAATGAATGGTTTTTCGAAATTTGGGTATTGTAGAATTGGGGGTTTCATTAGTTTTTCTTTTAAGGTGTCAAAAGCATTTTGACATTCATTTGTCCATAGGAATTTCGCTGATTTTCTTAGTAACATATTCAAGTGTTTCGCAATGTCTGCAAAATTTGGTATAAATTTCCTATAATAATTGCAAAATGCAACAAATCGTCGTACTTCGTCCGTGTTTCTTGGTATTGGGTAGTTCTTTATCACCTTATATTTTGATGGGTCTGTTTTCACACCGTCTTTTGTTATTAAATGTCCCAAGTAAACAACTTCAGATCTTAGGAAACAACATTTCCTTGGATTCAGTTTTAAATGGTATTTTTGCAGTCTGTCGAGAACCTTTATCAGGTTTTGATTGTGATGATTTAAGCTGCAACCGTATACGATTATATCATCCACGTAGAGAAATGCTTCGGATTCTAGTCCGGATAATGCTATTGTAAGCATTCTTTGAAAGCTGTTAGATGAAATTTTTAGTCCGAATGGAAGTCTTTTAAACTGAAAATGCCCTTGTGGTGTTGAAAATGCAGTTAGTGGTCTGGAGTTTTTATTCAACTCAATTTGATAAAAAGAATTAGTCATATCGAGTGTAGAAAACCATTTTGCTCTAGCTAATTTGTCCAAAATATCCTCCAGTCTAGTTAGAGGAAATTTGTCATTAACAATTCTATCATTAAGTTTTCTAAAGTCTACAACAAGTCTCCATTTCTTTTTATCTTCCATATTTTTCTTTGGTACTAAGAGGAGTGGAGCATTGTATGGACTAACGGATGGTTCTATTGTTTCGTCATCAAGCATTTTCTTTACCTGTTCATTTATTATGTCTGTATGTGAATGTGGTAATCTATAGTTCTTTATGTACACAGAAGTGTTGTCTGAGGTTATGATTTCTTGTTTGTAAAAGTTGTTGACACTCAACTTTTCGTTTTCTAAATGAAAAACGTTTTGATATGTTTTAAGTATTTCTGTTAATTTTGTTTTTGCGTACTCATCGTCATGGTCTAATTGCAATTCATTTAAAATTTTGTTAAAACGTTCGTCGCTGTTTATATTGTTGTAACTTAATATGTCGTAGTTTTTTAATGGGTCAGTGTGTAGTTTAATGCCCTGTAAAGTTGTTGTTTCGTTTGTTGTGTTTAAAATTTTGACGTGTGTCATACCGTTTTTAGGTGCTATTGAATTACTTAAAAAAATTCCGTCTTTCAGTTCGGTATTAAATATGACGCAATCTTCTGTAAGGTTCAATCTCAATGGTTGTATAATTTCTGTTCGTGGGGGTACGGTTATTTTTAGGGTATCGAATGATTTTGTTTGCATTGGCAGAGTTATTGTTTCATTGTTGATGAACAAAGAAATTGTAAATGTCTCGTAATCTATTTTGCATAGGTACTCCCTTAAGAAATCTCTTCCTATTATTCCGTCTGTTTCTATTGGAAAATTGTCGTCTACTAGATGAAAGTTGTGTTTACATGTTTGGTTTGCCATTGTTAGTTCAAGTTCACTTGTCCCTAATGAATGTATTTCCTCCTTAGTGATGCCTGTTAATTTGCATCTATTCTCCACATTTAATGGTTCATCATCAAAAATTTCCTTGGTGCGACATAATGATACATCGGCTCCTGTGTCGACAAGAAATGTTAAATTTTTGTTTTCGTATTTAGCAGTTATGAAATTTGTATTATTATTTGAAACTTTGTATATCTTTAATTTTGGCTGTCCGGAATATCCCTGTATTCCGAGCCTTCTTCGTTTCCCTCGTTTTGAACTGTACGTATATACCTTCTGTTGTGGCTGCTTCTGTTGTCATTGTCTCTGTTAGAATTATTGTTATTACCTCTACTGTCATTGTTGTTACCTCTGTTGTTTTGGTAGTTGTTATTTACTCCATTAGAATTGTTATTTCTAGAGAAGTTTGTATTTCTTCGTGAATTGTTATTATCATAGTTATTGTTTCTAGTGTTGTTATTGTTGTTGAAGCTGTGATTACTGTTGTAACCATTGCCTCTGTTGAAATTTGCATTGTTGCCATTATTCCTGTTATTAATATTGTTTTTGTGAAGGTTTCGGTTATCATGATGCCTGTTCTTGGTGTAGTTAGAAAATCTGTTGTTATTTCCGTTGTGGTTTTGTGGTTGATACTGTGGTTCTTCTTTTCTGATATGTAGGATATCGTGCTGCGTTGCCTTTTTCTCATTTTCAATTTCGACTGCAAGGTCGGATGCTTCCTGTAGTGTAGTTGGTCGGGCAGCGTATATGGTTGGTTTAAAGTACTCATTTAGACCTTTCTTGAATGTATCTAAGGCAAGCTTATTATTTAATCGGACTATAACGTTTTTCTCAGCCTCTGTTACTTGATCTCCTAACTCTTCTATGCCTAGTTTGTTTAGGTTGTCAATTATACTCATTATCTTCTCCCTATATGAATTAATAGACATCTTCCCTTGGGATAATGTAGTGAGTTTGGATTGTAATTCTGGGATTGTTTTATTGTTCTTGTATCTTTTCTCTAAGAGTCTCTTAAGCGTTTCGAAATTTTCAGGTTTCGAATAGCTTCCAATTGATGTTCTGACATTCGAGGATAATTTAGCATGATAAACATACTGAAGAAAATCTATTTTTGCTGCTTCCGATAGGGTCTTATTTAATAACTCCGCTGTTATTTTAAAACTGTCCAATTCAATATAATTACCTGTAAACAAAGGTAATGCCTTTGCAACCGTTTCTAAATTAAACGATGTCATGTCTAAGTCTTTTGTCCTTAATGGTTTCTTTATACTACTACCTAAGTATTCTTCTACTAGTCTGTAAAGATTATTAAATTCTAGTTTTAACGCTAACTGTTCCTTATCGTCTCCTTTTACTTCTATTAGTTGAAATTCAAATTTTAAATTTCTGATATATTCCAATTTATTCAATACCGTTGATTCGGTGTAGGTTCTCCCTGGACTCTTCTTTAAGTTCTTCCAGAGTTCTTTCAAATTATTTAATTTCTCTTCCATATATTTTTCTTAGGCTTATCTATAAGCAAAATTTAGTTTCGTTTTTATTATTTAGTTTTTCCTTACAACTTATACATTAGTTATACTATTTTTATTTCTATTGGTATTTATAAGTTTATGTATTATATATAATATAGACAAGATTATGACAATTATTAATAATGTTGACATATTTTTCGAGAACATTGTGTTAAGTTATCTATTGTCTTCTACTTATAATCGTACATACTAGTCTAATAATGTAGGCAATTGCTAATATTGCTAGGATCACTATCATAATTACTTCAGAGATGTTTAAGTTTTCCGTGTCATTTTTATTCTGTATATTCCCTGCGTGGACTCTCATGTGTTCTATTAATTGATTGTGTTCGTTTTCAGAATCTTCATGTTTCCCTACTTCATATCCCGCAAATAATAAAGGGATAGCTTTTAATATATTTTTCCACCAAGTCATTCTAATTTTAATATTATAATTTTGATACGAAAACATATAAAATACAACAACATATTTTGGTAAAATTTTGATTCAAATGTTCATACATCAAATCTTATTTTGTCTGTAGTTTTAGTTGTTTTATGGTCCTTTTGATGTTGGCACATTCTTCTTTGGTGGTTGTTAGGGTGAGCCTTTGATACAGTATGGCTAGTTGTTTTCTCGCCTGGAATCTCTTTCCCGCACGTTTCTTCTTGTTCTGGATGTCCTTGGATGGTTGGGGTTGCTTTTTGGTCACCGCAGTCCTCTTACGGTATTCTTCAATGCTTATAGCCTTCGGGCCTGCATTCAGTGGAGATGGAGTATAAGTTGGTGCTGTTGTTGCTGGTGGTCCTGGGTTATACCGTTCTGTCAAGTATTTTTCCCATCGCTCGAAAATTTCACTTATTTCTTCCTCCATAAATATGTTATTTTTCTTCAGTTAGCTATTGGTCCGAGCTGGCAGGATCGCCATGTAGTGTGTAGTGTTTTGGGGTCGTCTTAATTTTTGTGTACCCTATAGCCCAATATAATTTTATACAGCTGTAGGGGATCAGCTTGATGGTTAGGCGTTCTCTCGAACTGCCAAATTAGGGATTAGACATAAAACAAGGCAACGATGTGCCACTTTATTGTTTCAAATATAAAATCCTTGTTTATTTGTGGGCTACTACCCTTTTTATACTAATTTCTACATTATTGCTTACTTATTCTAACTTACAGTGTTAGTTTCTTAAATATATTCTGCTTTGTCAGTGCCATGCAATCATCAATGCATATTACTCTAGCCAATCAGAATGTGAGAGTGAGGAATGCACTCATTAACATTTGACACTCTTAAGTTTGGTCATTCACATTCTGATTGACCTACATACTTTACTATAGTAGACTCATATTTAAACATATTGAGTCACTGGATAAGTGTCGTTATTTGATCTTTTATTAGTGGCATTTACCCTACCATTATTGGGGTGGTATGTATAAGTTTTAGAGTGGTTATTTGGTATGCAGTGGACACTAGTAAGGTACACTACAAGGTTAATGTGAAGTTGGGACAAGTCAATCACAGCACATAAACTGGATTGAGCGTATTTTGTTTTAGGTCAACAAGCGGCACTTAAACCGCGTTTGGGTTTGATCACAATAATTCATTGATTGATTCTTTATTGATATTTTCTGTTTCTTATATACTTAAATTAACTTACAGTTTTCCTTATGCTAGGTGAATTTGGGACGGTCAGCAGTAAAATTATTGCACAATTTTACTGCTGTCCTTAAAATATAAGTTTATTAACTTTTGTGTAAAAAACAATTGGGCCTTTGCTGTTGTGCGGTTTTTGTTAGTTAATACGTTTTTTTTTGTAGTCAAATGCAAGCTAAGCAGTTGACCCACTTTTGTTAGAAGTCAATGAATTCTTTTTTTTTTTTAAACAAACAAACAGACTTTGGTTATAAACAAAAAAAAAAAGTAAATTAAAGCTTGGGCTGCATTTGTTGTTCATGATCACCATAGCCAACTTTAAATAAACTTAGCTATAATGATCATTAACTTGTATGTATAAACAATGATAAACAAATTTGTATGTATAAACACATTCCAAGGATGTTATACCAAGCTTCTTCGCCGAAAACTTCCGAAGCTGAAATAAATTGGCTTTCAATGTGCCGAAGTCTCTGTTTTACGCTAGAATTTCCTGTCAGAATTTCGTTCATTGCCTCCTATAGTAATCTTGAAACTCCTCTGTTGAACTTATTTATGTAGTTTACTATGTATGCCACACATGCATATGCATCCAAGATAAATTTGTTTCCATATTTGCTCTTTGCATAGAAAGTATTTTTGGATTATATGCATTTATGCATCTGCCTTTGAAAGATCTCTTTAAAAAAAATTCGCGGCTTCTTTAAATAAGATCTTAATGCAGAAATATAATCCTCATGCGCTAGATTAATTCTTTCATCTGCCAAAATACTTTCAAATGAATCCAATCGTCTAGCGTTATCCTCTTTTAAATTGGCATTTAGAATTTTTTCATAGTTTGACTTATGTTTTTCCAACACATTTTTATCAATGTTATCGCAAAGTGGGAGAAGAATTTGCGTATTTGGTAATGGGGGATAAGGTATATGAAATCTGCATATTTTTTGTCTTCGAATTTCTCTTTGGCATGTTCTGTTGTGATTATGTCTTTGATACGATATATAAGCTGCCGATTTCGTTATCGTTGAATCAGGTGTAATAAATTCGTCAATAAAACTTACTACTTGTGAAAAAGATGTCTGATCATTAACATCAAATATTGGCACATTATCCAACCAGTATATACCGTGAGTGTGCGGTAATTCTCTCTGCTGGAATTCTATTCTCCAATAGCATTTAATTACCTTGTGCTGATCAAAGATACCACCAGCAGCTTTAAAGCTTTTAAAAAGATGCCGTTCTCTTTCATCAAAGTAACATGAGCATGTTATCGGATCCGTTTGTATTAAGCTGTATTTTTCTGTAGCTGTAAGGCTCATTGCTTCTTCTTCAGTCAAAATTCTGTTTTGAACAACCTTTGCTAGAATTACTAGTAATTCAGGCCACTATGACTCAGCTGCTGATAAAGTGATAAAAAATGGCGTATCATCGCTAAAACTTCCCCCCCCTTTTCCCAGTGTTCTGGAGAAGACCGAATACCTTTTAAAATATGGTACCCTCCGTCATTGTTAAGTGTAATATGGAATTGGGCAAGTCAATCACAGCACATAAACTGGTTTGAGCGTGTGTGGTTTGAGTTAACAAGCGGCACTTGAACCGTGTTAACCGTGTAAATTAAACAAGGGAAGGGTTTTGATCACAATAAGTCATTGATTGATATTTTATTTAGATTTTCTTTTTCTTATATACTAAACTTACTTACAGTTTTTCTTATGCTAATTTAATTTGGGAAGGTCAGCAGTAAAATCATTGCACAATTTTACTGCTGACCAAAAAACCTAAGTTTATTAACTTTTGTGTAAAAAGTAAACAATTGGGTTTTTGCTGTTGTGCGGTTTTTGTTAGTTAATACGTTTTTTTTTTGTAGTCAAATGCAAGCTAAGCAGTTGACCCACTTTCGTCAGAAGTCAATGAATTCCTTCTTTTTTGTAAACAAACAAACAGACTTTGGTTATAAACAAAAAAAAGTAAATTAAAGCTTGGCCTGCATTTGTTGCTCATGATCACCATAGCCAACTTTAAATAAACTTAGCTATAATGCTCAATAACTTGTATGTATAAACAATGATAAACAAATTTGTATGTATAAACACATTCCAAGGATGTTATACGAAGCTTCTTCCCCGGAAACTTCCGAAGCTGAAATAAATTTGCTTTCAATGTCTCTGTTTTACGCTAGAATTTCGTGTCAGAATTTCGTTCATTACCTCCTATAGTAATCTTGAAACTCCTCTGTTGGACTTATTTATGTATTTTACTATGTATGCCACACATGCATTTGCATCCAAAATAAATTTGTTTCCATATTTGCTCTTTGCATAGAAAGTATTTTTGGATTATATGCATTTATGCATCTATCTTTGAAAAATCTCTTTAAAAAAATTCGCGGCCTCTTTAAATAAGATCTTAAGGCAGAAATATAATCCTCATGCGCTAGATTAATTCTTTCATCTGCCAAAATACTTTCAAATGAATCCAATCGTCTAGCGTTATCCTCCTATAAATTGGCATTTAGAATTTTTTCATAGTTTGACTTATGTTTTTCCAATACATTTTTATCAATGTTATCGCAAAGTGGGAGAAGAATTTGCGTATTTGGTAATGGGGGAAAAGGTATATGAAACCTGCATATTTTTTTGTCCTCGAATTTTTCTTTGGCATGTTCTGTTGTGATTATGTCTTTGATACGATATATAAGCTGCCGATTTCGTTATCGTTGAATCAGGTTTTATAAATTCGTCAATAAAACTTACTACTTGTGAAAAAGATGTCTGATCATTAACATCAAATATTGGCACATTATCCAACCAGTAAATACCGTGAGCGTGCGGTAATCTTCTCTGCTGGAATTCTATTCTCCAATAGAATTTAATTACCTTGTGCTGATCAAAGATACCACCAGCAGCTTTAAAGCTTTTAAAAAGATGCCGTATTCTTTCATCAAAGTAACGTGAGCATGTTATCGGATCCGTTTGTATTAAGCTGTATTTTTCTGTAGCTGTAAGGCTCATTGCTTCTTCTTCAGTCGAAATTCTGTTTTGAACAACCTTTGCTAGAATTACTAATAACTCAGGCCACTGTGACTCAGCTGCTGATAAAGTGATAAAAAAAGGCGTTTCATCGCTAAAACTTTCCCCTTCCCCTCTTCCCAGTGTGCTGGAGAAGACCGAATACCTTTTAAAATATGGTACCCTTCGTCATTGTTAAGTGCAATATGGAATTGGGCAAGTCAATCACAGCACATAAACTGGATTGAGCGTGTGTGGTCTGAGTTAACAAGCGGCACTTGAACCGTGTTAACTGTGTAAATTAAACAAGGGAAGGGTTTTGATCACAATAAGTCATT
The DNA here is from genome assembly GCA_963583895.1 of Melanophora roralis. Taxonomy (NCBI): domain Eukaryota; kingdom Metazoa; phylum Arthropoda; class Insecta; order Diptera; family Rhinophoridae; genus Melanophora; species Melanophora roralis. The sequence goes on from OY757187.1 coordinate 65,706,072, forward strand.
GATTGATATTTTATTTAGATTTTCTTTTTCTTATATACTAAACTTACTTACAATTTTTCTTATGCTAATTTAGTTTGGGAAGGTCAGCAGTAAAATCATTGCACAATTTTACTGCTGACCAAAAAACCTAAGTTTATTAACTTTTGTGTAAAAAGTAAACTATTGGGTTTTTGCTGTTGTGCGGTTTTTGTTAGTTAATACGTTTTTTTTGTAGTCAAATGCAAGCTAAGCAGTTGACCCACTTTCGTCAGAAGTCAATGAATTCCTTCTTTTTTGTAAACAAACAAACAGACTTTGGTTATAAACAAAAAAGTAAATTAAAGCTTAGCCTGCATTTGTTGCTCATGCTCACCATAGCCAACTATAAATAAACTTAGCTATAATGATCATTAGCTTGTATGTATAACCATGATGAATAAATTTATATGTATAAACAGTCATGCTGCTCAAGATTTTCATCTAGCATTTTCCCCACAGTGTGTCGGTTTGGCCCCACCCTTTTGCACAAACATGTTGATATACCATTTTTTACTTGTGAAATCTCCAACTTTTTATGTGAATATAATATCTTGTCGACATGAGCACATCTTTTGTCGTACCTTCTTGCTTCATGCTCTCTTAACCCCACAGTATATTGCAGGATACAATAGCTCTTCGGAATCTTCATCAAATAGCATATCTAATGGTCGTTGTCCTTCTTCAGGCGCAATACAAATTCTTTCAAGGGAACGTTTTCAATAGGAAAATTTTCTAAAAGGGTTTCCTGAGAACTAAGCTCTTTCGGATCAATTAACTCGTCTTCACAATGAATAAGGTTTTCAACGACACTCCAATCGTCCTCATTGGATAAAGAAGGGATTTCATTGTTTTGACCAACGCTATCAAACCAACCATCAGATATGTTAATGTTGTGCTTCCTATATAAAACTGCATGTATCAAGTACTGAGCAGCTGCTATTATAATGGCTGACCTGATAGTTCCAGTCATAAAACTGTGATTATATTATAATCGCCTTTTAGGAAAAACTTGGATGACTTCAGTTTGATCGAATTGCCTTGAAAGAACATTAACAGTTTTATCGAGCTGAATTGGGATATTTACAATTGCTTCTCTAACAGCGCGTTGGCGATTATATCCCAAAGACACTATTTGCATGAAGGGATTCTGGGTGAAACAAATCTTTCTTCTTGTTTACCTCTGGATGGTTCACTCTGTGGGTGCTGCCTGGGTTCTTTCTTGACTGAAGGATGCTGTTTGGTTTACCTGGGAGCGGGTGTTGTTACTGGGGCCACTGATACGGAACCACTTCTTATTCTCGGAACAATAAAGCAAAACAGTCTGTTTATTCCTATTTTTATTTGTTCACTTTATTTCAGTTTTCTTTTTTATATTATATCTAAATTTAGTTTAGTTTAATTTTCCTTTAAGTTTATTTTATAATTTAAAGTTATTTTCAAAAACCACAACTTGGCGTCTGTCACAATCACAAGAAAAATAACGAGTGGCGCAAAACAAAAACCCGAGATGGTTAATAGCCTGCCGCCGTTTCGGGTGCGGTAACTCACCACACAACGTATTAGGCCACCTCCTATAAATTGGCATTTAGAATATTATTAATTATTTCACAGTTTGACTTATGTTATTCCAATATATTTTTATTAATTTTATCGCAAAGTGGGAAAAGAATTTGCGTATTTGGAATCTTTGAAATCTGCATATCTTTTGTCCTCGAATTTCTCTTTGGCATGTTACGTTGTGATTATGTCTTTGATACGATATATGTACATATAAGCTGCCGATCCCGTTATCGTTGAATCAGTTGTTATAAATTCGTCAATTAAACTTACTACTTATGGAAAAGATGTCTGATCATTAACATCAAATATTGGCACATTATCCAACCAGTAAATACCGTGAGCGTGCGGTGATCCTCTCTGTTGGAATTCTATTCTCCAATAGAATTTAATTACTTCAGTTTGATCGAATTGCCTTGAAAGAACGTTAACAGTTTTATCGAGCTGAATTGGGATATTTACAATTGCTTCTCTAACAGCGCGTTGGTGATTATATCCCAAAGACACTATTTGCATGAAAGCGATTCTGGGTGAAACAAATCTTTCTTCTAAAGTTGTCAAGTTCTTAAATTCATTGGGTATTTCAAGGTAATGCAACCCATTGTTTAAGCACATGGTGGGTATTTTTCCACTTTTAACACTTCTGCAACACGTATGGCAAAACTTGTATATGTTTTCCTCAGAAGGGAAAATATTTGCTAAAAAGAAAGCTTTATGTAACTTCTCTAAGATATTTGCTTTGGGAAAAAAAGTCCCCCGCAATAAACGCATACTTCTGTGGGTTCATTTTTAACGCTTGAGTTAAATTTCTGCAGCATTCTTTATGATGATTTCTGTGTTCTGGTTCTGGTTAGAGAAGCAAAGTGGATTTCCTTATGGTAATTTCTGTAGACGTTTGATGTCGGCAAGGCTAACCTATCAATATAATTAACTCATGACCTATAGAGCAGGCTTTTCTTTACTGCAAGAGCAACAATTTTGTACCAGGGGAGGGTATGAGTCTTGTAATGTCATTCTCTATGGAATATCTGTTTCAAATGTATTTATCCATTCATGTTCTCATTGATTTATAAACAGAATGGTTAGTGCGAATGACCAGCTTTAGGCAATATAAGAATATAAATCTTACTATAAAATTATCTCGTCCTGCAGGATATTTCAGCATGCTATTTATTTTTGTAAAAAATTTTTATGTGGCTGTTATTGATAGATCAACACCCTCTTCCGTGTCAGTCTCTGTTCGTCAGTTCAGATTTACGTCCCCCGCAACTTCAACCGAGCCTGATGTGGGTTTCTTACAATCTACATTGGAGATATAGACGGCCTTTTGGCCCGATAGGTCGAAATTCTTATTAGCTCCAATTTCGACTAGGAATTTCCGCTCAGGGTCATTGTTTTCAATGCAGTTTGTAAAAGATATGCTGGATAGGTTCCACCCAAAAAACTATCTTTGATAGTTACTTCTTCCTTTTGAAACCATATTTTCTAGTTTCGATGTTGAAAACTCTTTGATGTTTGGGACGATAGTTATCAAATTTACATGTTCTATCAATTGGATAAGCTTATGAGTCTGAATTGGAAGTAAGTGATTGTTTCCTTATCAAGTACGTAACCGCCCTTATTTGTAGTGTAGAGGGTCCTGTTAGTGGCAGATGTCTCTTCAGTTCATCTTGTTCGTCAAAATCTTTACCACATTGCTTGCATTATGGTACATCAGATAATTTCTACAGTTAAGGGTCTGTAAATCAAGGCAAGCGTTACTTATACTTGCGCCTCTGTTAAATATTTTTATTCGTTAAAAACTCCTTGTTTAATCCAATAATGAATACGTTAAGTATCTTTTTCCGTGCGTTTCCATTAAAGCTTTCAATGTTTCCATCCAATAGTTATCGTTGTTGGCCTCGTCTATCATCATTAAAAACTGATGAATAACTAACGCATAAAAATCGTCTAATTTAAAACTTCAATACTTTGTTGCTATATATTTGTAAAATTTTAATCAAAAATCAATTGCTCTCAAGGAGTCCTTAATTTGATATTCCTGTGGGGGTCAATACAATGAAGTGATAAAATTTTGAGAAATTTTTGGGGGTAAGCTCATAAACTACATTAATGTATATAACTTGATTAAAAGGAAATGATGTAAACATTCGCTGAACAAATCCTTTTTTAATACTCATTTAACCCCAAACAAATGTAACCCAATCTTTATTTAAAATAATGTTAAAAAAAAACCGAGGTGCCTTCCTCACCGTGATCTTCATTATCAGACTCTTGAATTATGTCTACAGTTACTAAAGTTGCAACATTTCCTATTTCTACAGGAACTGTTAAAAAAAACCCAAGAATCTAGGTACGGATGGATCATTACATAACCGTCTCCGAAAGAGACAGAAGCCCAAAATTAGCGTGAATAACACAATTTGTAAATCTGTTGAAATAAACTTTATATTCGTTTAACCATACTATATGATAAAAACTATGCTCCTGCTAGGAATTAAGTTAGTCAGTTACGTCAACTCCAATCTTTTTGAGGGAAAGCAACTAAAATGTTCAAATTCAGTTTTTAGTTTAACTGTAATGAGATCAACATTCATGTAAGGTGACGTTAATATTTAAAAAATATGTTATATTTAACCGAAAGCTTTATTTTTGTTTTTTGTTTTTTACTTTATTTTGCACACACTAAATGTAATAATGATGTGTACATATGTACGTTGCACTTGTTTTTTTTCTCTTATCCGACTTGTTGTCGCATTTGTGCTTTTATTTTTGTATGTATTTGAATTATCTTGAATTAACGTTTAGTGTCCAGCGGAGCACTTTAAATAAACGTAACCACAAAACTGCCTACAAGAACCAACACTTGTTGTTATTGAATATTTGCCCGAAACGAACCTCGCGTTTGGTGTCCAATAAAGCACTTTAAATAAACGTTAATAACAAGGTGTCCACGGGAACAAACACTTATCGTTTTTTAATATTTTCACGAAACGAATACCACGTTCAGTGTCCAACGGAGCACTTTTTACCTATTACCCTATATGGGTCACCCACGGGACCCAACTCACCTTTTGTTGATTTAAATAAAACACTGATTTTAATATTCTTAAAAGATCTTTATTTTTCCGCGTCCTAGAATTAAACTGACAAGACAACTCCCGTAACTCTTCATATATACTTAATTTTAAGTTAAATATTGCTTACTAATAATTAATTAAAATATGCTTACACACTAAACTGTATACACGCGCATAGTTAACGGTATCCGGTTGCGTCTGGTGTAAAATGCTGAATCGGATTTGTGTCATGCGCGTGTTGCATGAATTTAACACGTTGGCAGCCAGACGGGTGTTAAGTTTCATGTAAATTATAAGAGCGCATACCGCAAAATTGCTTCAAAGCCCGAAAAACTTAAAAAGAATTTTTGTTCAAAGCAGCTTAAGAAAATAAAAGCTGCAGACCTTTAAAGTAAAAGCTCTATCCAATATTACGACCGATAACTTCTGGTCAATCACTTCTGACAAGAGACACAACAACAGCATGCATGAACAATTTATGTTGTTAGATTTTGGATACAGCGCAATTCAATTTGTAAAACAAAATAAAAAATACCTGCTTTACTCAAAATCGGGTAGATTCAATCTTAGCACATTAACTGAATTGAGTGGGTTGTTTACTGTTAAACAAACGTCACTTTAGCCGTGTTTTGTTCAGTCACAGGCAAACAATTAATTTAATTTTTTCATTGTTTCAATATCTTATATACTAAAATTACATTTTTTATTTGAACTTACATAGTGTAGGTCAGCAGGAAAACGATTGCCTAATTTAAGCGCCTACTGCTGTCTTAAACGTATAGGTTAAAGAACCTCTGACAATTATACTTCTGCAGCTATACAAATGCAACCTAAGCAATTGAACACTTTTTAAAATCAATGAATTTTTTAAAAGTAAATAAATTAAAGCTAAGTAATCGAGCACCTTTTTGTACAAGTCAATGAGCTCTTAACAGAACAAACACTTGGACATTGTTTGTTTATTTACTATTTAACGATCATTAAAGTTTAAGGATTTAAAATGGTTTGACAAAAAAAAATTTCATTTTAAGGCGCACCAACTCGCGCCTTTAATTAAATAAAAAACTATAATTCAAATACCTTAATATTCTTTATTAACACTCAAAAAATTACAATGATTATTATTTTTGTTTAGAATCAAAAAAAAAAACGACACGTTAGCCAAGACTAATTGTTCCCAGCCAACTTTGTTGGCTCGTTGAATTCGATGAGCACGTTACACCAACATGTGCAGGCATGCAGACGCTGATCATGCAAATTTATTTTTCCATTGTTTCAGCAAAAATCAAATTTCGTAATTGGGTCGGAAACGCGTGTTTAAGTAAAAATATTAAAAGTGCTTGAGTTGCAAACTTATTTTTTGGCGACGGTATTGTCACTTTAACTAACAATACATATACCGTACAATTACTTTCGAAGGTAAAATGATACTTTGAAACGGTCTTCAAAATAAGATCTTATATTTTTTATAATACGAAAGACTCCAAAGATAGATATTGTGGTGGCTCGACCATATCTATCAAATTGAAAATCAAACAGCATTTGATAGGTGACCTCTCGGAGCCTTATATTCAAGTAACTAATATCCTAGTCTATTACAAAGGATCAGCTTTATAGCTGGTGGCGAAAATTTTTGTTTTGTATTCTACAAGTATAGGATCTGTGGGTTAGATAAAGCACAATAACATAACAACGACGATATGTCTGAAACGGCACTGCATGTAATTTAGTAGTTGCGTTAACCTTAAGCACCTCAAAAAATCGTAACTAGTAGTTTTCCTTTATCTAAAACGACAAATTGTTTTAAATATACTGGGGTTGATTTGATTCCTCAGACAAATCATTCTTAATGGCGATCAGCCAAAGTTCTTGGAAGACCCGTTATCGCAATATCACCTCTGTTTAAGCTAGAAAAAAAAATTACTTAATCCTTTTGCAAATCTTGTAAAAGCGTTTTCACACCTAAAAACATGTACCGACATGAACTATCTCCCGTTGTTGCTAGGCAACCAATAGAAAAACGATATCGTTAACTATATTATAGAAGCTGTTGCTAATTTGAATACTAAAAAGCTCTAATTTTTCAGAAAATAAGTTACAATTAATTCTATTATCTTATATTTTTTTTAATTTTTTTTCTTTTAATGCTTTATTATCTACGGCTTGAAAACTTGTCGCCAGTATGGAAAGTTAGTAGAAAAAAGCAAAAAAAGCTTTTAGTTATAACAAAGTATGGAAAATATTTCGTAAAATGCAGCACCTAAAAAGAACACAAAAACATAACTTGTTAAGTATAATGTGTAATTTGAGGAATTCAATCGCAGCACATAAACTGGATTGATCGTGTGTAGGGGAGTTAACAAACGGCACTTGAACCGTGTTAACTGTGTCAATTAAGCAAGGAAAGGGTTTGAGAACAATAAGTCATTAAATGATTGATTGCAGATTTTATTTAGATTTTCTTTTCTTATATACTAAACTTACTTACAGGTTTTCTTATGCTAATTTAATTTGGGAAGGTCAGCAGTAAAATTATTGCACAATTTTACTGCTGACCAAAACATAAGTTTGTTAACAGTAAACAGGAAACAATTTGGTTTTGCTAGTGTGCGGTTTTTTGTTAATTAGTACGCTTTTAGTCATCAAATGCAAGCCAAGCAGTTGACCCACTTTCGTCAGAAGTCAATGAATTCTTTTGTAAACAAGCAAGCAGACCTTGGTTATGAACAAAAGTAAATTAACGCCTAGCCTGCATTTGTTGCTCATGATCACCATAGCCAACTTTAAATACACTTAGCCATAATGATCATTAGCTTGTTTGTATAATCAAAGTAAATTTGTGTGTATAAACAATACTCATGGTAAGTAAATTTGTGTGTATAAACATAACTATTTGAATATTCTATGTGGGAATCGTTAAACAATGGAGCCAATTTATAAATTAACCTCCCGAAGGTTTCCTTTTTCGTTTTGACGTCGCAAACCCTGATAAGTCCATCATCTCCCTTATAGATTCAGCCGATTCAATCTAATAGTTTTTGTAGCACTGGATTGTTGTCCAGTTGTCTTTGAGGATAACAGGTTTGCCTTCAATGACCTTCGGTGAAGGTGATTTCCATTTTTCCCTTTGCTGTAGCTCATTTAGATATTTTTGTGTCCATTCCTTCCAAAATTTATGTTGTATTTCTGACGTTATTTTCTACCTTGCATCTAACAACAGTCTCAGGAATATAGTATTTACATCCACTGCTGATGTCAAGGGTTTACCTACTAGAAAGTAAGAACTTGAAGATCATCGTAATTGGATGAATTTAAGATGGCTTCTTTTTCAACCACTACCGTTTCCAATTCTTCATAGGTAAGTGATGGCGTATAGACGCTGCTCAGTAAGAGATGTTTGGCGGATTTTACTGCCGCTTTCCAAAGCCCACCAAAATTAGGGGCTCTTGGTGGGATGAATTTGAAGTTTATTGATTGATTTCTGCATATTTGTGTTATTTTTTCTTGCGCTGCTTGAGAGTATATTGATTCTTCTAATTTGGCGAGTTTATTGTCTGACAATGGCCTCTTCTACTGATGAAACGCCGTAGTGCTCCTATGAATACTTCTGTAGACAAAATGGACACTACTTCCATGTGAATGGCCTTAGGAGCAAAACAACAAAAGACGGCTTTATACGCCTTGTCTGGTCTTTTGCCTCTGGTTTGTAATGGATCCAAATAAGTCTAAAATAATCAATACCTGTAGTTATGAATGGGCATGCTGGCGTGACTCTGTCAGCTGAAAGATTTTCCATTAATTGTTTGAAAATTATTGGCCAAGCTTAAGTACATCGTATGCAAGTTAAATTGTGTTTAATTATTTAATTATAAAAAAAACACTTTTTTTATATTTTTTTATTAAATTTTATTTGTATTATTAAAATTTATAATTTATTAAGTTATGCCTTCACAGGGACCCGCTTGTGGCATGTGTATGATCCGGCTATTTTAGTGAGTGATTAAGAACGACCCTGTTACAATTTTTCACGGTAGCTTAAATACTAATTTTGTCACTACAATCATTGGCTTATTTCTTAAGAATTATAATAAAATTTAACTTACAATTATTTGAAGTAAATCTTAAGTGGTAAGCAAAAATGTACTATTTCTTTAAACAAATCGGAAATGGGTTTAATATTACAATTTTGTTTACTTATTAGCTATTTTAAATTGTTTCACAATACTTTTAATTTAACATTCCCACAGAACTGCTTCAATAATAAATTTCTCAGAATCCCGTCTGGGAACGTTTCTATATTATCTTTATATGTAACTCGTGCGACTTATTCAAAAGTCGAAAACAAAAGTTTAGAGTTACAAACTCAAAAATAAATGAAATAACTTTAGCAGACGCAATGTCAGCATACGTCATACCTTAACTTGCATTTATGAATAGTACTGCATGCTAATGATTTCCCGTTCGTAATCCAGAATTGTGCTTAAGATGCCGACGATTTTCCTAGTGTAGCACATTCATCAGTAACTTTTTCATGAGGTGATTGTGTGAAAGAATCGCTGGATGCTTTGAACGTAAGTGTTGATTGCTCCCGACGACCACCTACGCGCATTATCTGATGCTCATCCAAGAATGGGTTCAATGAGACCAAATGACTTGATTTTTGAACAGGTGTTTTGTGTGAAAGCCTTCCCAATTCTGGGGTTGGCAATGCTTAATTCCTTCGCTAGCGCTTTTGACATACAGTTGCAGCTTACATCGGATGTTGTGCACTACAGCTTGCATTTCGTAAAAATCATCCAAAGTGTAATCGTCAGTTTGATCTTTGGTAGTGTAACAGATGATTTGATTATTGATCATGACTATTTTATAATTTTAAAATCAAAAAATTCTTTGTACTTGAGTGTATCGCCAAAAATGCGCAAGTATAAATTTGTAAAATAATGGTCATGCAAAGGTAAATTTGACAGACGCCTTATTTTGTTGTCAGTGCCTTCAAATTCTAGCCATGCCGTGTCAAGCCGTTGTAGACGCTCCGAGTAGTACTCTTTAGTTTTTCTTGTGGCCGGGTCCTTTTTAACGTTCTGGATTATTGTATTTATTTGTTCCGCCGTCTTCTGTTGGACTGCTACCAGTTCTTCAAATGATGCCATAGTTGAATTATAGTTGATTGCGTTGCTGCTAACCTTTCGTTAGGAATCTTGTGGAATATGTTTGTTGCGTTGTTGCTAACCTGTCGTTAAGAATGCTGTGGAAAATTTGTGTTGCATTGCTGTTAATCTGCCGTTAGGCACGTTCTGGAGTGTAGTCGTGTTTTGAAGTGATCCTGTTGTAATTTCAGTGCCGTCGGGATCACCAAATGTTGAGTCACAATAAATAAATTGCATTTGAACACCAAAGGTTTCCTTTGGAGTTCAGAGTTTGTTTTTAAAATAAATTCAATTAAGTAGTTTAGCCCAGGTCGAAACACTCTGCGCTAATTTGAATTAAAAGTTGTGCCTGGGCAGAGACACTGAGTCTTAATTAAGCAATCAGAAGAAGTGTTAAACTTGTTTGCGTAAATTTCTTTATTTTTGCTGGTCTTTTATACAATTTAATTTCTTACGTTTTAATTAAAATAAACAACAATAACAATGTCAAAGTGTACCATTTTAGCAATGTTAATAAGTGCACTATTGTAATATAAAGCTTTTTAAAGGTGACTAACGTGACGTATCAGCATTTTTTTACGTTAAATAATTTGGTCTAATTGTTTTTCTTTTGTTCCCCTTTTAAATTCAAATTTTTTACTAAGAAAAAAAATGACAGCCAAATAACATTGGATGACTTTTTTTGGCCCACCTTGTATATGTCATCTAAAAAAAAACGCAGTTGAAAATTTTTAGTAGTAGAAGTTTACATGGAAAGTGTATTTTTTATATATTAAAGATATATTTTAGTATATTTTTCTTTTTATTTTTTTATTGTAATTTAATAAATGCATTTATTTTAAAGTAAGCCTCTGTGTTTTTAATAAACTATTTATTTAAAAAAAAAGCTTTTTAATCAAAAACTTGGCATAGAAATCTTTGGCTCGGTTTTTGCAACAGCCCGACGATTTCTATTCGTTGCGTACGGCAAGGTTATACTGCATTTTGCTTTAGTTTTCAGGCGTTGCGTTTATGAGAATAGGGGGGCGTATAAGTAATATTATTTAGCTGTTTTTAATAGTTATACGTCTTCGATAAAACCACATTATTAATGGCCTGCAGAAAACGTGACCAGCCCGAGATATAGTACGGGAATGAAACGAATACTTTTGTTGGTTGATTAATAATAATGACAATTTTATTTACTACAACTATTTATAGCATTTAATTGCAATTTACTTAATTTTACTAATTCCGAGAGTGATTTAGTGAAATAAACTAATTAATAGCAATAAACTGATTTCTTATATTTATTTATTAATGACCTAATTTAGTTGTACCAATTCCAAAAATAACTTCAGAAAATATATTAATGCAATAAAATAAAATAATGAAATGCTTACTTCTGTTTATTTACGTCTGACCCAATTTGTTGAAGAAGGTTGATGACTGTGGTTTAAGTTATTGTTGTTGTTGTTGATATATTAGTTGTCGAGATCGTGTAGTATTACTGTGGGTGTAGTTGTTGCTGCTGTTGTTGGTTTGATTGGTGACCGTAGGTTACTCCCGTGCATGCGTGTAGAATGTAAAACTACTCCAGAAATTATCCCATTGCAAGTTAAAAACTTGGTCCATTTAACATTATGATCAAGGTGTATTAGACATCCAAAGCATGGATTTAGTTTTAGCCATCTTGTTTTTTCAGTTTAGTTTAAGGGCCGGATCACCTAACCCATATTTGTATTGCATCAAAGTAGTTTCAAATTTATTTTATAGTGCACCATAGGGGACTAGTTTTACAACAACGACAACTCAATATACGATCCTTAAGACAGGAATAACTGTCGCTACAATACAAGTTCTTGTTTGAATGTGACATCATTGCATTACATAGAGCCATGTTATAACTAGTCCGTTTCAATTAAAACTGTTGTCCAATATTTTTTGCAGAGGGATTCATATTAGGCTTGCCACATTCTTTTCGAAGTCCAGAGTTTTGATTAAAATATATTAAAAATATATTCCTTCTAAAAACTTCTTTTCTTTTGTTTTAAATATTATTGTTAATAAAATTTAATTTGGTTAATTCATTTTCTAGTTAAGAACATTTCTTAATTAAAAGTTTTGGAGGTTTTAAATTAAAAAAAATACACATTTAAACTTTTTCTTACCCGTAGGAACAATGACCAATTAAAGAGAAAACATGCAGACATTGAATACTTCCCTCGTCGAAAACATGCGTATAACTATTTGTAGATATTTTATCATCTGGTATAGTTCTTTTAAAAAAGGTATTGAAATTAAAATATAAGTTTGTATAAAATTGAGGCTAAAACCATAATAACTAAAAAAACATTAAATTTATTATATAAGATTTTATTTAAGTAGCACACATACATACATGCTTATGTACGTACATATACATATACATGTATTTTTAATATCAACTTACTAACACAAACTTATATTTAACTAAGCATGCAATAGCCCAAAAATTTAAGAAAAGGCCATTAATTTACACCAAACAAAATTGATTGATAAGAAAGAAGTAAAGAAATTAGTATTTCCTCCATCCATATTTTTTAAATATATACAAACATATAAAAATATATACATACATACAACTGCAATAGACAAACCAAGTATTTTATATTAATATTTTTAAATATGTTTTTATATTATTATTTTTATAAAATATTTTAATTTAATTTTTTTAAGTTTTTAATTATTAATTAATATTATTAATTATTATAATTGTTGCATTCCTTATTTATTATTTTATATATGTTTTTTGTTAAAAGTTATTACCATCATGATGTTTTTACATATTTTTTTTATTTATTTAATTTATTGTCACAGTAATTATTAATAAACATAAATTGAGTTCATTTTTTTTCTTCCCCAACCATAAAACTAAACAGTAAATTATTTAAAATGTACCTGATTGAAGTAAAAGACAAACAACTACAAAATTAAGAAAAAATACGTTTTGCTATTTTATACAGTTTTTCAAATATTTAAACGAATTTTTTTGACCAAAAAAAAAAAAACACAAAAAACTCTTTTTAATAGCGAAATCGGAAATAAAAAACTTAACATATTATTTTTTCACAATCCTACACAGTCGTACAATTATGTAAATTAAAATTCTGAAAGATTTCTGCTTTACTTAAGCAAATTTCCAAAAATGCAAAAATATAAAAAGCCAACCTTTTTGTTTCTTATTATCTGTTTTGTAAAATATTTACAGCTTAAATCTCATAAATCCATTAGACCTGTCAAAATACCTTTGTAAAACAAACTAAGTTACACCATTATATATTGTTGACCCACACACGTTTTTTTGGAGGTTTGAGGTTTTTTCGAAACTAATAAAATGTTTCTTGTTATAAATTACAAATCAAGTTGAGTTTAAAATAGAAACAAAATCCTGTTTAATATAAATCGAAAGATAAATTAATTTAATATAAAAAAAGCTATTTCAGTTTCACAATTATAATCTTTTTTATTTCTTACATACAAATTTGTACACAATTATTAAGAAACCTGAAAAAATATTGCAAGTCTTAGTATAAAGAAAACCCCCTGTACCTCTAAAAATCTAAATGAAACATTAAACATGTAAAAAAAATCAACGTAATTTAGAGCATAAAATAAATCAATTTAAAAAGTGTAAGTTCATTTGTAAATGTATTTTTAACAACAAATATTTAAATATTCAAACAGAAAGCTGCGAAAAATTAAATGATTTTTGAAACACTGTAAAAACTGAATTACAAGTTTTCGTTCTCCTTTTAACTATTTAAATACGTAAACAATTTTTTCATAATTCTTAATTTTATTTTATTTTTACTCGACCTTTATAATGTAATTTATTTACAAAAATAGACAAGCTTTAGGTCTGGTTTTATAAAAAAAATTCTTAAATTTTTTTTCCAACCATTGGATTGGACATGGAACATGGACATGGGGGAGTTATCTAAAAAGGGTGACAATATTAAAAATCTTGAAAGCCTTATGCTTTAACATTCTCTATTGTACAATATTGAACTCCCGGGGATGTCATCCAGCGAAATATTGAGACTCAATTAAGATTTTAACTATTTATAAATCCAGACATCCACTTGACTGTTTTTTGAATAAGATAAAATAAAAATAATTAATTTTTAAATATATAAAAGTTAAAAATTCTTTTGCTTTTACCTCAACTCTGACTAGCAGAGGTCAACCGTGTGCTGAGAAAAGGCTATTTAAACCGTCGGCGTTGTGTTTACATTTTGTGAGCATCAGTGAACGGAATAAGCGTTAATCCTAAAAAATGAAACTTGTTTTTTTTGCAAAATATAGGGTCTAATCGTTAAGAATCCGGAAACTCAAAGGGGAAAAGCTGAAGCTTTGTTGGAAGAGAAATATACAAGAAAGCGCCAATAGGAAGGAGTCTTACGCCAACTATATACAAACTATATAGAAATTCCAAAGTAAAGGGCTGGGGCGTGCAACTTACGGTATAAAGCTGAATTAATGCAATTGCTTTTGAACCCATTCTAACCTATGGGTTCACTGTGCGGTGGAGGGTGGTAGAACAGGACTGTTTTAGGGAGCTTCTTACTGAGGCCCAAAGATTTGCTTCACTTGGCAATACTGATGCTATAAAAACCTCAACTCAAGTGGCACCCGTCGTAATTCATTAACACTAGGATATTAAGTTCTACTATTGGCAGCAAAACCTAGGTCAGGCAGGCTTGGGAACGCTTTTTAATATTGGCCACTCTAGAATATTTAGCAATATTTGTCTTTAGCACCTAAGGGGATTTGTGTATAAGGACGCTTGGCGGGATCATAAACGTCTTTAACGTCTGACTTTGCTGAGTTTCGACGCAGCGATACATGGCTATGAAATTGGCCGTGATCTAAGAACAGGAGTTCGCATGAGTCCGTATTGCAAATTGTTGGGCTTATTTAAATTATTAAAAAACAATTATTATTTGTTTTTTAATTTTTTATTTAAAAAAAACTTGAATTCTTAATCATCGTAAATGCTTAGGTTGACAGTTTGCATAAAAGTTTTAATGAAATTACCTTCTACCAAAAACGCTTTTTTGAGCCAAAGATGTTAGTTTCATGGAACAAATTCGTCATAATATTTTCTGTTAAACAAGCTTTTTTATAGAATTTGGCTGCCGTCAGGAAAACAGGCTACAACCAACAAACAGCATTTTTCAAATAAAATATACATGCACATTGTACATACATACATATCTTAGATTAAACCTCTTTTTTATCTCAGCATCAAATTACCTTTTTTTAAAGAAAATTATAAATAATTAAAGAATTTTCTTATTTGTTTTCTTTCTTTCTCTTCCACTTTTTGTGAAAAAATTTGGCAAAATAATTCATTCTTAATTAAAAATGTGAATAAAATTAAAAAATCATAATACAAAGAAGTATTTAATTTTTTGGTATTAAATTAAGCAAGTTTAAAACCGATATCACTATTTGTACTGAGAATTATACAAAAAAAATTTCTTTTGGTTTCGTTCAACACCAATGACTCAAAAAACGTTTTCTTTAGGGCCATCCATTATTACATCAGCTTAAAAATTATGATCGAAAAAAAGTTTGCATTGCAAAAAGCAAAAGGAAAGTACATTTTGTTATACCTTTTAAATATTTGTTAATTAAAAATAGTTCTCAAAATAAAAATTAAAAATTTTTAAATTAAAAAAAGAGTGGAGCATACATGCAGTTAACTTACATTTTTTATGTTGTTTAGTTAATACCGATATAATGAAAATACCGCAAATCATTAAATTATCGATCAATATCTTTCAATTCTTTTCTTTCAACATAACCAGCAATTTCATTTATCTACATTTTTAATAGAAGTTTAAGTGCAATAAACCAGATCGTAAACCAGCCATAACTGCAGTAAAATATGTCAAATATATGTTTAATGAGTAAGAGACAAACAGATCTCCAATTGTAACAGAAAATTAATCACCTTACATACACATACACACATAAGTATGTGTATTGTACCGCAGTACCTTTTAATCCTCTCACACACATACAGATACATATGTATAGAAATTATTAATTAAACAAACGTAGTTAAAAACACTTCAAGACAAACATAAAGCAACACAAAAACAAACTAAAAAATATTGTGTTTAAAATAGTTTCATTTAATAAGTAACTAATAAGATTTTCAATTAAAAAATATGAATAAACAAATGTAAACTAAATAAATTAAAAGTTTTTAAACCATCAGTCATGCTTTACACACACCTCCTCTCTCCTACACCAAAACTTATATAAACTTTTACTAATGTGCAAAAAAAAATGAACTCAGAACTCCTAAAAAAAGTTTAAAAAAAAAAAACAAATTAAATCTTTAAGACGAGTTTAAATAATAAAAAAGAAATTATATTTAGATTTAAAAGTAAAATATTATATTAAACGAAAAAAATAATAAAAAAAACTTGTGACTTCGTTTTGTTTGTGAACGTCGTTAAAGTGGATGTGATACATGTTAAATTAAGATGTTTTAATCATTTTTATTCAAGAAACAAATATATTAAAAGATCAACAACAACAACAAATTTAGTATACAACGTTAGAAATTCTAAGAAAAAAATTACAAAACTATCAACTTTTTAGTATTAAGATTTGATTTGTTTTCTCTTAAAAAATTAACTCAAACCTTTAATTGATTTTAAATAAGATTTGTCTAAATTTAAGTTTTGCCATTTGTCAAATATTATAAAATAAAAATGCATTCATTCATTTAAACGTATATATTTTGGTTATAAATTTAATATATTTTTAAATTTGTTAAGAGTATTAGTTTTAATCATTTTTAACAAAATTTTGAAACATTTATTTTTAAAAAATTCCAAAAAAAAAAAAATCATATAAGGGATTAAAATTTTAAACTCGAATATGTGAATGATATGTAGTAAATAAAAACACATTATTTACTACATATAATAAAAAAAAATAGTTTCCGCTTATTAAGTAGTTGTTTCCAAAAAAAAAAAACAGCTGTTTTTCGTATCTTCTGTATACATCTAAAATAAAATTGACACCTTTTTATATTAATGTTTATCAATTTATAAAAGTCATGGGCATTATTGAGTATAACATTTCGTGCTTTAAGCAACCATATTCCAAATTCTTTTCTTTTCAAAATCAAAATTTTATCCTTTAACACTACGGTAAAAATTGTATTTTCCTGTAAAGATTAAAAATGAATTATTTTAAGAAAAAGAAATATTTTAAGTGAACTTATCAAGTTATTATTACCCTAAATAATTAATTGATATTAATACAAAAAAAAGTTATTTTTTTAATATCTGAACTTTAAAAACACAATGTCCTTTATATGTTGTCTAAACTTGTTTGGATTGCACTTTTTGTGAGATTATTAAAGTTACAAAATTTTTTACACAGTCTTAAATTTTAAATTGTCTATTTGTAAGTTTGTGTTTAAAAGTTAAAATTAAAATAAGATTGAAGTAAAGAAAAAACAAACTTAAAAATACAAAAAAATAATAAAAAATGTCTTTTAAAATAACTGTTAATAATCGTTTTATTTAAGTTTATAAAAGCAAGTCAAGTAATTTGTGAAAAAAATATGTCTACCGATTGCCTTCAACTAATTAAATGAAATTCGTTAAAGGACTATTTTGAAAATAAATGGAATCATAATTTTTGGGTAAGTTTTAACATTGTCAAAAATGCATAAGTATCAATAACTCTTATACGTAGTCGCATCTATTTATCTATCTTATAACGTGATTCGCTCTCTCATTGTTAAGATTTACAGCTTATTGGGTTTGAATTACTAGTAGACAGTGTGACCATATAAGCTTTTTTCGAGCTAAATTTAGCTTTATTTTTCTTCATTTAGCCCGAAATATTTACTTACATTTAGCTTGAAGTTTTTTTTAGCTTATTTTGAAATTGCATTTAGCGTTTTTAGTAGTTTTATTTAATGTAAATAAATTATATTTGGAGCCAGATATATCTCAATTGTATTGAAAGGTATCAAGCTCCAAATTTTCTTCGAATTTACAACATCACAGTTTCTGAACTATTGTTTTGTTTAATAATTTACTTCTAGCGACATTTAAAGAACGCAAACCAACACAAAAATACAATAAAACAAAAATATAAGGAAGGTAGGGTATTACAAAAAAAAAACGTAAGAATTTCTTTTGCCATAACAAATATGTACTTTTAAATGCGGCAATTTTAAATAACATAAAATTCAAATGCGGCACAAACAGTTTTGCCGTTTTGTGATCTTTTAATTTAAAAAAAAAAGCAGGCACCAGGGAACATCGTAGGGTCGAGTACAGCTTACCATTTTGATAGTATTAAACTATTTATGTCGAAAATCATGTTCTTTGTAAATTTTGTTTTTTTTAGCAGAAATGATATTTACATACATAGATTATTACTTTTTTTAAAGAACGGTTTTTTTAGTTTTTATAAAAACGAAAAATTAAAAACTGTATAATAACTATAATTATAATTTTAATAAATGATCTTTATAGATATTAAAATATACAAATATTTTTTATTTTTTGAGTTTCATTTTTTTCTCAGCGATTACAAACCTTTATTTTATTTATTTAATTTAATTGAGGCACTTTTAAAAATGTTTTCTTACATTGTAACTTTTTACATTAAAGATAATCGTTTTTTTCTTTTCTTGGACAAAACTTACAGGACATTTTTCATGATATAACTTTAATGAAATTTTTTGACTTAAAACGAACTGTATAGAAAAGAAGTCTCTTAATACTCTTTTTGTTAACAATCAAAAATTTCATTGCAGGATAATGCATCGTGTAAATGTAATCTTATAGTTTAGATTTTTTGTTGTTTTTATGTGTTTTTACTTATGAAAAAAAGTTTGTTAATTAAATGACTAAATTTTGTTAAATATCTAAAAAACGATGAAATTTTTTAAAGACGCTTAAAAAAAATTAGATATTTTTTTGGCTTTAATTTTCTGTTTTTAGCTCTTTTTGGCTGTTTTTTAACGTGATTTAGCCTTAACTTTACTTGAAAATCTGGTCACACTGCCAGTTGTTTAGAGTAAAATAGCGTCATTTCTAAATTTAACCGATAGCTTACCTGCACAGTTGTCAAAAAAAAATATATAAAACCTTAAACTATATAAACAAAGAAAAATTAATACAACATTTATACAAAACTTTATTTAAAAAATAAACTATGCTGAAAAAATCGCATAAGTGTGTGTATGTGTGTGTGTGTGTGTAAACATAGTTTCTACACAGCAGAAAAAAACAAACAATTTCCGAACCCAATTACGAATTTGTCAAAAAACGCAAAAAATTTTTTTAGTAATTTGACTTTATGTGTGAGTATGTTCACATTATTTTAGAAAAAAAAACATTAAATAGCATTGTGTGGGCTAAATATTAAGTCCTTTTGACAAAACTTTATACGTATCGGCAAAAAGCCAAATTTCTTTCGCTATAAGAAGTTTTACTGACTTTGTGGGCAGTTTTAAAAAGGGTGCAAAGAATACTAGAGCTAACAGCTAGAGTTTTAAGTTGTGTTCCAATGCTTAACAAAATAGTCCGAACTTACATAAAGTTACCCAAACTTACCCAAAAGCATTTCAGGTAACAGTTTTTGTGCAAAAATCAGAGCGTATGAGAGTAATTATTTTTCATTTCCTGTACAAATTTGCCCGAACTTTTTCTTTGGGTAAGTTCGGACAAGAACTTTATAATCAGCTGATTTTTCTTTACTTCAAATATTTAAGAATTAGCTTGGCATTTTGCATAAGAAATAACATTAAAATTTTTCTAAAAAATTAAAGTTATAGGTAAAAATGTACATTAAATAATAAATATTTATTCGAACGAGAACGAAATCTTCTGGAACACACCATTAATTAGTTGTTAGTTAAAAATAAATAAATTTTTAATAAAATAATACAAGAAGGCCAAAATATTTGTGTTACGTTGCAATTACTTTAGAAAAATTATTGTTTTAACCCAAAGTTTTAATGATCATATTAATTAAACAAAATAATAAAAACAAATTATGCAAATTCACTTTCGCGCAGTTTCAATTATGTATTTGGTTTTCAAGAAAGCAAAAATATGCTAATTCGGTTAAGAGAAAGCCAATAAATATCAAAATCAAGTTAAAGGTAAAAATCGGTTTACAAATCATGATTAAGTTATACAAAACAATTTGACACAAACAGCCTTATTCTGAAAAAGCTATAAAAATAGGTTTGAAATATATTACCTACCAAAAAGGTGGCAACAAAGATACTTTTACAAGCATGTACTGTTTGAATACAATTTGATACAATTAATCTGACTATATTTTCTGCCATCTTGTCGATCTGACTAAGGTAGAACTTGTTTAAAAAATATCATTAAAAGCCCTTTCCGAGATTATCCTAAATATTTTATTTGTACAAAAGCACAAAAATATGGAATTGCAAGAATAAAGAGTTTTGATATTAATAAAAAGTACGCGAACGTACCTATTGCTTGCACTCTTCGCTGCTTGTTAATTTAACTGCTGTTAAATTCCTTAAAATGTACATATGTTAAGGAAAGCATATTAATAAGCAAATATTTATGTATTCATACGCATTTACAAAAATTTACGATAAGTTCATTCGTCTACTTTTCAAGTAAAGTAATTCCAGAGTAAATGAATGAACTTATTTTGATATTTAAAAAATTTGTTTTTAATTTTAAATATTTTGTTTTATTATTTGTAAATTTGTTTCGCCACATTTGTTAAATTTTCGTTTTATATCTAGCATCGTGGAGATATTAATGTGGTCCTACTAGAGAAACTTCTCGTCAACTGATACTTCCCATGTGTCATTATTTCATATATTCTCTATCTTTATACATAATTAGTTTGTAAATTGTCAAATTTTATATAAAATAAATTTTACCACAAAAGCCTCTCCTAACTGAAATTACCTACAATATTTCCACCATGTTATCTAGTTGCTAGAACACAGCTACGAACAAATTAACAAAAAGTTAAAATAAATTCGGCTACAAGTTTATTGATACCAAATTGTCAGAATAAGTCAGATTATAAATCAACTTCTTTTTATATAAGCTAAGGGTAAAGTAACTTTTATTTAAGTCTTTTATTTTTTTACTTAATATTATTCTTTTAAAATTAGTGCAGAAAAAAATATTTAAATCAAATAAAATCAATATTAACAATATTTGGTTAAAAAAAATTTACAAAGTAATTTATTTACAGTACAAATTTGGTTTTTTTTCAGTTCTTTTGATATTCTAAGCACATTCTTTTCAAATTATGTAAAATTTAAATTTCTATCAAGTACTTAAGTTTATATTATTTTAATATTAATATCGTTATGAATGGATCACATTTCGTTAAAATTGGTCACAATTTTTTTTAAAGAAAAAAGACACATCTTATAGCTTTTCGTTAAAATAACTATTGTACAAAAAATATTATTATGTCGCACTTATAGTTTAAAAAGTGACTCAACTCAAAATTTAAATTTTTCGGGATTATATGATTAAACCATTTACAAAACACTTTTTTTCTGAATATTAAAAAAATAGATTATAATCTGTATGGACTTTCTACTACATGGTTCAAAGTCAGAAACATTTTTTTCCGATTTTTAATAAATGAAAATTTTGAGTTAGGTTACTTTTAAAATTGAAAGTACATACATTGTATGTATGTAGTTTTATGTCTTAACTAACATCTTAGCAAACTTTGTTAATCATATTAACAAGTTGTTTGTACAAAATACAATTACGACTGCGGGGCTTACAAATTTCGCGATGGTCCAATCGAATTCCACAGACATCACCAATACCTGGATCTAAAAGCATTTGTAAAAAAATTTATTAACCAAACTGGAATAATATTAATAAAGATAATTTTGGTATTAAATAAGTAAGTTTGATGCATTTTTTTTATTTTTCATTTAGACTATTTAATTGCATAATTAATAATGGTTTTAATACTCTTAAGATTTATTTTTTAGTTACCTGCGGAATCCACACCCACAATTCGCATGTATAGCACAGACATTAAAGTCAAAGCGGTTTCCACAAAACTAAATACTTCTATCTTTAGATGACCCAAATAATAAAGACCAACAAAGCGCCGATGTAAGTCCAAAAGATATTTATTATCTTAAAACAACACAATAATTATTATAACAAAAGCCACAAAATATTAATATTTATTCAGTGTATACATATGTTTCGAAAACAGAACTTACTCTTTTCTATATCAATTAGCTCCACAGATCTCGCTAAGAGCGGAGCTTTTATTGAGGCCAAATGGGAGCCACGATGCGGTACAGAATAGAAAAAAACACCTCTAGCCGAACGCCAAAATGGCGCCGCTGCTGGACGACCACTTTCCCAGGCATCCACAATTATTTGTTTTATGAAGAGACCGCCTTTCGAATGCCCAACCCATATAATTGGGTGTCCATAACCAACACGATGATTAATTAATAGCTCAGTCATCTCTCGGGCACGTTGTATTAAATTTGTACGTTGCTCTTTCTTTTTCCACAGTGGACGCCATAAATGCTGATCGGTAGTGTAGTTTAATGCTATCACTCGCACACCGGGACAATCGACAGGAAGCCAATCGCCCGGCCAACATTTGGAATAGTTTGGATCATTTGGTGATGGCTTTTCTTTTTTATTTCGCTCTTTGGTATGTTCGCCGCAATTGTCGGTGTTTTGAAATTGTTCTTCAGGCTTGGGCGGTTTGGTGTCGGATTCTTGAATTTTTGACTCATTATCTGCTTGCAAAAGACGGCCGTTGTCATGCATGCGTAAGCGAAAGGTAGGAAAACTGTATTCGATATCATCGCACAGCTGCACATCTTTAGGTTCACCGCAAATAAAGGAATAGCTTAAGCGGGTAAGGAAAGTAATTAGTTGAGTTTAAGTCTTTTTATAAAACATATTTTTAAAATCTCTTAATAATTTAATTACATATATTGAATATAAAAACAGTAAAAAAAGTTATAGTTGGTTCTTCCTGGCCATATACCACAATTTATATTATTTGCATAAATATTTCCTTCCTTTCTCTGGGTATGAGGCTTATATGTACATTTATTTTCATACTAAACTATGGACCGATCTTTTAAAAAATTAATGGAATTATTATACCCTTTACATACCGATATTATATACTCATATTCATATCATTTCTTCCGTATTCATTTAAGATCCCATAAATTATATAAATTCTGAATTCCTATAGAAAAGAAAGTTGATTAAGTCATGTCCACCTGTCCATCTGTCCGTCGGTATGACTGTCCGTCTGTTCATCTGTTGAAATCAAGTTTCTGGAGCGAAATAAAGACGGACAGAATCGCTTTAGTGTCAATTTTTTAGAAATATTCCTAAGCAGAAAGCCACTAAAAATCAATAAAGATCGGTTAATTATAGCCAGAGATGTTAAAAAAACCTAAAGTAACACTTACACATAACCCTATATATCTCAGAATATATAGCTACTGTTGCCACAAGACCTTGCACTGATACTTAAAGGCGACCTAAATTAAGGAAAGATTTTTTTTGGTAGGAGCAGGGAAAGTGGTATCCCCCATATAATAACACATTTTTTGTGAAATTTTTTTAGATAAAGGCTTGGGAAGGTGCAAGCGTTTAAATTTCGTGAAACTAGATTAGCTAAGTCGATAGCCCGAAACAAAGTAATTTTATTATATAATTTACGGTTTAAAAATCACTTGGATAGATCAGGTAATTAGAAGGTATATAAGATTCTGCACAGCCGAATATAGCCCTCTTACTTCTTATTTATTTTAATTTTACAACACTGACATCCTAGAGGGGAAAACAATATCATGAAATAAAGAGAAATAAGATTATAAAAACAATCATTGTTAAGCGGCTGAGGAAAAACATTGCAAAAAAAACTGAAGAGCCAAGGAGAGTTAAATTGTTAGTTTTGAACACTTAAAGAGACTAACATTTTAAAAGCCAGTTTAATATCCACTATTTGTTTCCAGATGATTAACAAATGCATAGCAACATCTTTATTCAAGTTTATGCGGTTATATGTCCCAGAAAGGTGTGAACTGTATTATAGATATTATGAAGCAATTGCAATAAAATTCAGTTCAACTGTTATTGGCATAAGATCTTGAACAAATTCAAAGATATGTAGGAATATATACACATTTAAGATTGTTACAGTGGATAAAGTTAACTCAAGGAAAACATTTGTATTAGAGTTATCAAAAATGCACCGATCATCTACGGTTTCAAAAGCCTTAGTCCCTATACCAAAAAAATTTATGTGTGTCAAACTTGATCAAATTTTTTTTATAAAGGGGACCTTTTGTTAAAAGATACTAAGTATCTATCATATTGTGTGAAAGATTTAAATTAAAAATCAACGAGATAAATGGGACATATCAATACAGCTTTAGACCTGGAAAAGTCAGCAGTGACCAAACATACGCACTTCACCAAATCCTGGAAAAGACGCAAAGAAGGCAGATTGACACATACTAACTAACTGCCGACCACAAGGTCGCTTTTGACAGTCCCATACATCCAAAAGTATTTAAGCCACATATGTATATTTGAGCTTGGTATCCATGAAAAACACATACGACTCTGCACGGTGACTTTAATTAATTTCGCAATCCCTTGTTAAGATTTGCAGAAATATCTCTGAGACTTTCAGATCAAAGGAGGTTTCGTGTAATCTTTTTAACGAGACGCATAGGTTAATAGAACTAAGTAGAAATAGAACATTAGAGGGCGAGCAGTAACTTTAAGTCGATAAAGAATCTGCCGCAGTGGGTATGTCAGTAAATGCAGATAAAACCAAATTGATGGTTTCAACGCACAAAACGTCCAGTAGACTTGGGCAAACAGTTAAAGTTAAAAATAAAACCACAACTTTGAAATAGAAAAACAATATTGGTCAACAGATGCTATTTTGGACTAATTAACCAGTTTAAAAGCAAATCCACCTCCCGACAGACAAAAACCGCTCTCTACAAGGCACTGATACTACAATTGCTTTTATATGGCTTTGAAGCATGGGTACTTTCAAAAGCAGATAAGACAGTGCTTACAATCAATCTGTGTTGAAGGAGAACATCGGTGTCATATAAACTGGGAACTGTATGGACGAACTGTATGGAACAAACGAAGTGGTTTTTAATCGATTGGTTCAATTGAACGTGGACTCAGACTATTACTTTTGAGCGATAAACACATCTGCACAAAAACATAATACCCCTAACATGTATGTATAAATATAGAAAGACGAGTATTTCTTCAAATATAGTACTTTAGTGTTCTAAATATGTAAAATGATAACCGTTAAGGTAACAACTCCATAAAATACCTTATTTCTTTGGTATTTTCAAAATACAATCAAATAAAAATATCAAACTTACCTATTTTCATCGGCTTCCTCAATTGAATCTCTATCGTGTGAATGGCGTTGATGAACATCCGCATGAATAAAACGGGCCCTCTTCTTGTGATGCGGAGGATGTACTGCACTTGTTCGTGTATGCCTTGGGCGCTTTGGAGGACGTACAGGTGGTTTTGGTGGTCTCTGAAACTCAACAGGTCTCCGTTCGTTCTCCCATAAACCCTGCTTCCAAGTATTAACCAAAGAACCGTGTAGGCCATGTATAAAAACAATATCAGCACGAATCGGCTCTCCAGCAGGAGGTTCGGCTAAAATATTAAGAGTACAATATTTCGTGGCCACATACTCTTCAATGGATAATTTCTTGGTGCTACTGTGAAAATTTGGCAATGAATAGCGGGGTTCTCTAAAGGTGGGAGAGTATAACGGTACTGCTGAATTTGGGGATAAGGGATACGTTAAAGATTCTGAACTTTTTACAAAGTTAGATAAGTCTGGCAAACTTTCGATACCGTTGCTTCCTTTGCGAATTTTTAATAGTTTTAATATAGGCTCAATTCGGTGGGATACTAGAAACACAAATTTTTAAACGATAAAATAAAAGAAACATTAGTTTCTTATTTATATCAAACCTTGTACAGAAGATAAATTTAGGGATATTGTATTAGCAGCAAAAGCAAATAGGTTAGTTAAGGCCTGGCGACTGGACGCAATGCTGCGTATAATATTTAAAAAGCGTGCATTGCGTATGCCCTTAATACCTTTGACTACACCATTAGCCAAAGGAAATATTAAGCGTAATATAACACCAAATGCCACATGCATACTTCTATTTTCATCCCTAAAAGAAATGGATGCGAAATTTTCTTTAAAAAAAACTTTCTTATACGCATTATGAACTATTCCTAAACTTACACTTGTATTAGATTGTCTTTCTCTGCTGCATTTACCAACTCCCTAACGGTTAGCTTCTCTTCACTGTCATCAATCTCAATATCGCTCAGGTACAATTTTGACAAACCACAATCTTCATCCTCATATTTATGTTTGCTTTGATCATTTTCGTTTATTTGCTCTACCTCATTTTCCTCGCTTTCATTTGTACTATCATAAAATATTTCCTTGTCTTGATCCTTTGCATCTGCCTCACTTTCATTATCATCATCGTTTTCTTCTTGATCACTACAGCAAGATAGTGATGTTAGTGTTAGTGATGAATTGTATGAAAAACTTCCATCTTCTTGAAAATGAGTTTGATTTTTCCCTGTTTCATTGTTTTGTGAATCTATGTTAATTGCTTCTTTCTCTGCTCTCATTATATTTGTTGTATTACAGGAACTATTTCTCTTTTCATCATTGGCACATATTTCATCCTCTATTAAAGTTATCGTGGAGTTAAAATTGGTATCAGTGAAACCGTTATCACAGTTAGTTTTTGACGTTTTACTATTTGTCGGCATTTTGGTTTTCATTTCTTTTGAAGCGACTTAAATTTTACATAAGTCAGTCTTAGCACATGATTTGTTATTATTTGATTTGTCTTTACTATTCTGTAAAAAAAATAATTTGAAAATGGTTTAAAGTTTAATTTCGATATGTGCATATCGTAAGCTAAAATGCAAAAATGCTTAAGAAAAAACTTAAGAACTAAAATAGTGTTTTTGATTGATTGTTAATGCCATTGAATTGCATATTCTGACAAAATTGTACAACTGTACGAATAAAAACTACACTTTAATTAATAAAAGGGCGTAACTACAGTTATAACTTAAAGATAAGTTTAATTAATTTTTAAACGTTGCTCCCACGTATTAATAAATATTTCAACTTTAATTTCCCTCACATTAACCGAGCTTTGTCATTTAAATGTGGATTTTTTTGAAAAATACACAAAAACTTAGTTAAAAAAAAAAATATAACACAAAATGCAATATTATTAATGTTGAAAAAAACTTTATTTAAAAAAGTAAGATTTTCTACTGACACCAGCCGAGTGGAATGCAATTTTTAAAACCAACTACAAAGACTCTTTGAACGTTAGTAGCGTTTTTTTGCTGAAACATCACCTTTTTAACTTACATGTTATCCGCAAAGGTAAAATGTCTAAATAAATCACGCTTTTGAGGGTGAGGTGTATTAAAATAAAGCAAACGCAAGACCTTTATACAAACTATACACATTTGGAAGTTACACTTACACTTTAATTCCAAAAACAACATAATCTACACATTATAAAAAAATAAGAGAAATCTAATTCCGAATTAATTACACTATTATTAAAATTTGTTTTTTTTTTTTTATTCTTTGTTCGATCACGTATATATGTACAAATACATCTCTTTTGCCATTTTCTACTGCCAGCAACACACATTCATTAATCTCACACCTATTGGTATCTGATAGCAGCAACGATGAAGGTACCACAGAATCCATCCCAATATACGCCATTAAGAGCATACCGCCTAGCCAGAATGAGATGGAAATCTCAGTTACCCGGCTCAGGAATAACAAGGTAGCATAAGCCGATGAGCGGAGGCGACATGCTGTTAGGGCGTATGCATCAGTTTGTTTGTACAATCTGGCTAGAAGAACGCATACCTGAGGATGGGAACATCAGTGTATTTTGTCCTGTGCACAAAAAAAAGAAACAAGACAGTATGTGCCAACTATAGAGGAATAAGTTTCCCTTCAATGGTTATAAAATTTTGTCCACCGTAATTCGTGAAAGATTGAAATTAAAAGTCGACAAGATAATTGGGCCATATCTATGCCGCTTAAGACCTGGCAAATCCTCTATTGACCAGATATACACACTACGCCGAATCCTGAAAAAGACCCGAGAAAGACAGACCGACACATACCATCTATTTGTTGACTAAAATGCCGCTTCCGACAACCCTTTAAACGTATAGCTTGAGATACGTTCAAAGGTACCTCAAGCTATGTTTGAGATTGGTATCCCTGCGAAACTAGTACGACTGCGCAGGATGATATTAACTGATGCACAATCCTCAGTTAAGATAGGCAGGAATATTTCTGAGCCCTTCAGTACCAAACGAGGTTTCAAATAAGGAGACAGCCTTTCGTGTGATATTTTTAACATCCTCTTAGAAAAGGTTATGAGAGACTTAAATGTGAATAGAACTGGCAACTATTTACAAAACAGCACATGTTACTGGCTTACGCTAACGATATCGACATCATAGGGCGAATATTGCGAAAACATTGAAAAATTCGAGAAAGAATCAGCCAAAGTAGGTCTGGCAGTAAATGCAAATAAGGCCAAGTTGACGGTATCAATGCACAAGACGTCCAGTACACTTAGGCAGACAGTGGAAGTTGAAAACTGCAACTTTAAAATATTCAACGATTTTATCTTCCTCGGAACCGTCATTAACAAAACTAACAACATCAGTTTTGAGGTAAAAAAGATAACAATATTGGCTAGTAGATACTTCTTTGGACAAAGTTAGCAGTTTAAAAGTAAAGCCACCTCCTGACAAACGAAAACCACTCTCTACAAGACACTGATTCTACCTGTGCTTTCATATGGTGCTTGGAGTTTTCGAGAGAAAAATTTTTTGGAAAATATATTGACCAATCTGTGGTGACGAGAATACCGGTGTCATATAAATTGTAAGCACTATGAGCTGTTTTCCAACATTTACATAGTTACGAGTATTAAAATTCAACATTTACGTTGACTGGGTCATGTTGTGAGAATGAATGAAAATGCTCCAGCTAGGAAGTAATTTGAGTTCAAGCCTGGGGCCAAATCATCGCATTTCATTCGAATCGAAATTTAATAAGTACGGAACTTTTCCTATTCATCAGATTTTCGCTTAATCTAACTTATATACTTACATACTATGCTTTAATACTTCCTAGTTCCCAAGTCCTTTTTTTCTTATTTTCGCCTCTACAACTTTGCAGACTGTCAGGCTCACTAGTTAACTCCCTTGTCATTTAATTACTTTTATTTACACATTAAAATATCAAATCTGCTTACTATTGCAAATCTGACAACAACTATAAAGTTATGCAAATTATACATATACATATGAGTGATTTTGAGATTATCGGCTAATTAGCTGTCCCCTTTATTTAAATAGGGAAAAACAATATAAATTCCATTTTCTTATTTGCTTTTGAAAGAAGCTTTAAGTGTCCTTAGTAATCACTAAAATATCTTTTCTAAAAATTGTTTTGTTCTTAAAAAACTTGCCTACCCAAGCCTTCAAATGGCATTTCTCAGGGCGTCCCTAACCCTGCTTTTACCTAAATTTGTCTTAAGTTCTACCAAAAACAGAATTTATTTTTAAATGCATTAAGTGTAAAGTAAAAATATGTTATAAAGTGAACTTTCTATTTATTTTCTATTATATTCTAAATAGTAATTATCAATTCACATACATATTTAAGAATTGTTATGATTTTTTTTAAATAAATTTTAAAGCATTTTTAATATGCAATAACTTTAATATAAAGAAAATTATATCAAATACATCGACTTGTTTCAAAAATTTTACCAGCGTTTTTAACAAAATAAAAGGGGTCGCATTTTGTACTTCCTAATAAGCGTTCAAACTTACATATGTATATCATTCCCCTGTGTAACTTTAAAAAAAAATTTTTTTTTTAATTTTGCTTGCGTTTTTTGAGTTTGTTTTTAGAAATAACTTTAAATTTATGCCAATTTTTTAAAGGTGGGAAAAAAAGAGTTTTGTAATTATTTGTCAAAAAAAATGACTGAATGTTGTTTTTAAGGTTATTTGGGATGCTGAATCGAAATCTGCACTTGGTTTTTTCTATCAGCTTGACTTCTCGCGACCATACTACACATATTGGAATAACAGTAAAAAAAACAAAACTTGTAAACAATATTATCTTTAAGTCGTGCTTACATTGGTTTTAAATTTGTCCAGCATTTACAGACATATCGGGGAAATTGTGGCAGAAAAATGTTTTTTTTTTTTGGAACAAAATTTAATTCATGTATTTTTTTTTTTTGTTATAATATCATTTCATGCATAATTATTTTTAATAAAAGAATTATGATATTTTGGATTTTTTTCTAGGAAATTTTTTCGTTTTTGGTTTGGTAACAAAATTTTGCTTGTTGTGGTAGCACTATTTAAAACATTGCCGCAATGGCTACCGCTTTTGTTTAGGTATGCAAGTTAAGCGTTAAAGCTTTGCGGAAAGAAACGCAACTCTTTCCGATCTTGTTTAGGTCTGTCTGTAAATTGAAGTAATATTAAGTAAACTTTCGTAAAACAAATGCTCTTGACCTACTAAAAACATGTTTAATTAGATTTTTACTAAATAAATCAACTTAATATAAGTTATTATTAAACATAAGTAAAACTTTTATTATTGTCGATTTAAGGTTTTTAGTTTAAAAAAAACAAATAATTGTTAAAAATTCACAAGACTATGAACACGAAAGAGGATAAGGACAAAACAAAGCTTCAATACTCTGTTGCGATAATTTAATTAGTTAAAGCTCTGTGATACTAGCATTAAGTCTGACTACCAGTTTGTTTACATGTTTATTTATTTATTTAATTATTTATTATTCATATCTGTGTCGTGAAGTCCAGTTTTTTAGAATAATATAAATTACATAATTGTGCAATGTAAGACGAATTATTTTCAAAAAACAACAACAAGAACCCCTGAAGAAGTTTGAAAAAAGCAAACGAAACGTCGAGAAAATAAAACTAAAATTGAAAATGAATATATAGTTCGTTTTTATTTATATATGAAAGCAATTGACCTTATACAGCCCGTGGGAAACCCCCATAGAAACAAGTAATATCATCAAATTGGTCAAATACAAAAACAAAACTTATAAAAATTCCATTTCTCACTTTTTGGTGTTTAATTTTTTTGTGAACATCAAGCAAAATCAACGCATTAAATCTTTCACTTAACTAGATTTAATTTTTATTTAAATGCAGTTCGATCCATAGATACTTTAGTTTTGACTAAAGTTAAGTTTTGAAGTAATTTTCAGAAAGAATTTATTTACTTGCGTATGATTAATATTAAACTATTAAAGGTTTAATACCACTCATACGATCGATATGTTAGAAAACATAAATTAATGTGAAATTTTTTGAAGCCGATTAGTGATCATGTTGGACGATTTATATGCATTTTGTTATTCTAAACAAAAACGAAATACACATAAATCATCTAGGACGATCAGTACTCGGCTGCACATAAAACTTTCTGTGATGCGATTCAGTAACTCGTTTTAACGATGCGTATATTGTAAACAATAAATATAACGATTTTACGATGCAGAAAAGTTTTTTAACGATGCTCACTATCGTTAAAATCAGCTGTTATTGTTAAATTAACATCAACAAATTTTTTACGATGTTATAAACGTTATACTTGTTAATTTAATGCCAATAATTTTTAGTTGTTAAATTTTTCGACAAAAGTTAATTTTGTATTTTAGTTTTGCGTTTGAATAGTAAGCTGTTTATTATAATTGTTAATATTTCTTTGCTTTTTTTAAAATTTTTGTTTTATAACCACTTTTTTTGAAAAAAAACATAAGATCAAGTTGTCCCGAGTCGCTAAAAGTTCTTAGTGAATCATTTAAACGTAACTGCAAACGACAATTTCTTTCGATAAATATAACCATCGTCGGACCGTTTAAAAATATTTAATTGCACTACTGGTAATAGTTTTAAAATTTACACCCTCAAAACTATTTTTAGATGTCATAACTAACATATAACTATGCTTTCGATGAGTAACATTGACCCTCAATTTATCACCCTCTGTTATTACATATTAGTTTATTTAATTGAAAAGTGTCATTTTAATATAAAAGTGTGTTTGATATGTTTTTAAAATGTTGTTTTTTACTATTGTAAATTTATACGATGCTTATTTACTCTTTATATTCGAAAGTCTATATACGAGTCTTATTAAATAAAAACTCATTGTTTAATAATTAAGAAAAAATAATTACAAACAGAGAATTAAAATATAAGTTTAAAAAAATCCGACACTGTTATAGAAATTTTATTTGATTTTTTTGCCGCACCCTTTTTTTAAACCAAATGGTAAATGGAAAAAGTAAGCAAAAATGCAGCAGAAGCTAAAGATACATTTAATTATATTGATGTTTATTTAAAAGAAAAATTACAACCTTATAATTGTTAAAAAAAAAGGTTTAGATTAAACATTTCCGAAAAAAAGATTAGTGCGCTTGCAATAAAAATTTTGAATATTTTAAGGTAAAAATGTCGTGAGAACCTTTTTCTTTTAACTTCTAAGCTAAAAAAGATAGAAACTTAGTTCTAAGATTGTGTTCGATAGGTTTGGAAAAAATGTTAATATGCTTTAAAAATTTTGGACCACAAGGGTTAAAAAATGGGGGTAAATATTATAATTTGGTACTTCTTATTTACTTTATTGCATTTTTTTAAATTATGAGTATAGAAATATAAAAATAAGGGGTGCTGACACTGATTAAGGTTGGAAGTCTACTAAATTAACAAAAAGTACTTTTTTACATTTTAAGCATTTTATTGCATTTTTTTGAGATTATAGGTATAGAAATATGAAAATGAGGCCTATGAACCAAGATTTCGGTCAAAACTCAACTGAGCGATAAAACTATCTTTTTCACTTGTTTGGTACTTCTTTGCATTTCTAAACCTTTGATTTTATTAATTCCAAATTAAAGCAAATTGAAAGTACTTTCTTCGTATTTGTTTTACATATTTAAATATTTTAACACTCACTAAGAATATTTACTTAGATATATTTTTTTCACCCCGAGCTAATACCTCCGGCAGCAGATGCCCACTAATTGAGTAGTTGGTTAGTTTGAAGTAAAGCTTCCAATTTTTATTAAAAAATTTGTTTGCCCTTTTATTACCTCCCTACATGGAATTTTCAAATAAAGCAAAGTTTGTTCTTAAGGAAAAACACTTATATTTGCCAAGTTTTGTAAAACTATATTTGAAATGCGACTTGTATACCCTACCAGGTGGATTAACATACATCGTTACGCAATTAAGAAAGTAATTTTCAGTTTATTGATTTAAAGCTATCCTCTTGGACATTGGAAATAATAGTGTGGATGTGGTGGCGTGAAGTCTAAGGCATAAAAACTTTCCATTGATCTTCTACCCCTTGCAAAAAAAATTAAGGGTTTTTCTATTTTAAACACTTTACCTTTTCTATTTAATTTTGCATTAAAATACTGGTAATGTTTTTAAGTTTTTGTCTTTTTTTAACTTCTCAAACAAATTAATTTTAACCTGTTCCGAGAAACCAACAATTTAAGTTTAAAAATAATATATTTCTGCGCTTAAAAGTTACGTTTTTTTTCAAAACAAATGTTATTTTTATTATTTAAGAACTTCCACTGGCACTTGCACTTTATATTTAAAGTGACTTAAAATATATTTTTTTATAAATTAAATTTAATGTACAACTTGAACTTAATTTCGTTTAATTTATAAAATTTTTAATAATTTTACTAAAAAAATATGAAAACAAGTACTCGCAAGGGACCCACCGTCCACCCACTTGCAGCAAGGTCTGTTAATGAACTTGTACTATGTGTTTGGTATAATGCATGATTTGCTACGAAAACAAAAGAAAAACAAATTTATAATGAAAACAAAGCAAAACAAATTACTTCGCGTGCATTTTATTACACAAATTTAGCAAATAGTATATAGTAAAAACAATCAGCGTCACGTCAAAACCGCAAAGCTGTTATTAGGTGAACGAGGAGGTATACATGCGGGAATGCTTACAACAACATTTTGCATAAACAATTTATAAGAATAATCCATTTAGGAAGTCTATACACATGTTTTTCCCTTTGCCTATCAGATTTTTTTATTCTAGTTTTACAAACAACGTACATACATACATATTTGAATTTTTATATATTCTAAAAATTTTTAATGAATGAATAAACGAGAAAAATAAATATACGTTTTAACCCATAAAAACAATACAACAGCAACAACTTATTTGCCTTCAGAGCACCAAAAAGTTCATTGACATATTTATATTAAAAAATAAAATAATTTAAACTAGGCAGTAAGTACATACATATGTATATGTATTAAAAAAATCGTTTAAATTATACATAAGTATGTAAAAATAAAAAATTAAAATAAAAAATTAAAAACGTAATTTTTAAACATTAAAACCGATGTCTTAACAATTACTTTTTATTAAAAGAACACTTGGGTCAAATTGTGAGGGACAGAAAAAAGTGTACCTTTTACTTTTTTGTTGTTCTACTGGTTATTTACAAAACTTTGACAAAACAACCCTTACCCCCTTATTTCCTAAAACGCAACGCCCTAAAACAAAAACAAATTGTATGGAAAAGTTTTTTAAATTTTGATTTTTTCCATACAATTTTTTGCGTTATTAGTTGCGTTTTACGTAATTAGGCCCTTAGTCACAAAAAAAATTCGAGTCCCCCGATTTTTCAAAATAGCTAGTTCTCCAAATCATTTAAAAATAAAGTGAAAGAAAATGTTTTTTTTTCTAGTCAAAGGATATTTGGGATTTTTTGAGTCAAAAAATCCAAATTTACATAAAATCTTAAATTTACTGCTACTAGAGGACGCTTTCTTTTCGTTTTTGAACTTACTGCTTTTTTTAGGAAAATTTATGATATGGTTGTGACTGTCAATTCATTGATTGATATTCAATTTGGACAAAAAAAATCGTTTTATATTGTTGTATTTCTGCAGTTTTACAATAAGAGAGTCAAAATAAAAATACTTAAAACAAAGAAAAACATTATCGGTTGAACTACGTATACAGTGCCCTCAACACCGCAAGCAGCAATAGGTACACTCAAACAAGTATTAATGTAAAATCTACTAGAAATGGTATTTAAAATAACTGGATATTCATTTAAAAACCCTCCAACTAGATATTCAATAAAATCAACAAAATATTTCATTTAAATTCAGACATCAAAAAAATAACTTACATATTCGTCTAAAATTAACTAGATTTTCTGTTATTTACAGCTAAACACAAAGTATCGGAAAAAATTTAACAAAATTAAATATTACTAAAAAAATTTTTTTTTTCATATATTTATTATTGAATCTTCGCCTGTGGCGAACTAACAATAAGTGTTCAAATCTTAAAACTAGGTAGTTCATATAAGTCCAGCCAGTGCCAGACTAAAATTTAAGTTCTCATATTAATTATCAAGCTTCATATAAGCGCAATAGTATCCCTCCTTTTCAGGCGGGTGTGCCCACTATGTTGCAGGATGTTTCGGGCGAGCGGATTTGGGTGAGCTTCCAGCTTATTTAAATACTTGCCCACATAGTTCAGGATTTCGCATTTAACTAGTGGAACTAGTAGATCCTTGTGGATGTTGCTGTTTTTAACATACCAAGGAGCACCAGTTATCATTCTTAGGATTTTGTTTTGCCTGCGTTGAATTTTTTCTATGTTGGATGCGGAAGCAGTGCCCCATAATTGTATACCGTAGCACCAAATTGGTTTCAAAATCGATTTGTAGAGTAGAAGTTTACAATCAAGACGAAGCACAGAGTTTCTGCCGATTAGCCAATGAATTTGTGTAGCTTTAAGTTTCATTTGCGTCAACTTCGCATCTATATGAGGCTTCCATGTGAGGCGGCGGTCTAGGTGAATACCAAGATATTTTGTCTCGGTTCGTTCAGGCACCATATGGTTGTTAATAAGAATTGGAGAGCACGTTTCTTTGCGTAAAGTAAAAGTTACGTGGGTACATTTTTGTTCATTTATCTTTATTCCCCATAACTTTGCCCATTTTTCAACTTGGGTTACGTGTTGCTGCAATTGGTTTGAAGCCTCTTTAGGGTCTTTATGAATACTAAGAAAAGCAGTATCATCAGCAAATGTCGACGTGTGTGTAAAACTATTGGTTGGCATATCTGCTGTGTAAAGCAAGTACAGAACTGGACCTAGTATACTCCCTTGAGGTACACCAGCCCCTATTGTTTGAGAAGAACTTATTTGGTTTCCCTCTTTGATTTTAAACTGTTAGCTTTAGTTTGTTTAACAGGCCTTCGTGCCATACTTTATCGAAAGCTTGAGAGACATCTATAAAAAGCGCGGAGCAGTACTTTTTTTCCTCGAAAGTTTTTCTTATAACCTGCACCAGTCTGTGAGTTTGTTCTATTGTGCTATGTTGACTTCTAAAGCCAAATTGGTGATCTGGAATGCAGTTGTTTTCATTCAGGATCGGAGTAAGCTTGTTTTTAAGCAGCTTTTCAAACAGTTTTGACAAAGTTGGTAACAAACTTATAGGCCTATAAGACTCCACCTTAGAAGGATCTTTACCAGGCTTAGGAATCATCTTAACTAAGGCAACTTTCCATATTGGTGGAAAATGTTCAAGCCGCATTTTTCTTCATCATTTCTAGCCCAGGATCCTCTTAGATTGCGCAGTGGTGGTTTTGCGATTACGGGTCTTTTGAGACGACTGGCTGATCGCCATAGAGAATAATTTGTTTGAGGGGTTGCGTCTAGACCTTCCAAATACTTCTTAATTGATGCAATTCTGTGTACCTCCAGCAAGTTTTTTAAGCGATTTGTACACTCTTTTAGCTTCGTTTTAAGTTGGGGCGATCTATGCTGTTGCCATTCTCTTCGCCCTCTCCTTTTTTCAGATAAAAGCTCCTCAACATCGACAGAAACAATTTTGTTGTATTTGACCTGACGGTATGTTGAAGAAGCATGTTCAACGGCTTTTTTAATGTTTTCATTTAGGATATTTAGGCAATCATCGATTTCTTGGGGAGTTTTTAGTGGTATGTGTTCCGAGCAGTGAGAGCTGATATATTTTTTATATTTTAACCAATTTACTCTTTTTGATAAGAAAAAATCATTAGTTGCTATTTGGTGAGGACTGCAAATAGTGATAATTGTGGGTGAGTGGTCAGAAGATAAATCCAAGGAGGCTTCAGCCTCAATAAGGTCCGGTGATATACCTTTTGCCACGCCAAAATCTATTACGTCTGGAATTTTATTATTGTCCGTTGGCCAATAGGTTGGTTGTCCAGTTGAAATAACGAAAAGTCCTATTTCCGACACTGAGTCATACAAGACACGACCTCTGGGACTAATTAGGCGGGAGCCCCAGTATGTGTGCTTAGCGTTATAGTTTCCAGCAGCTATGAAGCGGGGACCTAATGATTTGTAGAAACTGTTGTACTGATCCTTCGTTATGGAGAATCTGGGTGGACAGTAAACTGATGAAATAACAAGGTTATGGAAAAATTCATCAATGCAGACGTTCGTAGCTTGGATATAACATTCCGAGAGGCCACCCAACCATTGGTGTTTAATTCTTGATTTGATTAGAATAGCCGAGCCACCACATGATCTATCCCTAGGATCCTTTGAATCGTAAAAAGAATAACCACTAATTTTAAAAGTGCTTCTAGATGTCATATGAGTCTCAGAAATACACATAACATCGATTTTTTGGTTCATCAAGAAATATTCGAGCTCGTTTTTGTGTTGGCGGATGCCGTTTGCGTTCCAGAAACAAACCCTGAGGCAGTTCATGGTCTTTTAAGCATAGCCTGCAGAAAAGCAGACTGCATTTTTTGCATTTCTTGAATCATGTTGGCCATTTGCGCCATAATCTGCGTAAATTGTGTGACCATATTGTCAATTACGGCTTCCAGGCGGCTAAAATTAGGCCCGGTTGGTTCGCTAGTTGGCACTTCTTGTTGTGTTGTAGGCTGGGTAGACTTACGTGAATTAGGCTGGTTAGACTTTAATGCGGCGGCGTAAGAAACTTGATTTGTAGTTGGTTGTGCCAATGGAGGCATATTTGTAGTTGGTATATTTAAAGGCTGGGGAGGGGCAGGAACTATTTTCGGCTTAGTTGATCGCTTAACTAAATTAAAAACAGGACAACCTCTATAGTTGGCAGTGTGGTTTCCCCCGCAGTTGCTGCATTTCTTTATCCTAGGATCATCTTTTGGCTTGTCGCACTTGGTCGTATCGTGCAGATCCCCACACACAACACAAACAGTAGGCAACTTACAATAAGTTTTAGTGTGGCCATATTCCTGGCAGTTTAAGCACTGTACGGGCCCAGATCGCTTATGTGGCACTTCCACAGTGACTCGTCGGTGCATAATATATTTTAAAAAATTACTAAAAAATAACTGACAAAATTAACTGCTACGGAAAATCAGTATTTTTTTGCAGTTGGAGCTTTGAATAACTCTTCAAACCAGTTAAAAACAAATATTATATTGAAATTTAACTGTTTTTTAATTTAAAAACAACTTTACGGATTACTTCCTAAATAACTTACAGTCAGTTACTGTAATAATTTTTTAAGTGTATCGTAATTGAAATCAGTTTTGAACATATGTATGCCTTTATGTGTAATAACAAACAAGTCATCTAAAGAGGTTTAAAAATTCTGGAAGCCTATAAATGAAAATGTATGCGCCAATATATTTCAATAATAAATTTTATGGCTCTGTCATGCACGTAAGTGTATAATGTTCTAAACTTGTATGTTGGAATCAATATTTAGAGTCGAATTCTTCTTAAATAAAAGAAGTATTTAGCACACTAAGAATAAATTTTAATTAGCCAACAATATTGATATTAAAAGAAAAACGCTATAAAAGAATTCAAAACACCGTAAGCATCTAAATCATGAACGAATAAGTTCATATGAACTATTCAGTAAAATGAACTATGTGAGCGGGTTAGTTCACTGAGCGGTCTTAGCTTCTAAGTTCATTGTTCATTCTCCTTTTTTTGTGTCTTTTCGTTCATAGTTCTTTTTGATCGAGCTTCTTTGACTAAATTTTTTGTTTCGTTACTGAGCCCTCCAACAGTTGAATTG
Organism: Melanophora roralis; assembly: GCA_963583895.1. NCBI lineage: Eukaryota > Metazoa > Arthropoda > Insecta > Diptera > Rhinophoridae > Melanophora > Melanophora roralis. Next base: position 65,745,212 of record OY757187.1, read on the forward strand.
TTTTAAAATAAAAATTGCAATTTTTTTTTGGTTTTATTACCAAAATTCACATATTTTGCACATTTTAATATTTTAGCACTATTAAAATAGCATGGTTTCGCTCAGGCAGGGCTGTAATAAAAATGTTATGCTGACCAACTACTAACTAGCTAGACTACTGAGCTTATTGAACTACTAAACTGAAATAGCGACTAAGTTCAGTCAGCTGAGCTAAACTGTGAAGAGTGAACAGCTAAGAACTGATTAACCAAATTCTAATCTGAATAAGAATATGATTGACACTAATCAATCGACCATACTCGAACCACCATTTATTCCAAATATTCATTGTAAATATCTTAACCAATATCTAGAAAACAATGATCCACCATTGCCTGATCCAAAGAAATCCGTTACATATATTTACAATAAACGAAAAAAAACAGGCTTATTTTCCGGTAAGCATATTTAAACAAGTTCAAGAACCGAATAGAGAAGGAGTTATGGTAGTGACTTTAGGAAGCGGTGAAAAGTTGTTTAAGTTTGACGGTAAAACAGACTTTTAATAACAAATTATTTTCTAAAACTCGTCCCCCTCTTTATTTTATTACTGAATTCAATAGATTGTTCTTCTTCTTTTATTTTTCTTTATTTATATTTTTGAAGAAAAAACAGAAACAAAAAAAAGAAATTTTTTGGCTGGATACTTGTTTGACTTACTATTAATGTTACAAAACGCCAAATATGTGGTAAAGGTATTAGAAAATATAAAAAAAAATTAGAAATGCTAGCCACAAAACAATTTCCAAATAAAAATACATGTCTGCGTTTTTCTTTTTGCTTATAAATATTTCTAAGCAAGAAAAAACAGCGGTTATAAAACAGTTTACACAAAAAGTGTGGCAATTACAAAAGGAAAAGCAGGTATTTAAGTAAACTAAAATTTAATGCATTTACTTAGTTTTTCCTTTGTTGAAGTACATCTCTATGCATTTCATTAGTTCCTACACCAAATTATCAGTGGACTCTCCACCAAAAAATATTAATATTTCAAGTTTAGTGTGAAACATTAAAGAAATTTATTGTCGTGGCATGTTAAATTACTGATTTGGGATTTTTGGTAGTTACGTGGTTTTGCATTTCAGCTGACATTATATTTAATAATCTTAATTAACTCATTGAGGCTCATACAAACAAACAAAAAATATTCAAGAACCAGCAACCCGTTTTTAATAATTTTTTGCTTTTGAGTTTCTGCTTCCCTGGAATATTGTAATATTGTAATTTAAACAATATCTAGCAATTTTCCGTAGGAAAGCAAGTTATGCAGTTTTATAGTATACTTTGCCAACTTATTTAATGCAAAAAAAACGTTTTATTTAGTTTTAAGCGAGGTTTTGTTTTATATTATTTTTGCCTCTTAATTTAAGTCTTATGCCATGCGACAATTACAATGGCAAATGGTAATACGTTTAACTTTGCCGCATCTATCCACAACTTCACCGGTTTAATGAAAATCGTGTGTTTGGATTTGATAAAGGTATGAACGAAATCGAAAATTTTTGGCGCCCGCCGCCTTTAAGAACTAAATTAAAAAAAAAGTGGTAAGAGTTGTTTATCTAAATCTTTATACCAAAACAATTTATATGCCTAACCAATTATAGGACAAAATCTGTGCATATGTAACTATATATCTCAGTAAATATAGTGACTCTTGCCACAAAACTTGGTACGAATATTTTGAAGATAGGGACCTAAATTGAGGAACATTTTTTTCAGATAAGATCAGGGGAAGTGGTATTTCTCTTACAATTGCACAAATTTTGTAAAATATTTAATGCGGTATACTTCGGAAACTATAACAGCTATCGACTTCAAATGTTCTACAAAAAGTAATTTTCTGGATAGGAGCAGCGAAGGGGCAGCTCCCAAATTAACAATTTTTGTTAAATTTTCGATACGGTTTATCTTGGAAACTATAACAGCTATCGACTTCAAGTGTTCTACAAAAAGTAATTGGACAATAAGACCTACATTTTGGAAAAAACATTTTTGGTAAGAAGCAGGGAAGGGACAGCTTCCATACAAATGAAAAATTTTTATGAAATTTTCGATACGCTATATCTCGGAAACTATAGCAGCTATCGACTTAGAATGTTCTACAAAAAGTACTAATACAATAATTCTTACATTTTGACAAAAAGTAATTGGATAGAAGCTGGGGGAGAGGAACTCCCCATACAAATAAAAAACACTTATTTAACTTGAAATATGAATAATGTCGAAAACTCTTAAAAAACTTAAACCTCAAACCTTCTACAAGGTATTTCTATTATACATACAAAAGTTTAAATTTTCTAAAGTTTTATATTTCAAAAACTAGGATAGCTTAAATGTGTAGTTTTACAATACTGCAGTAAATTAAAAAAGTTTTCGTCAGTTTCTATTTTTAATTAATTTTTAACAAATAAAAATTTTCTAATTTTTACCCGAAAATCGCTTTTTTATCATTTCGTGCCGAATAATTCTAAAAAAATTAATAACATTAACACAGCATTAAGGTAGTGGTCGTTTTGATAACTTTTTCAGACTTATAATACAATCCATAAACAGCATATTCATAAATCTAAAATCTTAAAAAAAAAACAAAAATTCAAATACTTATTAATAGAGTTTTATATTTCAGATTTTTTATGTTAATTTTTATTTATTGTTGAACTAATTGTTTTTAATACAAATTCTTGATTTTTAGTTTGGCTTTAGTTCCTATAATTTCTTTTTATTAGAAGATTTTTTTTAATAAGAGGACTAAAAAGTATCAAAAAATATGTTGGTCAACAAAGTATACAATTTAGATGAGAGATAGCACAGTTTATCCAACTTTAAAGCATTTAGTAAAAAACTTATATTACAATTAAAAAAAATTAAAAAATAATATGTAAACTAAAGCTAAAATAATTAAAGCAAAAGTTTGTGTTAAAAAGAATAAATTCAACAACAAATTACTCTAACCTTTTAGTGGTCCCGTCTATGCATGTCACAGAAGTTAAAGAATGCATGTAGCCACTAAAACTATTAAAACATGTTCTTTATATGCAAACAAATACACATGTATTTTGTTTTCAACAAGTTTATAAAAAAACTTGTTATAGAAAAAAAAATTGTTCACAAACAAATAAAATCTTGATCTTAATCCAAAATAATGACTTACAAAATAATTTTATTTAAAAACTACCTCTATTTATTAATTTAAATTGACACTATTTCTACACATTTAAATGCACTTGTGAATGTATATATGCAATGTGCATATGTGTGTATAAAAAATCTTAAACAAACATACTGAGTGTCTGGTGCAGATTTATATTTTCAAACTTAAATAAAAAACGTAATAATTGACACAAAGTTTGATTAAGAGCATTGAACGATAGAATGGAAGTGCGGATTTTATTTTTTAAAAACATGTCAAAACGGAGCCTTGGGTTCTGCGCCACACGCTGTATTGAACTTGGTTCAATTGAGCCGATTTCTCGACAAATATTTTCCATTAAAGACACAAGAGATTGGAGATTGTCATTATAGACACTCTCTTTGAGAAAGCCCCATAAAAAAATCCATGGGAGTTAGATCGGGAGACCTCGGTGGCCATGGTATGTCTCCAACAAGACTGAGCAGTTTTTGGGGGAAATTTTCCCGAATCTCTGTCCGTGTGTGAAGTAGCCCCATTCTATTGAAACTACGTGTGGAAAGATAACGATGGATGAGCTTGCAGATTTGCTAAAGAGAATTCCGTAATCATGGGTCGATATTTTTTACCGTTGACATTCGTCGCCTTACCTCGAGCATTTTCGAAAAAAAAATGGTTCAATTATCTCATGTGTGCGTCAGGCACACTTAACTGGTACCCTGGGACAAGCAACTTTTTTCGATGTTTTAATCGAGTGTTGCGGGTTCTTGGAGACCAGTAACGGCAGTTTTGATTGTTATCGTGGCAGTTTAAGTGAAAATGAGCCTTGTCGCTCCAAAAAAATGGGATTTACAGTGCGAAAACGCTCCAAGATCGTTTCACAAAACATTTTTGCGTCAAGCAGCCAACTTTTTTCAGTTCTTTAACGATTTGAATTTAAAAGGGATGGAACATCAAATCCTTTTTTTAATTTCGTGATTAATTGGTTTAGGAAGTTCCAGTGAGGCTGCTGTTTTCCGTGTTGAAAGTCTCGAATTTTTACGTAAACTGTTTTTAACCAGTTCAATGTTTTTGGGAGGCCTTTGAGATCGACTTGGCCCAGGCCGTGGGGCATTCAAAGCCAAAACAGTTGTGCCAAATCTCTGCATCTACGAACGAATTTAATTTACACTCGGTCCATCACGTTTTTGCTGATTACCGAACTTTGAGCTAAATTGTTGACAAGCAATTACTTAAGAATAATTACTCTTAAAAAATGTCTCCACAGCGAACGCGCCATGATCACTTGACCCATGCGTGACTGACTAATCCGCACAATCGATAATTCCAATGGCGCCACCCTCCCTCCGCACCGTTTTCTAATTTGTGAAATAATAATAATAAAATTTAAAAATACAAATATGCCGTCAGACACCCCACCCCGTATTATATTGTGCGCAATTTTAAGCCTAAACAGCGAAAAAGGCGCATCCAATTAAATCCCAATTTAGAATGTAATGCTTTGTTTACAATTTGATTACGGGTTTCTTATGAAATTTTAAAATCGTTATCCACAAATTTTCTATGTTTTTGAATTCCATTTTTTGGCAGGAAAGGTTTTCAAATTGACTTTTATAAAAATGCACGTTACGTCTTTTTTGCGGTTATGGTACGACATGCAATCAGACAATTATACGTCCTTCATGTTTCTATTTTAGTAAACACTATAAAAGAAACTTGTTATTTAGAAGAATTATTTATTAAAAGTAATGTTCGCCACAACTTTAGTTTTATAAAAAAATTATTGATTGTTGGCAACAGTTTGCATGCAAAAACACAAGTGCATATGTGCACAAGTACATATGTGATATGTATGTATGTACACACGTATATTTATTATAACTTTGCATCGACTTACTGAACATTGATTAGTAATTGAGACATTGCATACATACATATGAACATACTTATTTACATATTTAGAATAAATTATTTTAAGCACATATTTCAATTAATTGTTTTTTATAATGGCATTTGAAAACTAAATGAGTAAACTGGTTTAAATTTATTTTAGAAGCCCACAAATCTTTTATTTATACTTACATATGTACATATATCAGGCTGATTTTTTTAGAAAAGTTTTTTAAAAATAATAAAATATTCATATAAGTTTTGGCAAATCTGTAGACCACTCATTATTATTTAAAAGCTGATTGAGATTTGGTTATAAACTATATTCACCAGTATTTCACCTACCAATCCAAAAAAATAAATATGTATGTATGTACTTATGTGTATCTACATTTTATAAGTATTATCGATGCAAGTGCTATTTATTAGTTTGCTATCAGCAAAAAGCTTCGCTTCTACCTTCATAAACACCTAATGGTATCTTACTTTTTTAAGTCACTGTATTTACTTAGATACAACTTGATATTGTATGGCGACAAAACTTGTTTGCATTACAATATTATTTATTTTTAAAATAGACGGCTTTCTAGAGGATATAAAATTCTAGCTTATCTTTTTTTATGTTAATAAACAAAGATAAGTCTTTATGCAATTCTTTTTAAATAAATTATGACTGATTGTGAAGAAAGTACGAAATGCACAGTGTTACTAGCAGTTATGCATGTATGTGTGTATGTATGTATGTATATTATTAATTAATTTAATAAACGCATTACATATCGCTCATTTGCCAGAAGAACATCATAATCCAAAAAAGCCATTTCGAGAAAAATGCATTTTTAAGTTTTCGATTTGCTTACATTTACAAGAAAAGACAAGCGGCATTTTCTTTTTAAACGCAAAAAGTAAAAACAATTAAAAAATGAAGTTTATACACACAGTACAAAGCCAAACATAACCCATATTTCTGCATTGGCAACTCCGAAAATTCATTTTTTGAGTTATGACGTTGTTCTGTCAAATAAGAGTTACATGTATATACATATTTAAGATTACTTTACATTTGCTGATAGTGTTTATCAGTTAGTGCACTCAACACAAGAATACTAATATTTTCAAGAAATTTCTTAAACAAGTGTCAATTAGAAATGACACAAAAAAAAACAAATTTAAATTCTCTTTTAAATTTGTTTAAATATTTGGAACAATTTTTTTAAGTTTCTTTTTAAACAACTCTAATAAATTTTCTATTTACCGGAATTAAAATTGTTTGATTAATTTACGTTTTCAGTACATTTTAATTTTTAAAAATCAGGGCAAGTTTCTACTTTTATTTAAAAATGTGTTTCCTTTTTATAAGTAATGAGTAAAATTGGCTTAAATCCACACAACATTTTTTCATTGTATGCGAAATAAATTACAATTGTTTAAGTCATATTGCAAGTAGCACTTTATCGGAATTCATAATCGTGCAGTCACATTGGACTTTGTGCAATGAAAAATTTATACCTGACTAAAATTCATTGTGTAGTCTATAAAAGAGGGGAATTCATTTGGCAACTAAAAGACGATTGTAAAAAAAATTTTGTATATATCGCTTATTTACTTTAACATTGTCGTAACTCGAAATTGCCCTATATCAAACTTAAAGACATGGTAAAATTATTTATTAGGTGAGCACAATTTGGGGAGAATTTTTTACTTCTTCTTTTTTAAATATGGAGTGTGAGTGACAATACGATACAAATCATTTTATGATGCCTGTGTGAAACTCCACATACGTGGTGGTAGGGGTATTATACGTTTGTGCGGGTGTTTGTAGCGCTAAAAAGCAATGTCTGAGAACTACCTTAAGGCATATAAATTTTTGAGAAGATTAAAGTATTTCCGTCCATCCGTCCGTCTCGCCCTGGCACGAAGCAAGTTGTTTTTGGTGATGATCAGTTTATTTTTTGACATAGCCTTCATACAAATGTCCTTCCGGAATAAGCATTTTGGGCAGATGGCTCGAGTATTACCCTATTTTGACAAGATTTTGCACATGTAAATAGTTATATGGCATTAGCTAGTACATAGAAAAAAAAATTTCGTCCATTTTTTTATATAATCCCCATACAAATGTCCTACCAGAATAAGCATAAATGGCTAGATTGTTACTTCACCTTCTCAAAAATGTTCACACAGGATTAGTATTCCCCGACAGATCAGTGGTAAGTGCACGAGTCTACCAGTTTTTTTGCTGAAAATTGGCAAAGATAAATTTTTTTAAGGGGACAAGCCTTCTGAAAGAAATCATATTTGGTTCATATTTTAAAAGTATTGCATGGTTTAAAGATGTCCGATTTGGCTTAAGCTTACACCATATAATATTAAGAACAAGCGTAAAAAATAAAAATCGAAATTAAAAATTTTGTAAAACAAGTACCACTCCAATACATTTACATATAAAAAATGTTAAAATATGATTTTTAAGTGAATGACTTTAAAAATAAGAAAAGTTAAAGGATAAGTATTTAGAAATTGATGCATTCCAAGAAATTATCAGTTCGTTAGCGAAATTACTACGTTTAAGTTATTGACATTAATTAAAAATTAAATCAGCAGAAAACAATTTTTTACAACTATCTTGTTATTTAGTTAACTATTATCTATTAAAAATAATTTAAAATATCAGTTATTTTCATATGCACAAAAACTGTTTTTTATTTAATTTATATACATATGTATATTTGTTTGTTTGTATATATTGTAGTCGACTCAATTTAAATTTAAATTGTTTATAATAAAACTTAATTGAAAGTCGTATGCCGTTGACACGTGATCGTGACAAATAAATGCAGCACAACGAGTGATGACAAAGAAAAAAGCTCCAAATAAATAGGAATAAACAAAAAAAACTTCATTATTTATATGAAAATAAAAGAAAAATATGGTTAGTTAAGCCCAACCATATTATACCCTACACCGCAGTTTATTAGTACAAAGTACCTACGTATGCAAGAAACGGTATGCAGGCTAAGGTCGGATAAACGCCTACGCTGGCAAGTACTGTTCACAATGGACCAAATTTCACAAAATTTTATAGCTTTATTTTTATTGTGAATGTGTTATCATATCACGATAGCATTTTTGTAATTTATGCGGATCAATTTAAATTTTAGTAGTAGGACCCTTATTTGAATAATGGAAACAGAGTCATTTATGACCAAAAATTTTATTCCGGAAAAACATTTGTATGGGGGGTATGTTAATTTACGAATCGATCATAACTTAACTTATCTGTGCCAAATATAATTAAAATAACTTCAAATATGCAACCTGTATAATTAAAAGTGGACTCCTTACTATTCTTTGGGCATTACAAACATCTGCAGGGGATTACGAAGCATTGTTTACTGGAGATTTTAAAAAACATTTGTTTTAATTATTTTTTTTTATTCGCCATTGTAGTTTTTTCGTTATATATCTTCGGCATTTACTGTCAGATCTTTAAGAGTGATATATCAATATTTTTGTCTTAAGAAGATCAATGTTTTAATCTGGTAGTCGTTAGTCTCCAGGCTCCGTTTTGATATTTTACTCACCAGATCTTAATTTAAACCACCTTAATAAACTACCCTTATGCCATGAAAAGCTATTAAATATTTGTAAAGGAAGAATTTGTATACCTCTACCGGAACAAGTTTTAGACATAAAATAAACATGACCGACCAAACTTTTTCTCACATTAATTTGGCCTAAATTTTTTTCAATTATAGTTATATAATTTAAGATAAAATAGGTAAATGAAAAAAATGTGTGTTGTCGCGATAAAAATTACTATCAAGATAACAAAAAAATGTAAAAATCTGACGGACAAACAAAAATTGGCACTCCGACTTTTAGCATAAAAAGATACAAAATTTTTTCGAAATCTTCAACAGTGCTTCGCTAGGGGACCGCAAAATTATTTTTTACAAAGTAAAATTATTTAAAAATTACTTAAAAATGATATAAGAAAATATCAGGCACTGCAGTGCAAAAAAAAATTAAAATACTTAAATTATTAAAATTAAATTGATAACCCATTTTGTTGACAAATAGTGTCCTGTTTTTATCAGAGTATGTATTGGGTTTTTCAAATTCCAATTTTTGTTGTCAAAGATCATGTCTGGTCAATATTGCAGCTCATAGTTAAAATATAAAAGCAGAAATACTCTTATCAAAAGTTTTGTTTAGAGTTCATTGATATCACTACAAATATACATATGTATGTATATGTACGTATGTAGACACATATTTTATTATTTATTTTGTATTTCGCCCCCATAATCAATAGAAAATTCAATTTGGAAAAGAATCCAACAAGAACACTACACATCATTTGATATGTATTCCTGATGGGTTTATACATCATTAGTTCCCATAGTTTTTTTAAGGGCAATGTGAAAAAACTGCTGTAAGCAAAAAAAATTGCGTGAGTTCACTTTCCATGGCTATTTTTTCAACCCCAAAATTCTTATCTCTAACTTATGATTACCGAGATATAAAGGAAAATATACCTAAGCTTTGTTAAAACAATATGGCTATCGCATTTTGTTGGTGTCCCAGTGGTATTTACAGCAATATTTCTAGTTTCAAAAGCAATTGCATCAGGAATATCTATTATGGGTTGGTATTAACAATGGGCCTGTAGGACTTGATTGAGATTCCGAAAGTTCACTATGAATACGGATAGCCATACAGAGGTAAATTCCCTAAAACATGGTACATACAAAAAAATGTGAAATTTTTTTAGAGAAGGAAAAAGGCAAACCCCTAAAAAATTCCTTTTTTTAATATTCGTAATAGGTTTTTATTATAAGTATTTATAAATAATATTATTTTAAAGCACAGAATTATTCAGATCGATTGCTTAGTATAGAAATGGCGTAATTCAATTTTTTTGTTACTTAGCAGGGACAGAAAAAAAGCATTTCATGAAATCTTTAAAAGTAGAAACGATTCAACTGTCTCAGAAAGTGATTCTGAGTCGATTGGTATACAACTGTAAGTTTAGTGCATTGATAGCTCTAAAACTATAGTATATCTTACAACACAAAATGGAATGACAATATTTCGCAATTAGCAGACAATAGCATCGAAGATTATTCAAGCGGTTGTAAGACACCTGAAAATATTGTTGTCAGTTGGTCCTCTGATAATGATCTGACAATGATTTTTTTGCCAATGTTGTCAGACAAAAACTGTTAGTTCACACGATTGTAAGTTAATTTAGCAACAATATTGTAATATTTGACAACCGTCTGTACAGAGCTCAAGTTTACAGACAAACAATTTAAATGCTATTTTAATAGTATTCAACTATAAAAAAGTTAACTAAATCAATTGTATATTAAATTTTTAGAAACATATTTACAGCCGTTTTTGTTTAATTGTTTTAATCATCGAAAAAAAAAATATTTTATAATATTGAACACAAAAGTAAAACTCATTTAAACGTAATTGCATTAATAATACGTTATAGATTTAGAAAATTACTTAATTATTAGAACAGGTTTTTTAATATGTTTCCATTACCGCCTATATACTTAATTAATTAACCTCTATAGTTTAAATAATTTTTTAAAAACCTACACATCGAATATGTGTATGCGAGCGCATATCGATACTACATCATAAGCAGGCACAACTGAAAAATCGCTAATATATATGAGGAAAAACGGTGCCAGGACTTGGTATCAGCAATCTTTTCAGTTGTTACTACTGAAAAAGAGTATAAGGTTCCTTTTTCATTTAGATAAAGTTGGCTTGAGACAGTTTTTGCTGATAAAATTGTTAACTATACCCACTATACACACACCACATACGTGTTAGGGGTGTTATGCGTTTGTGCAGGGTGTAACGCCCAAAAATGGTCTGGCATCCACCGATCAACTCAGAATCACTTTCTGAGTCGATTTAAACAATCAAAGTCAGTTTGCATGTTAAAGATATTTTAATTAAATTTGGCGCAATAAAACATAATTTTCTTTTCTTAGTAAAAAATTCATAATTCTTTAAAATTAAAACCAATATTTTTAATATACTCACATACAGATGTATACTTTTATTGTTTGTTTGTTGTGTTATGCAGTTGTCAAAACAATAGTAACTCAAAATGTTCACTCGATCATTTTATATTTACATACACATGTACATACATACGTATCTTTTTTTTATCTATGTACATGATTTTCCCGGTTATATGGCACTCTTATTAAGTTTATAGTAAATATAGTAAAAAAAACACACCAAATTTAATATTTTCACAATATAATATTATCGGCATTAAATAATTATCAAGTAAATTAATGTCATTTAAAAACTCTTTATAACACTTAAAAACACTTTTGTATTTATTTTTTTTTAATCAAATTAGAACAATTTAAACAAAACAAACAAAAAATTATAGCAAAAATAATATTGTGTAAAGGCATTAGTATGCATGTATGTATATGAGTAATTCAAAGATTAACGACCAATTTGCTATCCCTATTTATTAAAATAGGGAAAAATTATATATTCCAATTTTTTGTTTACTTCTAAATAAAGCTTTAAATATCCCTTCTAATTACTAAAATATTTTTTCTCTTAATTTTTTTTTCTCAAAAAATTGCATACCCGAGTCTTTAAATATCATTTTCCCTGGCTTTCCCCAACCCTACCTTTACCTAAATTTGTCTAAATTGTTAACCAACATCCAGAATTTTATTGTTTAATTTTTTCAAAACCGTACTTGAAAATTTTAAAAACGATTCGTACTAAGGTTTTCTTAAATTAAGTCTATTCGGGACTACTTAAAAAAATCAAGCAAAAAAACTTTTTGGTTTTTTAATATCTTTTTACATTAAAAAACAAAGTGTCTAGGTAATAGCGCGCTGGTGTTGCAGTTCGGAGAGTCCAAGGTTCAAATCCTAGCTACGGCAAGTAAAGAAAAAATTTTTTTATTATAAATATTAAATATGTATAAAATAAAAACTAATTTATAAAACTCTTCTATTTAATTAAAGCTCTGGTAATTAAAAAAAATTAGCTTTCATTTTTGGATTAATCCTCTTTACCCGTAAATCAATCTTTTAAAGCTTACGGTTTCGATCATTAATCAATTCCTTTTTGGCTTAAATGCGGCTAAATGTAAGAAATTCGTACTAGATAAATCGTACTTGGTGTACGCCCTGACCAGACACGCAATCTGATATGTCTTAATACAAGCTATAACGCCGGCAGAATTGTTGCGTCAAATTGCTAATGTTCAGGAGGATGTGAAAACGTGCATGACTTTAAACACAAAATTAAAAAATTTGCGAAGAAATGTTGCACTTATTTTTTTAATTTAAATAAACAAATATAACATGAAAATGTTTTTTAGTATCACTAAAACAGCTAATATTACTTGAATTTTTTTTATTTTATTAATTTTTGCAATTGTTTCACCTTTTTTTCTAAATTCTTTGGTTTTATTTTTTGTTTTAATAGTCGGCAGTGGACCAACATATTTTAAAAACTTTGCATAATTCGGTTAAAATTTAAAAAAATAAATGTGTTAATTAGCTTTATTTTAAAAAAATCCAGCAATCTATTTGAAGTACGTTATTTTACAAAAACTTTGATGCCGAACTACAAAAACTTTGATGTCCAAACTAGCCCGTAATCTCAGTACCACCCATATAGACACATTGGCATATGTGTATTAATTTATTCGAATATATAAATGATTGAAAACAACAGACATGGTGAACTTTTTATGGCAAAGTATGTATTAACACACTAATTTACAACACTAATCTTCAAACTAATATCACCTTGTATGAAGGTATTTTACAAATACACCATGGAAAGATTAACATATTTATGTATGTCATTATTACATTTCTAGTAAGCTTAGTTTAACAAAAACTTTTTTTGCCATTTACCTATTAAGTGTTTTTTATGGGAAAAACTGCTGGTACATAATATGAAACACATAGTTTTTAAGGGAAAAAAATAATGAATTAAAAAAAAATAATTAAGTAGTTTAATTATGTTATTTTTTTTTAGAACAATAATTATCTCTATATTTAGTTACAAAGTGCATTTTTCAGTATTTTTATGTTTTACGAAAAAATATGTTTTGAGGAAAATTTATGTATGTTTTCACATCTTTAAAAAAAAGGCTTTAATTACAATACGCAATAACTGATTTAATCATTACTTAGAAGCGATCAGTGGCGATATTTTCACTCTTCTTTACGAAGAATTTACGCAGTGAATTTCTGCCGACGAATTCGTCGTTCATCCGAGTTGTGTTCCTAGCATAACCGAACCTTTTTTAAAATTTTTTGTATTAATTGACAACTTCATGTGTTTTATATAAGTACTTCACTTTACTTACTGCTAGGTATGTCTTCAATACATGAACAACTGAAACAATATTCAAATCATACTTTATTTTGAATGCAAACTAAATTAATACGCATTTAAGCACAATATCAAGAAATGGGGGCTAATATACTACAATTATAGGTATTCGAATATGTATAAATATTTTCTTAAAAGATATTTTAACAACTTCCTTATTTTTACAAATTTTCTGTTAATTGCTTCTTAGTTCCCCTTTTAAACGAGCAATCTTAACATATTTCTTTGTTTTCAATAGTTTTCTAATGATATATATAACTTGCCGCCGAAAATGTTTTACGGCTTTTAATAACTTTATTTTTACAATTTAATCTTTAATTTACTTATATTTTTCACACCGTTTATTATTTTTTTATGATAATTTTAAGGTCAAGTTAAATTTTTGTTTTTTGTATTTTGCCTTAATAAAACGCAATGTTAGTGGAGGGTTAAAAAGTAACAATATCTAAAGGAACAAATATAACCAAACGGCATCACTTAAATGTTTGTTTGTTTGTATATATAAAAGTGGGGAGTAAAAATATAGATATGTAAATTTTTGCGTAGTTTTATTATTTTTATTATTTTTTTTTTTTGAGTTTTTTTCCACTCTTTTCAAACAGTAATCACATAAAAATTATTATTTAATCTTACACACTCACACAAGCATTGACATAAATAACATTAAAAAACTACAACAGCAAGAATAATAAATAAATAATAATATTAATTCACATTGAAAACTAAAAACAATGGACATTTTTGTTTGTTTTGTTTTTCTTTTATTTAGGATTGTTGCGTACACATTCCTTTTAATCGTTGTGTTTCTGCAGTTTAACGCTTTTATTCATAATAATTAAAGTAGGCTTATTTAATTATTTATTTATTTAATATTTTCATTCATAAGAAAGGATTAACGATTTTTTCAATATAGGTACGTATTTATATTGGTGCATATACATATGTATGTATGTATGTATGTATGTTCAAACCTACTAGCGATCTTATTCATAAAAAAGTTTAGGTATGTTACAAAAACTTATTTTGCAAACTTCTATAGAAAAATTTTAAATTTTAATAAATAAAAAATAATTTTTTTAAATAAGCGCAAATATGTTCATAACATTAATGTTAACCGAAGTTATTAATAATTTTTTAAATAGAGCACACACATATATTTTGTTGTTGTTGTAATTGAAAATAATATCTATTAAAAAAAATATTTATTAAAACTTGTAGACACGCGTAAAAAAACAAAAACAATGCTTGTAAATTCCAATGTTTGTAAATATCAACAGCAATATACAACAACCCACTTGTTTGATTTCTCACGCACAACTGGCGTTTAAACGACTCTGAATAGTATTTTTACAAAGCGCTTTTTGTCTACAGTTTGAGATTGTGCGGTTAGGGTGACCAACTAGAAATTTTTATACGCATGTACTTTAACATATTCATTTATACATGCATATGTACATACATACATACATACATATATGTATATCTATAAAATATACGTATTTGTATCTTATATTATTGGTTTCATAGGATTCTTGTTGGCACGTGTTTTACTAAAAACGGTACACTTTGTATGAAAATTATATTAATGTCGTAATTCCTAAATAAATTAAAAAAGTATTTTGAATGAACAATGTAATAAAAAAATATTTAATTTACCTATACTTTATTAGGTATACTACTGGCTTAACAGCACAAAATTTTTAATTTGTGTAACTATGTATTTTTATTACACGGCAAAACGCTCTTTTATGGGCAATTTGTGTAAGTACCTTATTATTTACCATATTTTTTGACAGTTTTAAGTTATTTTCATAAAAAACAAGTAAGAGCGCTATATTCGGCTGTGCCGAATCTTATATACCCTTCACATTGGTCTTTAAATATACCCAGCCGAGTAATTTTGTACTGCAAATAATATAATAAAAAACCTTGTGCAAGTTTTAAAGTCCATAGAAAAATATACAAAATTTTAACGTTCGTATGAATAATATAAATAGATGAGGAAAGTTTGAGGTCAAGAGTTTTAAAAGTTTTCGACATTATTCATATTTAAAGGTTAATAAAGCTTATTAAATGTTCTAGTCCCCCTGCTCTTTTCCAAAATGTATGAATTATTTGATTATTCCTTTTTGTAGAATATTCGAAGTCGATAGCTGTAATAGTTTTCCAGAAGTAGCGTATCGAAAATTTTATAAAAATTGTTAATTTGTATGGGAGCTACCCCTTCTTCACCCCCCATCCGAAAATGTTTTTCTTCAGAGCGTAGCCCTTGATGTCCAATCACTTTTTGTAGAACATTTGATTTCGATATCTGTTATAGTTTCCAAGATATAGCATATCGAAAATTTAACAAAAATTGTTAATATGTATGGGAGCTACCCCTTTTTTTTGCCCCCGCTCAAAAATTTTTTTCTTTAAAGCGTAGGCCTTATTGCCCAATTACTTTTTGCAGAACATTTCATTTCGATATCTTTTATAGTTTCCGAGATATAGCGTATCGAATATTTTATAATAATTGTCGATTTGTATGGGAGCTACCCCTTTTTTTGCCCCCACTTAAAAAAATTTTTCTTCAAAGCATAGGCCTTATTGCCCAATTACTTTTTGTAAAACATTTCATTTCGATATCTTTTATAGTTTCCGAGATATAGCGTATCGAATATTTTATAAAAATTGTTAATTTGTATGGGAGCTACCCCTTTTTTTGCCCCCACTCAAAAAAATTTTTTTTTAGAGCGTAGGCATTCCTGCCCATTTACTTTTTGTAGAACATTTAATTTCGATATCTTTTATACTTTCCGAGATATAGCGTATCGGTATTTCATAAAAATCGTTAATTTGTATGGGAGCTACCCCTTTTTTTGCCCCCACTCAAAAAATTTTTTTCCTTTAGGCGTAGCCCTTATTGCCCAATTACTTTATGTAGAACATTTCATTTCAATATCTTTTATAGTTTCCGAGATAAAGCGTATCGAATATTTTATAAAAATTGTTAATTTGTATGGGAGCTACCCCTTTTTTTGCCCCCACTCAAAAAAATTTTTTTTTAGAGCGTAGGCATTCCTGCCCAATTACTTTTTGTAGAACATTTCATTTCGATATCTTTTATAGTTTCCGAGATATAGCGTATCGGTATTTCATAAAAATCGTTAATTTGTATGGGAGCTACCCCTTTTTTTGCCCCCACCCAAAAATTTTTTTCTTTAAGGCGTAGCCCTTATTGCCCAATTACTTTATGTAGAACATTTCATTTCAATATCTGTTATAGTTTCCGAGATATAGCGTATCGGTATTTCATAAAAATCGTTAATTTGTATGGGAGCTACCCCTTTTTTTGCCCCCACTCAAAAATTTTTTTTTAAAGTGTAGCCCTTAGGGTACAATTAATTTTTGTAGAATATTTCATTTCGATATCTTTTATAGTTTCCGAGATATAGCGTATCGAATATTTTATAATAATTGTCGATTTGTATGGGAGCTACCCCTTTTTTTGCCCCCACTCAAAAAATTTTTTCTTTAGAGTGTAGGCATTCCTGCCCAATTACTTTTTGTAGAACATTTCATTTCGATATCTTTTATACTTTCCGAGATATAGCGTATCGGTATTTCATAAAAATCGTTAATTTGTATGGGAGCTACCCCTTTTTTTGCCCCCACTCAAAAATTTTTTTCTTTAGAGCGTAGGCATTCCTGCCCAATTACTTTTTGTAGAACATTTCATTTCGATATCTTTTATACTTTCTGAGATATAGCGTATCGGTATTTCATAAAAATCGTTAATTTGTATGGGAGCTACCCCTTTTATTGCCCTCACTCAAAAAAATTTTTCTTTAAGGCGTAGCCCTTATTGCCCAATTACTTTTTGCAGAACATTTCATTTCGATATCTTTTATAGTTTCCGAGATATAGCGTATCGAATATTTTATAATAATTGTCGATTTGTATGGGAGCTACCCCTTTTTTTGCCCCCACTCAAAAATTTTTTCTTTAGAGCGTAGGCATTCCTGCCCAATTACTTTTTGTAGAACATTTCATTTCGATATCTTTTATACTTTCCGAGATATAGCGTATCGGTATTTCATAAAAATCGTTAATTTGTATGGGAGCTACCCCTTTTTTTGCCCCCACCCAAAAAATTTTTACTTTAAGGCGTAGCCCTTATTGCCCAATTACTTTATGTAGAACATTTCATTTCGATGTCATTTATAGTTTCCGAGATATAGCGTATCGGAAATTTCATACAAATCATTAATTTGTATGGGAGCTACCCCTTTTTTTGCCCCACTCAAAAATTTTTTTTTAAAGTGTAGCCCTTAGGGTACAATTAATTTTTGTAAAACATTTTAAGTCGATAGCTCTTATAGTTGACGAGATATAGCGCATAAAATATTTCACCAAATTTGTGCAATTGTAGGAAAAATACCCCTTCCCCTGGTCCTATCGGAAAAAACTTTTTCCATTATTTAGGTCCTTTCTTTAGGAGTATCCGTGCCAAGTTTTGTGGCAAAAGTGATTATACTTACTGAGATATATAGGGATATATGCACGGATTTTGTCCTAAAAAAAATGAGTTACTCTGGGTTTTCGCTTATATCTCGGTCAATAGTGAACCGATTTTGCTGATTTTAAATAGCGATTGTTAGCGGGATATTTGTAATCGTTTGACACCATTTACTGATCTGTATCTTTTTATCTGACTCCGGAAACTTGATTTCAACAGACGGACAGACGGACAGACAGACAGACAGACAGACAGACAGACAGACGGACAGACGGACATGGCTATTTCAACTTCCCTATCTATAAGGATCCAGAATATATATACTTTATGGGGTCGCAAATGAATAATAAAGAAATTACAAACGGAATGACAAAGTGATATATACCCTATCACTATGTGAAGGGTATAAAAACGATGCTTTATTACAATCCATTAATATATATGAAGATTATTTTTAGACCAAATAAAGTCAAAATTTTTATACATACTAAAAGTAAATTATTAATGTTTTATATACATATGAGTGTATAAACAAGTTACAAAACCTGGTCCTATTTAAATCGTACAATCAAAATATTTTCAAATTGAATATTTTAAACTTTTATGCATTTTCAGAATCAATTTAAAATTTATAAATCAAGGGAAATTTATTCAACGTAAAGCTTAAAAATGTAAATAAATTCTGAAATTTATAAACTTTAATTTTAATAAATTTATATGTTTTTATAATCTTTTAAGAAAAATTGGAGTATTTTAAGTGACCTTATATAATAGATCTAATCTATTAAGTCGTTAGTGTATGTATCTACACAGAAAATATTTGTAATTCTTTAAGGTTAATCGGACCATAAATTTTTAACTATTGCATCAACAAATGCTTTGTTAAACAAAGAATTTTATTAACTAGATTAAAATTTTTCATGAAATCACATATTTCCATGATATTTTCGTTTGTAGACAAAAAGGGTGAAGAAGAGCCTACTTTTTACACCCCTCGTCTAGTAACAAAAAATTTCATGAAAGTAATTTTATAAAAAAAAAATCATCGTGTAAATCTGGTATAAAAGTAAAGTTTTATATTTTCTGGCATTTCTCCAAGAAGGTGTTGAAGCTTAAATTACACAGAAAAATACCAAGTAATCTTTACTTAAATCAAGCCGTAGCGGTGTCAAAAGTACGTGTAAGTGTCGATTCTTTTAAACCAAATACAATTTATCTACTACGAATTTATTTCTTTTAACTAGTGGTTAATAACCACATGAAATCCAAAATTGAATTGATTTAAGAAGAAGAGTTTTTTTTATTATTTATATTTTAAACATATTAAATATTTATTATATATTTTTTTTTCCATAAATAGTTCAAATTGAAATAATGTTCGTTTAAATTTAATAGCTGCAAATCTTCTAAAAGTATATTTTTCAGAAGAATTTTTTTGGCTGGTTTAACATGTCGTTCATTTTTTCAATTAATTCCTAACTTAGAAAACATAGTTTTGAGTAAAATCGTTTTTAAGTTTTTATTCTATTATATTTTAATATGCTTTTTCTAACGTATTTTTAACTAAAAAGCAAATAAGTACGCTATACTGGGTTGCGTTGAATCCTAAATTTACTTTACTTTGAGAATAAGGCGAGCATGTACTGGGCTTAGGTTGCAGCCTGTATTGTGTCGAAAATACTATGGCAAGTAGTATAAGCCAACCAAGGCTATTTTACCTTTGGAAAAAGAGGACCTAAGATTTCTTACCAGTATTCTCTAGTCACTGCAACATAAAATTATTGTCGTTAATTCGTAGCCAAACACGGTAAAAACGATGAAGCATCTGCTTTACCAATTCTCGATACTTGTTAGCAGACAATGCCGTCACTTTGGTGACTACTTCGTAAGCGGTTTGTTCACTTTATCGGACTTTAACTTCTTTAAGATGCTAGGACACAACAAGGTCCTCAAATGGCTAATGGAAAATACCTAACATTTTTAATCATTTATAATTTTTTGTTGCATCTCCTTTTTTACATAAGTATTTGTTTTACTTTTTATGCATCACATGCTCTTTAACCTAAACATGTACCCTTCACATTGGAACTTAGACTTTTTTCAGAATGTACATATGTATATACCAAAACACATTATACAACAAGAATGACTCTTAAGCAAGTTTAAAGTTTTTAGCTGTAATTTTCGAAATAAAATTTTTTTTTTACTAATTGTTTTCCCACAACGTAGATATTAAACTAGGATTAATGTGTAGCAGATTTAAAATCAATAACAGTTACATTTTCCGAAATGTAGGGCACAAAAAGTTTTATTAAGTGTATGCAACTGTTGGGGGTCTCTCACTACTCTTGCTCTTAGCAAAAAAAACTGACTCAATTTAGCTTACCGCCTTTAGAGGGCAGGGCCCACGCCAAGTTTTGTGGCAACAGTGACCCTATTTACTACATACACATGAATTTTGTTTTACAAAATTGATTATCTCAGATTTTTGCTTATAATTTGGCCCTAGGTGACAGTTCTTGTAGACTTAAAAAATCGATTTTCTAAGGAATATTTCTGATAGTTTAATACCAAAAACAGCTTGGTGGAGCTTTGTACGGCTCCTAAAGCTTGAGATCAACTGACACCAATACATATAAACAGTTCGAAGGACATGGCTAAATCGACTATCCTATATATGGGATACAAAATTTTTATACTTTATGTGCATAACATTTTAGAAATTAAATATTCGATATAATTTCGGGACGCGTAGCTTTAAATGGGTATTAAAGATAGCTAACCCAGATGCCACCACGAGGAGGTCAGTGTCTACAGTTGAGATGAAGTAGGGGCCAAGATTGGTCTGGGTTTTTGCCAAGGTAAAACCAATCAGAACCATTACTTGGTATGCAACATCTTCTATATCAAAGTTAGTTAGTTGACATATATGCATACACAGTTAGGTGTATTAAAATTCAACGCTTACGTTGACTAAGTCAGGTTGTGAAAATGAATCAAGATTCTCCAGCTATGAGGTCATTTAAATGGTCGCCTGGTGACGGATCATGCAAAAGGGGAAAGCCTGAATTTCAAAAGAAGGATCAAGTAGAGGAAGATATCTCGAAACTTGGCGTCAGAAACTGGAGAAGCGCAGAAGATTGAAGCGCTTAGAAATTTATTCGACGCTAAGTAAGTAATTCTTGCTCTCTCTGAATCCACATATCAATAGGACATTCTATCATCCTTCTAATCACCGGGTTTTTTTTTTATTTAATGTTTTTTTTTGTTTTTGAGTCACGATCGTCACATCGAAATTGCTGATATGAGTGACACCGAGGCCACTGCAGTCCATTTCTAAAATTTTACTTGTCAAATCAATAATTTTTTCATTCAACACCACCTACCGATCACAAAATGCTAATGATGAAATACGAAGCAGATATGAATTCCACTCGTTAAGTATTGAAAAGCTTTATTTCACAAATAAATTTTGTTATTATCAGTAAGTAGGTAGAAATTATTTCTTCAAATCAATAAAAATAATAAATAAATAAAAATGGTTTAAGAACAAAAGTAAGTTTGACCTGGTATCTTACGTGCATTATGGCCAAAATAAATATCATCTAATAATTTTGCTTGAATCTAAACATTGCACTTCCTAATTGTATTTTAACATTCCAGTCATATATCAATAAATAACAAAAAGGATATGAAATCTTGAAATAATAAAAAACTATAATTTAAAACTTTTAATTTCCTTTTTAATTTTTATTAATATAATTCCTATAAACATTTAAGTTGTGTTTGTAATTAATTAATGTTATAAAAGTTTGTTAAAAAATTATTTTATACTACAAAATATCGTTTATAGCTAAGTATCAAATAGGTCATACACAATTAAACGCCCAAGTACGTTTTACAAAATTTCGATTCGTTAACCGTTTTAAGTTTTTATGATTATATAAAAAAATTAAATCTCTTAAAATTAAAGAGATTTGTACCAATACAAAGGTTTAAAGATACCCTCACCAAAGGAGTATCTTTAAGACAAAAAAATATTTTTTTTTAAGATTCCGAAGTCGAATTGTCTGAACAATCTGTGGATGTTGAGGAGGAACTCGAACTGCGTTTACGTCGTTTAGATTTGGATTTCTTTTCATTTATGACTTCATAACTGGGTAAAGTTGAGTTGCTTGAATCTGAAGTGCTGCTGGAACTACTAGATTCTTCGATAACAGCATCAATTCTTCTAGATTTTCTAAAATTAGATTTTTAGGAAACTTAATAGTTTTAATTCCCAATGCGTAAAACTTACTTCCTTTCCGGTTTATCAGACTTTTTGGCATGTTTGGACTTGCGCGCCTCTACAATATCACTGCTGCATGGTGATCTACTACGATCTCTTTTGATTTTCTTTCCCTTTTTATCTTTTCTTCGCGCTCCCTTTTCTTGTGCAACTTTAGTTGAGTAAAGATTCTGTGAACTTGCTGTAGAGTATCCAGTATCCTTACGTTTGCGTTTTTTACCTCTGAAATAAAAAAGTTAAAATAACTTTCCGAATTTATATAAAATATATTTTGGCTAAACATACTTATCTTTTCTGGCTTTCTTTTTATATACAACTTCATCATCTGAATATTCTTTAGCTCTGCATGAAAAAATGTGTAAAATATTTTAAAATATTAAAATAAATATTTTCTTAAACCTTTTGATCTTTCTCCTCATTTCAGTTCCGCGATCCGATGATATCATATAAATACCATTTAGATCATCAATATTGCGACGTTTTGACTTGTATTGACGTTGCTTGGTAGCCATCTTTTGCTCTCGACGATTTTTCCAAAATTCAGCATTTACAACGTACAAACGGTACAATTGTAAAACAATAACCAAAGAATTCTTACCTAAACACATTAAGAAAACAGAGAATATAATAAAGTATTTAAAAACATTTCAATTTCATTCTTTTTACTTACAGGTAAAGAAAACATTCATATAACTGATAATATCGTATTGGAAAATGATGAGCAATCGAAATGTCAGAAATGGCGCATCTTGCAATATGACATTGAGTACAATACCCCAAACATCAATACCGCAACAACAATTGTTGCAACAATCAGTGGGAGGTCTTTAAATAGAAAACATATACATATGTACGATAATATTCAGATTTACCTATTCTATTTTAAAAACAACTATTTACTTACTCATGTTTATGATTTGAACCTCCACCTCGTGATCTTCGTGCCCTAGTGGCTGATAAAACTATGGTAAATTGTAAAAGGCTCCAAGACCATATGCCCAAAGTTAAATAAACTAACAAGGGTATTTTCGCTATAGATTCATCTTTGTATGAATCAAAAAATTCTATAATATCAGCTGCCGTACCTAATTTTTTTTAAAAATAAAATATTTCTATAAGTTATTATCTTTTTTTTAAACAAAAAACTCCATTTTACCTATATACACTAAGAGAAGTTGACTTAGCTGATCTCTTGTGAGATCTCCTTTTGGCAACATCCACCGACCCACTATAAGTATTAACATTAAAAATTGTTCAATTAATGTTATCCAAGTGTCTTTGTTAATTTTTGGCACACCAAGTACATCCGTTATAGTTGAGTCATCGGTATCATTGTTTTCCGAAGTCCTTAGACCATGTAAACGCCTTTCAACTTTATCAAATTCTAAAAGCCATATTGCTGGTACAATACCGGCTAAATAGAGGAACACTGATGGACAAAACCTATGGAACCAGACAAATTAATTAAATGTTTAATGATTAACTAAATAAAAATAGAGACAGGCGCCGTAAAGGGTCTTGATTTAATATATCACGTTGCCATAAATAGAATAAGTAAAAAAGAATAAGTAAAGTGATGAAATTAGGCACCCACTTTTTACTTGATGAAACATTAAAAAAAATCTAAAATTTGGTAATTATACACTTCACATAGGTATATCAGTTTGTCATTCCTTTTGTAATTTCATTAATATACATTAGTGAACCCGTAAAGTATATATAATCTGGATTCTTATAAATAGATTTAGCCATGTCTATCTGGCTGTGCGTCCGTCTGTTGAAATCAAGTTTCCGGATAAAGTCAAACGGAAAGCGTTTTGGTGTCAAACTATCAGAAATATTCCCAGACAAAACTGTATTCAAAATCAGCAATGTTGGTTAACTACTAAGCAAAAACCTAAAATAACTCAGAGGAGGAGCACTCCCAATACAAATTAACAGTTTTTATGAAATTTTTGATACGCTATACCTAGTTCAAAACACATTAAAGTGTAATTTTCTTTTATGTAAAATCCGGTGTTATTGGGACACCCTTACAGAAAAAAAGCAATTGCATATTTCGGGTTTTGCTGATAATACCAAACAGGTTCTAGTGCTAGAATAAAAATAGTAAAAATTACAAATAAGTTTTTTAAATTAATACATCTGTTATTAACAGCTTCCACCCAAGTAAAGGAAACCCTGGTTTAAAATAGTTTATTTACCGGCAAAAAGTTTAAAACGTTATCCGTTAACGAAATGTTAAGTTTTAAATAATTTACAATTATTTTACAAATTAGTTTTTCTCATTACATATTTATTATTTAAGCAAAAAACTGTTTTCAACTACAGGGAGTTTTCTAGAAAATACCTTAGAAATATATATTTACATATTCATATGTATGTATTTAAATCTAAATTAATTCTTTACTTGCAGAAAGTTTATTATTCTTGTTCTAGGAGGAGGATTAGTTCTTAAAATATAAGGGGTATTAGGTTTTCATAAGCAATTTTCAAATTTATGTTATTTTATATCATATGTACTTCAAAAAAAATCTACAAACTTGCAAAGTTTTCTGATTTTTTACACAAAGAGAAAACCCCGTTCGAAAATCACTGAAATCGATACCATTCATTGTCAAACGTGAGCTAAGCACGTTTGTTTTCTATTTGACAACGAAATAATTTTTTAGGAACCTCTGGTTCTTATTTCGCCAAAACCCGATCTCTTTTTACAACCCTTCGTTCTTTTTTCGAAACAGCGGTTTTTCTTTTGCCAACGCACACAAAAAACTACAAAAAAAATTTTTCAAACAAATTCTTGTTCAAAATAATTTATTTTTTTAGTCAATTTATTTAATAGTCTCTAATAATATTTTTATTTGCTTTATAAATCAAACAAAATTTTCGCCTAGACAAATAAAATATTTAACCAGCTCAGCAAAATTTTTTAACAGAAACTAAAATTCTTGCAAAATTGTTTGTCTAAATTTACAACTTTCGTTGTAGGTCCTCAGCCAGACAAAATATTTACTGATTCTCTGAAATTTGTTACTGATTCTACAACTCAGTTTTTTCTGTGCGCTTTGTCTTATTTCCACAACATCCATTTCTTATTTGGCAACAGTGCGTTTATTTAAGAACTAGCAGTTCAGAAATTAGCAACGCCTTGTAATTAAAAGTTTTTCGTTTTTCATTTTCTCACAAAACGTTTTTAAATTGGCAACGTCTGGTTTTTTTTTCGTTCTTGAAAACCCTCATTTAACACCAGCCGTGAATGGTTTTAGATCCCATTTTCCCTCTGTTTGTTGGTATAAAATTAGATTTCACGCATTATCAGAATAAAACTAAACTTCTTCTTAATATATGAATAGATTTTAGGCATGCTTTGTTGATTGTGGTACATAACGATGGCTTAATATAGAAAGAAAGGGTGCAACTATATTTTTTATTACAAAACAGGGGAAAAACATTATTTTTTTTTTTTTAATTTTGCATATAAAAAGTTTTAAT
Source organism: Melanophora roralis (assembly GCA_963583895.1). Lineage (NCBI taxonomy): Eukaryota > Metazoa > Arthropoda > Insecta > Diptera > Rhinophoridae > Melanophora > Melanophora roralis. Next base: position 65,770,967 of record OY757187.1, read on the forward strand.
ACATTTTTATTAAAAAGAGGAAACAAATTTTATTTTTAATAAAAAACAAAATAAAAAACAAGCTTTTATTTTTTGTTATGAAATTTAAAAGTTATAAATAAAAATTAGTTCTAATAATAAATGTAACAAAAAAATTCCATATCGTACATAAATATATATTTTTAACATTAACCCTTTATACCTTAATTATTAAATCTTACTATTTTTATCACAGTCCAAATTTTATAAATAAAAGCATGTTACATTTTGATAGAAAGAGGAAAAGGTTTTTAATTATAACATTAAAATGTTTATGTTTTTATTTACCACGTTGTATAAAAACACGAAGATTTATTAATTAAGGTATAAAGTTTTAGTGTTAAAAATGTATAACTATGTATGATATGGAATTATTTTGTCGTAGACGAAGACTTTATTGTCGTTTAAAGTTACAATGAACTTACAAAGTGTAACACTTCCCAGCAAAAAAAAATTGAAATTTTTAAGCAGTACATACTTTTTCTAGTATACTGCTGCACTTCGCAGCAAGCACTTATCTATTCCCTTAATAAATGCAATAGTGTATGGCAGTAAATGTAAAACTTTTACACTTTTACACACTCGTTTACTCAAGTGCATACTAAAAATCACTACTGTAATGCAGTGAGTAAAAAAACATTAGTTTTTCGTCAAGTAACGAACATGATAACACGGCAAAACATTTATTTCGATGACGCAATCAATTTAAACAACTAAAGAAGCACCAAAGTTACATGAATTAACTGCATATTTATAGCCCCGAAATAAGCGCTTAACACGAAATGTAACTAAGTGGGACAATGCGAACAAATATCATGCCATACGTAAGCAGGTTTGTAAGCTTTGCCGTCTTGATACTCCCTTACAAACCTACCTACGGCGAAGCAGCAGTTAGAGTTAATTTTTATTTTTAACTTTTTAGTTAATTTAATTAACAAAAAATAAACGCTTGTTTATAAAAAAGGGTTTTATTTCTTTAATTTTTATTTGAATTAAAAAATCTTTTATTTAAGGGTATCATTAACCTTGAAAAGTTCATAGAAATCGGTATAGTAGAAGTGGTATATTTAGTTTTTTTTGTGGGCATGTTACCGCCCACTTTTTCACCTCTAAATTTTTTCCTTTAGAGTGTTAGTGTACTCACAAAATTTGATGCAAATCGAACTTAACTAAAACGCTATTAAAAAAATTTTGTTACGTCCTTTTTATATCGTCCATCGATATGTGTTTTTCATGTAAAAACTTTTATTATTTCTTTACCATAAACTTATTTACAAACAATTAAACTTAACTACAGCAAAAGATACAAAAGGATTTATGGCATGAGGGTAAAAAGACGAGCGCTAAAAAATTAAAACTCAATTAAATTTTGGAGAATTGGCTGCGATTGGAAAGTGCGTTTTAATGAATGATTTTTATACCTTCGAAGAGAGTAAAAAGTGACAGAAGAAAATAATCATTCATTCCATGCCTCAACTAATTAAAAAGTGGTGGTGGTGGTATGAGAAATGGTGGTTAAAAATTTATATGATTTTTAGCGCTTAATTGATAATAAAAGTGAAAAAAGACATGACGTCAACTAATTGTTTACCTTACAAGAAAAATGATGCATTAAATAAAAAAATGTTTCGAGAAAATATTTTTTTTGTAAAATTTTAAAATTTAATTACCATCTCCATTCCTGGGTCTTTTTTATAAAAATAGTAAATATACCCTCAAAGAGCAGTAATAACAGAGGAGCCGTCAGGGACCAATAGATAATGTCATTCTTATTATCGACTACTTGATATATTGCTATAATGCTATGGGCACTGAAAATTATACGCGTTAATGTCGCTTTAATCGTCGAAATAATTTTTGCCATTTTAGCGGTAAATTCATTTTATAATTTTTCTATTCAATTTAAAATTTCGTATAAAATTTTTTTAGCCTTTTCCAAAGCATGATGATGTATGTATGTTTGACATATGCACTGATATATGTATATATATATACTATACATATTATGTATTGACGGATATATATTTTTCTTGGATTCACTTTCACTTCATTTCGACATCATTGTTAATGTAAAATTAACTTTACTCGAGGGATTACAAAACGCAACTAACTGTAAAGACTAACCGTCAAATTAATTTTTAGCACAAGATCCAACTTAGACAAATCATTATTGAATGAAATTGAAACGAGTATATTGGTGTTGCTTAAGTTGTATAATTATTCAGTTTTAATCACAGTTATTCGATTGCGAAATTTTCTTTAAAAGAAAAATTTATATCTGTGTATTTGTGTGTATGTGGGATCGCGTTGTTCCTAGGATCATACGGCCTCAACGAATACGTTCCATTACGATTTATTTCATGCACAGAAAAAACTGAGTTGTAGAATCAGTAACAAATTTAAGAGAATCAGTAAATATTTTGTCTGGCTGAGGACCTACAACGAAAGTTGTAAATTTAGACAAACAATTTTGCAAGAATTTTAGTTTGTGTTAAAAAATTTTGCTGAACTGGTTAAATATTTTATTTGTCTAGGCGAAAATTTTGTTTGATTTAAAAATCAAATAAAAATATTATTAGAGACTATTAAATAAATTGACTAAAGAAATAAATTATTTTGAACAAGAATTTGTTTGAAAAATTTTTTTTGTAGTTTTTTGTGTGTGCCATGCCCTTTATTTAAATTCAGTTTTTGTTAGAGTATCCATTTAGTTTGTAGTTTGACGCAAAAATGTGGCCAAATTTTACTTGGATCTGGAAACTTGACTACCAATAAGGGTCCAGAATATATATACTTTTTGGGGTCGCAAATAAACATTTTATAGAAATGACTATTCGGATGAAAAACTGGTATATACCCTAATCACTATGTTAATAAATTTAAGACTTCTTCCAATTCATTGCTACAAGCTTTAAATTTTCTGTTGCACTTTGTATAAAATTTTCATTACTTTCGTTTTGGAATATCACTTAGCTGATTTCGCATCAACTGATAATAGTTTAGACAGCATATTAGCAAACTTCTGTGATAAGAGGCATGTATTGTCTGCGTAGTCTAGCTTTTATCATTTCCTCACAAACGGAACGAGGAAACGGACCCAAGTGGGATGCACTACATTTCCTTCATCACTTCCGAAGCCGCCTGTTCTACCTAGTCTAGCTTTTACAAACGATTATTCAGGAATCAAGTAATGCCGCTAGGTTTGGTTAGGTCCTTTATCACTATGGAATCGATTTCAAAGTAGAGGGCAACCCTACTTACAAGTATCTTATTAGTCATATTGAGGAGGTTATGCCTCTCTAATTTTTACAAACAGTTGGATTAACTTTTTTGGGGGCCTTAACTTTCAAGGCTTCAAATCGAATCGATTGAAATGCATGGATTTACATCGTCAGGACAAGTTCTCGGATTTATGGACCCAAAGAAACTCTGAACTTCCTTTAAATGTTTTTTGTTAGTTTGAGCGTATTTTCTATTCGATTAACCATTAATTAATAAGCGATTCATTACATCACCTCTTTCTGAACATATCATACAGGTAGGGCATTAAATAGCTCAATAACAATAAAAAAAAATCATACAAACTTCCAATGTGTTTAAGTTCATTTTAAACGTTTTTTTTTTTTTTCTTTTTAAAGACAGTCGTTATATTACCCCTCCTTTATTAACTTTTTCTTCCTGGGTGTTTGTTTTGTTTTCGCTGTTGTTTGTGAAAATCATAAAATTGCTGACTAGTTAAATGGCTGAGTTTAGTAATGTAACGGATAACAAAGAAGGTACATTGTACAGGACATTTACAAATGGTGCTCATATGGTCATACTCATTGATAGAAAAAGGTAAGTTCGGAAAGTTACTTTAAAACTAAATAGAAAAGGAATAAAAGGCTAACTTCACCACAATATCAATTTGCGACAAAAAAAAGGGTTAACTTAGTTTTAATGAATATTGATCAGTTTGGGTTTTAAAGATAAAAAATTATTAACATTAAAAGAAAACTAATTATTATTAATTATTATTATTATTAATTATTTTAAAGAATCTGCTCTTCTTTTTTTATATAAATGGAAATATTAATATCACATGAAACGAAACTTTTTACGCTTGGTGTTGTTTTTTAGCTAGCTATCGGCTTGGTAAATCCTTGTATAGATACATCTTGTTATAGGTCTTAAGTGTTATAATCCTTTGAAACTCTCTCATAACTCTTACTTACAAAGTTTTGAATATTTTGGGGCATATTAAATTAATAAAAAATTTTTACATTTAAAATTGGTTTCTTAAATGATATTTTTAATACAAATTCAACATTTCAAATCTATTTTAAATTAAAAAATTATTTATAAATATTTTTTATTCCACTTAAAATGTAACAAAAAATATAAATAAAAAGAATGATCTTTTAAATATGTATAACATTATTACATAATCATTAATTCCCTTTCAAATATTCTAAATCATCTTTTCAAACTGCCACCGTGTTTTATTCTCATAGCTAGTAATTATAAAAAAAAACTATCAAAAATCAGAACAAAGAAGTTGTAAAAAACTCGGCGTGTCTTAAATTTTGTGTGTGTATTTGTGTAAGCACACATACATACATATGTGTTTGATAAAGAGTGAATATGTGTAATTAAAAAAATCCTTGGCCTCTAAAAAATGCAGCTACACATGTAACATTTCGTAGAACGATTTAAATACTCAAAAACCTTTCCTGAAAACTACATACATATGTACATGTGTTATTTTAAAATTATTAAATACAAAAGACAAAAATATATCCCACTTGATTATTTACTGTTGGATAAAGGTATTTTTGTTCCTTGTAATTACTAAATTATAAAAAAATTGCCCACCTAAGTCTTAAAATATCATTTCCCTGGCCGTCATCAGCATTGAATTTGTCTAAATTTTTAACGAAAACAGTATAAAACTATTATGCGATATAAGTGTAAAATAAAAAGATATTTTAAGTAATATTTTGTTTTAGTGTAAATATTTTTTATTGTTCTCCAGCAAAACCTAATGTGCGTTATAATTCAAAAATTTCAAAGCATCTTTTATATGCAATATCTACATATTTCAGGAATTTCAACAACAATATTACCAAAATTAAGGCAATCTCGGTTAGTACCTTCTAATGAGCGTTCAAACTTATGTTCGCCACACCCCGGTGTGGCTTTTAAAAAAAGTTTAAAAATATATTTAATATTTTTATTTGCGGTGTTTTAAGTAAATTTTAATATCAACTTCTGATTCATGCTATTTTTTAAAGGTACCGTGAAATAACTCCCAAATGAAATAACTCCCAATGGAAAAAATGAAATAACTCCCAAATGAAATAACTCCCAACGAAAATGAAATAACTCCCAATCGAAAAAAATGAAATAACTCCCAACGGTAAAAATGAAATAACTCCCAATGTTTGGGAGTTATTTCATAAAAGTCACAAAAAAGTGAAATAACTCCCAAATGAAATAACTCCCAACAAAAATGAAATAACCCCCAATTACAAAAAAAATAATTGTTTTATGAAATAAGTCCCAACGGAAATGAAATAACTCCCAACGAAAACGAAATAACTCCCAATTAAAATACATATATATAATGCGAAAACCTTTTGTATCCATAAATTAGATGTTACTAACGTAAAATTATTTTCTAAACAAACAAACCAAATGACTGCCGGCCTCCGTCTGGACGCAGGATAAGTTAACTCTCGTGGATCGAACCGCCGGCTTCGTTACAGCTTTAGGACAGGCGCGTGGACTTGAGGCACCTTTTTGTTTAAATAATTTTTTAATAAAAAGGAGTTATTTAGATAGCCGGCCTTTGGCCGGGCGCAAGGAAAAAAAACTCCAGTGGATTCGATCCGCCGGCTTCGCAGTAGCCTTCGGCCGGGGAATATACTTTAAACTGTAGTACATCGGAAGTATTTGCAGCTTCATTGTCACCTTTTGTATCCATAAATTAGATATCACTAACGTAAAATTATTTTCTAAACAAACAAACCAAATGACTGGCGGCCTCCGTCTGGACGCAGGATAAGTAAACTCTCGTGGATCAAACTGCCAGCTTCGTTAAAGCTTTAGGACAGGCGCGTAGACTTTAAGCACCTTTTTGGTTAAATAATTTTTTTAATAAAAAGGAGTTATTTAGATAGCCGGCCTTCGGCCGGGCGCAATGAAAAAAAACTCCAGTGCATTCGATCCGCCGGCTTCGCAGTAGCCTTCGGCCGGGCAATGGACTTTAAGCTCTACTGCTTTCCATATAAAGCTTCGCCAAATAAAACAAGAATTTTATGACACTTTAGTTATGAAGCTGCAAATACTTCCAATGCACTACAGTGTAAAGTATATTCCCCGGCCACAGGCTACTGCGAAGCCGGCGGATCGAATCCACTAGAGTTTTTTTCCTTGCGCCCGGCCGAAGGCCGGCTATATACCCACGGTTTTAAAACCCCAAAACTTTGAAATAAATGTCACCTTTTATACTAGCGTGATTAAATTTTTTTAAATGCTCTGGTATATACACTTGCTTTTAGTAAAATGAAATAACTCCCAATAAAAATGAAATAACTCCCAACAAAAATGAAATAGCTCCCAATAAAAATGAAATAACTCCCAATAAAAATGAAATAACTCCCAATGATAGAAAATGAAATAACTCCCAACAAAAATGAAATAACTCCCAACACTTTGAAAAAATGAAACTCCCAACAAAATTTCATTGGGGGTTATTTCATTTGGGAGTTATTTCATTATGAAATACCTCCCAATGAAAAATAATGAAATAACTCCCAACGCATTGGGAGTTATTTCATTATGAAATAGGACCTTTCCCACGTTGTCTCTATGAGAACTGCATCGGGTTTCCTTCTCACTTGTTTCCTGTATGTATGTATGTGCGTATGCGACTTCCCTGTAAGGCGACCATCCAGGTGAATGCCAAGATATATCGCCTTAAATCATTAAGGCACTATATGGTTATTAATTCGGATTGGGGAGAACGTTTCTTTGCGTAAAGCAAAAGTTACGTGGGTCCATTTTTGTTCAATAATGTACTATAAAAATGTATGCATTTGTTTAACTAAATTGATTTTATACCCACACCACATGTATGCATACATGCGTGGTAGGCATAAGTATTATACGTTTGTGCAGTTGTTTATACGCCCAAAAGTAATAGTCTGATACCCACCTTAACTAAAAACTATCGATTTAAGCTGTCTGTCCATCCGGCTGGGACACATGCATTCTTGTGTTCAAAGTAGAGGTCAAATTTTTGAAGATATTTTCTTGAAATTTGGCACAGATAAGTTTTGTTGCATACGGCCCAACCCATTGTTATTGGTGATTATCGATCAATTTTTTGACAGCTACCATTCTCAGCATGAGCATTTTGGGCTATAACTGGCTCTAGTATTACTCTTTCTTAACAAAATTTTTAATGTGGGCTTTTTCTGATGCCTTCAAAAACACCATTTCCAATTGTTTTTTAGAACTTTCTAATTAAATTTCAGAAAATTTTAATTCAATTTCAGATATTTCAATTTCAGAAAATTCTATTTCAATTTCAGAAATGTCTATTTGTATTTCAGAATTTTCTATTTGTTTTTTCAGAATTTTCTAATTGCATTTCAGAGTTTTCCATTTGTATTTCAGAAATTTATATTTGTATTTCAGAATTTTCCATTTGTTTTTTCAGAATTTTCTAATTGTATTTCAGAATTTTCCATCTGAATTTGTGAAATTTCTAATTGCATTTCAAATGGAAAATTCTTAAATACAACTAGAAAATTCTGAAATACAAATGGAAAATTTTGAATAGAAATAGAAATTTCTGAAATACAAATGGAAAATTCTGAAGTTCAATTAGAAAATTCTAAAATACAAATAGAAACTCCTGAAATTGAATTAGAAATTTCTGAAATTGAATTAGAATTTTCTGAAATACAATTAGAAAGTTCTAAAATACAATTAGAAATTTCTGAAATACAATAAGAAAGTTCTAAAATACAATTGAAAATGGTGTAGTATCATTTTAGGTTATCTTCTCAAAATTCTGCATGTGTGCTAATCTTTATGCCTTCAACTTAAATACTGAATGTCGTTATGATTAGTCCAAATTTTGTCATATCACTTATACAAATGTCCTCCCGCAATATGCATTTTGGGCTCGAATATTTCGCCGTTTACACCCAGTTTTACGAATATTTATCAACTTATGCTATTAAATGTAAAATAAAGTCCTGTAATGAGCGACTTAAATGTAAGCATGTATCTAATATAAGTTTAACTCCTGGAAACCACATTAAACGTTAATAATTACTTAAAAATTAATAATGCCAGCAAAATATAGTAACACATGCATAAGACTTTTTTTAAACAGAAATTAGTTTACCAAGTTTTGTGAAAAATTTATCGTTCTAACGAAAATAATCTTAACTTTCTTAAACTTTGTGCATACGGTGGTAACTAATATCAAAAAAATTGTGGTGTATAATAAGGTCAGGCGTGACTGACTATAACTTTCTGGCCTGTTTGTTATGAAACTCTTTAAATTATGTGTATTTACTCATATAGATTAACTTAAAACAAACACATACTTTTGTAATATAAATACAAATTTAAAAAAAAAATTTTTTACTTTTATTTGGTATATTGTATTCCTCTACAATTGATACTTTATTATTCACTATATATTTTGGTAATTATTTGAATGAAAGGTGTAAAAAGTACAAACTATATTCGGATAATGCTTTCATTTTCCTTTCCCAAATGATTGCTTAAATATTTAAAACAAACATGGTAACGAAGAATTGTTATTGTTTTGTGATAATGTATTACACTTACTTAATTGAATTCTGGGGCCAAATCGTCGCATTCAATTCGAATCGAAATTTTAAAATTCTTATTAGAATTCCTATACTTAAAGCATTGACAACTCGATTGATCGAGTGAAATTTCGATTCGAATCGAATGCGACGATTTGGCCCCTGTTTTCCTTTTTCATCCCATCTATTTAGCTCTTGCCGAGTGTTAAATAATTGAGCGAATGTAATGTTTTTAATGGAGTCACTCAAATAAGTATAATCACGCAGAGCTTGAGTAAATAGTTCCCAAATTCATAATTCTGTCTTTTTCGCAATTAAAAAATGTTTTCTCATATTTTCATTTACGTTTATTCTATTTGATTTTTTTTTTGTTTTATTGCAAATAACAATTGTTTATCATCATTATTGTTATTAAGTGTGTTTACAATTATATAGATAGAGAGATTGAAGTTTAAACCTATTCTGCAAACATCTTTTACACTTAATATGGATAATTTTACATTCATAACAAATGTTTTTTTAATGTGTTTTCTTGTTCTTGTTTTTCCTTCTTCGACTTTATTTTCGAAAAAGTGGTTGCAGATAAAAAAAAAAGTAATTACCACCACCCGTTCGAAGAATTATTAGAACTAGTTGTAGCTGTCGTTCCATGTCTTACACAATGACCACTGCTATTAAGTTGAGAGCTTTGCTCTTCAGTTGATGGGTTAGAAATTTGTAGGGAGTTCATATTTTGCACAAAACCCTCGAGGGTATTTTCATCTAAAAAGGGCGAAGTACGGTGACTGGCTGAGCCAGTTGGTCCATTCTTAACTAATAAATCGTTAAAATCCATTATTGTATTGTGACTGCTTTCACCCGCTAAACTTGATGCAGTCGTCGGTGGCGTTTGTTCGAAATCGTATTTCATCGAAGTTTCTAACTCGCTTAAATTCAAGTGGATATTATTACTAGGAAAGATGTTAGTGGCATCTGTAAAGGAAAACGAATAACTGTTCATTACTTACTAGATCAAAAATATAAAGATTATCTTAAACTACAAGTTTTTTTTTTAATTTAAAAATTTTCTTCAAATAAAGTAAATTACACTTTAAATTTATGAAACATTTTACGAAAAAAAACTTTTAAAATTTTCGTACATGTTTACCAAAATTAAATTGTGTTACATTTTGATATAAAATACAAATTAATTTTAAAACATTGTTGTGTATAATTTTAGGAAAACAAATATTTTTATTTGTTTTATTCTGGCTCAGGCTCATTCGCAAAATTTCTCTTTTAAATAATAATTTTCAATTGGTGAATTGTGGAAGAGTTTATTATTTGTAGAAAATAGTTTCTCTGACACTAGCCGAGTAGAATGAATCATCCACTATATAAGTTCAGTGCTCCAGTCTGGCACTTAAGGCAGTCGGACTAGTTATATAGTTGCGGGATTCGAAATTGGTTTATAACCCCGAATACTGTTCCCGGATAGGGAGGACTGTAAAGGGTCCGATAAACTGATTGAGAGGTGTGTAGTTTTGGTGTATATGTATATGTATTGACGGTGATAATGACTGCTTTATTTAAAGAGGGAGATACGAAAAGAGAGGAGGCGACAATCTATGTCGACGGTCAGGTCGCGCTCAATGCTCTACAAGGACATAACATCTAGTCTAGACTTGTGGACGACTGTAAACGTGCTGTTATGATGCTAAAATTGCCAATGGGCTTGCAAGAAGGAAGTCACCTTAGAGTAATAAATTAGGACGTAAGCAGGTAAAACTTACATTAGATTTTTATTGCGGTTTGATAGAGACGTGGGTCTTAAATTAGGTAGAGCCCGCCCAGCGAAACAGGGCTGATTGCAAGATCTCCAGGCTTGTGTAGGCCGGATAGAATATAAAAGGGGCCAACTTGCTTCGCAATCAGAATAAGAAGGATCTTAAAGGCAAAATTTTAATTCTCGTGGATATTACGAGGAACACTTTAGAGTTCTGCAGATTGCACGAAGATGAGTTAAAACTATACTCAAACAATTTCGCCGTAATATGACGTTAAAAATAAAAGTAATTATTCTCTTTGTAGTGCAAGGTAGCTCTAAACGCATTTCGTTGCTTATTTAATCAAAGCCAGGAGCTTTTTGAGCATTTAAATTATCGATAGCTTTTACGGCATCTAGAAATCGGAAACGCGTTTCAATAGTACGTCTAGCAACAATAAGCGGTAATTCACTCACGTCAGTACTTGTCCCTTAAATGACTTGCGAGTATATTGCATTTTTCTTCGTCAATTCTTGCCCAGAACCCTTTTAGATAACGCAGTGGTGGGTTTGCGATAACAAGTCTTCTAAGCCGTTTGGCTGATCGCCATTAAAAATAGTTCGTCTGAGAAATCAATCGAGTCAAGTCCTTTCAAGTGTTCCTTTAGTAATTCAATTCTGTGTACCTCCAGGAAGTTTTGTAATAGGTTTGCACATTCTTTTAACTTATTTTTAAGTTAGGCTGATCTCTGCTTTTGCCATTCTCTTTGAGATCTCCTTTTTTCAGATAAAAGCTCTTTTATATCGGCAAACGTAGGAGAAGCTTGATATCAAGTAACTCAACTTTGGACACTGACCTCCCCGTGGTGTCACCTGGAGTAGCTGCCTTTAATACCCATTAAAGGTAGTGAGCTTAAAAGTGCCGCGCGTTCACCCATAAGAACGATCAAATTTGCTTAAGGCGTCGGGTTAGTAAAAAACGAAGAAAAAGATAAACGGGCCCTTTAAATGTTTATGACCCCCGCAAATGTTTTAAGGACCATGATTTACAAATTTGCACCTTGAATTTTAGAACCCTATATACAGAACGTGCAGTGTACGCACTGGCGAATGTACTTGAAAATTACAAGGCCGATGGAATGGTAAAGGCGTCACAACTACACCAAAAGGGGACGCGCTGTATTACAGCTGCCATGAAACAAGACATGAGTTTGGTTGTGGATTCGAGGTTAGCCGGAGACTCAAATATCTTGTCCTAAGATTTACTCCGGTGGATGAGAGGCTAGCCACGATTCGTAGAAAAGCCAAATTCTTCAACACCAGTCTTATCTGTGCCCATCTCCCGACTGAAGATAAGGACGAACAGACCAAAGATATATTTTACGAGCGTCTAGGAAAATCATATGGCCGCTGCCCCGAACATAATATTAAAGTCGTCCTAGGAAATTTTAACGCCTAAATTGGAAGGGAAAATATGTTTGGTCCAACAGTCGTAAAATTAGCCCTCACGAGGAAACATCCGATAACGGAATGAGGCTAGTAGACTTCGCCGTCTGAATGTGGCGAGAAACGTACGATCTGACATAGCACGGAAGCTCCACGTCGGAAAGCTGCAGACACAACAAACAGCAACGTCTTACTCCGCTCAATTGACCCGATTGCTTAAAGAAAACGCTGTTTGTCTCGACTACGTTGCTTACGTTGAATATCGCGAAAACATTGAAAAAGTCGAAAAAGAATCAGCCAAAGTAGGTCTGGCAGTAAATGCAGATAAAACTAAGTTGATGGTATCAATGCACAAGACGTCCGGTAAACTTGGGCAGACAGTGGAAGTTGAAAACTGCAGCTTTAAAGTAGTCAACGATTTATCTACCTCGGAACCGCAATTAACAAAACAAACAACATCAGATTTAAGATAAAAAAAAGAACAATTTTTGATAATAGATGCTACTTTAGGCTTAGTAAACAGTTTAAAAGTAAAGCCATCGTCCGACAAAGAAAAATCACCCTCTACAAGACACTAATACTACCTGTGCTTATTTATGGTTCTGTAGCATGGGTACTTGCGATAGCAGATGAGGCAATGCTTGGAGTTTTCGAGAGGAAGATTTAGCGGAAAATCTATGGGTCAATCTGCGTTGACGGAGAATACCGGTGTCGTATGAACCGTGAGCTGTTTGCCGACATTGGCATAGTTACACGTATCAAAGTTCAACGTTTACGTTGGCTAGGTCATGTTTTGAGAATGAATATAAATACCCCGGCTAGGAAGTCATTTGATTGCGAACCTGGTGATGGATCACGCAAAAGAGGAATACCGCAACTACTATGGAAAAATCAAGTGGAGGAAGACATCTCGAAACTTGGTGTCAAAAATTAGAAAAGTATTCCAGAAGATCGAAACGCCTAGAACAAACGTTCTATAATAGCCATCTAAGTAAGTTCATCGGCAGAAAAATTCTGTTGTATTAAGTCTGACGGTAGGTAGAAGAAGCATGTTCAGCGGCTTTTCAATGTTTTCATTGAGGTTACTAAGATAATCATTGATATCTTCGGGAGTTTTCAGCGGTAGGTTTTTCGAACAGTGAGTGCTTATATATTTTTTTTATTTTAACCAAATTACTCTTTTAAAAAAATCACTAGTTGCGATTTGATGAGGACTGCAAATAGTGATTATTGTGGAGGCTTGAGCTCCAAAAACTTCCAGAGATATACCTTTTGCTACGCCAAAGCCGATAACGTCTGGAACTTTATTGTGATCAGTTGGCCAATAGGTTGGTTGTACAGTTTAAATAACATTTAATCCCATTTCTGACACGGAATAATACAAAACCCTACCTCTAGGGCTAATTAGGAGGGAGCCCTAGTATGTGAGCTTAGCGTTACAGTTTTAGCAGCTATGAAGCAGGGGCCTAAAGATTTATAAGAACTGTTGTACTGATCCTTCGTTATGAAGAATCTGGCTGGACAATAAACCGACAAAACAACTAAGTTTTGGAAAAATTCATCAATGCAGACGTTTATTGCTTGGATATAAACCATAAATGGAGTGGGTTTAATTTCTCTTTAATTTAACACCTCTTGATACTCACACTTCACTCGGAATAACAGTTAATTTATATTACAGCGTTTACCTAAAAGCCTTTTCTAAAAAACTGCTCTTAGTCTCTTCCAAACCAACGTAGAATTCAATACCCTTAATAAAGACTCGAACCCGTTTTTTGTTTTTAAGCTGGTACGTATAAAAATTTTGGGGAGTTTTGCAAGTTCCGAAACTGTTTTTCGGTAAGCGCTCTAATGGTTCACTTGAAATTTGTTCTCATAAATTTTACCACGTTAAATGTTTGACACGTAAAAATTATGTTATTCAATTAAACCGACTAAAAACTTAATAAGATCGTTAGTTTTTTCTCTCGAATAAATTGGAGGTGGCTTAAGTTTTTTCTCGGTAGCGGGTGCATCATTTTCTTTTTGGAGTATAGAAAAATTATTACGCGATTAGATTGACATTTCTTCAGCCTTGGAAATTTCTGCAGGTTAGGTAACCTATGCCGATTTTAAGCTTTTGTCGCTTTTAAGAACTGTTTTATAATAATGATCCATTCCTACTTGGCTTTGAGGTTTTCCTCAGAAGCAGCTGTAGAAATTTGATGTGGCTTTAGCAACTGAAGATACAACTTCAGAATTTGATAATAAAAAACCGCAAAGAGAAAGGTACCTCTGTATTTTTTTATATAATTTTTACATAAAGGTTGGTTTGTGATTGTCCCCTGTTCGACAGACTTATTTGGTGCACTTGCACTTAAATTATTTGTGATTATTTTTGGCTTTTTAATAAAATTGTTTTTATAATATTCTGGGTCTCTAATATTCTAGTTGCTTACACAATGTAATCATTTCGGATATTAGGTCTACTATCGCTACAGTTATTCTCACTTACCCACTTATCGTCCGTACAACACAATATGGAAAACCTTAAATAACCAATTTTTTATGACAAAATCCATGCAAAAAAAATCTTTCGCCTCTAATCTGTGCAACTTAACCTAAAAGCACTATACTCGGTCGTGCCGAGAAACGGCAATAAAATCTCATTACTTTTTATATAATAGAAGTTGTGTTCCAAGTGCTTAACGAAATAGTCCGAACTTGCACAAAGTTACCCAAAAGCGTTCCAGGTAACAATTTTTGTGCAAAAAAAGAGATCGTATGAAAGTTTAATTATTTTTCATTTCCTGTAAAAATTTACCCGAACTTTTTTTTTGGGTAAGTTCGGACAGGAAGTTTTAAATCAGCTGATTTTTGTTTACTTCTAAAATTTAAAAACTAGTTGGTCATTTTGCAAAAGAAATTAAGTTTAATATTAATATATTTCTAAAAAAATAATTTTTACGTTAAAATGTGCATTAAATTGACAAATATGTGTCCCTTTCTTTTTTATATATAGCTTAAGCAGAATTTTTATTTGCTTTTCAGCTATTGCCAATGATGTCAATGTTGTGTTTTGTAAAATGTTATGCGTTTCAAGCGACTAAAATTACTAAAATAGATTTTTAGTTCAAATGTTAGCTGCATTAATGTTTCAAAATACACCAAATTTGGTTTTTTGTGTTCTAGGTAATTTGGGTAACTTTGGAAAATTTAGAGAGCAATTTTCTTCTTATTCTCATTTGTCCGAACAAGAACGAAATCTTCAGTTTTCGTTTTAATATCAGCACCAAATCAGCACTATTATGAAATCCTTTTGAAACTGATGAGAATTTGGCAACTGTCAGGGTACACTCACTTATACAGGTAATATCAGAGCCCAGCTGATTATAATAAAATTGGCATTCACTTTTACAAATATTTAGTTTTGAATGAAATTTTTTTAACATTTCCACGTTCAAACACAAAAAGGAAATGCAGAGGGCTAATTTTTTTTAATTTGCCTTGATATTACCTGGTTTAGTGTACCCTGGCAGCTGTTATAGTTTCCAAGGTGTAGCATTGCCAAGTAATCATAAAAATCGTTCTTTTGTATACATTGTTACACTTAAGGAGCATTCCATGAAAAAACGGAAATCTGAACAATATTACAAACATTGACTTTTTTTATATTTTTGCATCTACATAGAGAGATTAAGTTCTCATCTCAAAAAATTGACATTCATCGTGACGAGTAGATCACTATTTTCATAAATACCGTTATTTGTTTGAGAGTATAAAGAATCTAGCCTTTTCTTTTTCATTGTACACCATTTTTTGAGAGGTCGCTGCTAATATTGTTTTTCACATAAGAACTAATATTCTTTTCTGCGTTCAAGGGCGTGGTGAGCGGTATTAAACCGTATAATATTTATTGCTGTAAAGTGCTTTGTTCCCGAGAAAATAATTACAATGCAAAGGTAAATTTCTATGTCCCACACGTGACGCCGTTTTCCTTTTTTTATTAATAACTGTAAGGCAAGTCAACTAAACAAATTGATTTTTGTTGTTTACAGCTAACTTTTGGTGGTCTAAAAGCTGACAAAAAAAATTTGCACTTAAACACTTAGCAAATAGTTTTTCTTTCGTGATAAAAAGTGTCCCACACGTGACGCCAAGAATTAACATATCTGAAATCTTTCAATCTTTCTGCCATCTACAAACTATATTTGTAATTTACTGCACTACATTTGTGGCTTATCCAAATATGACTAAAATACAACCTTCCACCAGTACTGAACATATCCGGAAACTTCGCGGAAAGCGTAAGAAAGATGATCCAACCTTTAGCCCTAGCTGATGGAGAAGAATACGTGAGCTTTATAAGCAAAAAAGAGAAAGTATTTCAGAAATCGATTTAAAAACTTTGCAAGTTAAGGAAAAATATAAAAAAAGCCTGCAAAGGGCCTAATAAAGAAATCGATGTCAAAATATTGACGGACCTTCTGTAAGTACCAAAACCTTTTTAAAAGTCCAAACAAACTTTATCGAAAGCTATTCAAAAGGCTTTAACAACCAAATAAGCGCTTAAATTGAATATCGCTCCAGTCGAAAGTTCAAGCTTGGACATGTCAAATGTCAACTCGTAATACGAGGATGTGAAAGCCTTTTATTACCGTCCAGATATAGTATAAACCTGTCCAGGCGCAAATGCTTTGGTTGCGGTTTGGGGAAATGGAATTAAAGAAAGGCGTTGGAAGAATTATTTAACTATGTATCTACGGGAAGCTTTCTGCATTTTTACGGAATTTAATCCTAATATAGAAATAAAATTTTAAAAACTTTGTAGTCTTAGACCTTAAGATGTGCTTCCAATAAAAAACACTGCTTCAGATCAGTGCAAATTTATAACACATGAAGACAAACAAAATTATTGTAACGACTGGTTGCTGAAAAATTTATGTGATCTTTATTTAGATTTTAAGTGCTGGAAAAATTAATGTGACTTTTTTCTGATAATAAAAAACTATAACTGTCCATAGACTTAAGCATAAGTCTGCATATGGAAAGAAGGGGAAAAATTCAGATAATAAATCACGTTTGACAACCCATTAAACAAGTTAAGTTGAACTGAAAGACAAACTGAATTCAGTTCATATTGTGATGAAACATGTTAATTTAAAAAAAATCCAAGTAGATGAATTTCAAAAAGACCAATTTAATGAAGGTGTACGTATCCTTCAAATTGATTTTGCAATGCCTTTCGCTTGTGAATACCAGAATGAAGTTCAAAGCGCACTATGGTCGCGAACGAGTGTCCTGTTGTTTAAGCTGCAACTTTTTACAAAGTAAATTTTCAAGCATAGAGTAAGTGCGGGTAATGTGGTATACCTATATGTTTTTTAGTTTGCCACACTTTTAATTTCGTGACGATTTTACTCATATATCGACTTTTGCTGATGATACCGCCTTTCTCAGTATTCATAAAGACCCTAAAGAGGCCTCGAAACAACTGCAGCATCACGTATCCCAAGTAGAAAAATGGGCAAAATTATGGGGTATTAAAATAAACGAACAAAAATGCACCCACGTTACATTTACGTTACGCAAGGAAACGTGTCCCCCAATTTTTATTAACAACCATACGGTGCATCAACGCATTGAAACAAAATATCTTGGCATTCACTTAGATCGCCGCCTCACATGGAAGCTCCACATAGATGAAAAGTTGTCACAATTAAAACTTAAAACGGCCCAAATCCATTGGCTAATTGGTAGAAACTCTGTGTTACGTCTTGATTGTAAACTTCTGCTCTGCAACTCAATTTTGAAACCAATTTGGTGCTACGGGATACAACTATGGGGCACTGCTTCCGCCTTTAACATAGAAAAGATTCAACGCCGTCAAAACAAAATTCTAAGAATAATAACTGGTGCTCCTTGGTATGTTAAGAGCAGCAACATCCAAGGAACTAGAAGTTCCACAAGTAAAATGCGAAATCCTTAACTATGTGGACAAGTTCTTTAATAAGCTGGAAAATCATCCCAATCCGCTAGCTCGAAACATTTTGCAACATAGCGGACACGCCGTTTAAGAAAAAAAACTTGTATTTTTCCACCAGCAAAAAAAGTCGATCACACACCAAAACGATTTCTTGCAACTGACTCCCAAAATTACTTGCAAATATTAATTAAAGTATTGCTTTAATAATTTTCTGAGAGCAGCAATATATTTAGCCTGTTTTTGTTATTTTTATATTATTAGCTTAAGAAAAAAAACTTACAATACCACAATACCAGTCTATACAACGTTACCCGCACTTACTCCACCTTATGTGCTCGGATGCGAATTTCAAAGACAAAAATGAATTTTTTTATTTTTTAAATAAGCTTTTCGATTTAGTAAATATGAAAAATGAAGATTTACCTTTAGTGGAAATGGTTTGGAGCAATGGCTCGACATCAGAATTGAAAACCCGCTATATGGTAAAATTAATATCAATGCTGAGCGCAAAGTACGCAAAGCCATTTTTTGCAAATATTTTGCTACAACTAATGGAAAGGGTATAATAGATGGAATCGGCGAAAATATAAGGAGATTGGTATGAGAGAAAATGATAAGCCAAAGCAAACATTTTGTCATTTAGTCAGCTAATTTTTTTGCTTATTTGGCTTCTTAATTAGTTTCAAAAATCCAGGTAATTTATGTGCTATCCTCAAAAATCTGAGAAAAAATTTAATCTGAATCACCATGCAATTAGAGAAATTTCAAACTTTTATTTCATCAAGGCCAATCAAAATATTGTGGACTGCAAAGTTATAGCTTATCTGTAGACAAAACTGCAATTAACTTTTGATTTTTGCGTATTTTATAAAAATAATTTCAACTGTGTCCCTTACGTGACGCCATTTGTCCCTTACGTGACGAAATAAAAAAGTTAATTTTTACCTATAAATATTTTTTTTATTAAAAATTTATTACCATCATAAGAAAGCGTGGTTGTTAGTTGTAATTTCTTTCTTAGACATCTTTTCTCTATGTGCAACTGATTCGCTGAAATTTGGATTTAAACACTACAACTTTGAATGTTGGTTGACTCAGGCTGTCCCACACGTGACGAAGTTTGTTTAATTTTTTCTTTAATATTTTCTGAATTATTAAAAACAAGTTCGATGTAAGATTGAAGACTACCACGCAGTTTAATCAATAAAAGAAAAAAAATTGAATTCTGAATCACCAATTAGAAGTTGTATGTAAAATAAGTGCTAAAAAATAGTTGAATTTGTCCAACACGTGACGGTGGAATGCCCCTTAAATAGAAACCAATAGCTGTTACAGTTTCCGATTTACGTATGTGGTATTGAAAACTATCATTACTCGATACTCGGTACCCACTACTCAATACTTTGTCAGCACTGATGAATATCAAAGAAAAAACAAACGGAATGACACTATTTAAAGGTATAAAAAGTAACAAAAAGGTAAAGAATTATGTCATATAAAAGTAGTTTGCTTTTCCTTTATTTATCCCACATGTTCTTATTGTCCTGTTGTGCACTTACCATTATTATAATCATTTAATGTATCACGATAATTGCCTCTAAAGCTAATTTGATTTGCTTGTCCAGCTGAAGGTTCATACAAATTAGTCGATGACGGCCTGTTGCCATATACCGGAGTTATTTCAACGCGATGAGCCTGCGGTGATTTAGCATTTCGTGCAAAGTTTGAGTCATTAACATTATGGATAGACACCTGGAAAAAAAACAAAATAACAAAAAAGAAAAGCGTTTAAAAAACATTTTTGTGATCTTAATCTGGGATTTATATATAGACATATGTATGTTTGTTAAATGAAAGTGTACTTTGAACTTAAAATCTTACTTCGTTATTAAGATTTTGTCCCGGTATTAAGTTCTTTAAGAAGGAAGCATCATCATAACGTATAACACCGGTGTTCGGTATACCTTCTAGGTATGAATTATACCCAGTAAGAGAAGGTGGAGGGGAATCGTCACCACAGCTATGATGCATTTGGGCACAAGTAGCTGCAGTATTACTGCTGCCGCCGCTACTGCCAGTAAAAACGTCAAATCCATTATAATACTTAGATTGTTTATATTTTTCCTGTAATGATAAGTCCGATAAAGGAAGAGCACCACCGCTACCGCCACCACCTGTGTTAGCGCCACTTTCAGCAACGGCACCCAAAAATGATGTATTGCCACCTACTGTTATTAAAATAAATTTTATTATAAACAAAAACACTTTACTCAAAACAAATAAATATATGCGTACAATTATCGCTTTTATCTGAAATATAATTCGACCATTGCTGCTCTACTTTAGTCTTTTGTTTTTGTTGCTGAGCATTTTTAATTTCACTGCCAATTGCAGAAATAGGACGCTGTTGTGGTGTAGGACGTTGAATAACGGCCGCATCGCCGATTAAACCGCCCACACTGTTACCTTGAGCACCCAATTCTTCTCCACTAATACTCGTACAACTAATACTTATATTGTTGTGGGGTGTACTATTTGTTTGTACCGTGTCAGATGAGAAATAGGAAAACGAAGACAATGGGGGGTTATTAGCACTTGTTGTAGATGATATGCTTCTGTTATCATCATCATTATGATTTTTTTGTTGCTGTTGCCGAGTGGCTCTTGCTGCCTCAGCAGCTGCTTCTTGGGGAGTATAGTAATTAACATTCCCACCGAATTGACGATAATCACCCATTGCCAAGCCACTAGTAACAGCCTGGTGTAACGCTGGATTTCGTATAGTGTACATGCCATTTTCATTTTTAATGATGGCAGCTGGTTGATCAACTGGCAAAGGTGCAGGCATGGGGAAACTATCTACCGGACGACCTATAAATAACAAATGTATTTAACCTCTTATCAAATAAATGTTGTATACAAATGTATGTAAATACCTGGTATTATGACCGGTTGTTGCTGTTGTTGCTGTTGTTGCAGCATAGGAACTGGAGCTGCTAAAGGACTACCATGAAACATAGGATTTCTCAGAGTTATCATTTTAGGTTGTCCACTAACCGTGGCATCATTATCCGATTGATTAAAACGTTCAGCATTAACCATTTTTGTACATGTTGACACATTGTTATTGGCTTTAGATTTGTTGCGTTTTTTCTTATTTTTCGACTGTTTGTTGCTGCAATTACTTGACACGTTAGTGTTGCTGCTCACATTCGCACTTTTTGGAGGGTTGGCTTCTACCATAATTATACCAGTTTGTGGATCAATGCTTGCTGCGGTGTTGGCATTTATGTAAGTTGACCCATAATAACTAGACATGGGATGAACTACAGGTGGAGCAATTATAGTAGCACCATTTGGAGCATGATGGAATGCCTGTGGATTATGTTGTTGTTGTTGGAGCGGTTTTGCTAATTTCTTAATGGATTCCGATTTTTGTCGGAGTTGTTCACTTTTAATCGGATCCACTTTGGTTAGAGTTATGCCAGGCGGCAAAGACAGATTTTCAACTTGTACGCCACGATTTAATTGATCCATTATGCTGACATTTGCTGAATTGATATGTTGTTGACGTTGTTGAGCTGTCGCTGTGGCATTTGTTAATTGAACTTGATGGCCACTCAAACGTAAAGCTTGCATTTGTTCGGCTAATGTTTGGTACAAACTATTTGGAAAGACATTATGAGGACCTATTTGTTGTTGTTGTGGTTGTTGTTGTGGTTGTTGTGTTTGCAATGATGAGGCTGACGTTAAGTTGACTTCATTAGCATTAAAGTAGCCCATATGATTGGGTATACCCGACGATGAACAGCAAGCATTTTGATGAGGTTGAGCATGTGTTTGTAATTTTTGTTGATATTTCTTATTACGTTGGGATCTTTTGTTGCTTGTAGACTTATTTTCTATATTATTGCGGTTATTACCATCAGCAACAGTGGTTGGTGTTGAATGTTGAGTTGTGGGTTGCTGTTGGCTTTGATCCACATTATTGTTGCGATTATTTTTGCTAGTGTTTCGAGAGCTTGTAGTCGGACAGCTGGCTTGCTGGTTACGCAAACGAGAAGATGTGTTGTTTGATTGCTTTTTTATGGTTTTTATTTGACAACTGTTAATATCTACTTGACTATTATCATTTTTTCCCTTTCCAATATTAGAACTACCGGCTGTTTGATTTAGCTGACGTGCTTGATTGTTTGTTTGCTGTCCTCCGAAAGAATTTTTTTGTTTTTTAGTCGTATGCTGCTGGTCAAGTTGGTTGTCTTGTTGTTGATGTTTTAGAATCTTGTTGCTTTTAGAGGACTTATTAGTTGAAGTTTTACTATCTGCAAGCGCAGGCATTGTGGGTTGTGGTGATTTACTCTCTTTTATATCGATTTCAGTTTTCTTTCTTTGACTTTGTGTGTTCGATTTAGTATTAATGCTGGATTTATGCTGCCTTGATGTTTGTGATGTCGTTTTTTGCTCTAATGTTGCTGCTGTTTCTGCTATTGCTGTTTGCTTTGTTTTGACTTCAATTTCTTGTTCACTATAATTATTTTCGTCTTCTTCGACAGAAGAATATTCAGTCTCAGAATCTTGCATGTGCAGCGATTTAAATGGGTTGTTATCAAATTGCCCGCTATCTACTAATTTGGTGCGACGTTTTTTTGGCTCTTCAATAATTGTTGGGGGATTTATTACTTTTTTTACTTCCGTTTCGTTTCTGCAAACAGGAGGCGATTTTGTCTTTTGGTCTGTTTTTAATTTTTGCACTAATTTCTTTTGTTTATTTAGAGATGAAGTCGGCTTGGACGACTTATTTACCTGCAACTGTGATTGGGGGTGCAAAGGTGTAGGGGCAATTGGATTTTTTATGGTTTTCAGTTCTTGACTCTCTTCATTTTCAGTATCTGAGGATGTCGATGAGGAAATTGGCAGCATTCTAGTTGGCTTTTTATTTTGTTTTTGTTGCTGCTGCGGTTGCTGTTTTAACTGGCCAGTTGTAGTCTTGTTTTTATACTTATTATCAACTTTTTGTTCTTTTTCTGTGCTTACGGAATTGTCTCTTGTATTCATTTGAGAACTTGTTGAATTATTTGATGACATTGACGTAGCTGCTGAGCATGAGGTCGTAGTAGAATCAGAACGTTGTTGTTTTCTTAAGTTCTTAATGGCCGCCATTTGTGGCAGTTTTGGAGCTTTATTACTTTCGTTTGTTGTTAAATTCGAGTTTGGTAGTTTATGTTTACTTTTGCTACTGTTTGATATATCTTTATTAGGAATTGGTATTGACGTTTGCTGTTGAGTATGCCCATTTTTCTTTTTCTTCTTTAGTTGCTGCTTTTGTTGCTGTTGCTGCAACTTTTGAGCTTCTAACTGCTTTTGCATCTGCTCTTCCAATTGTTTTAATCTTTGCTCCTCCTCTTCCTCCAAACGCTTACGCTCAGCTTCCTCAGCAGCTTCTTTTTCGGCCTGTATTTTAGCAAGACGTTTCCTTTCCTTTTTTAGCTGAGTTTTGGAAAGTGCTGATGGAGGAGGTGGTGGAATAGACAGCAATTGTTCTGCTGTTAATTTTGCAACATGACTTGCAGATTGCGGCGGCAGAAGTGATGACTGTGATGGTTGTTGGTGCAATGGAGTTGTGTGCGGAATGGTAAGTGGAGTTGTGCCAGTCTGCATAAGTTGTCCATTTATAAATGTGTATAATAGTTTATCTTTATCTGGTGAGGGGCCCTTAGCCGTAACGGTAACTTGGGGCTCTGGAACATTTGGCAAATTTACTCGTCTAATTGTTACTATTCTTTTGGATGGATCTGTGGTATTGTTGCTGGCTACATTAGCAGCCATTGCCGCTACAACATCAGGTGAAAGTTTCCGTTGTTGCGGCTGAACTGAGGGTATAGCTGGAATAGGAGGTGGTGGAGCATAGCATATGGGTGTAGCACGCATTAAACCAAACGGAGCTGGTGCAGCTGGACTGGAAAAGCCCAGATTGTACGGAAAGTGATTGGCATGAGCATAAGGCATGCTGTATGATTCAGGCACCATATTCAAGTTGTTAGAAAGTGCTAGAGTAAACGGCGAGGACGCAGGATTTGTCGAAGTATCGACATTATTATCTTTCGCAGAGTGATGCAGTAAATTTCGAACTTTTACTGTCGTATCGTTTTCCTTGATGTTATCGTTACCAACTTCCAGTTCTCGTACCTTCTCCAGTTGTTGCTCTTTAGTAGGTAAATAGGAAAATTTAAATTCTGTATTAGTTTGTTTAACCGTAGCAATAAGTTCTAAAATGGCAGTTTCAACTTTAGCTTTGGCACGTTGTAGATTTTTTATATTAAACTCCAATTCACTGATTCTCTTCTTGTCTTTCTTTTTGCTTGCTTTTAACGATTTTACATTAAGCTTTTCGCTAAACTCTTTAAAGTATATGTTGTGAAACTGTGCCCTTAGATCCTGCAGTTCGGCTATACGTTTTTCTTCCTCTTTGCGCTGCTTCTGTTTTGCTTTCTTTGCTGCTTTTTTAGGGTTAAGAGTTTGTGGCTGTGTCTTCTTTTTGCCAGCACCTGTGTTGGGGCCTTCAATAAAACTGAGAGTCTCTTTAATCCACTTTCGTTTTGCTTGTTCTTTGGAATAGCTATCGATAATCTCACAAATTTCACTGACGAAATCTAAATTGTTGGCGGCTTTTAAGGACGAAACTGGTGTAGTTGCATTATTATCTTTACTTTTAGTGCCCTGACTGGAAGTTGAAGCATCGCGTGTCGAGTTATTGCTTAAATTTGATTTTTTGTTTGGTGGTTCTAATGAGGAAGAAGGCAATGACAGCGACTGATTGTTTTCTTGTGGTTGTTGTTTTTTTATTTTGTGCTGTAAAGCCGGTGAAGTTATTTGCTCTCGCACTTGCGGCAGCATTTTTTCGTGGTTTTTTTGTAATTTTTTGCTGCTACTGTTGTTTTTAAATTCGCCTTTTTGATTTGTTTTTAAATTTTGCAAACATTCGCATAAATTTTGCAAGTTATCATTGCGTTTAGCTTCTGTGTAAATATGATCAAATGTCGAAACAATGTCATGGATGTCCCAAAAATCGGGCTGTGGTAAATACTGTTGAAATAGTTTTAACTCTAGTGGATTCAAAACATTTTCCATCTGGCTTTGTACTTCTGCATAGGATGAGGGCGCAGCAGTTGTAGTCAATGGCAATGAAGCTGGCAAAGTTTCTGGTAATTGCAACGATTTTGAATTCTTTCTTGCACTAACGATTTGAGACAACTTTTTTCGCAGTCTATCTCTAGTTTCGTTCATTCGAACATGATTACAATCCTTAATGAAAAACGATTATACAAATTAAATAAAGTATTTTCGCAAAATCTTTCTTAGGCATTTTAAAAATAATATTATGCTCTTCACCCTCCAAAAATTAGCATTTGACTAACAAGTGTTCTAAGAAATAAATAAAAAAAATACCTTTTTTAAACGTTTTTTATTTGAGTGATTTTCCTTGCAATGATCTCCCATATCGCAATGATCCATACAACCTTAAATTAAAAAATTTATATATATTTTATTCCTTTTTAATAGTCATTATTTAAGGAAGGTCTATTGATTTACGGCATACATTTCTTTGTCTTATCCTTTATAGAAGACTTTTTAGGTTGAGCCTCAACTGTTTCCAAGGAAGTATTATCTGAGATTTGATGTTGGTCCTCAACTTCAGTTGGACTGATAATTGGCGGTGGTATATTATCACATTGAAACGGCATACTAAAACAAATATATTGAAATCAAAATGATAGTTGAACAGAATAAATTAATACAAACTTTGAGTAATCTGATATTTTTAAAATATCATTTAACTTCTTTTGTAATTCGGAACTTTTGACATTAACACCAACTTCATAACTAAAGAGAGAACAAAAATATTTCAATTTAAAAAAAAAAAAACAATAAAATGGTTTTAATATTTTAACATACTTGGATTCAACATCGTTAATATATGGTGATAAACTGAAATTGAAAAAGTATTCACATAATTCATATGTATGTCTCTTTATATTGTATACATAATAAGTATGTATGTATGTATGCATGTGTACATGGATCTATGCACTTACCTCTTGATTTTATCGAGAAACTCTAAAAACAGTGTATCATCCTTATTTCCCATGATTTTTTCAATGTTGACTTTAATATCATTATCGGTCAGTTCTAAAACGTCTAAATAGGAAGATCTGTCTCTTACTTTGTTATCAACATCATCATCGTCATAGTCTTCTTCTATACTATGAGTAGCTACACAGTTATCATTATCACTATCTTTGTCATCAGCATCATCATAATCAATAAAATAAGTGGCAAATATGGAGATTATGAAAATCCAATATATTTTTACAACTAAATCGTGTATATCTACTAAATCAAGTCCATTATTAGAAGCCACTAATTTGCGATTATACAACATGATGTTGGGTAAAATCGAGCGCAGTTCTTCGCGGCCCATCGACATGGGCTGGTAGTAATGTATAAGATCATGCGAAATCGATGGAGATATTTTGTTTGATAAAATTTTATGTGCTAAAAGACATGCAGGAAGTTTGCAATGACGACAAAAGTATTTTTCTTTAATTGTAGCATAATGATAACGTTTACGATCTGAAAATAGATCATATATTTACTTACATATATGAATATTCTTTTCTGTTAAAACTTATGTTAAAAACCAACGAATTTTTATTCAAACATTATTTTTTTAAACAAATATTATAAATTTAAAGCCTGATAAAGAAAATAAAATTGTCTTAAAACAAATAGTTCAACTAATAAAATAAACGAAAACACATTATAAATTTTATTTTAGCGTATTTTTATAAACAAGTTTAATCTAAATTTCCCAAGTTAGCCTAATAATCGGTAGTCTCGTTTGGTGGAGGACCCAGGAGAGGGACGACATAAGGAAGCTCTTGTCAGAGCTTCGGAGATGTTTTGTACTAGACATTACAGGGGCAAGGAAAGGAGTAGTAAACCACAGGCAGCTCTGGATATCGTTCTGCATGCTCTTCTTATTGAGGATTTCGTGGTTCGAATGACAAGGATCTTGTTCAGGCTAAGTGAATTGGGTATGCTTAGGGCAGGGTCAGAGGGACACTCCTACGGCAGTCGGCTTCGACTGACTATATAGTGATGAAATTTTACTTTGAGATCTCACCTCAGGCAGTGTTTTTGGATAGGGAGGCATGTAAGGGATCCGAGAGGCTGTATGAGGTGTGTGCAGTCTTCACTGATGGATCGAAGATGGAGTGGGCACCGGGGCTGGTGTTTATGAATGGATATGGAAGAAGGGATGTCATACCGACTTTCGGACGAGTGCAGCGTTTTCCAGGCTTAAATTCTGGCGGTGACAAGGGTCGCGGAATTGATAACGGAGAACACGGGGGAACTGGGGACGTGGCAATCTACGTCGGTAGTCAGGGTGCGCTCAGTGCTTTAAAGGGACATTATCTCTGGTTTAGACTTTAGACGTGCTCTCAGGGCGATCTTGGCAATACGCAGAGTAAGGCTCTGCTGGGTGTGAAGTCGTTGGGATGTTGCCGGTAATGAGATTGATAATAAATTCGCGTGGAAGGGATTGGCCCGGGATATTGGGGTGTTGTGAGCCGATAGGGTCCCCAATGAGACTTGAGTCATAGACAAAGTGGACCAAACCTGGAGGGACAGGGCTGATTGCGGGATCCCCACACTTTTGTAGCCCAGGCTGGACCCTTCTTTTTATTGTTCTATCCACAAATTTCTTGTCCTCCTTATTGAAGGGATTTACAAGGGGCCTACAGAGGCCCCTGGGTGGAGATTAGCATTCGTCACAACCCTTCGGAACCTAATCTAATGGGTTAATCAATTAGTAACTCTATTTTTTAAGGCAGGAAAGTTAATTTTCTTCACACATTTATATTGTTTATTTATTTTTATTTATTATATTGTTTAAAGAAATATATTTATAAGTTATAAACAAAACAAAATGCCAAATTTAAAATTATTCAAGGAATGCACTTACCATTTAAATGATTAAATACTGCCCATGAAATGTGGTAACTACGATTCGTTATTATTGATGATTCGGGACTTGTATCATTATCATTAGTACTTATTATTTCACCAACAGAGGTTAAGGGAGAGTATAACTCTTGGTCCGCTGCAGTATGTTTAGGTTTGGTGACATTGGTGTTGTTGTCGCCGTTGGCCTTAGTGGTATTTGAAGCCAAATTTTGAAAATCATCATTAGCACAAACATTCATTATTTTGGATTCATAAAAGTTAGCATCTTTCTCGACAATTTCATGTGCCAAACATTTGGAACATTTACCGTTTGTATTGCGCCTAGGTGGTAAAGGGCCACCAGCTATAGAGCAAGTTATGCATTTGCAGGAACTGTTAATTAAAAAAGTTAAGGTTAAAATAAAGAAAATATTTTCAACTTTTGATTAACATACTCTGCATGATAATCTAAAGAAACATTACAAGTCTGACATTTATCATCTATTACTAAAGTATTCGGAGGTTGAAAGAAACCGTCGGGCCATTTCATTTTTGTATATGACATAATATTCTTCCATGCTAAGCGTCGATTTTTCAAAAAACGAAAATCATAAAAATCATTATCATCCACGTTATCTTGCAGCGAAAATCTAATGGCATCCTGTACCACCGTGTCGAATATACGATACACATCTAAAATGGATTTACGTCGTTTACGCTCCACCTCTGATAAATTGTACCTGTTTAATTCTATCCACACATCAGTCCAACGTTTCTCAACAAAATTCATAATATCATCAAATTGTATATAACGTTTGATGAGGTCTGTGTGATGTGAAGTCAATTCTTCCTCTTTTAACTGAAAAAATAAATATAATGTGTATTAATATTGACCATATATTTTACAAGATACGTTTGATATTTACGGTTATTATACAAGCCAACATCGTGTCACCCAAATGTAAGTGAACATGTTGCTGATACAAACGTTGACACAATAGCTTCCACGTTAAAGAAAATTTACGCAAAAAGTCATTTTCAAAAGCGAACAAGTAAGAAGCCACTTGTTCGGAAATCATCATTAAATCATCATAACCATTGAGGATATCTAAAAAAGGAATGGACTAGAATATAATATTTTAAAGAAATACAGGGTGTCCGCCGGCAAGGTATACTACTTAGTTTATTTATAATTTTTGATTAAATAAAATAGAATGGATCTTATATTGATAAATGTTTTATTTAATGTTGGCAACTATGTATGAAATACAATTTCAGATAAATGCTCGCCTCTGTTAGCCTTACAAATGCGAGCGCTTTTAAGCACATTTTTCATTATATTCTCTCACATTTCACGCGGTATTTCAATATTTTATAACAAATATTTTGTTTGAGCTGCTCCAGCGTTTCTGTTTGCATAAACCTTGCTTTTCAGATATCCCCACAAAAAGAAGTCTTAAGCAGTCAAACCAGGCCTATCAACATTACCATTTCTTGAAATAATTTAAGTTAACAATTGTTGTCGTATACCTTGCCGGCGGACACCCTATATATGGGTAATCCCAGGAAAAAAAGTAACGTAACGACAGATTGCATATATCTTAATCTTGTGTTTTTTTAAATTAGTTTTTATAAAAGAAGACTTTTCTTAAATAACTTGTTTACATATTAATATTAAAATTTAAGTATTTCCCTAACAAACAAGAATAGTGCGTTCTGGCGTTACGTTACTTTTACCCATATGCATATTATAGAAGGGCTCATGAGTATTTTTTAACCAACTATTTTCACTTTAACAAAACAAATAAATAATTTAATAACACAGGTTTATTAAAGTATTAGTTCAAAATCCTGATGATTATTAATTTAAACAGACATGCAATTCCTTTATCAGGCACTTCAATTGCAAAAATTAAGATTTAATAGTGGTGAAAAATTTCATTTTCATTCAAAATATGGTAGAAATTCAAATAAAGAAAGCAATTTTAAAAAATGTTTCTTTTGTAAAAACTATCCCATAAAAACTTCTGTGCAACGCCATAATACGAATGAAGCACGTGCTATACGAAAAGCACACGTCACGAGCACTTCTATAAAATACATATAGCATGTATTTTAATGTTTTTATCAAAAATCAATTTCCAATTACAATTTATCATTTCATCAGCTGGTATTTTACTCTTATCAGGTTCGACAATTTCGAGAAATCCTTCTGCATATGCCTTCACAATGCATTCCACATGAAATGCTAATATTTGCAACAGTAACAAAGGATTGTTTAGCATTAAGCTAAAAACGAAAGAATTTTTATTTTAATTTTTGTTTTGAATATTTATCTTAAACACTGAACTTACATGGAACTAAAAAGCACAAATATCATGTTATCCGTTAGATATTCATCGTATATAAAAGCCAAATGTTCAGCCTTTTTATGGTATACAACCCCACATGTTATCCAATATATTTCTTTATTACTATCGAGAAGTTTTTCAAATTTGTTATAAGCAGTAATGTTTCTGTGGTAAAAGATTAACAAGATTATTATGCGTTAAAATTTGATTGTTTTTTCTTTAGTATATGGCACATACTTTAGCATTGGTCCATACGATTTAATTAAAACATCCAATAGCATTACCACCATATGAGTAGCCTTAAATTGTTCCACCATTATATGTATAACGAATTCTCGATACTTTTCACAGTTTTCACATAAGCAGAATGTCAAAAATTCGTCATCCGAATGAGTAACCACAATATTGGAAACGTCCTAGAATATAAACGTATGTTTTAAAGTTGACTTTTAAGTGAATATGTGTTTAATTTGTTTATCAAACATTTCTAGCAAGTTTTTTAAAAATATTAAAATATCCAAAGTTTAATCAATAATTTAATTTATTAAATTTGCGAAAACATGTACAATACTTTAACAAAATTATACAAGCATGTTCTAAAAATTACGTGGTTTCAAATCACTCGTGATTTTAAATTCAGAATTATGATTTAAAGTTATTCATTATTTAAATTCATTGTAAAATTAGATTATTGAAAATATAACCAAGTGATTCTAAATCGGTAGGAATTTAGTTCGGCGGTTTAAAATCATAAAAATTTAAACATTTTTGTGTGTTTCTTGTGATTTCAAATCACTTACACAAAAAGTGATTTTCAGAACATGTCCGATAAGAGAGAATTTGCATTAATAGGTATCGCACAAGTTTCATAAGCACTTATATTAATATACCTACCTTGGTTTCACCTATAAAAATCTACCTTGCAAAATACCTATAGAAATATAAATACAAAAACTTACCATGTATGGATTAAGGGGACAATTTTTCTTTTCCTCTGGACTCATAGCGGAAAATTCCAGTATTCGTTGCTTATCGATGTCTATGCAAACTATATTATTATCACGTTGACTTAGTTCGTCAAGAGAAACAATCGACTTAATAATAATTGCTAGAATTTGTTGTGGAGCCAAAGGATCAAATTCCTTGATTGCAAGTATTTTTGACAGAGCCGTAGGTGGATTGTCGTCATCCATTACTGATATATTATTATTTTCAAAGAGCTTTGAAAAACGCATAGAACATTTATCAGAAATAAGTGACGAACTACTGCCAGTACTACTGCGACAATCAGTGCGTGCAAGACCAGTAACCGTAGCAGCTGAAGATACTCTAAAGTGATTGCAATTATAACCGCAGGGATTTTCGTCATCACTATGATAATAAATCAAATCGTAAATATTTTCAATTGATGATTTAGGTTTGGCACTGCTGCTGGCAAGTGGTGGATAATATTTTGATTTTTGTTTTTTACACTGTTTTGGTTTCTTGTTTGGCTTTGGCACGGTCATTTCTGTAACCGACGAGACGCTTGCCATTGTGTTGTTGGATAATTCTGCTTCCAGATTTTCATCAGCAGGTTTGAAATCATTTTCAGATAATTTTAATGCTGCCTGCGCTTCAGTTAATAAAAAATATGGATCAAAGCCTTTGTTACTGCCTAAAGCAAGAGGACTTCTCAACTGTATACTGTCTTTCTTACGTTTATCTGCAACGCTTATTTCTTCATCCTCAGTTTCTGATGAGGATGAACTAAATTGAGCATGGGTTCTTGCCAGTCCCCTTTTAGCTTTTAATTTGTCTACCATATCAGGTCTTAGTCGTCTTAGACGCACTTTACACATTTTATTCTTCTTTGCATCCATTTTTCGGTGTTAAAATCCTTTTATAAAAATGTTTCTCTTATAAGAAAAAAATTTGTTTTCCACTATTTACCCTAAAGCATGTTGGGTTTTAATTATTATTATATTATCATAAATAAATGTATACATGCA
Source organism: Melanophora roralis (assembly GCA_963583895.1). Classification (NCBI taxonomy): domain Eukaryota; kingdom Metazoa; phylum Arthropoda; class Insecta; order Diptera; family Rhinophoridae; genus Melanophora; species Melanophora roralis. Next base: position 65,803,324 of record OY757187.1, read on the forward strand.
TGCACTTATGTAAATGTATATATTTATTTTAGAAATTCACTTTTTTACAGAACTTTACTTTAAGGCTGTTTTCTTTTTAGTCTATATTCGCATTTGTAGGTGTTTTGCTTTATTTTTTAGTTCGTTGCAAATTGGACAAAAGTAATATTCCACTAAAATTTTTGTTTGTGCTTTTTAAATTTGTTTTCTTTTGGATGCACATATGTATGTATATATGTAAGTATGTATTAATTTTAGTAACACTGGCTTCTTAGCACCCAAATTTTTAATTGGATTTTCTTCGACAACTTTCACTTACTTTTTAAACCAATAAGCTTATGCTGTTAAAACTTTATTTTTCCTAATATAAAGATCATAAAAAAATAGTTTTTGTTATTAAATTGTTTTATATTTTCCCAAAATGTTAATAAATTATCAGTGTGCACTTGACTTATTAAATTTTCTCGTGTGTATGAATTTTCTTCGTTTATCGCTTCGTTCCCTCATTCGTTGTATAAAAATAGTGTAGCCAGACCAAAAGATGTCCAATACATAAACTTGTCACTACTTTTCTGTTTACAAATGTTACACGGGCTTAATTGTACGTCTTGAAGAGACAAATTAATTCCTAGACAAATTTCAAAATCTAAATTTAAAAAAATCCTTATTTTATCCTGGGTTTTTTATATACTGAGTTTTTCTAGGAATGAAATTGTCTTATCAAGACGTATAATAAATATGTAACATAATACCAATGCGAAAGGTATAACACCAGCGCTGGCAGGAGAAACTACGAAAAGTTACATAAGTATTTACTTACTTACAGGGTACACGTATATACGTGTACCCTGCTTACTTAGGTGGCTATTTCAGAACGTATGCTCCATTAGCTGAACTTAAAATAGATTTCCAGGCACTTCGATCCTCTGCGCCTTTTTTCCAATTTCTGGCACCTTGTTTCGAGATGTCTTCCTGCATTTGATTCTTCCATCGGAGTTTTGGTCTTCCTCTTCTGCGTGATCCGTCACAGATTTGCACTCAAATTACTTCCTAGCTGAAGCATCTTCATTCTTTGTCACAACATGACCTAGCCAACGTAAACGTTGAATTTTGATACGTGTAACTATGCCAATATCGGCAAACAGCTCATACTGCTCACGGTTCATACGCCACCGGTATTCTCTGTTAACGCAGATTGGCCCATAGATTTTTCGCAAAATCTTCCTCCCGAAAACTTCCAGGTATTGGGTCATCTGCTTTCGCAAGTACCTATGCTTCAGAACCATAAGTAAGCATTGGTAGTATTAGCGTCTGGTATAGAGTAGTTTTCGTGTCGGGAGGTGGCTTCACTTTTAAACTGTCCAACGTAGCATCTGTGGACCATTATTATTCTTCATTTTATCTCAAAACTGATGTGTGTTATTTTGTTAATGGCGGTGCCGGGGTAGATAAAATTGTTGACTATTTCAAAGTTACAGTTTTAGACTTCAATTGTCAGCGCAAGTCTGCTGGACATCTTGTGTATTGATACCATTTGTTGCCAGACCCACTTTGGCTGATTCTTTCTCGACTTCTTCAAAGGTAGAAGTTACTGCTCGCAACGTTCGCCCCATGATGCCCATAACGTCAGCATAAGCAAGTTACATGTGCTGTTTTGTGAATAATCTGCCAGTTCGATTTACATTTAAGTCTCCTATAACCTTTTCTAAGAGAATGTTAAAAATATCACACGAAAGGCTGTCTCCTTGTCTGAAACCATGTTTGGTACTGAAGAGCTTAGAAACATGCCTGCCTATCTTACCTGAGGATTGTGTATCAGTTAAGGTCATCCTGCAGAGTCGTACTAATTTTGCAGGGGTCCCAAACTCAGACATAGCTTATCGAAAGCGGGCTTATAGTCAACAAATAGATGGTATGCGTCGATCTGTTTTTCTTGGGTCTTTTCCAGGATTTGGCGTAGTGTGTATATCTGTTTGATGAAGATGTATATAGAAATATACTACAGCATCAAGGGCTACATACTCTTTATTAAATCTGTTTTAAAAGTCTAAAAAACACGTTTCCTAAAGGACGTCCTTTATTTGCTCAACATCCCTCAACTTTTGCCTCAGAATATTGCTAATTTAGAAATTTTAATTTCATAACTTGCAGATTTATTGTAATTTTTATAAAATTGATTTGAAAAACCGCTTCTGTCGAAATTAAAGGCTGGCATTTTGCATTGGAAACAAAAATGGAAAATTTATAAAGAACGCCCAGAAAAATAATATATGTTTAAGCAACTTGTGACCCAGATATTTACCCAAATTTGCGAAAAACATTTATCATTTTTGTTTTAATGCCGGTCAGTAATGCTGCGGCTGAAATGTCGTTTTCCCCCTTCGCCGTATTAAAACCTGGCTGAGATCAACCATGACAGAGGACATGCTTAACGGCTTAGCAATGTTACATATACATAATAAAATTAAAATTTACAATAATTTCGTGCTTAACAAATTTGCTTCAAGAGTAAACCATAAACTATTAGTTTAATAAACATCTTTTTTTTTCCTTTTATGCAATTATAATTATTTTATTTGAATTGAATTTTTTTTTTTGAGTTTTTGTTTTAAAAGACCGCAAAAAGCTAGTTTTTCAATTGTGTGCTTCATTTAGGATTCTATATTATGATATCTTTTATTTATTATTGGTATTATACCAAAGAATATGAATATATAAATGGTGCTTGTCATACAAAAATATAATTTGTTTGCAAGTTCACTTTATAATGCGGAAGGAAACTTAATAAATAGATATGCCCATAGCAGTTTTATTACAAAATTTAAACTACGAAATCATTGGGCTAGATCATATGGCTGGGTACTTTCAATATCAATGTGAAGAATATATAAGATTCGGCACAGCCGAATATAGCGCTCTTACTTGTTTTTTTATTATGTATTTTTTTTAACTACAAATAAGTTGTATATGTAGATTTCGACCTAATCATATCGAAACTTAAGTGTGCAGCACTGAATTGCTTTAAAATTCCCAGACTTAAACCATGAATAGCTACTATTGTGAATGACGGAGTCGAGCAATTTAAGTTGTATCTACACAAGGTGGTGGTACAGCGTTAGCAGATTCTTGAACTTCCTCCGCTTCAACAGCTAGATGCCAAAAACTGCATACTTTGCGATAGTTTGCTTGTGTGTTTGTATTTTTTAACATCTAGGTATTTGTCACCGGAGTTCAAGGTAAAAACGACAAATGTTTGTTGCTGTTGCACACTTTGAATATGACATTTTTAAAAAGTATTTAATGAGCCATGGTGAAACAATACACAAGGTGACCAAATTAGAGATACAACTACAACAATGCATTGTAAAAACGTCTTTACAGTCTCATTAGGTGTGAAAATTGTTTGTGTGTGACATATTGAACAAATAAATGACAAGGAGCAAAAAATAATCAGCTGTGCTAGCGAGGACACCTTGTGCATTATTCTGCATTTACATTTGGACAGTAAGAGGACAGACATTTTTTCAATTTTATTTTGTACTTGCCTTAATGCTCTAAGCACATAGCAGGCTACCGACAACATTCTCTCATAAATAAAAGGCATGCATTTAAGTGTACACAATTAATTTGACGGCTTCACAACAACACAGCAACATAACTTCAGTTGTAGCTGTGGCCAGATTAAACTAATTTCTATTTTAGTAGGCGGCAAATGAGAAAACTGAGAAAAAAATATATAAGATCGAGTTTCTATTTTACTCAGCCGTAGCGATTTAAATCTTTTTAATGATTTTGTAACTATAAATTAAGTAAAAAAAGGACATAGAACAAAAATTTATTTAAGATAATACACTAACTTGTATTAAAAGCTTTTTCTTTCTCCTTATTGTTTTTAGTTTTAATTTGATAAATATTTTTTAATACAAATACATATTGTTTAAAACAAACTAAGCTTTTAAAGTAAATACTATATTTAATTGTGTTTAAATTAGTGGTTATTAACCTTTAAAGTCAAGATAATTACGTGCTTGCTAGATAAATGAAATTACATATATGTATTTTCCAATGGTAAAATAGCAAAAAAATACCAAATATTTTACTGTCTAAAAATTAAAAGAATTTCAAATTGTACCATGGTGAAAATTAACAGCGCTGGTGTATGTATGCAGCCGCCGCCTTCAATATAATTAAGTAGCTAACTACATGGCAATGATTGCTGCCAGCTGCATTTGTAGTCGTGTAGCTGTGTTGCTTATCTATGTGTTCAAAACAGAATAATGCAATAGAATACCGACATGTAATTTTGCTTACAAAATGTATAAAACTTAACAAAAGTGTGACAGTATTGTTGAGAATTTTTTTTCTCAAGGTCAGAGCACAAGAAAAATAGCGTCCAAAATAAAGTAATTTCTATTTTATAACCGCATTCAGCAGCGTGATTTTACGTCAAATTTATGCTGTTGTTTTGTTTCATCATTTAAGCTTTTTATATTAATGTTTACATAGGATACCCCTTTTTGGATTTTAGGTGACGATATGCATGTCTGTATATATCAAGGCGTACTAACATATAGCAGATGGGATCAGTTCTACAAAAACAACTAAATCATCATACGAATGTCAAAGACTGATAACAAAAACTCAAAAATTCTTTCCTTTTCTTCTTGAGCTTTTCTTAGTATGAGTTCCTTCAAGATATACTTAAGTGTAAAAAGGCTATTATATGCATGGCTCCTTTTTCTACAAAAATGATAAATTAAGAAGTCTAATCTTACATATGTATGTATATCACACTGACCTTAATATTATTACTTCGAATTTTGTAATGCCCGCCCTTCTGCCTGGGTAACAATTGTAAACGAAATACGGATTACTCTGTCATTCAGTTTGAAAACAAAATACATATGTATGTATGATATAATATATTGTAATAATATACTAATTTTATATAAATAACTAGCTGACCCGGTGAACTTCGTACCACCTAACAGTTATTGAATATATGGATTTTGTTAAAAGAGTACAAAGTTTATTTAGTCAAATAATTCATTGGAATATATTTATAAAGAAAACAAAAATTCAAAAAGTTTTCAATAATATGGCGATTCAGGTAAAAGCTGTTAAGGAAGCTATGTATTTTCGTGCATGGGTTATGTTTAGGTTAATTTCCTTCAGTGCAGTACATTGTGATATACGACACTTTTTCTTTTGTTATCAGGTGCAAGTACGAATAAAACAGATGGTGTGGCAACACTTGAACATGCAACGTATATTTTGCTATTAGAAAAACATGTATTTTCTTAATTAAGACCACAAATACTTAAGGATTGTCCTTGTGATTTGTTAATAGTCATTGAGAATGCAAGACGAATAGGAAATTGAATTCGCTTAAACTCAAAAGGCATATCGGTTGGTATAATCGGAATTCTCGGAATGAGAACTTCTTCACCTTTAAATATTCCTCTAAGTATAATTGCGTGAATAACATGGACCATCAGTTTTCTTATTACCAAACGCGTTTCATTGGAAATTTTTGGTTGGTTTAAATTTCGAAGTACGATAACTACCGAGCCAACCTTCAGTTGTAAGTTGTGCGCTGGTAAGCCAGGCACATCCAAGGAGTTTAAAACTTCAGTTGGATAGTTGGTGGCTTCATTTTCGTTTGTTACACAACCAATAGATTTAAAAAAAACGCAGAGTACCAACAATTTGATTCTGAACTATATAGTTTAAATCATCAACATCTATATTTTTAGCTGCTAAAATTGCCCGTTCACTCAACCAGTCATAATTTTTCCCATTAGCAATTATGTTGGGGAATACTTTCTGAATGAACTGTTCTTTTGACGATACAAAATTACAACAATTTTGAGGAAACGAAATCAATCCGTTTGATTCGTCGACAGGAATACGGCCATTACCGGTAATCAAAAATTGGTTTGAGAAATCTTGAGCTGATAAATCGTTGAGCAATATAACTCTCATGTTTTCTCTCAACTGCAGTATCTTTACAAAACGCCACAGAATTGAGGACTTAACGCAAGCTCTTATTCGATCAGCAGCCGTCGATCTTGGAATGACTGGCAGTGTTTGACGGAAATCACCAGACAGTAAAATTATGGCCCCTCCAAAACATCTTGAGTCACTGCGCAGATCTCTTAGTGTTCTTTTAGGAACTTCTATTGCGCGTTTGTGTGCCATTGTGCATTCGTCCCAGATAATGATTTTACACGCTACTAAAACTTTGGACATGGCGGATTTTGTCGCAATGTTATATGTCGGTTGCTCTATATTTTGAAGGTTTAATGGCAATTTTAACGCTAAGTGAGCTGTGCGGCATCCTTCTTACAATGTGACCGCTATTCCAGTTGAAGCTACCACTACAGCAATGTTAGATCTCGCACGAACAGTGGACCAGTGACACGACGAATGTCTTCCCAGTTCCACCGGGGGCATCAATTGCCCTCAATATTATATCATAGACTTCTTTCTGTTGGAGGTTTAAGAGGGAAACATTAGTTTAAACTAATTGGTTCAACTTATGTCGATCGTATTCACTTCACGCTTCAATTCTCGATTTAGAAGCTCATTCATTTCATGTTCTGGTGCTGGCAGTCCTAGCCTGACTAACAAACTGCCGCAAATAAGGTAACACATGTCTTTAATTAAGAGCAAGGTCCAGTTATGCATCTTTTTTTCTCCATATTATTATTATTGAATCTTTGCTAATGCAAACTAACAATATGTATTGAAATCTTAAAATTATGTAATTGATATTAGTAGAGTCAGTACCAGACCAAAATTTAAGTTCTCATAATAAGGTATATAAGGTTATGCATCTTTGCTTTGACTTTAATATTTGGATTTCTCGAGCTGACACGATATTGAGGTAAAATGTCTTCTGACACATTGTCCTTGTATTTGTTCCACAGGTCACTTGGACTTGACGGGAAGCATGTCAATAGCAAATAATGACAATAGAAAATAATGTTCGTATATGCGATTGTCGTATCTCAATGAGTAGCGTTTTCAAGCAGATTGAGCTCTTGACATGCAGCACAAAATGTTGGGCAGACTATACCATTAACAGTACGAAATGCTGCAAATGATGTTGGACCACGAACATTCACCAGCAACAACCGCAAATAAAAGCATTCATCATTCTTCGGATGAACTGTATAAATGCGATCAAGAGCATCACTTGAATGCATATCCAGATGCCCAGGAACCATAGTGCCTTTCTTTCGACGCTAAAATTTTTTTGAAGAAGCATTCCAAGTGTAATACCGTGGCATCTCCGAGTAAAGTAATGTTTGTGCAAACGGATCGCTTTGACAAACAGCAAAGAAACTTGTCAATGTTGTCGCTGGAGGTATTTCAGCACGTTGAACAACATTTGTCGCAGTAAAATATACTCGTTGGCCATTCTCGAGATGCACTGCTAAATGTGCAACAGTGGGATGGCATTCGTGAATAGGGAATGAGAGTACACGCCAAACCACCTGATTGCAATTCACATATCGCCCAACTTAATAACGCGTAATTTCATCGTTGCCATTGGAGGTTTGGATGCTAAAAACAGCCACATCGCTGCCTTTCGTGACATATTTGCAGATGTACTTGATCGACTTCACTGAATTAGAATATTCAACATTGCAATGTGTCTTAAATGATTTGGAAAGAAGTGGCAAATATGGCACAGTCCAACTGTTGTCAAACAAAATCTTTGTAATAGTTTGATCGTTGTCATTGGGCGATCAACGCCGATACAGTGGATAACCGTCATTGCCAGTGATAGTTTCCGCCGTAAATTTTCGTGGATAATGTTTGGAACACTTGCCGTCGAGATTGGGGGTTGATGGTGCCACACGGTTCATGAATCATATATGTAATAACAACATCATGTAGTTGTTGATTTGTTTTGCGATCAGGGATCTCGGCGCTTATAATATAATCTATCTGGCCTGGTCGAACTTTTTCGACTAACCAAATAAGAATGTGTGCATGCGGCAAGCCTCGTTTTTTTACCATTTTATTGAATACATCCAGCATCGATTTTATCCGAACACGTATTGCCTAACAAATATATATAATCAACAAACGAATTTTTTGCCTAAACACACACAATTCACAAAATATTATCCTTAATAGCATGTCAATAACGTTATAAACCATTTTGTTTGTTTCTTTGATAATTACTGAAAATTACTGATAAAGCGTGAATAGAAAAGCTGAAGCCAATCGCATCTTTCATGATAGGAAGCTATTACCAAGAAAAGCTTCACAAACAGTCCAGTTTATAATGGCTTCATTATTTTGTAGCCCTATCCGCCACATGTAAGCATTTTTTTTTTATTTTTTTAAATGTTTGTTGTGATTACAAAACAATGTATAGAAAAAAATTGCGTTAATGACTCGCTAACTGACAGACAAATTTATCATTGCATAGCCTAAATACTTAGGGAAAGACCTGAAATATATATTGGTTAATTTTGCAGCTTCTGAACTAAAAAAGATAGAATTATAATATAATTTACGCTCGACAGGTTTCAAAGTTATGAATGCATTTTTAGTACTTTTTTGAAATATTATACCACCAGAGGCGAGACAGGGTAAAAAGCCATATTTTAAAACGGCTTATATCCATTTTGTACCTTCGGAACCGAAAAAGATAAAAAGGGGCTCAAATTATATTTTGATTTTGCATTCAACAGGTCTCGAAAAAATATGAATATAAAATTTTGATCCTAAGGGGTAAAAAGGAAAAAACATTTTATTGGTATTTTTTAGGTTATTTCTGTTACTTTTAAACTAATAATTTTAATTGCGTTCAGCTGGTTTAAGAAAAATATGAACACGTTTTTGAAGTTTTTTTACAGTTATTGAGATTTATATAAGAAAGTATTTTTGTTGTACGGGAGATGCCACGCCCACTATTCCCTTTTTTCTTAAGTATACTCACCTCAATTATGTATATTAGCGATCATAAGCATCAATAGACAATTTTGAGACTCTAGCTATAAGAATTATTGAAGGACATGTAAAAAAATCCAATGGTATGAGAGGTGCCACACTAAAAAGTTTGGAGACCTTAGTTGTCACAGGTAATGAGATACACATGTAAATATTTCCATGCAATTATAGGTTCCACACCTATAATTCACTTCCTGCCTATACTCATCTTAGTTATGCATATTAGCATAATAAATACCCATATTAAATTTGGAGATTTGAGCTGTTACATTTATTGACATATATGCAAAAGATTTTTATTTTGTAAAGGAGGTGCCATGCCTATTATTTTCTTCACGCCCAAACTCAGCTTAATTGTAAACATCAACATTGTAAACACCTACACCAAATTTGGAGACTTTAACCTTACACAGCTGAATTATGCATATTACCATTATAAACATCTATACAAAGTTTTGAGAGTTCAACTGTTACTGTTATTAAGATATATAAAAAAAAATTAGTTGTATGCATACAGAGCACAATTAGCATATTAGCACTATAAACATCCTAACAAAGTTTGGAGACTTCAGCTATTACAGTAATTGAGATATATACAAAAAACTATTTTCGTTGTATGGGAGGGGCCACGCCCATTTATTTGTTCCCGCCCATACAAAGCTCAGCTATGAATATTGGCACTATAAACATCCGTACGAAGTTTGGAGACTTCAGCTATTACAGTTGTTGAGATATATACAAAAAACTATTCTCGTTGTGTGGGAGGTGTCATGCCTATTTATTTTTTCCCGACCATACAAAGCTCAATTATGCATATTAGCACTATAAACATCCGTACGAAATTTGGGGACTTCAGCTGTTACAGTTGCTGAAATATATCCAAAAAATTATTTTCGTTGTATTAGAGGTGCCACGCCTATTTATTTTTTCCCGACCATACAAAGCTCAATTATGCATATTATCACTATAAACATCCATACGAAGTTTGGAGACTTCAGCTATTACAGTTGTTGAAATATATACAAAAAACTATTTTCGTTGTATGGGAGGTGCCACGCCTATTTATTTTTTCCCGACCATACAAAGCTCAATTATGCATATTAGCACTATAAACATCCGTACGAAGTTTGGAGACTTCAACTGTTACAGTTGTTGAAATATATACAAAAAACTATTTTCGTTGTATGGGAGGTGCCACGCCTATTTATTTTTTCCCGCCCATAAAAAGGTCAATTATGCATATTAGCACTATAAACATCCGTACGAAGTTTGGAGACTTCAGCTTTTACAGTTGTTGAAATATATAAAAAAACTATTTTCGTTGTATGGGAGGTGCCACGCCTATTTATTTTTTCCCGCCCATAAAAAGCTCAATTATGCATATTAGCACTATTAACATCCGAACGAAATTTGGAGGCTTCAGCTATTACAGTTGTTGAAATATATACAAAAAACTATTTTCGTTGTATGGGAGGTGCCACGCCTATTTATTTTTTCCCGCCCATACAAAGCTTAATTATGCATATTAGCACTATAAGCATCCGTACGAAGTTTGGAGACTTCAGCTATTACATTTGTTGAAATATATACAAAAAACTATTTTCGTTGTATGGGAGGTGCCACGCCCATTTATTTGTTTCCGCCCATACACAACTCAATTATGCACATCAATAAATAATTTAGTTGTACCAAATTTGGAGACTTTAGCTATAATAGGTATTGAGATATGTGAAAAAAACTGTTCAATTTGTATGGGAGGTGCCACGCCCAGTCGGAATTTCCAAAAACAGATTAGCCTAAAACGCATTCCCAGATATCGGGTATGTCTTTTTTTCAAGTTTCATTAAAATCGGTCCAGCCGTTCTTGAGTTATAAGCGGTGTCACTAACAAAAAAAAATTGTTCTTTTATATATAAGATATAAGTTCATACTTATAAAGATATTTCTTTTTTGCCATCAGTCTCTGAACCTTCTCGCTTACGTAAAAAACAGAAACAGTCCTGCCAAAAAGAGGACTTACATATTTTTCTAAAATAAAAATATATTTAAATAAAGCCATAGTCTAACAAAAAGTTTTGTTTAAAAATAGATAAACTTATAGACATTTTTACACATACATATTTTGGAAAGTCGTTAGAATTTGATTTTCTCATACTTTTATGTTGAAAGCATATTAAGAATGATACGAAAAATTTAGATTTCCATTGCAAAATCTAAGCAAAATCAAACGACCTTTCTATCTATGAGGAATATTTCTAAAGAATGAAGGAAACAATAGAAAATTTATATGGTTCTGTCCACCGATAAAAAGGCGGTGAATGAATATACTGTTTCCCCCCGCCTGAGTGGAGACAATAGTCGGCACTTCCGCTACCAGACTCAAATACAGCAGCACAATTGATCATCACAATCTCAACAGTAAATTATTACAAGTCCAAAAAACTAAAATTTTTAGCATTTTGCAAATACATCCAGAAAACAAGTTCGTAACTGCAATCGAGTTATTAGATCCTTTCAATCATTTTTTTTATTTGGTTAATATTTTTCTGCTTTAGTTCTGACTATTACAACCAAAACTGTTTTCTTTGTGTAATTAAATTTGTCGAGGGTACTACAATAAAATTTTACAAGGCAAAATGTTTTGAAAACAGGGTTGTTTTCAAATAACAGCATTTGTAAAAATCCGGAAAATTCGATGCAATTTAATTTTATTTTAAAGATATTGCAAAACTATAATTTTAATTTTCATCCTATCTTTTAAAAAATTGACTGACAGTATTGTTGAGAATTTTTTTTCTCAAGGTCAGAGCACAAGAAAAATAGCGTCCAAAATAAAGTAATTTCTATTTTATAACCGCATTCAGCAGCGTGATTTTACGTCAAATTTATGCTGTTGTTTTGTTTCATCATTTAAGCTTTTTATATTAATGTTTACATAGGATACCCCTTTTTGGATTTTAGGTGACGATATGCATGTCTGTATATATCAAGGCGTACTAACATATAGCAGATGGGATCAGTTCTACAAAAACAACTAAATCATCATACGAATGTCAAAGACTGATAACAAAAACTCAAAAATTCTTTCCTTTTCTTCTTGAGCTTTTCTTAGTATGAGTTCCTTCAAGATATACTTAAGTGTAAAAAGGCTATTATATGCATGGCTCCTTTTTCTACAAAAATGATAAATTAAGAAGTCTAATCTTACATATGTATGTATATCACACTGACCTTAATATTATTACTTCGAATTTTGTAATGCCCGCCCTTCTGCCTGGGTAACAATTGTAAACGAAATACGGATTACTCTGTCATTCAGTTTGAAAACAAAATACATATGTATGTATGATATAATATATTGTAATAATATACTAATTTTATATAAATAACTAGCTGACCCGGTGAACTTCGTACCACCTAACAGTTATTGAATATATGGATTTTGTTAAAAGAGTACAAAGTTTATTTAGTCAAATAATTCATTGGAATATATTTATAAAGAAAACAAAAATTCAAAAAGTTTTCAATAATATGGCGATTCAGGTAAAAGCTGTTAAGGAAGCTATGTATTTTCGTGCATGGGTTATGTTTAGGTTAATTTCCTTCAGTGCAGTACATTGTGATATACGACACTTTTTCTTTTGTTATCAGGTGCAAGTACGAATAAAACAGATGGTGTGGCAACACTTGAACATGCAACGTATATTTTGCTATTAGAAAAACATGTATTTTCTTAATTAAGACCACAAATACTTAAGGATTGTCCTTGTGATTTGTTAATAGTCATTGAGAATGCAAGACGAATAGGAAATTGAATTCGCTTAAACTCAAAAGGCATATCGGTTGGTATAATCGGAATTCTCGGAATGAGAACTTCTTCACCTTTAAATATTCCTCTAAGTATAATTGCGTGAATAACATGGACCATCAGTTTTCTTATTACCAAACGCGTTTCATTGGAAATTTTTGGTTGGTTTAAATTTCGAAGTACGATAACTACCGAGCCAACCTTCAGTTGTAAGTTGTGCGCTGGTAAGCCAGGCACATCCAAGGAGTTTAAAACTTCAGTTGGATAGTTGGTGGCTTCATTTTCGTTTGTTACACAACCAATAGATTTAAAAAAAACGCAGAGTACCAACAATTTGATTCTGAACTATATAGTTTAAATCATCAACATCTATATTTTTAGCTGCTAAAATTGCCCGTTCACTCAACCAGTCATAATTTTTCCCATTAGCAATTATGTTGGGGAATACTTTCTGAATGAACTGTTCTTTTGACGATACAAAATTACAACAATTTTGAGGAAACGAAATCAATCCGTTTGATTCGTCGACAGGAATACGGCCATTACCGGTAATCAAAAATTGGTTTGAGAAATCTTGAGCTGATAAATCGTTGAGCAATATAACTCTCATGTTTTCTCTCAACTGCAGTATCTTTACAAAACGCCACAGAATTGAGGACTTAACGCAAGCTCTTATTCGATCAGCAGCCGTCGATCTTGGAATGACTGGCAGTGTTTGACGGAAATCACCAGACAGTAAAATTATGGCCCCTCCAAAACATCTTGAGTCACTGCGCAGATCTCTTAGTGTTCTTTTAGGAACTTCTATTGCGCGTTTGTGTGCCATTGTGCATTCGTCCCAGATAATGATTTTACACGCTACTAAAACTTTGGACATGGCGGATTTTGTCGCAATGTTATATGTCGGTTGCTCTATATTTTGAAGGTTTAATGGCAATTTTAACGCTAAGTGAGCTGTGCGGCATCCTTCTTACAATGTGACCGCTATTCCAGTTGAAGCTACCACTACAGCAATGTTAGATCTCGCACGAACAGTGGACCAGTGACACGACGAATGTCTTCCCAGTTCCACCGGGGGCATCAATTGCCCTCAATATTATATCATAGACTTCTTTCTGTTGGAGGTTTAAGAGGGAAACATTAGTTTAAACTAATTGGTTCAACTTATGTCGATCGTATTCACTTCACGCTTCAATTCTCGATTTAGAAGCTCATTCATTTCATGTTCTGGTGCTGGCAGTCCTAGCCTGACTAACAAACTGCCGCAAATAAGGTAACACATGTCTTTAATTAAGAGCAAGGTCCAGTTATGCATCTTTTTTTCTCCATATTATTATTATTGAATCTTTGCTAATGCAAACTAACAATATGTATTGAAATCTTAAAATTATGTAATTGATATTAGTAGAGTCAGTACCAGACCAAAATTTAAGTTCTCATAATAAGGTATATAAGGTTATGCATCTTTGCTTTGACTTTAATATTTGGATTTCTCGAGCTGACACGATATTGAGGTAAAATGTCTTCTGACACATTGTCCTTGTATTTGTTCCACAGGTCACTTGGACTTGACGGGAAGCATGTCAATAGCAAATAATGACAATAGAAAATAATGTTCGTATATGCGATTGTCGTATCTCAATGAGTAGCGTTTTCAAGCAGATTGAGCTCTTGACATGCAGCACAAAATGTTGGGCAGACTATACCATTAACAGTACGAAATGCTGCAAATGATGTTGGACCACGAACATTCACCAGCAACAACCGCAAATAAAAGCATTCATCATTCTTCGGATGAACTGTATAAATGCGATCAAGAGCATCACTTGAATGCATATCCAGATGCCCAGGAACCATAGTGCCTTTCTTTCGACGCTAAAATTTTTTTGAAGAAGCATTCCAAGTGTAATACCGTGGCATCTCCGAGTAAAGTAATGTTTGTGCAAACGGATCGCTTTGACAAACAGCAAAGAAACTTGTCAATGTTGTCGCTGGAGGTATTTCAGCACGTTGAACAACATTTGTCGCAGTAAAATATACTCGTTGGCCATTCTCGAGATGCACTGCTAAATGTGCAACAGTGGGATGGCATTCGTGAATAGGGAATGAGAGTACACGCCAAACCACCTGATTGCAATTCACATATCGCCCAACTTAATAACGCGTAATTTCATCGTTGCCATTGGAGGTTTGGATGCTAAAAACAGCCACATCGCTGCCTTTCGTGACATATTTGCAGATGTACTTGATCGACTTCACTGAATTAGAATATTCAACATTGCAATGTGTCTTAAATGATTTGGAAAGAAGTGGCAAATATGGCACAGTCCAACTGTTGTCAAACAAAATCTTTGTAATAGTTTGATCGTTGTCATTGGGCGATCAACGCCGATACAGTGGATAACCGTCATTGCCAGTGATAGTTTCCGCCGTAAATTTTCGTGGATAATGTTTGGAACACTTGCCGTCGAGATTGGGGGTTGATGGTGCCACACGGTTCATGAATCATATATGTAATAACAACATCATGTAGTTGTTGATTTGTTTTGCGATCAGGGATCTCGGCGCTTATAATATAATCTATCTGGCCTGGTCGAACTTTTTCGACTAACCAAATAAGAATGTGTGCATGCGGCAAGCCTCGTTTTTTTACCATTTTATTGAATACATCCAGCATCGATTTTATCCGAACACGTATTGCCTAACAAATATATATAATCAACAAACGAATTTTTTGCCTAAACACACACAATTCACAAAATATTATCCTTAATAGCATGTCAATAACGTTATAAACCATTTTGTTTGTTTCTTTGATAATTACTGAAAATTACTGATAAAGCGTGAATAGAAAAGCTGAAGCCAATCGCATCTTTCATGATAGGAAGCTATTACCAA
Organism: Melanophora roralis; assembly: GCA_963583895.1. NCBI lineage: Eukaryota > Metazoa > Arthropoda > Insecta > Diptera > Rhinophoridae > Melanophora > Melanophora roralis. Next base: position 65,818,982 of record OY757187.1, read on the forward strand.
GAAAAGCTTCACAAACAGTCCAGTTTATAATGGCTTCATTATTTTGTAGCCCTATCCGCCACATGTAAGCATTTTTTTTTTATTTTTTTAAATGTTTGTTGTGATTACAAAACAATGTATAGAAAAAAATTGCGTTAATGACTCGCTAACTGACAGACAAATTTATCATTGCATAGCCTAAATACTTAGGGAAAGACCTGAAATATATATTGGTTAATTTTGCAGCTTCTGAACTAAAAAAGATAGAATTATAATATAATTTACGCTCGACAGGTTTCAAAGTTATGAATGCATTTTTAGTACTTTTTTGAAATATTATACCACCAGAGGCGAGACAGGGTAAAAAGCCATATTTTAAAACGGCTTATATCCATTTTGTACCTTCGGAACCGAAAAAGATAAAAAGGGGCTCAAATTATATTTTGATTTTGCATTCAACAGGTCTCGAAAAAATATGAATATAAAATTTTGATCCTAAGGGGTAAAAAGGAAAAAACATTTTATTGGTATTTTTTAGGTTATTTCTGTTACTTTTAAACTAATAATTTTAATTGCGTTCAGCTGGTTTAAGAAAAATATGAACACGTTTTTGAAGTTTTTTTACAGTTATTGAGATTTATATAAGAAAGTATTTTTGTTGTACGGGAGATGCCACGCCCACTATTCCCTTTTTTCTTAAGTATACTCACCTCAATTATGTATATTAGCGATCATAAGCATCAATAGACAATTTTGAGACTCTAGCTATAAGAATTATTGAAGGACATGTAAAAAAATCCAATGGTATGAGAGGTGCCACACTAAAAAGTTTGGAGACCTTAGTTGTCACAGGTAATGAGATACACATGTAAATATTTCCATGCAATTATAGGTTCCACACCTATAATTCACTTCCTGCCTATACTCATCTTAGTTATGCATATTAGCATAATAAATACCCATATTAAATTTGGAGATTTGAGCTGTTACATTTATTGACATATATGCAAAAGATTTTTATTTTGTAAAGGAGGTGCCATGCCTATTATTTTCTTCACGCCCAAACTCAGCTTAATTGTAAACATCAACATTGTAAACACCTACACCAAATTTGGAGACTTTAACCTTACACAGCTGAATTATGCATATTACCATTATAAACATCTATACAAAGTTTTGAGAGTTCAACTGTTACTGTTATTAAGATATATAAAAAAAAATTAGTTGTATGCATACAGAGCACAATTAGCATATTAGCACTATAAACATCCTAACAAAGTTTGGAGACTTCAGCTATTACAGTAATTGAGATATATACAAAAAACTATTTTCGTTGTATGGGAGGGGCCACGCCCATTTATTTGTTCCCGCCCATACAAAGCTCAGCTATGAATATTGGCACTATAAACATCCGTACGAAGTTTGGAGACTTCAGCTATTACAGTTGTTGAGATATATACAAAAAACTATTCTCGTTGTGTGGGAGGTGTCATGCCTATTTATTTTTTCCCGACCATACAAAGCTCAATTATGCATATTAGCACTATAAACATCCGTACGAAATTTGGGGACTTCAGCTGTTACAGTTGCTGAAATATATCCAAAAAATTATTTTCGTTGTATTAGAGGTGCCACGCCTATTTATTTTTTCCCGACCATACAAAGCTCAATTATGCATATTATCACTATAAACATCCATACGAAGTTTGGAGACTTCAGCTATTACAGTTGTTGAAATATATACAAAAAACTATTTTCGTTGTATGGGAGGTGCCACGCCTATTTATTTTTTCCCGACCATACAAAGCTCAATTATGCATATTAGCACTATAAACATCCGTACGAAGTTTGGAGACTTCAACTGTTACAGTTGTTGAAATATATACAAAAAACTATTTTCGTTGTATGGGAGGTGCCACGCCTATTTATTTTTTCCCGCCCATAAAAAGGTCAATTATGCATATTAGCACTATAAACATCCGTACGAAGTTTGGAGACTTCAGCTTTTACAGTTGTTGAAATATATAAAAAAACTATTTTCGTTGTATGGGAGGTGCCACGCCTATTTATTTTTTCCCGCCCATAAAAAGCTCAATTATGCATATTAGCACTATTAACATCCGAACGAAATTTGGAGGCTTCAGCTATTACAGTTGTTGAAATATATACAAAAAACTATTTTCGTTGTATGGGAGGTGCCACGCCTATTTATTTTTTCCCGCCCATACAAAGCTTAATTATGCATATTAGCACTATAAGCATCCGTACGAAGTTTGGAGACTTCAGCTATTACATTTGTTGAAATATATACAAAAAACTATTTTCGTTGTATGGGAGGTGCCACGCCCATTTATTTGTTTCCGCCCATACACAACTCAATTATGCACATCAATAAATAATTTAGTTGTACCAAATTTGGAGACTTTAGCTATAATAGGTATTGAGATATGTGAAAAAAACTGTTCAATTTGTATGGGAGGTGCCACGCCCAGTCGGAATTTCCAAAAACAGATTAGCCTAAAACGCATTCCCAGATATCGGGTATGTCTTTTTTTCAAGTTTCATTAAAATCGGTCCAGCCGTTCTTGAGTTATAAGCGGTGTCACTAACAAAAAAAAATTGTTCTTTTATATATAAGATATAAGTTCATACTTATAAAGATATTTCTTTTTTGCCATCAGTCTCTGAACCTTCTCGCTTACGTAAAAAACAGAAACAGTCCTGCCAAAAAGAGGACTTACATATTTTTCTAAAATAAAAATATATTTAAATAAAGCCATAGTCTAACAAAAAGTTTTGTTTAAAAATAGATAAACTTATAGACATTTTTACACATACATATTTTGGAAAGTCGTTAGAATTTGATTTTCTCATACTTTTATGTTGAAAGCATATTAAGAATGATACGAAAAATTTAGATTTCCATTGCAAAATCTAAGCAAAATCAAACGACCTTTCTATCTATGAGGAATATTTCTAAAGAATGAAGGAAACAATAGAAAATTTATATGGTTCTGTCCACCGATAAAAAGGCGGTGAATGAATATACTGTTTCCCCCCGCCTGAGTGGAGACAATAGTCGGCACTTCCGCTACCAGACTCAAATACAGCAGCACAATTGATCATCACAATCTCAACAGTAAATTATTACAAGTCCAAAAAACTAAAATTTTTAGCATTTTGCAAATACATCCAGAAAACAAGTTCGTAACTGCAATCGAGTTATTAGATCCTTTCAATCATTTTTTTTATTTGGTTAATATTTTTCTGCTTTAGTTCTGACTATTACAACCAAAACTGTTTTCTTTGTGTAATTAAATTTGTCGAGGGTACTACAATAAAATTTTACAAGGCAAAATGTTTTGAAAACAGGGTTGTTTTCAAATAACAGCATTTGTAAAAATCCGGAAAATTCGATGCAATTTAATTTTATTTTAAAGATATTGCAAAACTATAATTTTAATTTTCATCCTATCTTTTAAAAAATTGACTGAATAAACCATAAACTGTCGTGAATTGAACTTTTGTGTGTAGAGCATATTTGAAATTCGGCACCGCTTAGTTTTGAATTTTTACTTGCTTTTACCAAAAATTGGGTTTTACCTTATTAGTTTCGTTTATCTATGAAGTACAAAAGGTAATTATGACAAAATAATCAATGCGCAGAAAATTGATTAGATATTTTTTTAATTTGTCAGTTTAACTTACACACTTATTATACCCTTCACATAAGTGATAAGGGTATACTTATATCAGTTTGTCATTCCGTTTGTAATTTCTACAATTTTCACTTACGACCCCTAAAGTATATATATTCTGGATCCTTATTGATCCTTATTGCCCGTCTGCTTAAATCAAGTTTTAGAAACCAATTTAAGTACTACGGATCAGGTATTGGTGTTGAACTATCAGAAATATCCATGAGATGATCGCTGTTTAAAATGAGCAACATGAATTCACGACGGACCTAGATATAGGCAAAATACTGCGATTGCCTCAGTTGTTTTAGAGAAAAATCACATAATCCATACAAAAACATATATATTTAACGCTGTTAAATATATATGTATATGGATGGGCATAAAAAAATATGCAAAAAAACTAAACCCAAGTACTAAATGCAAAAACGTATTATAGGCATAAAAAAGTAAAAATTGCGCAGTATTTTGCACAGCCTTAATCCAGAACCTTTAACTTTCTGTCTTTAAAATATTAAAAAATTTATACAAAAATATGAAAAATTACTTCTTATTTACCTTAGTTTCAAGAAAAAAGTACTCTCTGACCACTTAGTAGACTTTTGACTTCAATCTGGCCCTTATATTTATTGGTTTAGAAGTAACAAAAAGTATTAAAAAAGTACCAATATATAATTTTTACCAAATTCTGCCTCTAAGGGTCCAACAATTTCTTTCTTTGTTTGTTTAGAATTTACAAAGAGTACCTTAAACTTGCCACAGTATAAATTTTACCCTTTTTTCTACCGCTAAAGGTCAAAAACCAAAACAAAAAAAAACATTCATACTGTTTCTTAGCTTACGAGATGTTTCTATCTTCATTGGTTTAAAAGTTGTAAACAGTACCTAATAAGTGCGAATATACCTATATATTTTTTTTTTTTTCATATTTTTATTATTGAATCTCCGCCCTTGGCGAACTAACAATAAGTATTCAGATCTTAGGGCTATATATTTAATATTAGTCCGGCCAGTGCCAGAAAAAAATTTAAGTTATCATAAGGAAATAAACATTTTCATCTAAGCGCAATAGCGGATTTGGATGTATTTCCAGCTTGTTTAAATACTTGTCCACATAATTAAAAATTTCGCATTTAACTAGTGGAACTTTCAGATCTTTGTGGATGTTGCTGTTTTTAACATACCAAGGAGCACCAGTTATCATTCTTAGGATTTTATTTTGACGACGTTGTATTTTTTCTATGTTGGAGGCGGAAGCAGTGCCCCATAATTGTATACCGTAGCACCAAATTGGTTTTAAAATCGAGTTGTAGAGTAGTAGTTTACAATCCATACGTAGCACAGAGTTTCTACCCATTAGCCAGTGGATTTGAGCAGCTTTAAGTTTCATTTGAGTCAGCTTCGAATCTATATGAGGCTTCCATGTGAGGCGGCGATCCAGGTGAATGCCAAGATATTTCGTCTCAATCCGTTGAGGCACCGTATGGTTGTTAATAAGAATTGGGGGGCACGTTTCCTTGCGTAACGTGGGTGCATTTCTGTTCATTTATTTTAATACCCCATAACTTTGCCCATTTTTCAACTTGGGATACGTGATGTTGAAGTTGTTTTGTGGCCTCTTTAGGGTCTTTATGAATACTGAGAAAAGCGGTATCGTCAGCAAATGTAGACGTGTGCGTAAAACTGTTTGTTGGCATATCTGCCGTGTAAAGCAAGTACAAGATTGGACCAAGGATACTCCCTTGAGGTACACCAGCCCCTATTGGTTGGTAACAACTTATTTGGTTTCCCTCTTTGATTTTAAACTGTCGACCGGTTATGTACTTTTCTAGTAGGTTAAAAATATTAGATGGAATGTTGAGCTTTAATTTGTTTAACAGGCCTTCATGCCATACTTTGTCGAACGCTTGAGAGACATCTATGAAGAGCGCGGAGCAGTATTTCTTTTTCTCAAAGGCTTTTCTTATAACCTGTACCAATCTGTGGGTTTGTTCGATGGTACTATGTTGATTTCTAAATCCAAATTGGTGATATGGAATGCAGTTGTTTTCATTCAGGATCGGAGTCAGCTTGTTTTTAAGCAATTTCTCAAACAATTTGGACATAGTTGGTAACAGACTTATAGGCCTGTAAGACTCCACCTTTGAAGGATCTTTTCCCGGCTTAGGGATCATCTTTACCAAGGCAACTTTCCATACTGGCGGGATATGTTCGAGCCGTAATATGGCGTTAAACATAAAAAGAATTATTCTTTTTGCTGTGCATGGCAGCTCCATAAGCATTTTATTGCTGATTTCATCAATGCCAAAAGCTTTTTTAGCATTTAAATTATTGATAGCCTCTACGACATCTGACAACTGAAAACGTAATTCCATAGGGCATCTAGCAACAACAGGTGGTAATTTACTCATGTCAGTGCATGTATTTGGAGTGAAGACATTTGTTAAATGACTTGCGAGCAGATCACGTTTTTCTTCATCTCTTCTTGCCCAGGATCCTCTCAGATTACGTAGCGGTAGTTTCGCGATAACGGGTCTTTTAAGATATTTCGCTGATCGCCATAGTGAATAATTCGTCTGAGGAGTCGAGTCTAGACCTTCGAGGAGTTCCTTAAGAGATGCCAATCGGTGAACCTCTAGCAAATTTTTCAATCGGTTTGTACATTCCTTCAACTTGGCTTTAAGTTGAGGTGATCTATGCTTTTGCCATTCTCTTCAGGCTCTCCTTTTTTCAGATAAAAGTTTTTCCACATCGGCAGAATAAATTTTGTTGTACTTGGCCTGACGGTAAGTAGAAGAAGCATGTTCAATGGCTTTTATAATGTTTTCATTTAAGCCGTTTGTACTCTTTCTCAGCCCTTAAGCAACACAACTCCAAAAAATTGCCAAAAGAATATTTATAACTTTTCGAACGCAGTTTTAATGTTTCTATCCTTATGCGTTCAGATGTTACAAAAAGTACCAATATTCCTACGGGAAAAGGGACGTGGCTGGTTCGTAAGGGCAGGGACTGGTTCTAGTTTTTACACTTTATATAAAGGGAGCAATTGGAACGTCATAACGAATTCCGGGCCAAACCTATATAAGCTATTTTTGCATTAGTTGATTAAAATCCTGTGTTAGCTACTTTGTTTGAATGCACGTGTATATGTATACATATGTGTATGTATGTATACATACATTTATCTACAGATCGTTATTTCTCTTTTTGTCCTTAGCATCTTTAATATCTTTCAACCGGTTACGTGATGTGTACCTGTTTAACCGATAACAGCCAATAACTTTATGTACTATTTATGTTTTTTACCAGTCACAGGACAAGAATACCGACCAATTGCTACACATTTTTCGCAGGGATATAATTTTTATCCTTTTTGTCTCCAAATTCTAAAAAGTTTCAAAAACATATTCATATTTTTTCTAAATGTAATTTAAATTATGGTTTTTCTTTTGTTGTTTTAGAAGTAACAAAAAGTACGCCTAAGGGTCCAAAATTTCAAAAAAGTGCCTGACGCGGGTTCGCCTATTTTTGGAGTAAAATACGATATTTTCAATTTAATTTTTATCTGTTTTCTATATCTAAAAGATCCAAAACATACACACATATGTACATACATATGTACATATATATTTTACGGACTTGCAAATGAATATAATAAAAATTACAAACGAAATGACAAACTGTATATGTACGTATGTATGTACATCAGTCATAACTTATAACTACATATGTAAAGGGTATAAGAACTGAACAGGTTTTTAAATATGTACCTAAAAAGTTTTAAGGGAAACGGTTAAAAGAAGAATATACTGAAAACATCATAGCACTTGCTTATGAAACTACTAAACATTTAGTTGAGCAGTGAAATACTTACACACATGTACATATTTACTTATCATTACCCTAATATAGAAATGCCCTAGCTCGTATTCCAGATTTTCATTTATTTCCATAATGGTCTGCTTATATGTATATCAACATTAACCAAAAATATTTTGACTTCGAAAATACGACTTAGGGCCTTTCTATATTAAGGTACCGTAATGTATGTTTGTAGCTGTGTACCTACTTTAAAATATCATTGCCAGAAGTCTTTAGTTAAGATTCTTAAAGTTTTTGTAACTAAACATATTTTTATTGTAAAAAATATTTCAAAAACTCTGTATCCCCATCTATCTTGCGTATCTTAAAAGTAAACCTTTATACAAAAGTTTTATATTTAGCAAAAGTATATAAATCTTAAAGCAATGTATATATGTATTATTCTTACATCAAATATAACTGTAACCATGTTAAAATTTCGTTAACAATTGATATTTTTGAGTAAGGTACAAAATGGTTAATATAAAAGAAAGAAGGAGCACTATATATATTCGGCCGTGCCGAATCTTACATACCCCTTTACCTTGGCCTTTTGTATACCCAGTTATCCGATCCAGCTTATTTGTTTTTAAGACGTTAAAGGTTTAATAAAATTAGGTTAGGTTAGGTAGAACAGGCAGCCGTTAAAGGAAAGGATACAGCTCACTTGGGTCCGCTTAATTCGGTCCCTTTGTGTTACCTGGAGTGTTAAATAGAATAGGTTGAGATGGAAGGAAAGAAGAAATTGAGAGAAGATAAGAAAGAAAAAACAGAAGAATGAAGCAGACTTACCAGGGTCTCTGGTGGGAATCGAACCCACAACCCCCAGACTGGTATACTCGTGCACTTACCACTGATATACCGGGGCACCCATTAATAAAATTACTTTGTGGCGATTGCTGTTTTTGAAGTACATATAAATTTTTCTCATAAAATTTGTCTGTTTATATAGGGAGTTTCAAGTCCCCAAGCACTTGTTAAACAATTTTTTTCTTCGAAATATAGATATTGTAGTACAATTACTTTTTGGTAGGTTTGATGTCGAGAGCTTTCATGGTTTCTAGGTAAAAGGTATCTAAATTTTTATAAAATTGGTCTGTGTGTATCAAACAGATTTTCCTTTTGTAATATAGAAATTGTAATACAAATTTTAAATTGACAGCTGTTAAAAATTCTGAAATATAACGTATCAAATATTTAATAGAAACGTTCAGTTTGTATTGGGGCTACCACTTCACTTGCTCCTTTTCAATATCCAACTTAATATTTTTGTATAATTTATTTGTAAGTTTAAATTCTTAGGCTGTAACCGTTTCCGAAAAATAAGGTATCACAAACTAGCCCGTTGTGTTATGGTTACCACTTCTACCAAAAAATAGTTCTTTCTTAACATAAAAATTATAATGGAACTACTTTGTAGCAGGTTTGAAGTCAATTTTTATAAAATTAGTCTGTTTTTTCTTCGAAATATAGAAGTCGTACTAGAAATTTGAAGTCGACAGCTGCAACAGTTTCTGATATATTGTGCATCAAAAAAGTCATAAAAATTGTCTGTTTTTATGGGGTTACCACTCTACGTGATACTTGTTGTATTAATTGATGCAAACCGCTCTCTCTCTCTCTCTCTCTCTCTCTGGGAAACGTTTCTTCAAAACAGGTTAAATTGACTTGATTCGTTCTTGATCTCAAGAATAATAAGTTAATTTGCTGCAAAATACATAAACTGACAAATTTATAGGAAAGAGACACGGGTTATAATGATCAATATAATAAATAGTAATGGTTAACACAATGCATTTTTATTGCATATACATACATATGTTTCTAGCAATATCTAAAAACTTAGAAAAGTTCCCGCATTTTTTAGTTACACCAAAAAAATTTTAAAAACATATTTGTTGTGCTATAAATTTGAGTTGTCTGAGTTTTTCGAGTTAATCGAGCTATTAAAGCCCATTAATCGAAAAATTGAACCAAATTTAAAAATCGATACTGTAATCAGTAGTTAACCAAATAGTGATTTTTTAGAAGTATTTTTGCCAGTCTATGATAGATATTTTTTAGCGTTGATATATATACATACATACATATGTATACCCTTTTTATTATATAGGTATAAAGGATTAAATGACCGAAGAATTTATTTAATTACAATTCTGGCATCGCAGCAAAAACATGTTTTAGTTGAATATGTTATAGTGTTGCCAGAGAAAGCTTAAAAAAAATATGGGAAATTACCACTGTAACGAATTTTCTTTGTTTAAAATTTGGTGAATTTGTTTTCATCGAACTTGACTCAAAATATTTTATATAGTTTTTAATTTTATGAAGTCATTATAAATAGCAACACTCAAATTTATATCATTCTTTGTCTACCAGTAGAAATACTTTTCTAAACGTTTATCTGGTGATGGGCATTTGCCGTCCAAGCCGTGCTCTTTACTGATTTAAATCCTTTTTAACTAAATTCAGGCATTATAAAAGTTTTTGATAAAAATTAAAAAGAAGAAACAAAAGTTACCCAACGGCATCACTAAAGTGTTATTTTTAAAGCCTAAAAACTTGCAAAAAACTTAAAAAAAATCAGTAGTGATTCTTGTTTTAATAAGAACGGGCACAGATAAGAATTAAATTTTAAAACTTATTCTAGTTTAATCGTAACTAATTCAAAATGATTATACGTTTAATATGTTCTTTTTTTGTATTAATTATATATACAATGTTTTATACAAAGGCTAATGGTATGATTGAGGTCTTTAAATGGAAACAAATGGACTATTATAATCGTGGAAATAATCCGATAACCGCAGGTCCAATCATAAGTAGTCCACCATCTGGTAAGACATCAAGATCAGGTACGTTTGTAATATATTTTTCTATAGTACACTCATAAATATTATACATATATGTACATATATGTATGTTCGTACACACCTTTGTTTGTTTTTAATCAGAATTTTATAAAACATTAAAATATGTATGTATGAATGTGAATATGTATACAAATATGTATATATAGTAATTCTTAACATATTATTATTAAGGAATATTAAGAAATATTTGTACACATCGGCACCTAAATTGCATTAAAAATTACCATCAAAAAATTTTTAATTTATATTTTTATTGATTTTATCATAAGTAATGTGTTTAAAATTGTAAATGTGTTTTGTAAAAAAACAGTTATAATTAAATTTAAAATAACGTATCAGTTAATGCATGATTTTCCTTAAACAAAGTAACATACATCATCAAATGCGAAAAAAAACAAATTTATTATTTTTAATTTTTAAAGGAACACAGCTAAGTATACTTATTAATGTACCCACACTACATGCGTGGAAGGGGTATTAAGTGTTTGTGCAAATTTTTGTTACGCCGAAAAATAATAGTCTAAGATTCACCCACCTAAAATGATAACGATCAATTTTAATTCCTTTTTGAGTTGACTTAAGCATATTCGTCCGCCTATCTCGTTTGATGTCTAATATTCTTGTTATCAAAGTACAGGTCGCATTTTTAGAAATATTTAAAAAATATTGCTACAGATATGTTTTTTGTATAGGGGTCAAACCTAGTGATGATGCGACAAATAGTGCCCTGCAAAGTGACCATGTTCTTATTGATTTATTAAGGGTTTAAAAATGCGTTTTGTTTTCGATGGAGAACATTCGTTCCGAAATTTTTTTTGTTCATCCGAGTTGTGTTTTTACCATAAGAAATCTTATTTTAACTTGTTGTCATTTTTAGGAATTATTTATTTTCCTGGTCAGTACCATGGTGCCAGAAGTAAACGTCAATCTGAAAATGCTTCGTTTATACCATATAACAATGTACCCATGGGAGCAACGCATTATAAGGGTCGCCTTTTTGTAACTATGCCAAGGCGAAGAGTTGGCATACCATCAACCTTGAACTACATTGATTTAAACAAAGATGGCACACAAGAAAGTCCAAAATTAATTGCATACCCCGATTTCGAAACAAATCAGTTAACAGTAAGAATTGAAATGTTAACATTTCTTTAAATAAATATAATACAATTTTATTAACACGTATTACGTACTTTCAGTCCAATTTTGATCACATAGTTTCGGTCTATCGCACCAGTGTAGACAGTTGCGGTCGCTTATGGTTTATTGATACCGGCTTGTTGGAATATCCCAGTAAGTTTTTGTCTGTGCAATATGTACAATGCTTAAACACTACCATACTTTCAGATAATTTTATGCAAATTCAAAGACCATCAATTTGGGTAGTTGATTTGAGAAACGACAAAGTTATACGACGTTTTGAAATACCAACATCTGTAACTGTTGAAGGTCAAGGTTTAGCTAGTATAAGACCCGATACAGATAAAGGATGCGATAAAACATTTGCCTATATTCCAGATTTGTTTAACAATCAACTTTACGTTTACAGGTAAGTTTAACATCATTTAAAACTAAAATTTATTAGAAATCAAATTCTCAAAAGTTATCTTTAGTTTTTCTTAGTTAAAATGTACGGCCAAATAATATTCTTTGGTACGACTAAACTTCTACGGCCTTGCTAACAAAAATAATTTAATTTTGAGTAAAACTCTATATAACAATTACTAATTAATTCACATGTTTTTTTTATCTGTATGTAACCCACTATTGTACTGAATAAAAACGGTTTAGGTTTATTTTTTGACATAGGCCGCATACAAATGTCCTCCCGGATTAAGCGTTTTGGGCTATAACTATTCGAATATTTCTATATCTTGACATAATTTTGCACATTTGTCTATCTTTATGCCACCCACTATTGTACCGAATATAAATATTATCGGTCAATTTTTTGAGGTTCATAAAACTGGGAACAGTAGAAGAACCAGTGTAAACAGTTTAATTTTTGTGGGCGTGGCACCACCCACTTTTTTGCTTTCAAATTTTTTACTTTGGAAGCCATTCATATGCGAGCTAGTTTCATAAAAATCGGTCTGGCAAAAGTACCTGTAATAAGATTTTTGTTTTAGTGGGCGTGGCGCCGCTAACTTCTTTTGCCATAAATTTTTTTTTTGGTTAGAGGCCTTATTTATCTATGTGTACAAAGTTTTAAAAAATTGGTGCAGCAGAAGTACCAGTATTAAAAAATCAGTTTTTGCAGTAGAAGTACAGTTATATTCGAATTATTGTGGCGTGGCACCGACCGTTTTTCAAAGAAAGTATAGCCTATCACCAGAGTTGGGCAAAATACATGCTTTGCTGTATTTGAAATACAAAATACAAAATACTTGTTCCTGTGGTATTTCAAATAAAAAATACTAAATACTTTCAAGTCGAGTATTAAAAATACAAAATACAGTATTTTAGTATATTTCATTTAAAATACAAAATACATTTATAAACTAATCTGTAAAACAAGAATTTCCTTTCATGAACACTAGATTTTTAAAAGTATCATCAGATAAGCAGCCTCTTGTTGGTGAATACATAAATCCTGCTAAAGAAAACAATCTTTCTACAGGTACTGATGAACACAAACTGGTGCTAAATTTTATGAAAACATTTCTTATATTTGGGTAGCCTTCAGGACTGGAAAGCTCCTTACTTTTTTCATTTAGGAAGCCGACTAACTCCAACTCCAAATACTTAAGAACAAATAGTTAATTGAAATCAGTAAGATCGGCCAACGAGAAGCTGAGATATAAGGAAAAGCCTGAGATTTTTTAGAACAAAATCTATGCATATATCCCTATATAACTCAGTTGCCACAAAATTTGGTATGGAGACTTTAAAGGCGGGAAAATTAACTTTGGGATAGCAGCAAGGACAATGATAGCCCCCTTACAGTTCCATAAATTTTTGTCAAATTTTGTATGCGCTTTATTTCGAAAGCTATTACAACTAATAACTTCAAAACTTCTACAAAATAAATCAAGAATAATGTTTACAGTTTGGAAAAAAAATTAATTGGGGCAAGAGTAATAGTAGCCCAATGGCTAGGTTAGGTGAAACATCCGGCTGCGGATATAAGAAATGAGGTACAGCTTAGGCCAGTTTCTTTGGATTTTTTTTTACAATTATCCTATAGATGACTGTCAAAAAAGCCTTTAATGAAGCCATCTTAAGTATTATGAATATGGACATAAGTATTCTCTTATAAGAGCTAAATTTGATAAAAACTGGTCCAGCCGTTAAGGCGTGATTACATGACAAACAAACAAACTTACACCTGGATGTTATAATACAAGTATACATATGTACATATATGGATTTCTGGAAAAAATAAAGTTAAAAAAAATAAGCTTAAGTTCATATTTGTAATTCTTTTTATTAGAAGAAATTATTATTCATTTATGTTGAAAGAAACTTTATTTGAAAAAGAAAATTTTTCTACGAATACCGAAGGGGCTCGAAATATTGATAAACATCGTATTTTGAGAAACAAATTTTTTTTCTATTTTCTCTGGTGATTTTTACAATAATATGGATCCTTATATACGAGTATAGGGAAGTCGATTTAGTCATGACCGTAAAATTGATTTATTTATTTATCCCCATATATCTCAGAAATGTGACCACTGTTTCCATAAAACTTGACACGAATACTTTGAAGTTTAAAGATGGCAAGCTGAATTGGGGAAATTTTTTTGAATTGAAACAAGAGAAGGGGCACCTCCAGCACAATTGCAGAAATTGTATGCAAATTTGCATACTCTAAATCTTGAAAACTATTACAGCTACCGCTTTCAAACCTTTGACAAAGTTATTTTAGTAAGATACAACCATTCTGGTGAATAGCAAGGATGATGGTAGCGTCCATACAAACGGACAATTTAAAAAAAAAACTTTTAACAATCTATATATTATTGCGAATGTTAACGGCAACGCAATTACCGTCGACTTAAGCACTGTACAGACGGTTGTCAAATATTACAATGTTGTCAGAGCTATCAATGCACTTACAATGGAGTGGCAATGAATGACTGCCACAGTATGGTAAATTGTTAGTTCAGGGGATTGTAAGACATTTGTCAGCAAAGCAGACAATTCCATTGTGAGACGATTGCCTGATAACAACTTTATCTGCCGTTGGTATAGTTGATCCTCTGACAATGTTTTTTTTTTGCCAATGTAGTAAACAAAAATTGTTCGTTCACACGATTGAAAGTTATTTTTAGAACCATTTTCTGACAATAATTTTATATCTGACAACCGTCTGTACAGAGCTTTACAATTTAAACTGCCGTCAAATTGTAAAGTAATAGTACAATTTATTTATTGATAGCATGTCGATTTTAACACATGCCTTCAAACTAATATCGATTTAGGATCGAGTTCATGACGATTAACTTAATTGATTGCAGCTGACGACAAGTTTTGCAATAAGGGGGTATATCTCGAAAACTGTTGCAGCAATTGGCTTTAAACCTGTTACAAAGTAATTATGTTGCAAGACACATTAATACAGGTAGTACCAAGGCGAATTCAATAAATTCTCCCTCCTTATTTCCTTTTATTTTCTTTTGATAAATTGAACTCAACAAATATTTTAAATTCAAATTAAATGAATAAATCTGGTATTTAATTTATTAACTATTCATAAGCAGAAGCGTTTTTTTAATTATGTACCGGTATTAATGTGCCTTGTTCTAGTAATACATATTTACATTTTAAAAACACTTACCTATACCGGTTCACTAGCGATGCAAAAAGACAAATGTGGAAGGTATATAAAAATCGACAAAGCCGGAAATAGCGCTCTTACTTGTTATGAAAGCTATCGCTAGGTCAATTGTTAGTTTACTTAAATTAATATTTTGTTATAATTTTTTTTCAGCTTAGAGACGAACAGAATGTGGTCATTTGAACATAACTATTTCCACTTTGATCCAATTGCTGGTGATTTCAATATTGGTGGCCAGTCTTTTAGCTGGAACGATGGCATTTTTTCTGTCAGTTTGGGACCAAAAGAAAGAGATGGCTCCCGCAACGTTTTATTCCATGCGATGGCGAGCAATAATGAATTCGTTGTTAATAATCAAGTGTTACAAAACGAAACAACTGCCCTAAATAGAGGATATGACAGAGATTTCCGTTTATTGGGAAGTCGCGGTAATCAAAAGCAATCGACAATGCACGAATACGATTATCGTACTGGAGTGTTATTTTATGCAGAAATTCAACGTAATGGTGTTGGGTGCTGGAATACACGTAAACCATTTACAGCGGCTAACCATGGTCAAGTCGCTCAAAATGAACAAACAATGATATACCCAAGTGATTTAACGGTTAAAAGATTACTCTTTACATCTTTTTTTTTTTGCTCATTTTTTCTTTGATTTTTAGATTGACGAAGATGGCATCATATGGGTTATGACAAACTCCATGCCTGTTTTTATTTATTCCACTTTAGATACAAATAAGTTTAATTTCCGTGTTTGGAAGCAAAATACTGCAATCGCTGCTCAAAACACTGTTTGCGCCTAATAAGAGAAGAATAATACGCCGACTATATAATAAATAAATAAATGTATGTCAGTAAATTTAATGTTTATTAAATGTCTTTTATTTTATTTGTATAAAATTAACTGAAATTAAAAAACAAATATTTTAAAAATAGTTTGGAATTGATTTTTTTTATCTTAACTCTATACTGAAATAAAATCATATCACTTTTATTAAATTAATTTGTTTTATTATACAAAATATATCGTACTTTGATTATTTTTTAAGAAAAATAGGCACTATAATATTGCATTTGATTATATAAAAGAAGACAACATAATGACTTAAAAAATAAGGAAGAGTGATAGACCTAATTTAAATTACAGTTCATTAGTTCAACTTCACAAAAAATCGTTATAAAGTTCTTTTTTAAATTTGAGTTTTTACTTTTTATTGATTTTTAAGAAATAACCTAAAAATTATATATTTATTTATTCTCGCGTTGTTGTAGTTGTTTTTCTTTCCTAATGTGTGGATAGGAGTACAAGCGCAAAAAAGAAGATTCTAAATATTTTAAAGATTTTTGTTTCTGATAGTTTTACTAAGTAGCAAAGGTTTCAATAGCAGTTCTCTAATAAATTATTAAACATTTAAATTATACGATAGCTTTTAAACATCTATCAGAAAAAAATTGTTTTAGAAAGCTGTAAGCGTAAAAATGTGACTGTATCACCCCATCCATATGGTTTACAATTCAACTCAGTTAAATGAACCAGATGTTTATCATCGAGTCATCTTTAGCGATTAGGCTCACTTCATACTTAATGGGTATGTAAACAAACAAGATTGCCGTTTTTGGAGAGAGCACAATTCTCATTACTCTTAAGACTCCATACTTCAAAAGAAAAAATAAATAAATAAATGTTTGGTGTTGTTTACATGTCAAAGACGTCCTTGGCCTATTTGTTTTTAATCCGAAACCTTTGCAAAGGAGGAAAAAATGCTTTTAACGAAATGGTGCACCATGTCATATAGCGAACAACACCATCCCTTTGTTGAGCCAATCGTTTGGTTGCGGAACTGAAAATTGGTCACCTTGTTCGTGAGGTTTTGCACGTTTAGATTACTTTTTGTAAGAATATGTCTGGTCTATGCTAATAATATATCAACGATTAATCATTTGGAAGCAAACAGCTATTGTTTAAAAGATGCATTTAAATAAGGCATAGGTACACAATGCATTGACATTTGCAATGGTATATGTGTTATTCAGGTTTTCTTACTTCCCAACCACACGAGCAATGAGCATGGAAGTTTTTACCGTGGAGAGATTTTCGATTCTAATCAAATTACATGAAAACTTTCTGCCATTAATATCTAAAATAGCAGGATTCAATAAATTGATCTTCCAACAAGACGACACCCCAGTCCATACAGCAAAGTAAACAAACAAAATGGTTAATTTAGAACAATGTTAATGTACTGGATTGGCCGCCATCCAGTCCAGACTTTAATCCGATTGAAACCGTATGGGCAATAAGTGTAATTTAAGAAATGATCCGCAAGCAACTATTAGCGAATTTAAAGTTAAAATTCGAGGAAATTTGAGAGTCCATCACACCAGACTAATGTAAACATTTAATTAATGATAGAATTTAAGAACAAATGCTATTATTAAAGCCAAAAAAACGGTGTTAAGCACTACTTAACTATCGTTAATACTTAACTTTCGTAAAAAGTCGTACGAAACTTTAATTGTATAAATCCACACCTTGATATAAGGGGTATTCAAACGATATGCTATCAAGTCATATTGTCTTAAAGTTTTAATATTTTACAATAATTTAAAAAATAGTAATAAGACTTTTTGAACTGTGTTTATTGTTTTGTCATAAACAGTAGAAACCTGAGCCGGGCGGCCGAAACTCTTTAGTGAAGCCGTTGATATAATTAACAAATCGCAGTAATTAAATTTAAAATAATTTTTGAAATTACATACTTATTTTTCTGTTTTCTCCAGCAGCTGATTCAAATTTAAAATAGCACACTTAATTATGAGCGGATGCTCAGAACAGTAGTATTTTTTCGTTTTATTTTTTTTAGACATATGACTTTATGACTACCTTGTGAATACCCTAATAGAAAAAATAATTTAAGTTTTAAATTGATCAAAATTAAACATACAATTTTAAAACGGACGTTTTTTCTTGAAAAACTTTCATAGATTTGAAAAAATTAAAAAACTGGTTTGAACTACTATAAATGTTAGGTCAAAACTATAAATATGTATTTAAGTACGATTGTTATTTTTAATAGCATCTTAAAGAATAATTTTTTAAGTGACTTATAAAGAAGTTAAATAAGTCTTTATATTTTTGTTTGTAACAAATAAATTTTAATTTTTTTTTGAGCCGAAAAATTTAATGTAGTAGAAAGTATTTTTTTTTTAATTTTTACTTGACGTAAATAACAACTTTTTGTTTAAATATGTCTATATTTTAATTAATTTCTATAATAACTATGCCAAAAGTGCAAAAATGTGTTTCTTTTTTAATTATTTTTTTGTTTTTTTAAGAAAAAAATTATCTAAATTGGAAAAAATTTCATATTAGGCCTAAGATTTAATACTAGTTAGTTAATGTGTTTTTAATGTATAAAATATGTAATTGCAAAAATATATGTATGTTTTTCTATTTAAATATGTATTAAAAAGTGTCTTGGCTATCTTTATGTATGTATGTATAATATAATGCTAGTGTGAGTGCATAACGATGGCCTAATATAGAAATGGGTAACTCGATTTTTATTACTGAACAAGGGAAGAAAAAACACTACTTAAAATTTTGTAAAATTTTGCATATAATTAGTTTAAACACAATTTTTAATAAAAGGAGACAATAAATTTTATTTTCAATCAAGAACAACAAAAAATCTATGATGAACTTGGCATTTATTTGCTAGTATGCCCTATGCTCCTCAGATGAGTAACAGGAAATATACATAAATAAAAAAAAACACTATTGAATAAAAATGAGATACGCCCTTTCTTAATTAAGCCAACAATAAGTTTTTAATAATAGAAACACATTGGTCTTTTCGTAAATACATCAATGTACTGCCTCATGAGATTTAAGGTTAAAAAACCAGATTTAACTGTATATTTTTGCGTTAAATATATTTTTTAATAACAAAATGCCTTTAACTGTTGCATTATATAATTTTTTATAATTGTTAGTTTTTGTAAGTTTGCGCTTCTGATGCATTTGCAAACAGGCCCTATGCATTTATGTACTTTAGAAGGTTAAGTTTTGCCTAATATACATGTATGTATATACTGACTGCATAAGCATTAAGTGGTATGAACTACTAATAAAAAAAAAAAATTGGAATGGTGATTGTTGCAGAAAAGTCTTAAGAGTAAACAATTTATTATTCAATTAACAACCCATTTTTGACGTAGTATCACTTATAATTACATATTATGTAATACTTTACTTGTTTTGCATTTTTTTTATTACCAACTGCTTCGTTATGTTATCAGGACTTCAAAGTTAGTTCAGAACAAGGCAGTGTGTTGCTTTAATATATATCCGCTAATCCAAAAAAACTTTAACCCCAAATTTTTACTAGTCCAAAAACAAAAAACGCGAAAAAGTTTTTGTTATTTTGGCAACACTGCACATTAATAATGCTCGCTGGACTAAAATTTTATGGCAGTGCTGCCATGATAATAAATAGTTCATTTATGATGTAAAAATCATATGTATCTGGCCGCGAAATTCCGGGCGTTGTTAAGTCGATGAAAGCTACAAGCTAATCAGTTGCATTCAGTAGCTTTTATTCCTATCAAATACAGAGCATTAACTTTTCTTTAAAAAAATGGGGTTTGCTCACATCTAAACATTTTTGTTTCCGATATTTGTTAGCATCGAAAATGCTAATTTTAGGCCGTTAAAAATAGATCAAAGTGAATAACATCGCTCCAATAACAAGGTTTTTCATCAAAATTTTAAGTGATTCAGGTAAGCTAATTTTAATTTATTCCCCTTTCTTTACCTCACATTTTACTGTGGTAATTTAGAATTTAATGTATTTTTAAGCATGCAACGCGGGTTATAAATTGAACAAATTTTTGTTTGTATATATGTAAGTATATGTTTGTTTGTGTGTGTGTGTGTAAATATTATATCAATAAGAGATTGATTCATAATATTTAAATGCTTTAAGCGTTTGTTTCTTTAAAAATATAAAAAATATTACTTAGGGTTATTGCACCAAATAATCCTTATAGCCGCGTAATGATTTTAGTTGTTTTTTAAGTTTTACTATTAAATCAGACGGCTGCACCAATATGGAAATATCACGACCCACTGAATTTAAGCGGTCGCGTATTTCGTTATCTTTAAAAAATAAATTTAATGGACGGCCATTTATTTCTGTGAGTACCCAAAATGTCAAAGTAGTACCATCACATGACTGGGCCTGGAAAAAATTAAAAAGTTTTCAAATTTGTATGTTTATTTCGAAATTTTTGTGTTAATACCTTAGGAGGTAGACCATGTCTAGCTGCTAAACTGTTTGGAACTACATCAACAATTGTAGCTGTGTTACCATCACGTATTAAGCCCAAACATTGACCTTCTCTTTCGCGTCGTATGGCATAACCACGACCAAAGGGAATACGCCGTACCAAGACTTCAACCTGTAATTAAATAATTGGTTTCTTTCAGTGTCTGCCGAACCAAAAAAAAAAATGATATTTGTGCTTACAAAGAGTGTATTTGTATTTCGTATTATTTTGTTAGCTTCTGCTGCTGAGCTTATTGTTATACCAGCTATCGAAAGTAACTGATCGCCAACATGTAAAGCATTGTATAAAACAGGATGTTCCTTTTGCTTCCAACCGGCCACCCTGCGTAAAATAAATCCAAAGATATTATATACTTACATGCTTTTTTATTTTTAAAGTTTTTTTTAAAGAAAATTTAATAGAGTTATGAATACTAACGCCACGAGGTAAATAAACCCTACTTTACTGGCGAGTAAAAATGTTGAACACAAACTCAATATTACTAATACTCCAACCAGAAACTCGAAGTTAAATATTTAAACATTTAGCACAAATTTTCGCTATTATTATTTTGGCTCCAGTACATATTTTAATTTCTTTTTATTTAGAAGAAATTAATATATTCCGTTAAGGTTAAAAAAAAAACTTTATTTGGAAAAGCAAACTTTTCTACCGATACTACCCGAGTAGAATTTATTTTCGGAACCAGCTACCGAGTTTCATCATCAGTACTCTTTGAACGGTAGTAGTGTTTTTGGCTGTAAATATTACCTATTTAACTTACATGTTATCCAGAGAGGTAGTTAAACGGAAATACTTTAAAATCTTGTGAGTTTACAACACTGGCTTAGCGCTATTACAACTCATAAAAAGTTTTGCGCATTGTTCGTTTTCTAAAAAATTTGAATGTCGTTAAGCCAGCCCTTTGATTTTGTCGCAAGTTTTAAATTGTTATAAAAATAACGTTTCGAGTATGATTGAAGAATCACGTTATTGTCAACAAAATAGAAAGATTATTGTAGTTTTGAATTTTCACTTACCATACAGCACCAAAGGCATCTACCCATGCAACTGAACCTACACAATCTTTACGTCTTAACTGTAAACGAACACCACCAGGATGCATTATTTCACGACGCAATTGCATTACTTGTTGCTCCCTTAAAGTCATACGTTTCGAGTTATGAGGTTGTATATTTCCAGGACTAGAACTGCCACCGAGAATATTGTCCGTTAAACGAAACGGTTGCGGAGGTTGACGCAGAGCTCCGCCGACAGCACAATTACCACTTCCAGCGTTCACACGATTAGATAGATCATTATTATTAGTAACGCGAGAATGGCGTTGTGTGTGAGCATCTGAAGTAGACGAACTACGCCTGCGCTGTTCCAGGGCTTCAGACGTTGTGCGATTAATTCCAAAATGTGCAGTGACTGGCAATTGTGATGATGATATAGACGTCGAAGGTGAAAACCCATGATCATTGTTATTGGCTGTATTCGATGACTTAGTGGAGTTTGTATTCGAATTAGAGGATTTTGTTTTTGCCACAGAGAATTTGTTAAGAAAATGATGATCTTTTCGACTTGGCCTGCTTGTAATAACAGCTTCAGTATGTCCCCTCGTTAAAAGAAACGGAGATCTAGCTGTTGGAGGTTGTATGGAAGGTCGGCTGTTGGTGGGGGAAACAAATCTTCTTCTGGCCATTGATGGACTTTCCATATTTACGGGTAATGTTGGTTGATCTGTAGTCTGTGTTTGCTTTGATTTATTTTGTAGTTTAACCTTAACGTCCACTTTGTTAGAAGTACCCACAGGATTTACCAATGGTGATACTTTTCCATCTTCACTAGGGCGTTGTTTGGTTTTTCGGTGATGTGGTGAATTCCATTTCGGCGACATTAACGCGCTCTTTTGAGATGTTGATGAAGATGGATGGACGCTAGTGTCATTGTCGATTGTATTCATATTACCACTTGTTAACAGAAAAACTTTTTCATAATGAAGTACATCATTTGTATTTACAGTTGTTGTAGCAACAGAGGTTGCACAATCCTCCAATTTTCCCGCATTTGAATTTTTTCTTAATACAGCAGCTGACTTAACCGCACTCATTTCTTCACTGGCCATCGCTGTCGTGTTATTTACTGTTATATTTGTCACACCGGATGTATTAGCTGATAATATTATTTTTTTAGGAATTTTAGGCGTAGACGTGTGTGATGTAGAAGCTGATATTGAGGGTGGAGCGAAACATGTGCCATACGTATTATCAGTGCCTGCCACATGTACTGTTGTTATACTACTTTGTTCATCTATTGTTGTTGCGGCAACACTTCCAGTTGCCGCTATTTGTAATTTTTTCACTGGAGTTGTATACTGATTACACCCCAACATTGCTGTTATATTTCCCATTACTTGTATAGTACTACTATTATTATTGTGAAAACTTTCGTTATTGCTACTGGACGGAATAATTTGTACATTACTTTTGTATTCATTTTGTTTCAAGTTTTTTTTGGCTGACACATGGACATCGGGAAATTTAAATACATCTGCCGTAGAAGTTGGCGGTGTGGTTGTTGTGGATTTTTGTGACAATTTTGGTGGTTCATAATCACGGTTTTCTGAACAACTTTGCGCAGCTTTATCGTTCATATTATCTGTCGATACTTGTATTATCGTAATGTTAGCTGTGGACGTATCATTGGCTGATGTTAATGAGGAGGCTGCTGGCATTTCAGAATTGACTTCTAATTCTGTTATGTTGTTACAATTACTACTAGTATTGGCAATCATAACAGACAATAATTGTTGATGCAATTCAGCTTGATTTTGGTTTTTTGATTTGTCTACAGCCCCCGCGGATAATGAGCGTGATGTTTGGGGTCTAAAAAGATTTAAAAAAAAATGAACATTCCAAAACTTCCACAGATATGTAATATGAATACAATGTTATTTTGTTGTATCTGTTTATGTTGAAAATTATTTTATACAAATAAAAGTATACTTTTTTTTTAATTTCAAATTTAAACTATTATCCTTAACTTTTTCAATTTAATTTGGAATTTTCTCAATTACAACAAACAATTATGTAGTGATTTATGTACATATATATATCTGTGGTCACAAACACAAACCGCCTTACTCAAACTAAGAAAGAATCGAGTTTTATGTGCTATCAGCAAAAGTCCGAATTTTTTTTCTCAAACTCTCATTTCTCTAACATCATTATACTCTTCACATAGTGATAAGGGTGTATATCACTTTGTCATTCTGTTTGTAATTTCTTTATAATTCATTTGCGACCCCATAAAGTACATATATTCTAGATCCTTATAGATAGGGAAGCCGATTTATCGATGTCCGTCTGTCCGTCTGTTGAAATCAAGTTTCCGGAGTCAAATAAAAAGATACAGACCAGTTAATGGTGTCAAACTATCAGAAATATCCTGGAGACAATCGCTATTTAAAATCAGCAAAATCGGTTCACTATTGACCGAGATATAAGCGAAAACCCAGAGTAACCCATTTTTTTAGGACAAAATCCGTGCATATATCCCTATATATCTCAGTAAGTATACTCACTCTTGCCACAAAACTTGGCACGGGTACTCCTAAAGAAGGGACCTAAATAATGGAAAAAGTTTTTTCAGATAGGACCAGGGGAAGGGGTATTTTTCCTACAATTGCACAAATTTGGTGAAATATTTTATGTGCTATATCTCGTAAACTATAACGGTACCGTGAAATAACTCCCAAATGAAATAACTCCCAATGAAAAAATGAAATAACTCCCAATTTTTTTCAATACAAATTGGGAGTTATTTCATAATGAAATAACTCCCAACGCTTCATTATGAAATAACTCCCAAATGAAATAAATCCCAATGAAATTTTGTTGGGAGTTATTTCATTTTTTCGAAGTGTTGGGAGTTATTTCATTCTTGTTGGGAGTTATTTCATTTTCTATCATTGGGAGTTATTTCATTTTTATTGGGAGTTATTTCATTTTTATTGGGAGCTGTTTCATTTTTGTTGGGAGTTATTTCATTTTTATTGGGAGTTATTTCATTTTACTAAAAGCAAGTGTATATACCAGAGCAGTTAAAAAAATTTAATCACGCTAGTATAAAAGGTGACATTTATTTAAAAGTTTTGGGGTTTTAAAACCGTGGGTATATAGCCGGCCTTCGGCCGGGCGCAAGAAAAAAAAACTCCAGTGGATTCGATCCGCCGGCTTCGCAGTAGCCTTCGGCCGGGGAATATACTTTAAACTGTAGTACATCGGAAGTATTTGCAGCTTCATAACTAAAGTGTCATAAAATTCATGTTTTATTTGGGGAAGCTTTGTATGGAAAGCAGTAGAGCTTAAAGTCCATTGCCCGGCCGAAGGCTACTGCGAAGCCGGCGGATCGAATGGACTGGAGTTTTTTTTCCTTGCGCCCGGCCGAAGGCCGGCTATCTAAATCCCTCCCTTTTAATAAAAAAATTATTTAACCAAAAAGGTGCTTAAAGTCCACGCGCCTGTCCTAAAGCTGTAACGAAGTTGGCATATATAGCCGGCCTTCGGCCGGGCGCAAGGAAAAAAACTCCAGTCCATTCGATCCGCCGGTTTCGCAGTAGCCTTCGGCCGGGGAATATACTTTAAACTGTAGTGCATCGGAAGTATTTGCAGCTTCATAACTAAAGTGTCATAAATTTCATGTTTTATTTGGCGAAGCTTTATATGGAAAGCAGTAAAGCTTAAAGTCCATTGTCCGGCCGAAGGCTACTGCGAAGCCGGCGGATCGAATGGACTGGAGTTTTTTTTCCTTGAGCCCGGCCGAAGGCCTGCTATCTAAATCACTCCTTTTTATTAAAAAAATTATTTAACCAAAAAGGTGCCTAAAGTCCACGCGCCTGTCCTAAAGCTGTAACGAAGCTGGGATATATAGCCGGCCTTCGGCCGGGCGCAAAGAAAAAAACTCCAGTAGATTCGATCCGCCGGCTTCGCAGTAGCCTTCGGTCGGGGAATATACTTTAAACTGTAGTGCATCGGATGTATTTGCAGCTTCATAACTAAAGTGTCATTAAATTCATATTTTATTTGGCGAAGCTTTATATGGAAAGCAGTAGAGCTTAAAGTCCATTGTCCGGCCGAAGGCTACTGCGAAGCCGGCGGATCGAATGGACTGGAGTTTTTTTTCCTTGAGCCCGGCCGAAGGCCGGCTATCTAAATCACTCCTTTTTATTAAAAAAATTATTTAACCAAAAAGGTGCCTAAAGTCCACGCGCCTGTCCTAAAGCTGTAACGAAGCTGGCATATATAGCCGGCCTTCGGCCGGGCGCAAGGAAAAAAACTCCAGTAGATTCGATCCGCCGGCTTCGCAGTAGCCTTCGGTCGGGGAATATACTTTAAACTGTAGTGCATCGGAAGTATTTGCAGCTTCATAACTAAAGTGTCATTAAATTCATATTTTATTTGGCGAAGCTTTATATGGAAAGCAGTAGAGCTTAAAGTCCATTGCCCGGCCGAAGGCTACTGCGAAGCTGGCGGATCGAATGGACTGGAGTTTTTTTTCCTTGCGCCCGGCCGAAGGCCGGCTATCTAAATCACTCCCTTTTAATAAAAAAATTATTTAACCAAAAAGGTGCTTAAAGTCCACGCGCCTGTCCTAAAGCTGTAACGAAGCTGGCATATATAGCCGGCCTTCGGCCGGGCGCAAGGAAAAAAACTCCAGTAGATTCGATCCGCCGGCTTCGCAGTAGCCTTCGGCCGGGGAATATACTTTAAACTGTAGTACATCGGAAGTATTTGCAGCTTCATAACTAAAGTGTCATTAAATTCATATTTTATTTGGCGAAGCTTTATATGGAAAGCAGTAGAGCTTAAAGTCCATTGCCCGGCCGAAGGCTACTGCGAAGCCGGCGGATCGAATGGACTGGAGTTTTTTTTCCTTGCGCCCGGCCAAAGGCCGGCTATCTAAATAACTCTTTATACTAAAAAATTATTTAACCAAAAAGGTGCCTCAAGTCCACGCGCCTGTCCTAAAGCTGTAACGAAACCGGCGGTTCGATCCACGAGAGTTAACTTATCCTGCGTCCAGACGGAGGCCGGCAGTCATTTGGTTTGTTTGTTTAGAAAATAATTTTACGTTAGTAACATCTTATTTATGGATACAAAAGGTTTTCGCATTATATATATTTTAATTGGGAGTTATTTCGTTTTCGTTGGGAGTTATTTCATTTTCGTTGGGAGTTATTTCATTATTGTTGGGAGTTATTTCATTTCCGTTGGGACTTATTTCATAAAACAATTATTTTTTTTTGTAATTGGGGGTTATTTCATTTTTGTTGGGAGTTATTTCATTTGGGAGTTATTTCACTTTTTTGTGACTTTTATGAAATAACTCCCAAACATTGGGAGTTATTTCATTGTTACCGTTGGGAGTTATTTCATTTTTTTCGATTGGGAGTTATTTCATTTTCGTTGGGAGTTATTTCATTTGGGAGTTATTTCATTTTTTCCATTGGGAGTTATTTCATTTGGGAGTTATTTCACGGTACCAACTATAACAGCTATCGACTTAAAATGTTCTACAAAAAGTAATTGTAAGCAAAGACCTACACTTTAAAGAAAACATTTTTTGAGTGAGGGCAAAAAAAGGGGAAGCTCCCATACAAATCAACAATTATTATAAAATATTCGATACGCTATATCTCGGAAACTATAAGAGATATTGAAATGAAATGTTCTACAAAAAGTAATTGGGCAAGAATGCCTACGCTCTAAAGAAAAATTTTTTTTGAGTGGGGGCAAAAAAAGGGGTAGCTCCCATACAAATCAACAATTATTATAAAGTATTGGATACGCTATATCTCGGAAACTATAAGAGATATCGAAATGAAATGTTCTACAAAAAGTAATTGGGCAAGAATGCCTATGCTTTAAAGAAAATTTTTTTTGAGTGGGGGCAAAAAAAGGGGTAGCTCCCATACAAATCAACGATTATTATAAAATATTCAATACGCTATATCTCGGAAACTATAAGAGATATTGAAATGAAATGTTCTACAAAAAGTAATTGGGCAAGAATGCCTACGCTTTAAAGAAAAATTTTTTTGAGTGGGGGCAAAACAAGGGGTAGCTCCCATACAAATCGACAATTATTATTAAATATTCGATACGCTATATCCCGGAAACTACAAGAGATATCGAAATGAAATGTTCTACAAAAAGTAATTGGGCAAGAATGCCTACGCTTTAAAGAAAAATTTTTTTGAGTGGGGGCAAAACAAGGGGTAGCTCCCATACAAATCAACGGTTATTATAAAATATTCGATACGCTATATCTCGGAAACTATAAGAGATATTGAAATGAAATGTCCTACAAAAAGTAATTGGGCAAGAATGCCTACGCTTTAAAGAAAAATTTTTTTGAGTGGGGGCAAAACAAGGGGTAGCTCCCATACAAATCGACAATTATTATTAAATATTCGATACGCTATATCTCGGAATCTATAAGAGATATCGAAATGAAATGTTCTACAAAAAGTAATTGGGCAAGAATACCTACGCTTTAAAGAAACATTTTTTTGAGTGGGGGCAAAACAAGGGGTAGCTCCCATACAAATCGACAATTATTATTAAATATTCGATACGCTATATCTCGGAAACTATAAGAGATATCGAAATGAAATGTTCTACAAAAAGTAATTGGGCAAGAATGCCTACGCTTTAAAGAAAAATTGTTTTGAGTGGGGGCAAAAAAAGGGGTAGCTCCCATACAAATCAACGGTTATTATAAAATATTCGATACGCTATATCTCGGAAACTATAAGAGATATTGAAATGAAATGTTCTACAAAAAGTAATTGGGCAAGAATGCCTACGCTTTAAAGAAAAATTTTTTTGAGTGGGGGCAAAACAAGGGGTAGCTCCCATACAAATCGACAATTATTATTAAATATTCGATACGCTATATCTCGGAAACTATAAGAGATATCGAAATGAAATGTTCTACAAAAAGTAATTGGGCAAGAATACCTACGCTTTAAAGAAACATTTTTTTGAGTGGGGGCAAAAAAAGGGGTAGCTCCCATACAAATAGACAATTATTATAAAATATTCGATACGCTATATCTCGGAAACTATAAGAGATATTGAAATGAAATGTTCTACAAAAAGTAATTGGGCAAGAATGCCTACGCTTTAAAGAAAAATTTTTTTTTAGTGGGGGCAAAAAAAGGGGTAGCTCCCATAAAAATCGACAATTATTATAAAATATTCGATATGCTATATCTCGGAAACTATAAAAGATATCGAAATGAAATGTTCTACAAAAAGTAATTGGGCAAGAAGGCCTACGCTTTAGAGAAAAAATGTTTTGAGTGGTGGCAAAAAAAGGGGTAGCTTCCACACAAATCGACAACTATTATAAAATATTCGATACGCTATATCTCGGAAACTATAAAAGATACGCTACTTCTGGAAAACTATTACAGCTATCGACTTCGAATATTCTACAAAAAGTAATAATCAAATAATTCATACATTTTGGAGAAAAAGTTGGAGAAGAGCAAGGGGACTAGAACATTTAATAAGTTTTATTAACCTTTAAATATGAATAATGTCGAAAACTTTTAAAACTCTCGACCTCAAATCTTCTTCATCTATTTCTATTATTCATACGAACGTTAAAATTTTGTTATTTTTTCTATGGGCTTTAAAACTCGCACAAGGTTTTTTATTATATTATTTGCAGTACAAAATTACTCGGCTGGGTATATTTAAAGACCAATGTGAAGGGTATATAAGATTCGGCACAGCCGAATATAGCGCTCTTACTTGTTTTTGTTTTAGATTAAAAAAAAATTGTTTTCTTAAGGTATCACAAAGGGACCGAAGCCTCTTGTTTTTTATCAATATTTTCCTAGCTGTTAGCTTTCAAATTATTTTTGACTTTTTGACAAATTTAAAATAAGATTACTGGTTTAAATAGGTATATGTATAAAAAAAATTTGTTTGCGACCTGTGCTTTTGTGTTTTGTGTGTGACTCAAACTGGAGACAAAAGTTGCCTTATATGATTGTGGCTTGTTAGTTTGAAGTTAGTTTTATTCGGCGGAATTCGATCCAATGCTTGAATCGTCTGTTAACATAAAGTATTGTCTATGACAAGTAAAAAATGGGCTGCAGGTTTGTTTTAATTTTTGATTTTTTAAACTTTTTAGTTATAATGTCAGTCTTTAAACGCATATTCTTCTTAACATGGCACAGTGAACCAGTACTACCAAAAAAGTTTTTATTAATGGTTAAAAATTATTGTTTCTTTTATCATTGCGAATAGCAATTCATAAAATTCAAAAAAAAAATTAAAATCTTCATTAATAAGCTCATAGACCAGTTGAAAAAATGTCATTATTTGAAGATCGGAATAAGGAATGGTCAGATGCAGGCGTAGTATTTTCGTAAATTTCTACTTTATTAACAAAATCAACAACAGCTTTTATGAGTCTATGTAAAATTCTTCCCTCTCAGCTGATTAGGGAGTGTAGGCAGTAGAGCTTAAAAATAAAATAAAAATAAAAGCATATTTTCTTTTTATATTTGATATTTTTCCCCGAAACTTTTATATCCTTCAGATTGGATTTTATTGGTATACAACTCAGTCAAAAGCTAATTTTAAATCAAAAGCTGTTATACACCTCTGTTCCCATAAGCTTTGTTAAAAAAGCGCAGTTTAAACGATATAGATTTGGAAAAAGATTTTAAATCAAATTAACTAGATTTCGAGGCAATGCACTATTAGTGGCTTCATGTCAAATGGAGGCCGCACAGTGGCTCAGAATCTTTTGTCATTGGCCAAAGCCTATAAATTTTCTTCACATAGATTCTGTAAGTTTTAACGCCATCAGAAAGGAAAAACATATTAAAAATAAAGTATCCAAAAAATTTGGTTAATATATTCGCAGTAGTGGGCGTGGCATGCTGCTAAGCGCAAAGGATTTATGTTAATTTATAAAAAAAAAAAGTTTAATATTTTATCTCAATTTAATTATGTTTTCTCGAAAACTAATGTCAATAATGGGCTGCGGTTTTTTGTTATTTGGGTAAACTTTTGTTTATAACAAATAGTATTTGCGCGCCCTGTACAATTTGGTTAGGGTGATATGTAATAAATTTGAAACCACCATATATTCGTAAAATTTTAAGTTAAGTAGTGTATAACTTTTTAAGGCAAAAAACCCGAAACCATCCAAAGAAAGGCAAAAGTGTTTCCTTTAAGCCTATACATATGTATATACTTTTGCACCCGCCCGTAAAACTCTTTTTTTATTTTAACGAAAATACAAAAAAAATCTATCAAAATTGCTAGTAAATTTACTTTAGAAACCTGGTAAATGTCATTCCACCTCAACATGGCATTTATTGCCCAAAGTACAAGTTGCAGGTAGAAAAACGTAGAGATAGAGAGGAAGAAGGAGTGTAACGACTTGCAATAGTAAAGCAGATAAGCGTGCTTGTTGAATATTAATAAGATACTCCTTTATTTTATATCAGGCAATCATCCTTATATATTAAAAAAATAACAATTTAAGGCACACATTTGAGTGGGGAGTTTTCGTAATGAT
Organism: Melanophora roralis; assembly: GCA_963583895.1. NCBI lineage: Eukaryota > Metazoa > Arthropoda > Insecta > Diptera > Rhinophoridae > Melanophora > Melanophora roralis. The sequence continues at coordinate 65,850,124 of OY757187.1, forward strand.
CAACCACCTTTTAGCAAGTAAACGGTCATTAGGAAAACCCCAACAACCATGTTAGGATCTGAACAAGTTGTATATAAGGACAATAATTTGGAAAGAAATTTTAGTTTTGTACAAGTATTCGATTTAAAAAGGTTGAACAATTTTTGGAAGTTTTACTTTATATCCCTTCAACAAATACATTTCTTTCAGCTTAATTAAAATATGGAGACTTGTAGCTTTAATAAATGGGCCGAAGAATATTTTAAAAACAAAAATTAAGAAGATGTTGTAAACCATATTTAAAGCAAATTGAACTTAAATGCTTACATTTAAACACAATCGGAAATAAAAACAAGGTTTTTGATTTTATCAAAAAATTGAAAACACGCTACAAAGAAGTTGACTGAGTAAAAGTAAATTTTACAAGCGCTTTACAAATTGGTTACAAGGTGAACTTCGTATGCAGATCATTCCGAAACCACAAATAAAGGGCAGTGGTAGAAGACCACAAAAATCGCTAGCGATAGATCTAAGAGGCAGAAACTGAATAATATAAATGAAGAATTCGAATGTAAAAACATTAAAGATAGTTTTTTTCACAAACTCCGATCAGAAAAACAATTAACGCAAGTGGATATCATTGAAAAAGTCCTTTCTGCTAGTTCAGTGAGAACAAAACTGGTCCTTAAAAGCATTGCAAGACCAAACGAGGAAAACAGTTCACAATGAGGAAGCGCTTTCATTATTCTTGGATTTAAAGCCAACAAAACTCCGATTGCGTGCGATCGAAAATGAATTAAGTTTATCATTATATAATTGCAGCTTAAAAGGAATCTGGCGGTGGCTGTAAGCCGACTTTAGAGCCGATCGGCTTGTTTCTCTGAAAGAAAGAAATAGATGAACAAACTATTAAATTGAAAAACCAATTAAAACTTTCAATGAAATACGGAAAAATTTCCCGGGTTTTGACTGATACAAAACGCTTCATCCAGCTGTATTATATGTAAAGCAACATCAAGTCAGTTAAACGAAGAACCGACCAGGTCAATAGATAGTATTGATGCATTTGAATTTGGATTATCGCCGCTATATACAACGATAAGGTTTATGGAACACATACTGAAAATCAGCTATGATTTAGACTTCTGATTATCAGGATCAGTTACAAATAATGACACCAACAAGGGGCAGAATTTTGAAGATCCCAAAACTACATTTAATACTTTTAATAATCAAATTATTGCTAGAACATTTAGTGATTATGCCAAGGAAACTGTTACTATATATACATCCAAATATCCATGGAGAAATTTGTCTGCAACAGCGCAAAAATTTTTTTTATCATGACGAACATGTCGTTAAGCACCATTTGTCACCAATGGGAGACTTATCAGAGGAAGCCTACACAGAAAAAATACAAAATAGATATCAATCACGAAATTCGTTAATCCAATTAAAATTGTATTGATCATCAGCCTGCAAATAAATTGATAGTATCAATTAAAAAAAATTAATTGAAATGTAACAAAATTATCAATCAACTTTTTAATTGATTCAATTAAAATTTTTATTTACATTTTTAAAAAATTAAAAAAAAATATTTTTTTAATAATTAATTACTACTAACTGTTTATTTATTTATATATGTATGTATATTAGTAATTATTTTATTTTTATTTATAATTATTTAATTTTTTTTATTACATATATTTTTTTAATGTTAATATTTTATTTAATTTATTATAAAGAAAACTAATTATATCAGTTTACTTACATACATAACCGGTCTCAGCATCGACTCGAACCTGCGGCCTTATGAATGCAAGGCGGGCGCTCTATCCATTCAACCCACAAAGCACTATGCTTTTTAAAAAGTAAATATTACTTTTGTTTACCCACCCCCACAAAATAAAGTTAGCCACAAGTCAAATGATGACAACTCAACACACCTTAGCAATCATAAGCAAAGGCAAAACAAAAAACAGAAACAAAGATCAACAAAACAAAAAATGAAAAAAATATCAAAAACAAGCACATAAAAATAAAAAAGAAGAAAAAAATTAAAAAATAAATTTTAACGGAGTCAAGCGTTGAACCCGCCACCATGAGATTTTCAGTCTGAGACTCTTATCACTAGACTACAGAGAGATTGGGGTTGGGTTGTCTAAATTCTTATTTATATTATCGTTTATGCTTGTTTTTTATTTTTGTATACACAACATAAGCTGTGTTGCATACTTGAAAAAACGAGGGCACAAAAACGGTAAACTTCAAAATGACTATACAAACTGACTGCTTTTTAAAAGAACTTTTAAATAAGCATCACTGCTTTGGTTAAATTTCTATAAAAACCTAAATATTTTGTTGGAACAATCAAATTACTTATTGAAATCCGTTTTGGCTTTTTAATAAGCGCGTTAATTGAAAAATATATGGTAATAATTTTTTCTGTGTAGGGAAAAATAAATCAGAATTACAGATGTTGCAGAGAACATAATACCAGAAAAATTTTATGATGTTCTACAAATGATGATTTATTACATACACTCAGAAAAGTTTTACATTAACTGATTGTAGTTTATTTAAAAAGTTTTCCGTAAAGTTAAAAATCAATGAAAATTTTGTTGTTTTACCAAGAAATTTATATTTTAAATTTTTATGATTGTTATTTAAAAAATAAACTACAACGAAAAACGGATTTTTTGTAAAGTTATAATTTTCAGTTATTTTTTTTTTGTAAAACTGAAGTATTCCACTGCCAAATTTTGCTTTTCGGTTTCACATATTTTAAAAGAATAAATTATGTAGAAAGTTTTAACTGTCAAAAAATAAAAACAAAATTTAATAATTTTTAAAAAAATTGTTGAAAAGTTCACTATATTTGCAAAAATTGGTAAGTACTAATATTTGTTTCCAAAATATTTAAGATAAATGAAAATAATCATATAACTTCTTTGTTTAAACAGAATGAAATTGGAAGGTTTTGGAAACATATAAATTGGTCCACAAATAAATTTACGGTTGGATAAAGGTATTTAAGTATATTGAAAGCAAAATACATTTATGTGTGGATATAGCGGTAACGCGTATGGTTTAAAACAGGTAAGTACTTTTTAATCTTTGTATTAATTAGTGTACATATGTATATGCTTACCAAATCGTGTGGCTTGATAAACATAGCTTATAAATCCTTTTTTTTATCATTTTGAGAAAATCGCAATGCTAAACAAACAGGAATGTTACAGTCGGTCAAGCCCGACCACATCATACCTAACAGCACAGTTGATTTTATATGAGGTAGCCTAAAATTGTTATTCCTAGAGGAAATTTTTATTAAGGCTATATAAATAATAAGCTGATCACCTCTCATTTCGGAAGTCATGGTCCCTGTTCCAAAAAATGTCTCCTGCCCTAAAATATTAGAATAGTATACATATGTATGTATGTGGCGCAGGTATAGATGTATGTAGCTGTTTAAAACTGCAACTAGAAAAGTTAATTAGCTTTTAATTTAAACTATTTTTTAATCATATTACTCTTTTCAGGTTGAAAGTACTCATCATTAAAAAGGTCAGAATGTTATATAATACTAAATTTAACGGCCGTTCCACCTAAAACTGTGTTTGGCGGAGCTAAAGAAAATTGGACTCATATTGATCAAAGTAAATATGCCTTCTTACAAGTAAAATTGTTTAAAAAAAAATTTAACATTTTTAATATCTTAGGTTCGAAAAATTCTTTCTCAATTCATATAATCCATGGAGTTTTTAAGTCAGACAAATACCTTAAAGATATTGGACGTCTAATAATAGCCGAGTCTCAAATGTCTACAACTAAGATTGTGGAAAGAGACATTCAATTAAACTTATACAGTGGACAGCCGCCATTTATTGTTGTAACAAAGAATTTGTTTTCAATAGGTGCTGTGCATGTAGTTGTTGACCAAATGCAGACATGACGAATTGGGAAATTACAGACCTGATACTGTTGCATCTGGGTTGGCGTTGTGCTTTAAAATATATCAAGTTTTTAATTTAAGCTACAACTTAAAGTGTATTAACTTTTATTTATTTGTTAAGAAAATTTTGTTCGAAGTTAACCTAAAATGTGATGTTGCAAGCAGCAACTTAAAAAGTATATCTGCATGTGTAAAAGCTCATAATTAATTATTTTTGTAAGTTTTTTTAATGTTATTATTAGAAATATATCTACTTTTGTATATTAAAGATTTTATAATTTGTAATTTTTAAATAATCCATAATGGTTTTATATAATTGTTACATATGATATACCTATTTTAAACAATTTTTTATATAAAGGACTTTATATTTTATAATTGTTACATTTAATTATAATATTGTTAATAACTAGTATTTAAGTTGTGTTCTCAATGACAGAAAAAATCAAATAAAACTGTGAAAACGAGCAAAAACCAAAGTTTATTTAATTTTTTTGGTAGGAAGATTACATGCAGTTATAATAAATGACAAAACAGTAAAAACTAATGTTTTGGTAGGTATATTTTTGTAAGTTAAAATAATATAGAAAAACAGTATTTTTATTCATTTGGGAAGTAGTTTTTTGAAATTTGAATCAAATGATAAAACAGTAGTTTTTGTACATTTGGTAGTAAAAAAGCTTTAGTCAAAACAAACGATAAAACGCTCATTTCAACGGGTGTGCAGTTTATTTTTTGTGCCTTGAAATAAAAGAAAATTCTTTCAATTTTACAAAACTTTGTAGTTTTTAAAATAACATTCAAAATTAACTGAAAAAATTCTATAAATCAAATGAAATGTAAGCGGTTGTAAGCGGTCTGGTTTTTAACTGATAATATTTTTGTTAAAAATGTAATTTCTTTTGATTTTAGCTACAAAACATTTTGAGTGCACTCAGAAAAGTTTTACATTAACTGATTGTAGTTTATTTAAAAAGTTTTCGGTAAAGTTGAAAGTCAATGTAAGTTTAGTTATTTTACCGAGAAATTTTTATTTTAAAGTTTTATGCTTGTTATTTGAAAAATAAACTACAACGAAAAACGGATTTTCTGTAAAGTTATAATTTTCAGTTATTATTTTTGGTAAAACTGACATAATCTACTGTCAAATTTTGCTTTTCGGTTTCAAAAAATGTTAAAGTATTTACGTTGTTTTTTAATTAACATAACGTACATAAATTATGTTAAAAGTCTTAACTGTCAAAAAAAAAATAAAATATTAATAATTGCTTAAAAATTGATGAAAAGTTCACATACATTTGTTAAAATTGGTAAGTACTGCATTTTTCCCCAACAAATTTAAGATGAACGAAAATAATCATAATTTTTATTTTGCTTAAACAGAATAAAATTGAAAGTTTTTGGAAACATATAAATTGGTCCACAATGAAATTTACGGTTGGATGGAGGTATTTAAGTATATTGAAAGCAAAATATATTTCTAAGTTGTGTGGTGTTTAGTACATACAAACATATTTATGCGCTATTTTTTCAAGTGTCACAAAAGGATATAGCGGTAACGCGTTTGCTTTAAAACAAGTGAGTTTTTTATAATATTACTTGGTTGAATGTGCCTTGGTGCCTTGCTTATGTGTTGGATTTTTCAAAAGCCTACTTTGTTTTTTTTTTAACAAAGATGATATAATCTTCATTATCAGGCCTTAAAAAATGATTTCTATGCAAAAAGAAAAACAGATCGAAAAACCACTGTACCGATCTTAATGAAACTTAAGCCTAATAAAAGCTCAATGCGGTCTATAGACAGAAAAAAAAGAACTGCTAATAAATCTTCATTAGTTTAAAAGTTACAGAGTTTTGTTCAATGAAAAACGAATCTGAACCACTGTGGGCCGTAGGTTATAAATAAAACTAAAATACTTTTTTAAACACACATGTTATTTTGATTTTTTTATCAAACTAATTGTTTACATTTTTTTATTACAAAATAATGGAGTTGAATAGAGAAAACCCAGTTAAAGATAAATCAATTAAAACATTTGAAAATAAGCTATCTAATGAATATGACTTGAAATCAGATACATTGGACCAGCTTTATAAAGTTCAACTAACAGAAATAAAAAATTTAATATTGAAAAGTGCACAACAAAATGATATTGATATTTGCCGTCAATGGCTTAATGTATTTAATCAAACTTCAAAGGCTGAGAAAATGGCCAGAAATTGCTTATGCCTTCTAATGCAGCAACAGTTAAAAGAATGCGGTTATCTTCAAGAGCCATTTATAAATTTACAAAATTGCAATCGAGATTTAGAAAGTATATTGCGCGAGTTGGATGATCAGTTAAGTGATAATGTTAGCAGTAAAAGTTTGGTTAGCGATAAAGCTTCTACATCACATTTTTTAAACGCTGGAGACTATGTCGATAAAAATACACAACTAAATAAATGTCAGCATATTGAATTGAAAAGAGGTAATGTTGAGCTAACACGCGAACTGCACTCATTACGTTTGCAACTGGCGGAAAAACAACTTGAAAATAATAGACTTAAGGAAATCGCTGAAAGGTATCGTTTGGAAAGAGAAACATTTGAAGAAATTTTAGACAACATTAAGAAATCGCTATTGGATTGTACCAGAAAAAAACTATTAGATATGGAAGAGTTTGGCCTGGCAAAAACGCAATTTAAATTTTTTCCAACGATTTTTTCGCAATTTTCGGATGATAAAGAATTTATGAATATTTTAAGGAAATACGATTTGGATTTGCAATATGTTTTACGGAATCATTTTAAATTCGAGTTTGATAAACGAAAAGGGTTAATAGCTCAACATTTTGGTCGCAAATTAGTTAAAAGCAAACCAGAAATACAAAAGATGTTTAATGACCATATGACTATGCAAGCTGAAACGCACAAATTACAATTAAAACTGGCTAAGCTAAATTCTTTTTCAATTTTACGACAAATTCTGATTAACCACAATAACGAGTCTGGCAACAAAGAACGGTGGGAACTTTTAAAAACTCTTGAAAGCACATACCAAAACATTATAAGCGATAATTAAATATTTTGAATAGACATATTACTTATATTATAAAATATTTATATGTACCTTTGTTCATATATAAATGTATTTATATTTATGTATTTTTTATGTATGGGCAATTCAGTGTGACCACTTTGCTCGCAGTTTTTCTTATAACTCAAAAAATTCAAAATTTTTATTTAAAAAAAACCAAGCTTTTTAAAGATGGTATGTTTTAAGCGATATATAGAAAAAAGACACTAAAGGAGCTTCTTCTAACAATGACGTTTAAAAGACTGTAACGGGTGTGATACTTTATTTCTACAAAAAAAATTCAAGGAAAATCCTTTTAGAAAATGTGACGGGTGTGACATTTTCATCAATAGGTAAACCAAAGAAGGGAAGTATATATAATGCATTAAATATTAATATGCTATATATAGGGTGACCATTCGTACTGATTTCATCAGTACATGTACTGATTATTCATTAGGTGTACTGATTAAAAATGAGTGTACTGAAATGTACTGATTTTTGAAAAAGCGTACTGATTGTACTGATTTTTTTAGAAAATTGGTTATTTCAAGTATTTTCCTCAAACATTTTTCTAAAGTTTTATTTACACCACCTAAGTTCTCATCTGAGTTAAGTGTCAAAAAAATAAGTTTAAATTTTATGAGTGTCAAAAAACAATTTGAAATTTTTATTTTTAGTATTACATTACATCTGAGAAAAAATAATAAGTCCGCTAATTCTAAAAGTTGTTAAACTGATACAAAGTGTATGGCAATACAAAAAAAGCATTTAATCCGGTAACTTTTAAAAACTTAAATTAAAAACTCAGACGTTAAATAATTTGAAAATAGAAAACGTTCTATTTTCAACTGAGGTTAGACAAAAATATTAACAAATGAAAATAGAAATGTTATTACACTATAAAAATAAGTCTCAGTTGTGAAACTCAGATAACAACTCAGGTAGTGTAAATATAGCTTAAGATACATAAAAACTTAGTTAATCCAGCATTTACAAATGAAATGACTCAGCTAGTATTTTAAAGACTGCTTGATTAGAGCTTGATTTCGCGATTTTTTTTAATTGCCCGACGGTTGTTGGAATCAAATTATGTTTGGCTTTTCTAAAAGATGATCTGACGAGATGATTTGATGACTTTTATTGTGTTTTTTTGTAATCATTGAAAGATTATTATTATGAAATGATAGTAATAAAATTTTTTATATTAAAATTTTTAGCCATTTTTTTAGACTTGTTTAGCAAAGATTGCTTTTGTCGTTTAAATATCCTAACGACAGTTAAATTTGCAGCGAAATTTTTTTTGTAAATTTTTGGAAGATTTTTCTTTTAATAAAAAAAAAAGATTTGATACCTATAATTAAAAAATTTTATTGGCTCTTTAATATTCCATTAAATATTCCTCGTTTTAAAAATTGAAATAAAAAGGTTAATAAATAAATAATAATAAATAATTTTTTAAATAAAAAAAGTTAAATAAAATATGGCTTTTGTCTATTAACCGTCATTATTGTTTTCAAAATATTCTTTATTAGGTGAAAAATTTATATTTTTTTATATTGTCAATTTTGCAAAAAATATTTGGATACCGGGATTTAAATGATTGAAAATGAAACCAATTTTTATGTGTCAATGCTAAGGCGACTTTTGATGGATAATACAAAACCATTCAAAATATGTTATTAAAAGCTTAAAAATAGTTGTAGCGATTTTATATCGCTTGTTAATTCTTGAATAAAAAATCTAATATATTTAACAATTAGTAATGTTTGTTTTATTTTTTTTTTATAGAATGAAGTACATATCTCCAACCTGTAATTTTATTATAAGAAGATATAGTCACACAAACGGACGGATGGACACGTTTTAATTAATTTAGAAAGTAATTTTAGGTTAATCCCTAAAACTGAAGATTAATTTAAGGCTATAAAAACTAAAAATACCCTATATTTGGGGAAAAAACCAAAAATGTACTGATTTCGAACAAGAAATAAATGGTAATTTCATATAAGTCTATTTGCATATTTGTCCCCTTTTTCGCTGGCTTTGAAGCCATTTTCTGTTGTTTTAATACATTGGTCAACGAGATACTGGGCAGCTTGGCTCAAAAGGGATAAACGTAGTAGCCTATGTAGACAGGGAAACTTTTATCTACTACGCGCGAGATAACGCATAATGCATTTTTCGATCTGTCTCCTTGGGCCAAGGACAAGAGACTGAGAGTAAGCCCAGATAAGACGGAGCTAGTTCTCTTCACTAGAAAGTATTAAGTACCAGATTGCGGATTTTAAGCTGCCGGTGCTTGACGGAGTAGAGCTCAGACTGGCAGAGGGGGGCCAGGTATCTTGGTATCGTCATTGATGGCAAGTTATCACTGGTCTTTGTGCCGTTATGCGTTTTTTTTTAGTTATCAATTAATCACATACTAAGCATCTATTTCTTCGAAAATTCCTTCAAAGCTGTATTTACACCACCTGAGTTTTAATCTGAGTTGAGTGTCAAAAAAATTTGCCTTTACACCGAAGGCAGGGAAGGGGTGCCCCGGTAGATCAGTGGTAAGTGCACGAGTCTACCAGTCTGGGGGTTGTGGGTTCGATTCCCACCAGAGACCCTGGTAAGTCTGCTTCATTTTTCTGTTCTTTCTTTCATATCCTTCTCTAAATTTCTTCTTTCCTTTAACCTCAACCTAATCTATCTGCCTCTCCAGGTAACACAAAGGGACCGGATTAAGCGGACAAAAGTGAGCTGTATTCTTTCCTTCAATGGCTGCCTGTTCTACCTAACCTAATCTAAGGCAAGGAAACCCAGTCATTCTACTGCGAATTTTAGACCTATCAGCCTTTTATTGTTTCTCCTGAAGACAATGGGACAGATCAGTTGAAAGTGCAATGCACTGGTGGTCAGGTACATAAAGTGTGACAAGACGAACTCTGACTCGACATTAGCGTCCTTTTGGGATATCGAAGGTTAAGCTGAAAACGATTCATTTGGCAATGGTGCCAGGTGGACTGGATTGATGGAATGCTGAAGGACTGAATAAACAATAGGAACCTAGTTGAGGTCTCTGTAAGCAGGATTGTCACCAGAAGCACCCCACGATCGGGAGTTCATTTACCGCTACAGTGGCTCCTTATCGTCAGCGGGATTTTAAGAAGCTTCGAAGGAGCGGTAAGGAATAACGGATGACGTGAAGATACTTGTTGGAGGTTAATTTGTCTACGGCGACTCCTCTCGTGCAGAAGCGTTGAGGAAACTCTTACACTGGGCTGACTCCGATGGAATCAGAGTGAATCCGGCGAAGACGGAGCTGATACTATTCACCCAAAGACATCAAACCGGAGGATTTCGTGAACCGATCCTCAATGACACGAAGCCAGAGCTCTCTTCGGAAGCTAAATACCTTGGTGCTATACTGGACCGGAGACACGGCGATAGTCCGACCTATAACTACCTATAGTTGCTTGGTCTAGCGAGATGCTGTGTTAAGGAACTGCCACCGTAGAAAGTTGAACAAGGTTCAAAAAAGAACGTAGCAGGTATTTTCAGTGAATCTTTTTAAAAACGAAGCTATTCAGGCTGGGCGATCACTGTAGTGTATTAAAAGCAGTTATTGCAATAACGCGAGTCGGGCACTTATTTCGACGAACAACGGTCTAAAGGAAGAATGCCAAGATGCTCTTAGGGCACTGGGTTCAAACCTGGTGAGGTCCAAGGTGGTCATGGACTGCGAATCAGCACTCTAGAGACTCGAGAGCATTACACTTTGCTGAGTTTCGGGACACTCTGGAATAGCCGGAAATGAAACTGCCCATGAATTGGCCCGAAGGGGATCTCAGGCAAATGCCTATATGTTAACTGTCTTAATTTTTCCTCCACGGTGGGATTTCTATGGTAGGATCGAGGAACACTTCAAGGACAAGGCGATCAGGTGCTAGCCGGATGCCACAGGCTGCAGGGTATCGAAATGTCTGTGGTGAGCACCGTCAGCTGAGAAGACCAAGATACTCTTGTCCATGGGTAAAGAAAACCCTGAGGCTGTTCACTGGTATTTTCGCCGGCCGCTGTAACATCGGGTCAATGTCGGTTAAGTGGCAACCACATACGGTTGAATACAGCTGCTTGTGCGAGGACGCAAACCAGACCAAAACTTTGGAACCTTATTCTGCCAATGCCCGGCACTTGTCAAAAGACGGCGCCGAATACTTCGTTAACCACTAATCGAATCTAATGCACTGAGACCTTTACGAGATGCTAGGGTACGTTAAGGGCCTTAAATGGCTAACAAGCGGTGCCTACCACTTTTCGTACTTGGACCATTTGAATTTTTTTACTCGTTCTTTACTATTTCCTAGCTCTGTTCCATTTCCTGCCTTATACTAATCTTCACTTTTTCTTTTATTTATTTCCCGAGTGAAGTGATACACCACCACTGGTATGCATCATTGCCCTACCTACCTACCTACCTACCTACCTACCTACCTACCTACCTACCAACACTTCCATTTCCGAGTGAGCTTAATGTTTTTTTAAGCGACTGCTTGTTCTACTTTACTTTATCTATGTTAAATTAACTTTTTACCGAGACCTTTTAATTTTTTACTCTTTAATAATAGATAATCACCCCTATTCTGCATTTCAATTCGAATCGAAATTTTCTCCGTCGGGCTTCTTCACTGTGAAGTAGTTTGGTCACAAATAACTTTTTCTTAGTATATTTTGGATTTTTCGTCTTTTTGTACTAAAATCTTGTGCTTATTAATATTAAAATTGGAAAAATAAATTTTTTATTTCTATTTTGGTATATGCGTATTTGCATGCGGAATCGTAATCGAAACGCAGAATAACCCCCAATATTGTAGAAAAAAATATAAATAACAAATTGATATTAGTTCTTGTGTTAATCTTAATCTCTATGTGAATGGTATAAACATATGTAGCAATTTTAAGCAAACCAATATTTTTTTAAAACTTTTTTTTTATTTTAATATTCAAACGGTTCAAAAGCAATAATTATTTAAAATATGAATGCACTAACCTGGGAATAAATCGCTCACATTGTAAAATATTTTCCAAATTTCTTATTTGATCTAAAAATATTTAAAACAACAATAATAAAGGTTTTATTTAAATCATAATTTTTTTGTAATATACCTATATACATATATATAGTTTGCTTTATAGGTATATTGTCAGATTAATTTCAAAAAGGCGTAACTAACATATAAGCATATATATACAGTGAGACAAACAACTATTTCTACATGTTTCGAAAACTCTAAAAATTATGTATTATATAATTAATTTTTTAAGTATTTCATTACCTCCCTCGTCTAAATTTTTGTTAGTTAGATACGAATTTTTTAAATTGAGGTGAAGATATTTGCATAAATTACCTGCTGAAGCACGGTGAGCTGCCAAGACATCTAAGCGTACACTGTTGTTGAAAAAAGATTCGTTAGTATCAGTGGTATTTTTGCACGGTTTACGCAGTAACGGACCAATAATTTCTTCTTCCGTCGAGGAATCCCCTGAATTTATATCCTTTTCTAAGGAGATACAAGATGAACCAGTAACGATATCGTCTGGTTCCAAAGAGGAAGAAGATGAATTGGCGTCATTTAAGTGTTCGCTATAAGCACTGATAGGATCCGAAAGCATGTTTAAAAGATTTTGCGTGAGAGTATTTGACATGGATGTCATAGCCGGTACAGCAGCAGTTAGACTTGGCGTCGTTGATGATGACGACGAGGATGTCGATGTTGTTGTGTTTGTTACAATTGAACAAGTTGTTGATGTTGTTGTGTTTGTTACAATTGAAGAAGTTGTTGATGTTGTTGTGTTTGTTACAATTGAAGAAGTTGTTGCAACTGTTGTTTCCTCTGTTGCATTGAAATCGTTTGATGCAGCAACTGCATTGCCAAAGGAATATCTTATTTCATCATTTTCCAATGTTGCAAAGGTTTGTTGAACCTGTTGCTGTATACTAGAAGGAATAACTCTTTCAACACCGGGGACTATGGCGGCGGGTACAGGAGGAGGTGCTGGTAATGGCGACGTGGGATCTCTTGTTGGCAACAGTGGCGCCTTTACTTCTGGTAATTTTGTGTACAGATTTTCACGTGGTGAAAGTATTTTCATTTCCCTTAGTTTGGAGCGTAAGGTTTCTACCCATTCTTGCATAATATCCCTGGAAGTTTTTATATGTTAATATTACTGGTAAATAAAATGAATATCGTGCACTTTGGATATTATAATTAATTTACAAAATAGTTCGTTAAACGTAATATCTTTCGCGGTATTAGATAATGTTGTTTTTTTAGCTGCATTAAGTAAAACAAATAATGAAAACAGTTGCTAAAACCTAAAAACAACTAAGCAAGTAGTTTAATAGTAAGTGAGCCAGTATAACAATATGCCGGGGAAACTTTCCATGCAAAGAAGTTGAACACATTAATTAATTTTTACAGGGACCGTAATTGTTATACAAAAAAAAATCAAAAAATAATTGTATCTTTTTGGTTTAAATTTTTTTGGCGCTAATAATTATTTTTTGATTTTTATTTTTTTAAACAGACATACATAATTATAATTTTTTGCTTATTTTTTTCAGAAATAATTACTGGTAGTCAATAATTACTAGTACATAATAATTTTTGAATTAATATATTTTTTAAGCACTTTGTTCTGGGTAGGCACAGTTCTAAAAAAAACAATAAAAATCATTTTATTTTATGACTTAATTGTATAGAAATCGTGAGCTTATTTTTTTATTTCTGTTCAAAATATAATATTAAAAAAATAGTTTTGACAATTAAAAATACTAAAAAATAATTATTACATTTCTCATAAATATATATAAAGAAATAATTATAATTTTTTGCAAAAAATATAAATCAAGAATTTAAAAATCACTTGATTTTCCAAAAATTTAGTTCAATACCACAAATTTGATGGCCTTTATTTAACTTTACTATGTTTCCTTCTGTCTGCTTTTTTTTTAATTTAAAATGCATTGTTTGTGTAATTAGTAGCTTTTCGTACAAGCTTTCTAAAGTTTTATTTCGATGCATATAATCAAAACTCTTGTTTCTAGGTTTTTTAACAATTAAAGTAGCTTTCTTAAACTATTTGTATTTCAGACTCTTAGGAGACATTCCCTTTAAAAATTGTTAATGTTCAACTTACCATGACATAGCGTGAAAACGTACTACTTCATTACTTAGCGTGACAACAAATTCGAATTCATGGGAATTTGGAATTAGTGCGTGTGAAATGTGTAATGTCTCCTGCATGGTAACAATCCATTCTGGATTGTGTGAAGGAGCCTGACGGGGTTCCGCATAACCTTCTAATAATGCTTCAGTATCATCGTGTACACAAAATACAACCCAACTACGTTCGGATTTCTAAAATAAACAAAGATAAATTGCAATAATGTTGGAATAGATTTAAGTTTAACAACATACTTTTGGTCCCACACAAATCTTTTTACCCTCTGCTGTTAAACGTTTAAGCCAGGTATTTTTATGTATTTCACGAAATTGAGCATTCATTGTAGGCATTATAGGGCCAGCTGAAGATGCAGTTGGTTGTTGTGCCAGCGGTGCTTGCGTACGTGTACCTTGTAATGATGCAATTAAGTTAGAAGGACCACTGGCCATGACTGATACTGCTGTAGTTGTATTATTTGTTACAATGGAGGAGCTCATTTTTTCTTATATTTTTGTTAGGTTTTTTATTGCACCTATTTTTAGTTGTATGTTGTAACACTCTATAGCATTTGACATTACCATCATTTATGTTTTGATTTGTTGGCCAATTTTAAGTCATTTTTTTACCCATGCTTATTGCAAAAAATCTTAGCACCTGCTTTGGATATAATTATTTTTTCTTTTCTATCGTTTTGGAGTATCGGTTCATTTTGATGTGCACCCGTTCTGCCGGAGATTTTTCTCAAATTGGTCTTTGTTCAATTTTACTTTTACAGTATATATATTTTTCAGTCCTTTTCTTTGACTGAATAATATTGTATCTTGACTTCTTTTTGTTAAATTTTTAATAATTTTTAACTATTTACACAAGTTTTTAATTTTTAGGACACTTTAAAACGAAATTTACTAAAAAAATGCAACTAAATCACGACGCCATATTAACAATTATAGATGCCAGATTTGACGATTAGTCGTATTTTGGCGCTTTTACGTCACATAAATAATTTTCGACAATCGGTTGATTTTTGCACTAAATTTGGAAATAATTAAAAAAAATTCAAATGGAAATTCCATTACACATATGACATTAATAAATCATCATATGAAATTAGCTGCCTGTCTCAGCTCAAATCAAACGAACATTCTTTTGAAATTTTATATAGAAACCAAAAATGTTAAAATGTTTTTGTGTTTGTTTCATATGTGTATATATTATCACATATTCGTTTAATTTTTATTGATGTAGGCCGTATATATTTTATGTTAAACTATATATAGATATATAATGTGAATTTTCTGTATTTTCTCTACTTTATTCACCAATAGCAATTAAGCTCTCCATATATTGCTACCAAATAAAAGGTTTCTGAATGTCCTTTAGCCTATTACCATATACTTTATTTAACAAGGATTAGAAATAAGATCCCTAAAAAATGATTCCTGTAAAAAAAATGTGCTAAAAAAATTGTGTATAAGATAAAACTTATTTTTTAGGACCAAACTTGGAAATCTGTAAAAAATTTCTTAAATATTTTCGTTTTTTCTTTTGCAGTTTGTTTTTCTTTAAATGATGAAATTTTGCCTTTTTTGTTACCACTTGTGACGCAACTACCTGTTGGCACTGTTTCCCCTTTTTTTTTTATTATTATTAAGTAAAAAAGTAATTAAACCCATAAAGTTTAGTGTTGACGATTCTTTGACGATTTCCAAATATTGTTATGATTATTTAGACAACTTTTTTCTAAATATATGACGATATTGGGGCAAAATTATATGGCAACTATGTGTCCGTGGTGCAATAAAAACAAGGTAGTGATATTTTTACTACAAACACAACACCAACTACCAAATTGACGTCAAAATGTCGCTTGGTTGCTACAACGAAATCCCTTTACGTAAACGCAAGTAGATTTATAAGTCTCATAAGAGAACGCATGACAACGCAATCAGAGTTGCAGCTGCATGTCCCTTCATGAAAAACAAGCTCTAACATAATCTGTCAAATTCTGAATCTAGCTATTTTTTGTTGCAGAGTTAAATACCATAGTTAAAACATGATGTTATAGCACCGTTGTTTTAACATTTGCACTAACAACGGTGTTATAGCATGAAGAAAACGATAACATGAGCCGTCTAAGCATGATGTTATAGTGTAATGTTAGTGATTTCTGTCTAATGGAGACCGTAGCTTACTAAGGTGATTTTGGCCTTAAAGCAGCCATGGGCAACCTTTATTATTACATTTGTTGGTTATGGTCAACGTATATTGACCAAGGGAAGGAGCAACTGATCAGCTGACTTTTATTTTTGACATATGTTTTCTAGCTTAGCTTAGCTTAGCTTAGCAAACTTTTTATGTTATATTATGATTATGTACTGTGTGTATGTGTGATAGCAACATTTTTGACAACTAAGCTAGAAATTAGCAACAACAAAATTTATGCTAAATTTTTACGGAAGTTACTGTTGTAGGGACGAGGTCCCCTTATTATTCCACCATGGCCATAGTATTCTTCAAGATGCAATGAAGAAGGTAGGAGCAACTGACTTTATTTCCACCATATGTTTTCCAGCTTAGCTTGGCAAATTTTTACTGAAGTTATTATTGTAGGGACGAGATCACCTTATTATTTCACCATGAATTGGTAGTACATAGAAAATAGGCTGGCAGTGCCGTAATTTTGCGATAGTACAGGGATGTGTTTTTGTTTCCCGTTGTTTTTGCCTTTCCGTTGTTTTTTGTGTGTATTTTAAAATAAATATTACTGTACCATTTTTCATTAGCTCCTGGTAAGTGTTAAAGGCAGTCTGTAGATTATAGGATTATATTGGTAGTAAGATTTTAATGTTATGAAAAATGTAGAGCAAACGGATTTTTTTGTTAGGTACACTTTAATAAAATATTATTTATAAGGTTTTAGTGAATTGGCAAACTCAAATAATTTGTAGTTATAAATTTGGAAGATTTGCCCCAACAATGGATAAAAGCGGCAGTATGAAAAACCTACAGCAAAAATTGTTTATTGGTAAAACTATATTTTACTGTGGTAGATGTACTTAATAGGGACTGGTAAATCGACTTCGATTATAGTCGAAAGTCGATTTTGACCCCAAAAAAAATCGATTTTTTGTAATCGGATTTTAGTTGGCGATTTTATACTGAAATCAATGATTGAACCTAAAAAATTTAAAAATGCTATAAATTTTAAGAATTATTCTATAAACACAATTTATTTCAAACTATCTGCACCGAAAACTCAAGTGTTAATATGAAGCGTCAGTGTATTATTTTAAAATTTGTAATTTCAGTCAGATATGGAAATTTTTTTAAACAAATAAAAAAAAGTTCAGTACACAGTACACTAAAAATAACTTATCGTCTTTGAAAATTAAATATGTATATCTGTTGTGTGTGCGTTTTTAAATTTTCACTAATTTAATTTTATACATTGAAATTATAATGAATATTTGCACTTCAGTATATAATTATGTATAAAGTTAAGCTATCTGAATTTGTTATGACCTGCGTCCTTTGTAATCATTAAATATGTACGTATACCTTTCCCATAATACCTACCTTTCTTTGGGAAAAGTTCAATTTACTTACTTAAAAATCATTTTTGAGGGTATAAGTTTATTTTAAAAAAGCATCAAAATAAAAGTCGACTTTGAATTATAATCGATTATGAGCTTCGATTAATCGACTTTGAAAATCGAGATTAAAATAGTTGATCGTAAAATCGAAAGTCGCTTTTCGGCTTTGCTTACCATTCCTTGTACTTAATCATACAAAAAAGGCTTAAGCGAAGGGGGACGAGAAATATATATGTATATTTAATAATTTCGAACCAAAAAAAAAAAAAAACGAGTGAATACAACGGTTGAGAAAAAAGAAAAGCCAAACTAAAGTAAATTAAATACCATTAAAAAGACAGTGCACGCACTATTAAGAAGCCAAAGGTGGAAAGTGAAGTGGTGAATGTCCAGAACCGGATACAGTTAGATTAAAGAATCAGTCCCCAAGACAATCTGTCGAGGAAAAAGAAATATGTAACTTAAAAAATCGGAGCTACCAAAAAAATGATATTTGTATAGATTTTGCTATTGAGTTTTGACCATATTTGAGTTTTGCTACGAAATATGCAACGAGATAACTTTGATAATCGGGGTTGTAATAAAAACCAATAGCTGTTGAAATTCGATCTGAAAGAGCCCTATAAAATATTGCGTAACGACTTTTTAAATTAAAAGTTTGAAAGTGAAATTTCAGCCAGAATTTTAATGAGAAATAAAAACACAATACTTCAACTCATAACTCTAAAATTACTGTTAGTCATTTTCACATCCAATTTTGACAACTATAGGTTTCCATTACAGCCCCAATTAAAGCCAACAAGTAATTTTTGATCACAGAAAAACCAAGGAAATGTATCGATGCAATAACTTTATTTTTTTCCGGACAAAGCGTCAAAAAAAGCCATCAGAATCAAATATCTTTATTTTTGTGATTGATTTTGATTTTTTAATGTCAGCTACTCATATGTATGTATAAAAACTTGCTATTACTTTTTCCTTTTATTTACATAATTTCTTATCTTAATAAAATTTATAATAAGTGAATAAAGCATTTAATTGTTTTAAATTTTAACGATTTTACATACATACGTATGTACATCCCAAAGATTTTTGAATTGGATATTAAACTCATACCAAAATTGATATAAGACATATTTTATGTCTATTTAATTAAGTAAAAAGTTTTTTACGCTGTTTTTTCTTAGTAAAGGTTTAAATGTCAAAGTTTTGACAGGCCCTCCCAACGATCAGGTGCAGTATAAAAGTAACGATCCATTGCATCAGCAAAACGTAGTCTATAACGTTCTGGCGGTATAATTGTTGGCAATTTACCCATGCCACCCAAAATACCAGTTTGTTTTACAAATGATTCAACTTTTTTGTCAAAGGTAAACGTGCGTATATAATCTGTAATACACAAGAAATATTAAATTTGTATTCAAAAATTGAACTAGCAGTAAATAATTACCTATAATACCCAATACCAAGACACCATTCTTCTCATCTAAGCCAACCAGTAACGAATAGTCCATAACCTGATTTTTTTCCAAGAAGCAAGCATCACGATTAATTGCATCCTTTAAAACCACTTTACTATGGGTTAAAATATACAAAGGCTTCAGCCAGGACACTTGCAAAACAAAAAATAAAAAATAAAAAATGCATAAAAAGTTGTTTTCAAAACCAAACGTAAATCAACTTGTAAATTTACTTACTCTGTACGAAGTTTTCATCTAGTAAGACAATATCTCCTTGCTGTTGATTTAAGGGGTCTACCAAACGATTGCGTTCCGAACCCTTAAGATCGAATTTGTTTTTAATATCACATTCATAAAACAGGTTTTCCATTACCAGCAAAGACTTTTCAACAAAAGAACTGTAAATTGAAAAAGTATTACTTTTTTTAATTATTTGTGCTTCCCTGTATCTTGTTTTTACTCTTTCTTTTTTATTGTAACTTTGAATACACCAAAGATTTTGGCCAACAATGATGGTTGATTCTGTTGCTGGCATTTAGCAATGTAATCAAAATAGTTAGGAGCGAAATTCTCAAAACTATTTACATCACTTTTCGTCATTTCTTTTAGTACAAAACGATCATCTTAGAAAAAGAAATGATATCTTTTATAAAAGTCTTAAAATTAAAATTTATTTTTTTATATGTTACCCGAAGTTTTGCAAAAGCGTGATCCCGACTTTCCTCCTTTAGCCTCCCATTGTACACTACTGCATAAAGAACGTGCAAAATAATAACGGCAATCTTCGGTCGCATCTGCTGTGCCACGCAAAGTTTCGTCTTTATTGTTATTGCTGCCATAGTAATCACTTTTATATTCGTTAACAGTTGCATTAGGATCACTTGGTTGACGCACCAGTTCTATTTCCGGGCCATTTTTGCTTTGCAATATTTTGAGTTCCTCTCTCTTCTTGTTTTGTTCAATTTCTCTATAAAGTGATTTATCTAATTTAGGCGGTTTTATTGTTTTGGCCCTCATTAAATCGAACTCTTGAGCAAAATACATTTTACATGTAAATTGAGTGTTGTTACTTTGAAACGATATTTCGATATGAGAATTGCTCGCTTTTGTTTTGGAGCGTTCTTCTTCATTGTTTGTTAAAGCAGCAGTAGCAGATGGAGTTGTATTGTTTTCCTTACCATTATCATCACCTTCGCAGCTGCTGGTTATGGGAATAAGAGTGAAAATTAAGTGAGCGTTAGTAATATGTTTTCATGACAATTTACTAAATATATTTTCTACCTTTCTTGTGATTTTCTCTTTATATGAGGACTTGGGTTACTGGCTCCAACGTTACTATTTGCAGAGGAGGTATCGCAAAAATTTTGCTGATTATTTAAAACACTAAGTTTCTGCTTGTATTGCGCGGAAATCAAAGAATAGGCAATAATGGAACTAAAATCATGGTCGTGTACCATCATGGGAAATGCTCCCATTTGCAGGGTGTAATGTTCAAAACTACTAAAAGGCGATTGTAAAAGATTGACCGGACCCATGGAGGGCAATAGCTGAGTAAGCATTTTCTTAATAGTTTTTTTGTCCGACGAAGGCACTATTGACATTGTAGGCGTTACAAAATTTGTATCTGACGGCATTTTATCTGTTAAACTTAATGGAGTTTCATTTGTGTTTATAATAGTCTCTGGCGAGTCCCCATTCCCTGAGGCACGAGGAGTATCGGAAGTTTGTGTTATTGTCGGTGAAATATCCGAGTGCTCTGAACGCCAATCTTCTGTGCAAATAGTACTAGCATCCACAGCCTGATGGCCAATATCATGACCTTGTTTGGCGGCTAATTTTTGAGCCACAGCCATTTCATGTAGACGTGGTCCCCACTGTTCTATACTCTCGGACAGAACTCTTTTGGACATTATTAAGGCATCGTTTATGTCATATGGACTAGCTTTTTGTTCTGTTAATAAGGTTTGTATTATTTCCACATGCTGTTTAAATATAAACTGATCTTTGCTTAATATTGTTTTTAAATTCGTAACCAAAAGGGAGTTTTCATCTTCGGTAGCCAAATCGGCAATACGTTCGTGTATGCGCGTATATACCTCATGACCTTTCATGGAAAAATTTTTTACCTCCTCCAAAGCTTCAAAACGACTAAAAGCTTTAGGTGGATGCAAGTTTAAGGTAAGTAAGGGGAAAGTGATTTCCCAGGTTTCCAAAGGAGTGTATTGAAATTTAGCTGCCACACCACGATAACTAAATTGATGCACATAGTCACGATGTAGGGAATGTTGGCATTTGGTTTTAGCACCCGTTCCATTCTCATCTGCTACCGATCTTTTCTTATACGCATGACCATGAAATCGCAATTCCAAGTATTTAGCCAAAGATAAGCATTTTGTAGTTTCTGAAAGTGGCACGCTGGGGGTAACCTCATTACACACACTGCACCAAGCTGTAAAATATATACTATTTATATCCATCTTCGTATTGTCTTCGCTTAGGAATACTTTAACGCAGCCCATTGAGTGTACATAACGTCTGGTGTGACCCAACATAGGTAGGCTACATCGTGTGCATATTGACGACAAACGACAGCAATAACGTTGCAAGAATTGGCCCAACATAATATCTTGCTGACCATAAAATTTCATATCCAAGAGGGTGGGTGGGGCACAGAACGAGGATGCACCTTTGGGATTAAAGAAGAAACTACAAAATAGAACTGGTAGACGTTGGTGGTTTTCAATATCAAGTGCATCCTTGTAGACATTATCCTCTTTAGCTTTTTGCGACATTTGAGTTATAGCTTCTTTTCGCCCCTTTAGGAATTTAAACACTTTAAAGTAATAGTTATTAGAAATATAAAATTGCTACAATTAATTACTTCTGTCTCGTTTATACTTACATCTTTTTCTTTTGGGATATCGTCCGCCATAGGCCCTAAACTCTGCAAGCAGAGTTTGTATTTCACGATTATCAATTGGTGTAGTTATTTTCATTTTTAAAAACTCATGTGCTGGATTTAACGGCAATTGTTTAATATCGGTTGAAATAATTTCGGAACTCTCTATGCGTTCATGGTTATGAGTACTGGAATTTGTTGCATTTGACCATAATTTTGAGTAGTACAACTCAGCCGGAAATAAAATTCGTAAAGGACATTTGCGGCCTTGCTCAGTTTCCAAATAAGGTAAAGGAAACGTAAGAAATGGACTTACCGATAAAATGGTCGAACTAAGTGCACTGCGAAAACGATTATCATAACGGTGTTCTACAGCCAATTGTAAATTGTTTAAGTTATCTGATAAAGTTTTTGTTGTTCCGGCAGAACGTAAAGGATCAGAAAAATCCGCCGATACATCCGTTGCTGTCGTTAACATTTTTTCTTCGGATTTGCGTTCTCCTATTATCAGACGACGTTTTGTAATAGCTGAACGTAATTGAGGTACCTCTTCGTCTTCTGCCGTAGCCTCTTGAGTTGCATTCAGATATTTGTTATTTAAATTTGCATTTTTTTCATCAGGACTTGTTTCTTTAGAATCAAATATGGGTGGTTTTGGGGTTAGCGGCTCTGCAAACGCATCTAACAGAAATGACATTTCTAGGCGCCAATTGTACCGAGCATATACCAAAAATGAGGCAACTTTTTTAACCTTGGCCAAGTCTTTTTCAGATTCTCCTCTTAAGAGGCAAGTGAACCCCCTGGGACTTTGTAATTTTTCAAAAAACATAAGAGTTTTTGTGGCGCCTATGCCATCGTTATAGTTGCGTATATAGAAAACATCGCAATTACCTAATTTTGGCTGTGAAATATTACCCTCAATGCTGGTAAGAATCTCACATTGCAAAGTGCGCGCCAAACGCTCCATAACCGATAGTTTGACATCCAATACTAAAGTAATACCATTTGATCTTAAAATATCTTGAGCTACACCAGCAACATTCTTATGCACCAATACTACATTCGGCTTAAAGCTCATAATGCGTGCACAAACGTTTCTTAAATATTCCTTTTCCTGCAGTAAAACAGTAGATATGCTAACAAACTTACCCTCTATACGTTCATAAACTATAGGACACTGCAGCAGTAGTATTTGTGGTTGTTCTACCCTTGTTGCCATGTCTTTATGGGCAACATTTTTCGAAAATACCACACCACCCACAATTGTGCATTCCACCCGTTTGCCCCCTGGCACTTTTTTAAAGTTTACATAGTTTCTTATATCCATCAACTCATTGGTGCAGTATTCGGGCTTAAAATGATTTGCCGCCCGGCAACATAAGGGATTTAGAACCTTAGCCCAATTTAAATCTAATTGGAAGGTTCTTAGCATTTGTGTTAGTAGCTGTTCCTCATGTTCACAGTAAGATTCTAATAGTTTTGAGGTTACAGAATGCAAAGAGTTATCTAGTTCTACTTCTCGTGTAAATTTAAGATTAAGAGAAGCATCAAGTGATTTTGGTGGATGTGGTTCCATGCCAAATTGTTCATACTGAGGACTTAGATTTTCTTCATTTTGGTTTGTTTCCATAAAATTAATGGTTTCCAAAGCTTGTCTGCAGCATAAAAAATGCTATTAGAAATTAATTAATTTTTTTTTATTCTGTAATTTACCTTGGCAATACGGTGACAAAACGATAATGCAGATTTTCATCAAACTCTGTACTTTCTGAATCATTCACAATCGGTTGAATAAAACCTGCATCTAACATAGCATTTAAAATGGCAATAGCTTGAACTTTATTTGAGGATTTGTGATTAGTATTAAGGAATTCAATTAGTTGAACCCCACAGTTTTGTGCAGGCAAGACTTTGCGCATTTCTTCGTGCAGAGTAATTAGGGAGTTCGATTGCTGTAATATATTCTTGCGGTCATCTATTGTTAAACTAATGGGCGGTTGATGAGAGGCGAAGCGTTCTTCTTGATAGCCCACGGAAACTTTACGTGGTAACTGTGAACGTGTTGGTTCTGTTAATAAAGTTGTAGGCACTGCATCGTTATTAGTTTCCAATTTGCTTGTTAGATCTTGTTGTAATGCTTGCAAATCGGAATTAAGATCTTTTGTTATATTGGGTGACCGTAAATAGCTGAGAACGATTTTCGAACAATAGTTGCAAACTTTTAGGTCTCCTGATAATAAAGAATTATATTTTTGACTGATGGTATATAAAACAAGTAAGAGTGCTATATTTGGCTATACCGAATCTTATCTAGGCAGTTGTTTTCGAACCTCAAATATTATGATAAAACTACTTTGTGACCTAGTTTTTGAAATAAAAACTCACAAAATTTAAACAATTCTATGGGCGATGCTACTTTTCGGCATCCTATCAAACAAACTTTTCTTTAAAAATAAAAAAAATCGTAATAGAACTGTCAAGTAAAAGGTTTGAGGTTGACAGTTTCCGAGATATGAATTATCAAAAAAAAAAAAAGGTTTGTATGTATGTTGCCTTCCGCTTCCTTTCTCCTATCCAACTAATTATTTCCAAAATTGTAGGCATTTCGGTTCAACTGTTATAGTTTCCGAGATATAGCGAATCATAAATTCCATTAAAATTGGGGCTTTCGCTTCTCCTGCTCCTATCCAACTATATTTTTCTTCAACATTTCAATGAGGTTATTCTTCATCTAGATTACGATATCGCATGCAAATACGCATATATCAAAATATGAATTCTAGAAAGGGTCGGGTAGGCGATGGTCGGCTCCTGCGGCGGTCAGGCTTGACATACTATATGGTAGCAAAACTTGACTTTGGGATCTTGCCCCAGGTAGTGTTTCCGGATAAGGAGGCATGAAAGGGATCAGAGAGGCTGTATGAGGGGTGTGCAGTCTGGTGTCTATATGCCAGGGCTGGTGTCTATATAATGGACACGGGAGTAAGGATGTCATTTAGACTTCCGGACGAGTGCAGCATTTTCCAGGTTAAAATTCTGGCGGTGACAAGGGTCGCGGAATCGACAGGAGAGGGCGCGGATGGAAGAGGCCACGTGACAATCTACGTTGATAGTCAGGGCGCACTCAAGGCTATAGAGATACAATCATTCTTATTGTGTTTGACAAAAAACCAACAAGGGTGCTATTCCTTTAATAATGTCTTATTTGTTAGACGGTCCCAAAAAACTAAAAACGACTACGCCAACGCCAACGCCAATCACAATAAGGGTGATTATGCCAGGTCTAAATTTTAAGACGACTATTGACGTGCTTTTAGGGCGATAATGGCGACAGGCAGGGTTAGGGTCTGCTGGATTCTGGATCGTTGTGACGTTTCCAACAGAGACTACCGGTGAACTGGCAAGGAGAGGATCAGCCCGGGATATTGGACTTGGTTGTGACCGGTGAGGTTTCCATTGGGTTTCTATTATGGGCTGATAGGGACTTGGGTAATAGAAAAGGTGGGTCGAACCTGGAGGGAAAGGGGTTTGTTTGCGGGATCACCAGACTTCTGTGCCCCAGGCCAGACAGGATGGGCACTGACCTGCTCAAGGAGAGCAGGAGGGTTCTGAACTGTATTATTGGTACTCTCACAGGGCACTGCCATGTGAGATATATGACGAGCAAATGGGACAGGATCTTTTCGGATTTCTGCAGGTTGTGCCAGGATGAGGAGAAGATAGAGACGGTAGAACTCTTTGTCTGCCACTGCCTTAGACTGCAGATTCGCCGACAGATGTGGTTGAGAGGGCGCTTCTTAGATAGACTTGGTGAGGTATCTGGCTGTGGGCTGGGATATCAAATCTGCTTTCTTTTCTCATCTCTACCAATGAAATTATTTTTTTCCCATTTTTCTTTTCGACTTTTCTGAAGGAATTCCCAATGGGTCTAGGGGCCTATAGGCAACTCGCCCCTACCTTTCGTAACCCAATCTAACCTATCATCCATTTCAGAACTTCCGCGAAATTTTTTAGGCCATATTTTTGCATATAACAGCATTTTTTGGCATTTTTTCTTTAAAGAGCATATTTTTTGTATTTTACAATTAATCAATACTTGACCAGTTTTAAGACCGTTTAATTAAACATTAACACCATTTGGTTTACACAGCTTTTAATTTCGTACTTGACTTTTTTAGCACTGTTAACGCAACTTAATTTTAAATGCTGCGTTTTCGGATTTTTTAGCCTAAGTTCCTATCATTTTTATTTTTAAGACAAATTTTTTTAATTTGTTTTAGCATATCTTTGAGTTTTTACCGCATATTTTATGTGCATAAACCCCTTTTTAAAAGCATGTTTTTGATTTCCCTGATAATAGCAAAACTTTTTAAAGGACGTTTATCGTAAGAGTATGCCAGTTTTACTATAAACTTCCAATCACGCTAAGAAGTTTCGAGATTTTCGGTTTAGGTTTTATACAGAGTTTACATAAATTTTACAACTAAAATTAGGTTTTTTATATAAGATATTTATATTCAAGATGAAGTGATTGTTATTTTTCTTTTATTGTTATTTGTACAAAATAAATTTAAAAAAAGTTATTTTGTTTATTAACTTATTGCTTCGCAGCCTATGCCATTTAGATAATTATATATGGTCCTATGGGCTCGATTATATTACATAAATAATAAATATGCTTATCTTTATTGAACTAATTGTTTTATGACAAATTTTTGGTTTTTTTATTCTGGATCAAGTTCATTATCTAATCTATTTTTTATTAAAAAAAACTAATATTTTCCGTTAATGATGAAAGAAACTTTTATACTAGCCGAGTAGAATGCATTTTCTTAAGCAGCTACGCGCAATTTCATCATCAGTACTCTTTGAACGGTAGTAGTGTTTTTTTGGCTATAAATATCATCTATTTAATTTACACGTTAATCAGAAAGGCAAACGGAGTATTTTTTTCTTTTTATTTTGTAGGTTAGGACATAGTTAAAATTTAAATTTATATATATGGCCCATTGGAGCTCGGTAAATAAATGAATTTTAAAAAATAAAATAATAAATTTTTCAAATACACTATGCTATTTTGTATTAAAATCTATTTGGCAACACTTGACTAACGGTTAAGCATCATCCATCTATCGGATGGAATAAAACGCTTTTTTTAAAGATTGTGTATTATCCAATAAGGGGGTAAGTAAATCCTTTTATTTCTGTTGTCATTTTTAATTTTTCCGCTTTCTTTATATCAACGACATATGAACTGAAATTAAAGATCAATTTGCACCGTGTCATGTGTGAGTTTTTCCTTTGTTTTTGTTTTTGAAGTTAGGGCGAAGTGTAAATTTTCCCAAATAAACTATCAGGGGATTCACAAGGTGTTTTATTTGTCCTATTGTCACATTGTCATAAAATTTCAACAATGGGTTAAAAACATTTGTCAACTATTGGACACTCGGCGCAGGTGTATTTGATGTTGTTGTGACAATTTAATAAGCATATTAAACGAAGTAGTATTTTTTAAGAAGTATTTTTGAATAAAAGACAAAAAACCATTGTGAAATTTTATAACAATAGGACATAATACGACACCTTGTGAACCCCCTATATGTTTTTTTGTAAAGTATCTTTG
Source organism: Melanophora roralis (assembly GCA_963583895.1). NCBI lineage: Eukaryota > Metazoa > Arthropoda > Insecta > Diptera > Rhinophoridae > Melanophora > Melanophora roralis. The sequence goes on from OY757187.1 coordinate 65,877,906, forward strand.
GCAACATAAATAAATATAATAAAAAAATAATTAAAAGAATTTTATTTGAGAAGGCTAAACTAAAACAATTTTTAACTAAGAATAAAAAACTTTTAATATTATCCAAGTAAAAGCAAGTAATTAACAAAATGCCGTTTTTGCTTTAAGAGACTTTAGAAAATAGAACAGATAAAATTTGAAAAACAAGAAATGTGTAAAAAGCTGTAATTAACATACCCGAACACATTATAATCTTTCCCGGCACCACTTGATTACAACATTTAGAGCAAAATATTTGCCCACAAAGACGGCAATGATGTTTGCGACGAAATGTAGAAAATTTTTGGGAACAATCATAACATTCTTTAGCTTTAGAGTCAGGCATCCAGAAACGATGTAAATCAGTATCCTTATAATTTCGCAAGTCCTAAATTAATGAAAAACAAATAATAACATAGAATGTAAAAAAAATGCTTATTTAAAAATTTACTTACGTTATTCTTTGAAGCCATCATAGTTTTCATGCGTTTCAATACATTAACCATAGTGCGACCCTCGTGAACTTCCATGGGTAATGTTCCTAACTTTTCCACAGAACTATTATCATCTACAGCATTCGATAATGTTTCATTGTCACCTGCATTACATTCTTTAGCTAAATGCAAGTTATTAAGATTTATGTTGGTGGATGAAATTTCAGGTGTTGTGGTTGAACTGTCTGGTTGAACATTAACGTCCGCATAAAACACTGATTTTGTTGAATTTAAAGTTGCGGATGTTGTGGAGGACTGAGGAGAATTGACGCTCGATAAATCATTTACCGTATTGTAGGATTGATTATAGGCATTTTGTAGCTTATTAACAAAACGACCAAATAAAGTATCTGGTTCCTCTTCAAAATCTCGAGCAAACTCTGTGAGTTTTGTCATCGAATGAAGATTTTGATTTGAATTCATGTTTTGGCCGTTAAGCTTTTTTATAAGATAAGATAACTAACTAATTAGGTAATTTTAGGCAATTAGTTGTATTTTTTAAACAAATGATTTTAAATAGTTTTTTATTTTAGATTTTTAAAAAGTAGTTAAGTTTTGTTGTTCATTTAAGGATGACTCAGGAGCTAACAAGCCCAATGCTAAATCAGTCCATTTTTGTTCCTAAAATATTAAATTTTTATAAAAAAAATACTTGTTTTAAATATATTCTGCTTTCTACCTGTTCACTTAATGTTAAATGCAGATCACCACCATCTGCTTCTGGATCTGGTAATTTATCAGCCGGAACAAGTATTTGATCAAATGGTAATTCTTCTTCGCGCCACTTATTGTCAACAATATCTAACAAATGGCCATCAGCAGGTGCCTGAAAATCACACAAGTGAAAAGTTTTGTTTAAGTTTGCGCGATATGTATGTATGTATGTGATTTCCTAAATCAACTGTCGAATAATTTTAATTCTTTTAAGTTTTATAATTTACTGTAGTAGTTGTTTTTCCCCCTATTTTTTTCGTTTAAAGTTTTTGTGCTTTTTTTTAACTGACGTCATTTTCACACAACTCATCGTTTATAACTAACCATTATAATTGTGCAAAAAATTGTCTATTTTATTTTTATTGTTAATGCTTCAATTGTTTTAAAAATGTTTGTGTTTTTGGCTAAAAAATATTTTATAAGTGATAAAGTAAACAAATTAAAGCGAAAAGTGGTTGTAATTGGTAAAATATAACATACAAACATCCCAACAAACCATTTTAAAGCAAAATATAATTATTAATCATTAAAATTCGCTTACTTATGTATAAAAAAACAATTAAAAGCGCTATAATTGGCTTTGCCGAATCTTAGATACCCTTCACATTAGCCTTTTGAAACCCCAAACACTTTTATTTTTATTAATTTTTTTATTTAAGAAATATTTTTAATTTTTTAATTGGAGTCGGTGTCATATTTTAACCCTCTTAGGGGGTGGAGATAGAGGGTAAGTATGATTTAGGAAAATGTTTGCAAGGGAAAATGAGTTGGGGTCAGTCCTACATTTCACCTGTCCACGGGCACCCTGGAAGCTGTAGGGGGCATTTATTACAATTTCCAAATTTTGTATGGGGGTAAGTATATTTTAGAAATATGCTTGGAAGGGGGAAACTTTTATTTTTTTAAGGGGTGACTCCGGGAAAGTTAAAGGGGGTTTTACACTATTTTTTTGTTTAATTTTGTGTTAGGTATGCTCCACAAAAATGTTTGGGATGAACAATTAATTGGGTTCGTTCTTACATTACATTACAAGTTTTAAAAAAATAAACTTTGTATGGCAACCCTGTAAAGGGCGAAGATAGGGTGCAAGTATGTTTGACAAAGATGTTCGCGGGGAAAAATTGATGGGAGTCGGCTTTACATTGCAGCGTTGTACGGGCAACTCCGGGGCAGTTGTAGAGGTTTTTTGTACACACTTTAAAAAAATAAACAGAGAAAGTCTCGGTTTTTGGCTTATATCTTAGTCAGTTTTCGAGCGATTTTTTGGATTTCAATAGCGATTTGCTCCCAGATATTTCTGATATTTTGATACCACCTACGGGTCTATGCGACATTTAGGGGCTTCAAAAAGTTGATTTCAACCATAACACAGACAGACGGACATCGCTAAATCGACTTCCGTATCTATAAGGACCAGGAAAATATATACTCTATGGGGTGACAGATGGATTTTAAAGATATAAAAAACGGAATGACAAACTTATATATTTCTCTATTACCTATGTGATAATTATAACATATTAATTTATATAAAGTGTTCAAAGTAAAACAAAAGAATTGTATTATTGTATTATTTGCTTATATTCCAAGCTTACAAAATTATTACCAAATAAAGCTTTTCAGCAAAAAAAATCGAGATTTTGTAAGCAGCATATATTTTTTTCTAGTATACAAATATACTTTAAAGCAGGGAGTAAAAAACCATTTAATTTTTTGTAGATGTTACACGACAAAACATATATATTGAATTTCAGCAACTAAAGAAGCGCTAAAAGTACATATATTAATTACTAACATATTTACATCGCCAAAATAAGCGCTTAAGGTGCTTTCGCACGATATGTATTTTACACATGACTTGTCAAATTTTGCAGTGCGAAATTGATATCTGCCGTCTGAACGCGTTTAAACATTGCATGTGTTAAACACATATGTAAATGTCATATGACAAATTTGTAATTAGAGCGTGCTCTATTTTCATCTGACAAAGCATGTGTCATCAGCTGTTTTTAGAATAACAACAAGGAAAAGTAGTTGTTTATTTTGGTTTGGAGGTTATGTCAGATGTGATTACATATGAACGTGTGAAAGCAAAAATTATAAACCGCCTGTAAAATAACAATTTTGACAGACATACGCAAATACATGTGGATTGCAAAAGTGACAAGTCATGTGTGAAATACATATCGTGCGAAACCCCTTTTAACACGAACGCCAATATATATATCATGCCATACGTAAGCCGCTTTGTAAGCTTTTGTATCTTGATATTTCCGTTCAAACCTACCAACGGCGAAGCATCAGTGTTTGCTGGGTTATTTCAATTATAGTAAAGCTATATTTACACTATCTAAGTTGTCATCTGAGTTTCACAACTGAGACTTATTTTTATAGTGTAATAACATGTCTATTTTCATTTGTTAATATTTTTGTCTAACCTCAGTTGAAAAAATAACGTTTTCTATTTTCAAATTATTTAACGTCTGAGTTTTAAATTTAAGTTTTTAAAAGTTACCGGAATAAATGCTTGTTGTATTGTCATACACTTTGTACCATTTTAACAACTTTTAGAATTAGCGGACTTATTATAATTTCTCAGATGTAATGTAATAGTAAATAAAAAATTTTAAATTGTTTATAAAAAATTTAAACTTATTTTTTTGACACTCAACTCAGATGAGAACTTAGGGAGTGTAAATATAGCTTAAGAAAACTTTTTTCTGAAAGCTTGTTATATCATTAGACTTCTAAGTTTTTATAAGCCTTTAACAATAGATTTCACAACAAATGTATAAGCTATAGGGCTTTAGTACTTTTTTTACCTATTTCTATATATTTTTGGTTTTTTTGGGATATGTATATGAATATGTACGAATGTGTGTACGTACAGTATCGGTCAAAACAAATTGAACAAAATGCTAATGCTTGTTTTAATTATATTTTTGATTAATTTCTCTTTCTTAAAATAAACAAAACTACGTTGTATTTAACTAGCAGAGACAAAAACTAACATTTTTAGCAAAGCCAATTTTGGAGTTAACATAGTCATGTTACTCATTTAACAGTGCTCATATTCACAATCCACTTAATTAAACAGGCCAGGAAATAAAGCCTAGTTTCCTTACTATATGGGAAACGTGTTCCAAAGGTTCCTTATTGAAACCAGAATAGTGTGATATCTAACTTAGTTTTTGGCAGCAAATAAGATAAGTTTAAAAATAGTGATTTTTTTATTTGAAACTCTTCGTGAAATGAGCCACTAAAGTGGTCAAATATTGAATTAAAAATTAAGAACAAAGACTGCTCTACTAAACTATACAACTCATATGCGTAAATAGTATTTGTGGAATTTTTGAAAATTTAAAACAAAATTCTCTATGAAAAAAATTGTTGTATCCTTGAAGGATTTTGTGCATATTTCGCGACGCTCTTCTTTGTCACTCATATAACCTTCATGGAAAAAGAAGACCACGGAGTGCCCTACTAAGCTATATAACACATTTGTCTAAATTGTATTTGTGAAAAATTATGGTATTCTTGAAAGATTTTGCGCATATTTTGCAAAGTCTTTTTTTGTCACTGACATTGACTGTATGGAGATTGAAGACCAAGGAGTACTCTTCTAAGCTCTATAACTCATATGCCTGAATTGTATTTGTAAGATTTTTTTAAATTTTTGAAAATTTAACTTTGGAAAAAATTATGGTATCCTTGAAGGATATAGTGATATTTTCAAAAAATCTTTAAAAATCTCACAAACACAATTCAGACATACTATGGTCTTCATTCTCCATATAGTTTAAAAAAGTGACAAAAAAAGACTTGACCAATTATGCCTAAAGTCCTTTATGGATACCATTATTTTTCCCATAGTTAAATTTCCATTGTTCATGGTCTCCGTTCTTCATATAGTTTAAATAAGTGACCAAGAAGGACTTGACCAAAATCTTTTAAGACCTTAACATTATCTGTATAAGTATACCCTGATTCAGAGAAACTATTTTTTTAAATTTATTTTCCATAGATTTTGACCTTTTTTTATATTGATAAATAAGTCCATTTTCTAAAGCTGCAGGTCTTTTAAAATATATTTATTATTCACAAATTATAATTAATATATTCATTATTTCGCCAGTGCGTTATGTGGCATCATCAGAAGGTATTTGTTAGGTATTAAATTCATACCTATTATTAATACTATTAATAATCGTTATTTAGGTTTAAAAATCAGCTTTCGGTTTTGATTAATAGACTTCACATATTTTTTTACAAAATTTTACAAAAATTTTTCAAAATTCCCCAGTATGAGGTTAATAATTGAGGGAGAGGATTTAATACCGACCATAAAGAAAAGGTAGCTCAGTAAATAGCAAGGACTAAGTTTACGACTATTTAAGATGGTCATATGAATAAATTAAAACTTACGAATAAACGCTGCTGTTGTCTTGAAAAAAAAGACACAATATAGGTTAGTAAGTAAGAGTCCGACAAGTGGATTGCAATAGAAAAATAACGATATAGTAGTTGAGGATGTTTTTTTAGAAAGGATGTTATTACGGGTAAGAAAAGGAACATGTTAAAGGCTTATGTGGCTACGGCACCTACATTATATGCCATTCATACTCATTTGACTACAGGCCTAGCTCTTCGAAGATTGGCGTTATGAGGCAGATTGATCCTAACTTTTGGCCCGAAAACACCTTGGTTCGTGAATATGTTTTTAGAGAAAAACCTAAATCTAATAGAGTTGGCGTTCTTCCTCGTCGTGATCCAAAAAACTAAATGTAAATTTTACTGATTCATTATCATTGCTGTACCAAAATGTTCGCGGTTTAAGGACAAAACTATCCAGTTTATATTTGGAGAGTTTTGATTGTAACTATCACATATTGGCATTTACTGAAACATGGCTTAATGAATCGTTTTTAAACTCTGAAATACTATGTAATAGATACACTATTTTTCGTCGTGATCGTGGCTCGTATGGAGGGGGTGTTCTCATTGCAGTTTCCAGTTTTATCTCATCTGAACTTTTTGTGTTTGATCAATTGCCTAATATCGAATTTATAGCTGTTGTTATAAGGCTCAATAGCAAGAGAATATTCTTAACGTGCTCATATATCCCTCCATCATCCCCTCAGTCCCTATATATTCAACATGGTGAGGCAATAAAAGCGGTTTCACGCTCTGCTAATGAAACTGATTCACTTATAATCCTGGGTGACTTTAACATTCCATCAATTTCTTGGAATTTCTCAGCGGTAGATGGTTATTATGTTCATTCCACAAATAATGACACCTTCAATGAGTTATTTAATATTTTATATGAGTTAAGTCTTTTTCAAATTAATGGAATACTTAATGATTATTCGAAAATTCTGGACTTAGTATTTGTCAATGATAAGGAAGACTGCTATATCCACCGGGTTGATCCTATAACTATCCCAGAAGATCGTTTTCATCCTGCAATTGAGCTAATTTTATATACTCCAGTTAACAACATCTTGCATTCATCACTCGATAATAATAGAGTTTTTTCCTTTGGACAAACCAATTATTACAACTTAAATGAACTTATTTTGAATACCAATTGGGGAGACATCTTATCATTTGAAGAACCATCTTTAACCATGAGCCAGATATTTGATATATTTTATGATAAAATGCTTTCTTTTATGGAACTATGCATACCAAAACATTTGATAAAATCTTTACCTGGACCGCCTTGGAACAACAAGGAATTAATCCGTGCGAAGAATAAAAAGTCTAAATACTATAAAAAATTCAAGACCTCAGGGTCTTCTGTTGATTATTTAAAATATTCAGTGTGTCGAGCAGAATATACTAGATTAAATAATCAATTATACGCTCTTTATCTGGCAAAAATCAAAACTAATTTAACGCGAAACCCTAAATCTTTCTATAGATTTATAAACTCGAAGAAAAAATCAACGGGCTTTCCAAAAATTATGTCTTATCAAAATAACGAATCTTGTGACAATGCTATTATAAGTAACATGTTTGCTGACTTTTTCTCTACCACATACGCTGATACAACTTTTGATGATATATTAGAATACCCTTATCCTTTAGATGAACATCATTCCATATCTTTGTCGTTTTTAGATACCGATGAAGTTGCAGCTGAGTTAAAGAAATTGAAGTTCTCATATAGTTGCGGTCCGGACAAAATTCCAAGTTGCATCTTAATTAATTGTGCTGATGCCTTAGCTTACCCCTTGACACTGTTGTTTAACGTATCAATTAAATATGGGTACTCACCTAAAGTTTGGAATGACTCTTTTATAGTCCCATTGTTTAAATCTGGGAAAAAATCTGATATTGAAAATTATAGGGGTATAGCAAAATTGAGTAGTATACCTAAGTTACGTGAAAAATTTATCACCGAACAGCTTTATTTCCAGGTATCTAGTCTTATATCTCCGTATCAACATGGATTTCAAAAAGGATGTTCAACAACAACTAATTTACTTCACCTTACATCTGCCATTAATCGTGGATTTTTTTATCGTAATCAAACTGATGTTATCTATACCGATTTCTCAAAAGCCTTTGATAAGGTAAATCACCAACTTTTAATTAGAAAATTACGGATGATGGGCTTTACGGATTTGGCAACAAAATGGATTGAAGCGTATCTATCGAATAGAGCTCAAACTGTTTGTTTTAATAACGTAACGTCAAAAAGTATACATGCTCGTTCTGGAGTACCACAGGGTAGCCACCTTGGGCCTCTTCTTTTTTCTTTATTTATAAATGACTTGCCTCAGATCATAAAGTATTCAAACATTTTATTGTATGCGGATGATGTTAAGATTTTCATTACTTACAACAGTCATTTGGATCGACAGCTTTTTCAAATAGACTTGAAATCGTTTTACGAATGGTGTAGCACTAACTTGATGGAGCTTAATGTGAAAAAATGCAAGTTGATGCGATTTTCAAGGACTACTCCAATTGCGGTAAATTATTTTCTGGGTAGTTATAAAGTTGATGTTGTTGACCGTTTTCTTGATCTTGGAATTTTATTTGACCAAAAACTGAGCTTTATTGCGCATATTACTTGTACAATTAATAAGGCCAGGGTCGCATTTGGTTATATAAAACGATGGTCGAAGGAGTTTAAGGATCCGTATATTACGAAAGCGCTTTATATCTCGCTTGTTCGTCCAATTTTAGAATATGGATCGATAATATGGGATCCTATTTACCAGATACATTCCAATGCGATAGAATCAGTGCAGAAACAATTTTTACTATTTTGCCTACGTGGACTACATTTTGACCCGCGTAATATGCCTTCGTACACTTCCCGCTTGGCTCTTATAAAATTGCCTACATTAAAGAGCCGAAGAACCATGCTAAATGTGTCATTTATAATGAACGTTATTAGAGGCGATATATGTTCCGGATTTTTGATAAATGATATTGTATTTAATGTACCACAAAGATTATCTCGATATTTCCTACCACTGTCAATTACATTTTTAAGAGCTAATTACCCTGACGCTGACCCTATGAGAAGAATGTGCAATGAATTTAACCAACTGTATCGATTTATTAATTACTCATTAAGTCCAAATGCAATAAAAAAATCAATTATTGTTTTTTTAAATTCCTAAACATCATTTGTCGTATTATGTTCATTGTTACTATTTAATTTTTTCTGTTTTTTGTAACTATAAAAAATTGTAATTATTATACTTTTTAAATGTCTGTAAGGATATACTCCATAGACTAAATAAATAAATAAATGAATGATACGTGCGATAACTACTGAACGGAACCAGTTTTTTGTATCGAAAGAAGCATCTAAGTGTCTTTTTACCATTTTTATCCGACCGAAAATGGAATACAACTCTTGTGTATTGGCAGGTCTATTTTGGAACTACTTGATCGCGTACAGAAAAGGGCGAAGATACTCATCGGTGACGTTGGGATATCTAACCGCCTCTATTAACTTGAATATCGCCGCAATGTGGGATGTGTTTCACTATTCTTCTGATAATATAATGAAGAAGAAATCAGGGAACTTGTTCTTAAAACCCGGGATTTTTTGCGTGATACTCGTCTTTTAAAAGCACACCAATTTATGGTCGACCCGCCAGTAAATTGCACTACTCATTACAGAGAAATTTTGTTCTTAATTCGAACAGTTCGTATGTGGAAAAAACTTCCTAAAGACATCTTTCCTGTCACAGTTAATTTCGAGAAATTTATATCAAATGTTCATAAACACTAGTCCCCCTATCCTCCTTTCCATAACCTATTTTCCTGATCCCAACTAAATGCAATGTATTAGGCTCATCCTCTAATTGTTGGTTATTATAAATAAAAAAGTCGATCCATGATCTCTTTTTCTTGTCCATGTTATCTCCTTAGGCTGAACCCAGTCATGCGTAATATTGAGGACGTCTTTCGCCCTTCTACAAAGCTGATTTGGATGCTTTCTCCCCAGGAGTATAACTACAGCAAACTGGGTAAAAACCTCCATCAGTCAAGATCCCTAGTAGACTGTGTATTATAGTAACCCACAGAAGGGCCGAAGAATTCGGTAAACATAGGGAAAAATGTTGTACGAGTTGAAGCAACTATTTCTATACCAAACTTGAAACATCTTACGACTTACAAAACAAACAATAGGTTGTGAATTAAACAATTATTATTTACAACGGATTCGATCAATGTTAGAAACCGAAACGAATAACAGCATCAGTGTCGGTATTAAATAATTTATTGTTTCGATGTTGGTATCGGTATTTTGATTAAATACTGTAATGCTAGCTAAGGTACTTACTTACTTACCGGTATTAGCAAAAAAGGCTGTTTTGCTAAACGCAGTATGAAATTTCAACTTCTTCTCTTATACACTCCTTTTAATTTTGACAACGCGTTTTGCTTCCGGGACATCAATATAGCTGTAACCACTCATTTGGAAGCAGAAGATATTATCAAAAACCTCATCTTTGCTTTCAGGAAGAACTTGAAATTTTGTGATGCAAAGCATACTGCGTTTAGGAAAACAGCCAAAGTTAAAATGTCAATTTTTACACTTCTGCGATCAAAAATTACTTTCTTATGAACAAAGAAAAAAAAAACAGAGGAACGTAGCGACATGTGTGCTTGTTTGATAAATGCAAACGACGTTGTTACATAATTTTTTCTAGCAAAATATAATGAAATGCTTTTTTAAAAATTTTAAAATTATTCGAAAATTACATGTACGGCGGTGTCGGTGTGTTTACAGTGAAACTAGAACGAACTTTGCAAAAAATGTTAAAAGTTTAAATTTTCAACGATTTTTGCTTTTGTTACCCGTTTAGCGTGGTCATATTTAACGTTAAATTCACTTATGTGAAGATCCGATTAAACCTTGACACTTACATTCTTCATTGGAGGTCTGACTGGTTTACAGTCTGTCATACCAAATCTTTTCAGTAGATATTAAATGTATTTTGATTGTGACATATTAATTGCTCCTAATTCTAGATTTTGATTAAGTTTCCAAGTCAACATTTAATTGGTCCTTAATTTAAAAAGTCTTTGCCAGTTCATCTTTCAGACTCTTTATGACACTTTGATCGCTTGATGCTACCACGAGATCATCAACATTAATTGCGATTTGTCTAATGTTGTTGTTACGTATGGGTCGCACCATAATCGTCCTGAATGTTTAAGGTCATATATCTTATTTAGGTCGTAAGGCATTTCCATGTAAATTTTTTTCTATGACACCGTTTAGTTAGGCTCCAACGGAATCAAGTTAATGCATTTTTAGGTCGAGTTTTGCAGCAAATGCAGTCAAAAATCTGTTGAGCTTATTAAAGTCACTGGTGCAAATGTATCATCATAGCCAACACCAGGGTACTGGATAAAGTCCTTAAAAAACTAGTCTAGCTTTTCTGCATTCTATTGAACTGTCAATTCTGCATTTTGTGCCCACTTCGACTTAACTACTTTTCTACCGATTAGCCTACAATTATTTCGCAGTTTCGATTTTTTTATAAAGTTGCGTGTTCTTTCAGCATAGCACTGCAATATTCTTTAGTTTCAAGACCAACAAGTGCTTCGGTACTAGTTTTAAAATCAGTAATCTGAATCAAATTTGCCGATTGATACTCTACGTCGCATGAAATTTCAAAATCTAAGAGATCACTAACTTCCTCCATATAGACTTTATCTTTCCAGTCAATAAACTTATTAGGACTTTGCAAGATTATATTTTATTTCAGCTTTTTTTATTTAATTTTCGGATGCATTTACTTCATTTATTGGCTGTTGACTGGATGTGTTTCTTAGGGTTTAATTGTGGTGTGGACTTTAATGGAAGCTTTTTATTATGGTATGTTTTGTTTTTAGAATATACTGCATACATATATGTATATATAATATTATTATTAACTGCTTTTTATTTCATTAACATTTTATTTAAGCGTATTTTTTAAAACAAGTTTTATTTTCTAAATCTTCCATATAGTTAATTATTTTCATTATTAATGTGATAAGTTTTTCTTTTATTGAGGAATAAATTTTAAAAAGTTTATTTTGCCGACACAAGCCGAGTGAAATGTATTTTCCAAACGCGCTACAGTTTCTCGTCAGCACTCTGGCACCTTCTTGTTATCCAAAACCAAATTGATATTAGAATACAGTAATATTTTCTAGGGTTCACTTATATTCCTTAGCAACTTCAAATTTTTGGGTTTAGACAAAATTTACAACCTGCAAATTTATTTGCTAATGGCAACACTTTTCTTTTTATTTATCCTTATTTTCTTATCATCATATTTCTTGCAATATTAATCTCTATTTAGATGAGTATGAAGGAAGCATGCTTTTTATACACTAGTTTTGTCTCGCTTGTTTTTTTTATTAATTTGCTAATCGATCAGTCATTTAATTTCGTTTGTCAACCACTTAGAAATTTTGTACATGGTCACGCATGTCATCATCGCTTTGTATTTTCATCAAAATGAAGACTTAAGAAACATCAATTGATGGACGGGGCTCCGTGACTGAAAAGCCAAATGCAATTTGTCCCAAACATCTTTTGATGTACCACAATTCTTGATTTGTTGCAGTTTGCATTGGCACATTGCAAATATAAGATTTGATTTGGGTCTTCCGTCATTTTTATACGATGAAATTACTTGCGCTGCATCTTCTGGCATCAAACACTTTCGCCTAACGTACTTTCACTTTTTGGTAATAAGGAGCGCCTGAACTTAAATCCTTTAAGTTTAAAAGCTCTCCTTGTTTGAGGGCTCTATTTTAACTGCAGCGTAACTCATGTTAATATTCGTCAAAAAATTACGCCGTTAATATGCTTTTCTAAGAATAAATTTTTGAGTCTTCCACATGAGAGGGAAGATTATACATTTAGTCACTGACGACCCTATAAAATATATATTTTGGTTCCGAAGTAAATTTCTCAAAGCTCGACAAAAACCTACAGGCTCGTTATTCACACCAATCCACCATAAAATGTCCTGGTATTATTGGTATTAAAAACCAACAACATTCGTATACACACGACTAAGATATAAGCCGAAAAAAGCATTAAATAATATTTTTTTACAAAATTTATGTACTTTCTTATATATGACGATACCCATAGGAGAAAAGGGGATTGCGCAGATCGAAAAATAAAAAAATACCATCGGAAGTGGTATCTTTTTTTTTAATTTGCGATATACGACCAGATATGTAACTTCGGCAAGACAATTGGCGAATTCACAAGGTCTTGTGAAATCATATGTTGTGAAATAATAGAACCAAAAAATATGACTGTTGTGAACAACCTATCATATATAAGTGTGGTATTTAAAATCTAAATCAGCTGATACGACTAACGAAAACACAATTGTTTTGCCTAAGATTCTAGTATTATACATTTTTACGGGTGGCTAGTGCTAGCGGCTTCCAAAAATTAAATTAAAAAATTCGCCGTTTTGTTTTAGGCGCTTGGCGCATGACTTTGTATATAATATGACATCACAATAAACATATCAAACAAAGTTGTATTGTTTCACAACAAGTTTCGTATGAAAAGCAACAACAAAATTTTTATGCTATTGTGAAATTATATGACGATAAAATAATATGCTATCGTATCGTACCTTCTGAATTCGCCAAATATGAATGGGAGGTTAGATAGAATAGGGTTAATGGTTTTGAAATATTTGGAAACAATCCTTTTTTTATTTTTCCGAAAAGTATCTTTTATTGTTAAAAAAAAAGATGCCAACCTCGTGAAATCATGTTTTTTTTTTCTTACTTACTTGAAGCACCCTGTGTTCAGAATTCTTATCTTACATGTTAACTTCAAGTACTTTGCTACTGAATTATTTTAAAAGTAAATTTTTGCCGTTAAAGCAATTTTTTTTTTAAGTTTATTGTGACTTAAACCTAAAACAAACCCTATAAACAAATATAAAACTGTTTGAAACTATTTTTTTTTTTGTTGATGTCCGGAAAAGTCCGGGTTTCTGCGCTGGCTGTCCTCTTTTTTGAATTTGGAGATAACAACCCTAAATAGATTAGAACTTCTTACAGCTACACAGTTGCTCCCACACCCATACGAAAGCGACGCTAAAGTGAATTGTCATCAAGCTCAAGAATATCTTATATGAGGGAACAAGTTTTGATGTAAAATATAGCATTTGCAGTTTAAAGCCTTTTTTGAATTAAGTGAAACATTTTTCATAATAAACGAAACTTTATTGAAAATAAATAAAACTTTTGTTCCAAAAAATAATGGAAACTTTATTCAAAATGAACGAAACGTTATTCAAAACAAACGAAACTTTATTCAAAAGCAGTTAAACGTTTTTCAAATTAAATTAATTGCCTGAGCCAAATAAGGATTCCGTCTCATTGCTTTTTTAAGGTCTTCGAAAAGCTTTTGCATAACCAGATGTTGCAATATATCGATACGCATAGTTTATTGTCCAATATGCAATCAGGTTTTCGTCGCAATCACAGCTGCATTACTGCTCTTGTGGAGGTTAGTGAGCATATACGACATTAGTTGAAAGATGTTAATATCAATTTTTGGTGCTTGTGGATCATTTCAAGGCTTTTGACACGGTTGATCACGACATGCTGTTTGGAAAATTGAAATGTTTCCTTCGTTTTTCTAATTCGTCAACTAATTTAAAATCCTGTCCGGTCTCTAAATAAAAAATTGGACAAAATTCCCACGTGGGCAAACACAAATGGTGTATGCTTGAGCCCAAATAAGCCCAAATGCATTATGACACACAAAAAGAGTTTCAACCCTAATGACGTTGATGATATAGTTATGAACGCTGAGAAAAATGAGATAGTGAATGCAGCTAAGAACCTTGAGAAAGTTTGACCTGGGACAGTCATATAAATTCCCTAATTGGTCAAACCTATATTAAATTATGTGCTGTCTGGTCTACACAATATTTAACCCCATTACGAATATGAATTTTATTTGTCAATATTAACTTGATTCCTGGCTTTGGTAGACAAAAGAAAATTGAATGTTTTGTACAATAACATTTTAATAAACGTATATAAATTATAGAATTTAATCATATATCACGCATAAAATAATAAACACGCAGACACCCAAATACTTGTTTGATAGATTAAGGTTTTTCCGGTCATTCCGTGGAAAAAATTGTGTAATTCCTAGACATCACTGCCTAAAATCTAAATGGCAGTTTTTCGTAAATGCCACTCGACTTCAGAATATTCGTTAATAAAACCAACAACTAAACTGCATTGCTAATAGTTTCAAATCTTTTCTTTTCAATTTCTTTTCATAACTTTTTTGTTAATGTTGTCTGTAATATCTGTGTTAAGTTTATTCTAAATTTAGTTAAGTTTAGTTTATATTGTTAAAAATGTTATTTAATGTAAAATGAAATGAAGAGAATAAGTAAATAAAATAATTTTGTTTTCTTGCAAATAACTACTTTTATCATTAGTGTAAGCTTTACACATAGCAAGCCTTTTTGGGTTCCTTAAACATTTTTAGCAATTTTGTTTCTTATCTTTTTGTATCATTTGTCCCAAGAAAGTCCAAAATAAGGGTTTTAAATTAGCAAAATTGTATTTATATATTATATTATTATATATTATATTTATACTTGTTTGCATTCTAAAATAGGTTTTAATTTTTTATAAATTAAATGATTTTTTTATATTTTTTTTTAATATTAGACAGTCACATTTTAGCTCTGGTTAAAAGGGCATCGCTCGCGTCATTACCATTATTTTTTAAGGGCAATCAGGCTTGTTGTTGGTGTTTTGCCTTCGAGAAATTTGTGTTTCGCTCGCATTGTTTTAATGTACCGTTCGTATAACTGTATGGTGTATCGTTTGATATGTTGAGGCATATGCATTCGTTTTTGTTGTGACAAAGTTTAAATTTTTTTAAATATACCGTTATAAATGTATACATACATATGTATGTACGTACAATAAGGAGAAAGAAAGAAAGAAAAGAATGCCCTGGAGAAGTTCATTAATACTTTAAGTAAAGAAATAGAAGAATACTTTGGAGAAGTCCTTTAATACTTTAAATAAAAATATATTCGAGAGTTACCTTGAATCAACGAAGGAAAAATTTTAAAATTACTTAATACATTTCTTGGTTTTTAAAAACGTGATTATTTATATCTTTACAACCAAACTGAGTGCAACAGTATAAGCCCCGTCTTTGAATACATTTATTATATAGAAGACAAATGTTCTCTGGGTTGTTAAGATTTCATATCGTAATTGGTTTTTTTAAAAAATTTTGAGTAATGGCTGTTATGATTGTGTGGTTTGATAAAAAAAAAAAAGATTTATTCCCGTAATTCCAGCGAATTTCGTAGGCATGCCTTTCCTACTACAATTTTCTATATATTTTTACCTGGTAGGTAAATATACGTAATTATTAGCTACTAAAACAAGCAGTTACCTTTTTGTTAAAATTACGGGCATTACTGGCAAACAAATCAGCGAGCCTGCTGCTATTATTATTATTATTTTAGATTTAGAATGATACTTTTAGAAAAATTTTAATTTAACCAGACTTTTTTTCCACAATGTACTTTATATTAGTATGTCTGTATTTCTAAGCGCAATTTGCTTTGTACTACGATTTTTCAACTTCTTCCTTTACACAACTTTTACATTTTTGAAATTTTTTTTCGGTTTCTAATGCATGTATATTACTATAAACACTCGTTTGGGAGCAGAAGACATTATCAAAACCTTTAGCTTTGCTGTTGGGAATAATTTGAAATTTCATGATGCAAAGCAAACTGTGTTAGAGAGTGCAGCCTATTTGATACTTTCGTTTTACAAAACTAATTAATATTTATCAATGTTTACCATTTGGGAGAACAATAGGTAAAACGTTGCTTTTTGAAGCGGAACGCTTTTAAATTTAAGACATGCATATGTCTCTACAGAATAAGGTTGATTGATCCATGGTAAATGCGCTGGCGATATAAATTGACAGTTAGCCATTAAACTAAAGTTCAATAAAGTCTTGTTCGACTTAAACCAAAAGCATGGAATAGTTCTTCAAAAAGATTAGCAAGTGGTATTTGATGATTTACCTTCAGCTTATACACATACTAAAAAAGTGGACAAAACATTGTGATATAAAAGCTATTTTCCGCACAAAAAGACTTACTATAGAATATACTTTTGGATAAAGTAAATCAAAAGAGATCTTTCTTTTAAGTATGATGTACAACCATCTACTGCAAACTCACCTGACTATCCATTACTATTGCCTTTAAGTTGATTTAAAAATACCAGCGTAAATTTTACGAAACTTGCCTGGTATTTTGTATTTTTATTAAAGTGGAAAACTAATATTAGCTGTTTTTAATTTTAGTGTAAAGTTATAAAAAAAAATACAATTTTTGTCACAAGCAACGTCTAAGTAAATATTACTCACCAAAAAAATGTAAATACACACACACCACCATGGGAAAAAGACAAGGTATACTCGTACACGCAGCTGATTATCAGCTGTTTTGTTTTCGCTTGTCAAAATGTTTTTTTTAAGACACTGTAAAATCGGCCTGTTTTTGAAGAAAATCATTTTATTACCAATTTAGGGGCTTGCGAACCATAATTTGCATTTAAACAATAAATATGTGAATAAAGAATTGTAAATGTAGGTTTAAAAACTTAAAAAAATAAGCAATAATTTGTCAAATGCATTACAATTCAGTGTGTAGAATATGTATGTACACATGCTCACGCCATGGATGGAAATGTTGATACTATTAAATTTCCCCTATGTTTCACCTTGATGTTTAATATATGTATATAATAAAAAAACTATAAAGGTATGATTCATACTATAACACTATATATCTATACTTAAAAAATCTGTCTATATACATTGCTAAAACTCGCTTTTTAAAAATTTTGCTAAGTATTTCATTTATGTAAGTCAAAAGAGTATAGAAAAGAAACAAACTAAAATAAATAAGTATAAGGATGTTTTTAAGAAAAAATAATTTTATTATAAAGGCATATATATATACCCAGCAAAAAAAATTGATGCGATTTTTTACAGACCACATTTAAATCACATCTAAAGATGCTATTGCATATTTTCTGGTTTTGTTGCATTTAAATAAATGCAGAAATAAAAACTGGCATTATAAATGAATCACCGATGTCATTGTTTTGTTTGTATTGCGCAACGATTTACACTTGGTTGAAGTGTTGTAATAAATTTTAGGTTTATATCACATAAAAAGCTAGATTTAAAAAGAACATTAAAATCGCATTTTAGATCAGAAAATTCCTTCCTTAGTAGGAGTGGTTTTTCCCCACATATTAAATGCAGAAAAAGTCAAGTTTTACATCAACTTCAAAATAACACCTTAGTATGGAAATTTTGTAGCATCGAAAATGTTGATTTTATGCGGTTTAAATTTGGCAAAAATAAATAGCATCCCTCCAATGACAACCCTATGTAAAATTCATTGGTTTTTCCTCAAAATTTGAAGTGATTCAAGTAAGCTAGTTCTGGGTTTTTTCTACTTCTTTTTCCTCGCTTTTTTTACTGGGTAAGTTTGTCATTCGGTTTTTAATTTCTTTAACATCGATCTGCGACCCCATAAAGTATATACATACATATTTTCTTCGTCCTAATAGATACGGAAGTCGATTTAAAGATGTCTGTGTTATGTTTATAATAAACTTTTTGAAGCCCCCCCGATATCGCATAGACCCGTAAGTTGTATCAGACCATTAGAAATATCTGCGAGCAAATCGCTATTGAAATTCAGCAAAATCGCCCGATAACGGTTTATTTCTCTAAAATTGGTACATAAAAACCTCTACAACTGCCCCGGAGTTGCCCCGTACAATGTGCAATGTAAGACCGACTCCTATTAATTTTCCCTTACGAACATTTTTGTGGAACATATTTACACCCTAACTTGGTTGTCATTCAAAGTTTAATTTTTACAATTTTTTTTAATCGTGTTACATGACCTGTTCCGGGTTTGGACCGAGCTACTTTCCCCGACTAGCTCTCGTCATCTCATGGTGTAGGGTAGAAGTACATCCCATAGTTTAACCCCAGGCAGTTACAATAAAAAAAAACAAAACTAAAACAAACACACATATCACATCTGAACAAGGTGCTTAGATGTTAAACCACCAGTCGCCCTTTCCCTTCCTTGGTCATCATGTCATCCTCACTAAGCAAATTTCCTGATGACCCCCTTGTTCCGCATCACACCGTTTTACTTACCCGACCACCCACTTGATCAAATTATCCAAGCATATTTAAAAAAAATCAGTTCAACTCATAGGTATGTATATTGTTAAATTTACTTATTTACTAACTCTTTACCTTATCTATATACTTCTTATACTCTATCTATACCTAACAGACATATTTTACAAAATTTAACAAAAATATACACAACTTCTCAACACTTTAAAATACAACAATTTAAAATTTTTGAGACTATTTCCTCTTCCCTTTTTCCTAACCTCACTTCCGGTTATTGACAATTTTAAACGCCGCCTAAAAGAGCTCTCTTAAAACCGACTTGTTTGCAGCTTTCTTTCTAATGCATGCAATAAACTACATCCAAACAAAAAAAAGGTACACTGAAATAACCCCAATCACAATAACTTAACGCTTATACAAAAACAAAACTTAACGTAATGAAAAAAAATAATAACCTAAGCAGTAAAAATATTAAAATAAATAATTAAATGTTAAAAAAAAATTTTTTAAATATATAAAATATAAAACAATTAATCACATACAATTAAAATGATTCACCTTCACTCTGCAACAAGACCCAAATCCATACGTGTGCATACGAAAATAAAAATGCGCGCCCTTTGACTTAAAAATGGCAGTCGCAATTAAAAGGCGGCTACTTCTGGCTTTAAAGCCTGTCTTCTAGAGATGAGCGATATTTCCGTACCTGTGATTTTATACCTGTTACTTGCAAATCACTGGTAACGACAGTGACATAAACTGTGAAGTAACTGCTACTGCTACTTTTAAGTTATTGTGTTACTTAAATAACATTTTGACATGTAACGACAGTGACATAAACCGTGAAGTAACTGTTTCTACCAACACTAATTTATTATGTTATTAAAAGTAACATTTTGAAATATTGTGGAGTAATTTTACCTGCGATGTTACTCTTATTATGTTAAACTTTGCAAAATGTAAAGTAACATTTTTGTGCTTCATGTTTACATTTGGTCATAGCTAACAAATCATGTTGCTGCTTTTGTTCTTTAAAAGAAGTAAAAGGCTTATGTGTTTGTATGTGTTTGTCAAAGTGCTGTTAAAAACTTTACAACAGAGGTGCCGTCAGAGACCAACGCCGAGCATTGTTTGTCCGCGACGGCGGATTAAATTCAGATATGAGCCGGCTAAAGAATTAATATTCAAAAACAGATTTAAACACACATTTATTTTAAACACATATCGTAACCTAAAATGAAAAAAAGCACAGCTAACAAAAATAGAACTTTACATGATAAGCGAAAATCTTTGTAAAGGTACAACAAAAATATTTCGAAAAAAATGCGTATAAAGTTTTTAGTTTGCTCGCATTATGTATATAGAAACGAATAATAACATTTTTTTACACGTTATAAGTAGAAACATTTTTAATATGAAACTTATATACGACATTAAACATAGCATAACAAACAATTCTGAATCGTTAACGCCAAAAATGCATTTCTAGAATTACGACATTTAAGTAAATGAGCGATATACATATATAAATCGTTAGCTGAAATGAAATTTTAGTTAATATGTTCAGGGTTTTTGGACTTAACTTTCAATTATCAAGAAATAAAAACATTTTTGATTGGTGAAGTAAAAAAGAATAAAAATATCTAAATCTTTCTCAAATAGCTCAAGAAAAATTTTTGTGCATTAGGATCGCCAGTCCATGCGAAAGAATATTTTCAAAAGCTGGACAAGTACTAAATGACCGACGAACGCGTTTAAACGAGAAAAGGCACAAATGTTATATTATACTTAGTTGTGTTATGTACATACATATACAGCTTAATTTGTGTTATTTGTTTTTTAAGGTTTTTGTTTTTGTTACAATGGATTTCAACTATTTTTATTTATTTTTATGTTTGGAATCTATTAAACAAGAATTTTAAGCTGCTTTTCTAAATTAAAGCTTTATCTCAATGCTCCATGGGAGCTTAAAAACTTATCTCAAAAGGTATGAATTTAAATTTTTTATCAAAATTTTGTTTAAAGTAAATTAAAAATAATAATATAAAAATGGAATATTGTTTGTAACTACATACATACATACCTATTGAAAATTGATATTTCTTACACGGCATTTAGACTATGTTACTTGTAACACGTTACTGTAACATGCTACATGTTTTTGATGGCAAATTGGGTAGAGAAGGCAGAGAAGTTACAAAAGTAACACGGTTTCTGTTTTTAATGTTTCGTTTTCGTTTTTTCTTTATTCTCTTTCGTATATGCCATGGTACAATTAACTTTAAGGTAATTGTACATTACAATTAAGGTAATTGTAAGGTAATTGTACCATGGTCGAAACGTTCAAGAAGAAGAATAAACAACAAAACCAAAACAAAATATAAAAAAGAGAAAAGTTTCTAGTAACATAATGTAAATTCTTAAAGTTTTTGGAAGTTACCTTAAAACGAAATAAGAAAATAGTCATGTTACAAGTAACATAGTCTAAATTCCGTGTTTTTCATAAATATTTTTAATTCTTATATATCATTTATATTATTTTTCCAATGCGTTATTCAGGAGTTCGTTAAAAAGAACTAAAATCGCATAATCACTGCTTAAAATAACATTATGTACAATAATTTAACAGAGATTAAAATAACTCTTTTACAAGAAGTGAAAAATGCAAAACAGCGATCACTGTCACTGTTTAAATAACCGGTGATTTTAAAATCGCATTCACTATTAACGATATTCCCTAAAAATCACGGGATCGCTCACCTCTACTGTCTTCCCTCTTTTATTTGAATAAGTAAAGACTTCTCACAGGCCAATAAGATTTTAAAACTATTATTACCTGGCCTACTGCAAATTATCTTCTTATGCTTTTAACCAATAGCTGGAATGGTCTGGATGATTCTCTCCCACTGATCTCTTCGACACTCCAGACCAACCTTGCTCTATCCCGAGACCAGTGCCGTATTTAGAATCTTCCAAGGATTTTTCTTCTTCCACTTGAAAAAAATCTCTTCGGTAGGACTTCCTTTACTTTACAGATTTCTTTCTCTTTTTGCCTTTTATATGTATATAAATAACACGATATTCCACTTTTACAAATTTTGGTCAAACTATTTCCTTTTATTACACTATTTGCATCCACTATAGCCACTGCGTGCGATCTTTCTCAATATAATTAACAAAATTTTTCTCAAAATGGCTGTAGTGCTTTGCCTTTTATACCCCCATTTTCACTCAACGAAACTTCTAGAATATATAGCTAAGTCTTTCTATTTATTTGTCCTCTTTTAGTGCTGTTATTATAACTATGTATCTTACTCTAAATTTCCTTAATATGAATCTAAACATTAGATGTTGATATTTAAATTTAACGTTTACACTAACAACTATTTTAAACTTTCATTGATTGATTTTACTATCAATTTACCCACCGTATTATCTACATTTCAGAAACCATGTCCGGCAACTCTTTTTTCTCTTTATCTTGATCTGTCAAACTAGTGCATACACAAAATTTATAATACTTTTCGCCCACGCTTCATGGTAAGTAGGTACTATAATTAAAAAAATTTATAAATTCTATTTTATTTAAATATAATTTTTATTTCTTTTTTCTTTTCCAGGGACCATTCCATCGAATTTGGTTGGTAAGTATGCCATTCATTTTGCTTTTCCATTAATCTTTTTACAGGTACCCTGGTAGAATTTTTCCTTATGGTTGTGGCTCAACTCTCCCACAGAAGACAAAACACTTCCTGTGTCTTATTATCACGGCCTGACACACCGTTGCCTCAATGTGTGGCATTAAATAACATGGGGCTTGCCCAAACAATATACTGCTGGCTCGGCCATTGTCCTGTTTGCCCTGCCGCAGTCAGTCAAGTGCCTGGTAGCCAAATTTACCCCGCAACAATCGCTCCGACAGCTTTCAGGGTGTTCCTACAATGGTAAACTGCGAACTTACCTCTATCGCTATCGCCTAAGGGGACTTCTATACAAAGTTTGGGAAGTCGTAATAAATCACCCCCCCCCCCCCCCCCCCTACAGCTTCCAAGGTGGCTGTGGATAGGTCGAATGTAGGACTGACCCCAACTCATTCTGCCTTGCAAACATTTTTCTAGAATATACTTATCCCCTATCAAAACTCCCTAAGGAGTTGCCATACAAAAACTTAAAACAAGGGTAAAAATCCCTACAACTTCTTTGGAGTCACCCCTAGATTGGCACAGACCCCATTAGTTTTCCCTCTCAAACATATTCTTAAAAAATACTAACCCCTTATCGCAATATCCTAAGGGGGTTGGCATACCAAATTTACGAAAATGGTATAAAAACGCCCATAACTTCCCCAGAGTCAGTAGGGGGTAAGTATATTCAGCCTAGAATAAACTTACCTCCGATCACCTCGCCTAAGGGGCCTCCCATACAAAGTTTGGTAGAATTGTAATAAATTTCCCCCTACAGCTTCTAGGGTGCCCGCGCCCAACTTATTTTTCTTTGATAACAACTTCCTAAAACTAACTTACCCCGTATCATCACCCTTTAGGCGATTGCCATAAAAAATTGGGGTAAAAACTTCTACAACTTCCCTGGTCACCCTAAGAGGCTTAAAATATGACACCGACCCCCATTAAAAAATTAGAAATATTTTATTAATTAAAAATGAATACAAATAAAAAAAGTTCGGAAAGGGTATCTAAGATTTGGCACAGTCGAATATAGCGCTCTTACTTGTTTTTATACTCCTGCTATGTCAATGCCTTTATAGGCAGAAAATAATTATAATATTTAAGATATACATACATATACATATGTGTATATTGAAATGCAATTGCTGAAGTTCCTGCTCATAGGTCAGTAAAATAATGATATCTTATTACAAAAACTCAAAAAAGGCCTAAAATTGCATAGACTAATTTTGAAAACATCCTGTAGTCATTGAGGAAATTTTTAAAGTTTTAAGTTTATATATTCAAAAATAATTGATTATATATTCTATGCTTCGTAACTTTTTCTTAATTTTTAACGCTACGTTTAAATACTCAGCAACATTTTTTTGATTTTGAAGAACAGGTTGCCATTATTTCATTAGTTACATAGTAATGAGGGGTCATTACGAATATCTTTATTTTAAACACTTTCGACCATTTCGATTTAAAAAAGTAAACATTTTTTTATACAGTAAGCATATTTGTAAGCGGGGTTCGTAGATTTGGGGCCAATTAAAATGAATGTAACAAGTTTTTTGACCGAAAAGTACTTAGTATACATACCTTTATCTTCCAATGTTTCTTTCTTACTTATTGTGTAAGCCAAGATTTTGTTCGGAAAAATTATAAAAACCATTTTAATTCCTAAATCGTTTGCATGATTAATCACCCCCATGTCACATAGACCCGTAAGGGGTATCAAACTACCAGAAATATTTGCGGAAAAAAGTCGCTGTTAAAATTCAGCAAAAGCGGCCGATAACTGATAACCGACCCCAATTGATTTCTCCTTCCAAACATTTTTTTCCTTATCTCAAGCCTCTAGCAGGGATGCCATACAAAATTAAAAAAAAAAGCCTTCAACTTTCACGGGGTCGTCCTTAAAGAAATAAAATGTATCAGAGACCTCCATTTGTTTTTTCCCACACATATTCCTAGAACATACTTACCCCCTATCGCCATCGCCTGAGAGGGGGTCCCATACAAAGTTGGGGAAATTGTAATAAGTCCCCCTTACGCATTCATTACAGATGGGAGCGGTTATGCAAAAACAACTAAAATGGATGTACGAATGTCAGAAACAGATAACAAAAACTCACAAATTCTTTCTTCTTCTCTTTTGAGCTTTTCTTAGATTCTACAGTTGCTAGTAAAAAAGAAAAAAAAAACATAAACAAATTTTGACACTTAAACATCCGCAATACCGTTACTCAGCTGATAAACGGCTCCCACTTGTACTGAATGCGCCTTGACTGACCTCAACTCGTTTTTCCTTGCAAACAATTTCCTAGAACATACTTACCCCCTATCTCCACCCCTTAAGCGGGCTGCCATTCAAAATTTGAAAAAAATAGGGTAAAAACCCTAGAATTTCCTGGTAGTCACCCTAAGAGTGTTAAAATATGACACCGAAACCTATTTAAAAATTAGAAATATTTCATATGTAATAAAAAATTGATAAAAATCAAAAAGTTCGTGGTTTTGAAAGGCCAACGTAAAGGTTATATAAGATTCAGCACAGCCGAATATAACGCTCTTTCTTGTTCTTTAATTTTTTAATGCTAAAAGCTACTATTTCGTATTCTTGCATTCTTTTTGATTTAAAAAAATTACGCGCCGGTTAGATTTTGTAACTAAAAATTTATAAAAGTGTTCTTAATTAACTAATAGTAAAACCAAATGATGCGTTCTTGTGCTTTGTGCAAAAAAAAAAAACAGTGTAACATTAGTTTTATTCACGTTTTTCTTTTGCAAATAATTGGTTTTTTCAATGATGCCATATGCAAATAATTTGTGTTTTTTTAATGATGCAATATTTTTCTTTGACATTATTAGTACTAATTTTCCGCCCTGCGTTCACCTTGTATGAATTCGCATTGATTTTAATTAAAATAGGAACAAGGTATATTAAACCAGGTAGGAGCCACTGGTCCGCTGACTTTTATTTCCGCCATACATTTTCTAAATAACTTGTCAAATTTTGTATGTTATATTTAGTTGTGTATACTGTGTGATAGCAATATTTTTGACAACGTGTCTAGAATTAAGCAACAACAAAATACCTGCTGGGTTTTACAGGCAGTTGTTGTTGTAGGGACGAGGTCACCTTATTATTCTGCCATGGATAGGAATTTGTTTTTTTTTTTAAATAATAACCAGCACTTAGGGGATGGCCCTATACATGCATTGCATTTTGTTGGTGTCAGGAAAATAGGTTATGGAACGGAGGATAAAGGGAGTAGTGTTTGTGGACATTTGATTTAAATTTCTCGATATTTACTGTGGCAGGAAAGACATCACTAGGAAGTTAATTCTACATACGAACCGTGCGACCGAAGAAGGAATTCTCCCTGTAATGAGTGGTGCGATTCACTGGCCAGTTCCGGGTCTCGGGAACAAGTTCCCTGATTTCCTCAGAGTACATTCCATTATAGTATCGACAGAACAGCGAAACACACCCCACATCACGACGGTGTTCTAGTGAATCAAGACGGTTAGATACTACAACGTCGCCGATCAGTATCTTCGCTCGTTCCTGTACGCGGTCAAGTAGCCCCAAAATAGACTTTGGGGCACCAGCCCATACATGAGAGTTATATTCCATTTTTGGTCGGATATAGGTGGTATAAATATTGAGAAGATCAGATGGTGCAAAGTAATTCCTACACCGTTTAAGAAAACCAAGACATTTCGATGCTTCTTTCGACACAAGAAAAATGTGTTCCGTCCAGCGGACATCGCACTGGATTCTCATGCCCTGAACATCAAGAGTCTCTGTCATCTCAATACTTATATCATCCATTAATACAGACGAGGCAGCATCGTCCATTGTTCGTTTATGTGTCAAAAGACAGCATTGGATTTTACGGGCATCAGAATCAACCCTATTCGCACGGCCCAAATTGGAGATTACCATCAGATCGCGGTTAATCGCAACATTCATGCTCTGTCTCCTAGCCCCAATCTCCAAAGAGCTAGGCCTATGGTTAAACGAGTACGGATGGCATAAGCTGCTGTCGTCTGCAAAGGAATAAATAGGATTCGAAGTTTGACATAGAAGGTCATTTAGAAAGATAAGAAATAAAGTAGGAGAGAGGACGGAGCCTTGCGGTACCCCTGAATTGATTTTGAACTCATTGGAAGAGATCCCATCTATAACAACACGAATAGAGCGATCTCTGAGAAAACCGACACCTAAAGCAACAAGTTTAGATAGAAGCGCACAGTGCCAGACCCTATCAAACGCCTTAGATATGTCCAGAGCCACCACTTTACTTTCGCCAAAATGATGAATTGAGGTAAACCATTTCTCTGTCAGAAAGGCCAGTATGTCCCCCGTAGACCAGCCTCTACGAAAGCCATACTGACGGTCGCTTAATAAACCGTTTATTGTGTTTCCCTTGTTGTATTTTTTAACTTTTTATGAAAATAAAAATAAGGACAGTTTCTCGATTTTTTTTAAATAAATTGAGAAACTTTTAGGGAAAAGCAATCGGCAAGTAGTTGAACTGAAAAAGGACTCTCTGAGCTTGGGTTGTATATTTTTAAAATACTTTATAAATATTTACTATTTCACATTACGTAGAAATGCGTAGAGAGCGACATGTTTTTTTAAAAAAATGCTCGTAATATGATTATCAATAAAAATTTATCAAAAATTTGTCAGGCACGCGGCATATAAGTACATAGAAGACTCGTTCAGAAGAGGCGAGAAAAGGGTACCGTTTTCTACCGACAAAACATGAATTTTCGACTTAAAAATGAGAGCATAATCAATTATTTTATTTGTGCAAAGGAATGCGATAAAAATGTTAACTAATAATAGGTATTATCCCATTTTTGTTTTTTTCATTTAAATAAATAAACATGTAAAAATCTATTTTAAGCTGTTTCTTTAAAAGTTATATTTTTAATAAAAACACTTATTCTTCTTAAAATTTTTTCTAAGAACAATTTTATTCGAAAATAAATAAAAGCACTATATTCGGCTGGGCCGAATCTTATATACCCTTCACATTGATCTTATATACCCAGCCATATGATCTGCCCAAATGATTTCGTACTTCAAATATTATAAATAAACTGATTTGTGCATTTCTACTTTCTATTTTTTCTTCCACGTCATGAAGTGATCTTACGGGGGAAAGAAGGCCCTATAGACTTCCGGACGAGTGCAGTGTTTTCCAGGCTGAAATTCTGGCGGTGATGAAGGCCGCGGCATTGATAGGGGAGGATGCGGATGGCAGAGGGGACGTGACAATCTACGTTGATAGTCAGGGCGGCTTAAGGCTCTAAAGGGACATTATGTCAGGTCTAGACTCGTGGGCGACTGCAGACGTACTCTTAGGGTGATCATGGGGACACGCAGGGTTAGACTCTGTTGGGTTCCGGGTCATTATGACGTTTCCGGCGATGAGATTGCCGATAAACTGGCAAGGAAGAGATCGGCCCGGGATATTGGAATTAGTTGTGAGCCGGTGAAGCAACTACTGAGTTTCTGTTATGGACTGATAGGGACTTGGATAATGGACAAGGTGGGACAAACCTGTATTGACTGGGCTGAATGCAGGAGAGTTGGACTCGCCACTACCCTTCGTAACCTAACCTAACCATAAAGTGATCTTGCAAACAAATTACGTTTTTGTATGACAAGGATCATTTACATATAGATTCAGACTCTTTGGTATAATACTAATAATAAATAAAAGAAATCATAATAAGTAAATACATACATACATACATATGCTTGCTGATGTATGTAAATACATACATATGTATATATGTACTGTATGTATGTAAATACATACATATGTACATATATATGTACTATGCTTGCTGATGTATGTAAATACATACATATATATAAATGTACATACATACATACCTACATACATATGTACATACATACATACATACTTACATACATAAATACATACATACATCCATATGACAATACATACCTACATACGTCCAAGCATACTAAAAACTTTTTTCGTATTTGGTAGTGACCATTCATAATACATGCTTAACAGCGTTGCCAGTTTTCATTTGATACCTATTTTGTATGCAGTTTGTGTGTTTGTTCAAAAAAATAACTGAGGCATTCGCAGTGTTTTGCCTATATCTAGGTCCGTGGTGAACTGATCTTGTTTATTTTAAATAGCGATCATCTCAGGAATATTTCTGATAGTTTGACACCAATAACTGGTCCGTAATGCTTAAATTGATTTTAACAGACGGACAGAGTGACAGACGGACATGTCTACATCAACTTTCCTATCTATAGGGATCCAGAATATATGTATATACTTAATAGGGTCGCAAATGGATAATAAACAAATTACAAACGGAATGACAAACTGATATATACCCTTATCACTTATGTGAAGGGTATAATTATGTATATATGTTTGTATGTAGGTCTCAGCGCCTTATAGGCATTATTTAGACGAGCCAAAGACTTTTTTCACTTTGCATAGTAAGCTTAATAATGATTAAAAAAATCATATATTATATAAAAGTACTTGCAAGTAATATATGCCATTCAAATAATTGTTTAGGGAGCTTCTTGGCGGAAGCTAGATAAACCGTATATTTATCAAGAAAGTATTTCCACTTGATCGATAAAGGAAAAATGGTTTTATTTTTTTATTAAAGGGAAATCACAAAATTTAGGACCATATATGTATAGAATATACATACATGTATATCTTAATTATATAAAAAATATTTTAATTTTTGTTCATAAAACCAAGCGTAATGACATGTTTGTTTTTATAAAAAAGAAATCAAATGTTTAGACCGGAAATAAGGTAATATACACGTAAATACTTTTCTTCAAGCGGCAGTTAGTAGTACATAAGTATATTGTTGCTTTAACAAACTCATTCCACTTAAAACATTATTATAAGTATGTATGCATTAATTTTTTTTACGTACTGATATTTTTATATGTACATATTTTGTTTTACTTTGTTGGTAGTTTAAGTCACGCTTCTTTCAAAACTTAGTCCAACATAAATCCACTTGCGAGAGACTGACAGAGAGATAAAGAGTATCAAGTGGATAATAAAAACGAAAAAGGTAAAAGAATTAGTAAATCCTAATTAAAAATTCAGATCAGGTACAATTTTGTATAGGGACAAATAAGCGACCGTAGGCATAAAGGCAACAGTACCGATGAGCTACATACTTATTTATAAATGTGTGTACACATGTGCTTCTCCGAACATTTCGAAATATGTGTGTGCTTTTCAATTATTGGACGCATTGGTCCTACACCTAAGAGAAAATAAATTCCATAAAACGGAGTGTCGTTTTTTGCACCTTCTTAACTGTCTACTACTACGGCAGTTCATTTTAATAATTTTTTATATACAAAATATTTTCAATTGTCATTTTGAATAATTTTTTTCTGTTATGTGTATGTGTATGTAAGTATATTTGTAAATGCACACATTAACTTATATTTGTATATAGGGATACTGTCCATAGCTACTGTAGTTGTCTTTAATATTGAAAATCAAAAAATTATTTCGAGGTGTGGTAATAAAATTGTCGGAGATTTTTAGAGTTAGTTGCCAATAAGACTTTGTCACCAACGGGTTGAATAAAATTTTTTAAACGGGTTTTATGTTGTAATATTTATAAAGTGCCAAACAGCTTTTAAAAATAAAATAAAAATTATATAGTTTAAAATTGCATTAAAAAAATCTATTGGTCAGTTGGCAAGATGTCGGCATAGCTGGATATTTTTTATTTCTAAACTCGCTATGCTGCATCTAGTCAATTATTTCAATGGAATTATCACCAAGGCTACAAATTAACTACCTTTATTAATAATTTATTTATAAATAAAATTGAAAAATTTACCTATCAAGTAGCTAAATATATATGTATATAAACACACAATATATGTATGTATGAAGGTTTCTTCTTTTAAAATAAATGCTCTTGCGTTTAAAAGAAAGCCGAAATTTCAAGTTTTTCTAATAAAAAGGGGTTAAACGTCGCTTAAATTATTTAATAATGGCAAAAAAATATTTTTAATTGTTAATTTTTATTTATTGTTGAACTAATTGTTTTTAATACAAATTTTTGATTTTTAGTTTGGCTTTAGTTCATATAATTTCTTTTTATTAGAAGAAATTATTATTTTCCGTTTATGTTGAAAGAAACTTTCAATTTGAAAAAAGCTGATTTTTCTACCGCTACTAGCCGAGTAGAATGCATTTTCGAAAGCAGCTACGCAATTTCATCATCAGTACTCTTTGAACGGTAGTAGTGTATTTGGTTGTAAACATCACCTATTTAACTTACATGTAACAGAGAAAAGTATACGGTATCAGTGTTTTCCTTCTGTTTTTATATTGTAAGTTAGGACGAAGTTTATTTTTCATATACACTATGCTTTTTTCCATTGAAAGTCTCTTTGGCAACACTTGACTAACGGACAAGCATTTGTCCATCTCTCAGATGGAACGAAACGCTTTTTATTATTGTATATCATACAATAGGGGTAATCACTTTTTAATTTCTTTTTTTGTCAACGACAAATTGACAGAAAATTATTAAAGATCATTTTGCACCGTGCCATGTGTGAGTTAAATGTTAATTTTTATTTATTGTTGAACTAATTGTTTTTAATACAAATTTTTGATTTTTAGTTTGGCTTTAGTTCATATAATTTCTTTTTATTAGAAGAAATTATTATTTTCCGTTTATGTTGAAAGAAACTTTCAATTTGAAAAAAGCTGATTTTTCTACCGCTACTAGCCGAGTAGAATGCATTTTCGAAAGCAGCTACGCAATTTCATCATCAGTACTCTTTGAACGGTAGTAGTGTATTTGGTTGTAAACATCACCTATTTAACTTACATGTAACAGAGAAAAGTATACGGTATCAGTGTTTTCCTTCTGTTTTTATATTGTAAGTTAGGACGAAGTTTAT
The DNA here is from genome assembly GCA_963583895.1 of Melanophora roralis. NCBI lineage: Eukaryota > Metazoa > Arthropoda > Insecta > Diptera > Rhinophoridae > Melanophora > Melanophora roralis. Next base: position 65,909,550 of record OY757187.1, read on the forward strand.
TTTTCATATACACTATGCTTTTTTCCATTAAAAGTCTCTTTGGCAACACTTTTAATGGAAAAAAGCATAGTGTATATGAAAAATAAACTTCGTCCTAACTTACAATATAAAAACAGAAGGAAAACACTGATACCGTATACTTTTCTCTGTTACATGTAAGTTAAATAGGTGATGTTTACAACCAAATACACTACTACCGTTCAAAGAGTACTGATGATGAAATTGCGTAGCTGCTTTCGAAAATGCATTCTACTCGGCTAGTAGCGGTAGAAAAATCAGCTTTTTTCAAATTGAAAGTTTCTTTCAACATAAACGGAAAATAATAATTTCTTCTAATAAAAAGAAATTATATGAACTAAAGCCAAACTAAAAATCAAAAATTTGTATTAATATTTTTAATTATTTTAACAACCTCCTAGATTTTATTAAGGAAAATAAGTTTTTAGCATGTTGTATGCGACGAAGGACCAAAAGATGCGTCATGCAACAAGCCGCGAATTTTAACAAACCCAGACATAAGTGTGCTAAATTTACATAAAAAGATTTTTGTTGCAGCAACTCTGAGGAAAAAATTAACTAAAGATTTTCTGTTCCATTTCTGCTTAATTAAATAAATTAGCTACAGCTAAATTGCGTAATAGTTCTTTTTAGAAAATCCTTTCAACAAATTTTTTATATACATACTTAACCAATATATAAAGTCAATATGTCTTTTTGAATAAAATCCAAAAAATTAACTAAAAATTAAATCAAAATTACCTATAAACTTGTTGGTTTTATCTAATAATTATTGGTCGTTTATCTTGAAAGTTCTGAAGAGAACGATTCTGACAAGGTGGGCTGTTTAAAAACTAAATCGAATATATGTCTCATAACCTTTTTATTAAACTTTTTAAGACAACTACGTCAACCGACTTTTTTAATGATTTTTTCAAATATTTTTTGTCTATTTTGTTTATTGGCAAAAATTTATAGTCTAATTAAGTTCCAACTTAAGTTTGAACTATTTTAAGTTGACTAAAACAATCCATTGGTAAGTTACAAATGTAGTTTCGAATTATCTTCTTAGCCAGAACTAAAAAGTTGGTTTCAGCTAAAACATAAACTTAGCTGAAATATATGATATTTTATTATGTAAAAAATATAAAAAAAGAAAAAAACATAGCCAAAATTTTGGGTGTACATATACATAAATTAAATCAACTCTTTTTAATTTTGCGGAAATATGCATAGAGGACATGTAAGCTATGGCGCTTATTTAAAAACGCATAATTATTTCTAGTAGTATCTTTTAAAGAAGTATGTACATATATGATTTTTGGTAGCTTACAGTAAACAGGATTAAAGCTACGCGCTTTAAGTTTTTCGCGGACGATATATTTTTATCCTGCTTTGCCCTTGTTTAAAAAGAAACCTTTTAAGTGGCGTTGTCGACTTTTTAAAATTTAAGCGAGCTGTTAACCTTATCAAAACGCGCTTAAAAGCGCTAAATTTTTTTTGCGGCGCAAAATAAAAGAAATATAACATCGATTTTTAACCATATAATTGGGCAATAAAAGCCAAATATATTTAAACGTGCATATCGTTGATTTTTAGGATGTATTTTTTAAGGACATGTGTTAAACAGTGGAAATGTTTTATGGTAAAAGATTATAAATGGTAAAAAGTTTTCTGTTTTTAGTTTGTAAAATTTTTTTCACACTATTGCGCGTAAATTCAATATACATATATATAACTGTTTGTGTAAGTAACTAATATTTTTCTTTACTTATAAGGCAAAAATATTGTGAAAATCTAAGTAGGCAGTGGTTACCTACGTGTAAAGATTACGAAAATCATAGACATATATACACACCCAGATCTCTATATATGTATATATCTAAATACGGGCATAAGTAGTAAAATTTTGATTGTATGTGGGCTTCTCATCTCCTGCTCCTATCCAACTAATTTTTTTTCCATAATGTAGGCATTAGATATTTTACAATTACTTCTTGCAAAATATTTTAAGTCGATAGCTGCTATATTTTTCGAATTAAAGCGTATTAAAATTTAATGAAAATTGTTCATTTGTATTGGGGCTTCCCCTCTTTCTACTTCCAACTAATTATTTCTTTTCCAAAATGTAGGCATTATTGTAGAATTGGTTCTTGTCGGACATTTAAAGTCGGTAGCTGTATAGTTTCCGAGATATATTTTTTTTTTATATATATTTTTCTTGTTTTCTTTAAGCTTTAGATCTCTTATTTGTTTATTATTTTAACCAATATTTCGCTACCTCAATGTGTAGCTTCTTCAGGGCGTATATATTTGTTTCAATTATTTGAAAAAATTAAAAAATATTGAAAAAAATATTTAACAAATAAGGAAAAGGAAATGAACATTTTTATTGGATAAGATAAATGTTACCGAAAAGTATTTGAGAAGGAATAAAGATTTACTTGTTTTAGATGCAAATAAGGAAAATACCACGGTTGAAATGAATAGGATTGGTTATGTCTTAAGGATAATGGACATGTGGGTGATAATACCACATACCAATTAACAGATAAGGACCCCACTAACAAATTACAGATTAAGAATAATAATTTGATAGAAGAATTTTTTAGAAAGAAGATTATTACACATATTGAGAGGAACAGACGTAAAACAGACTATAACCTCGGTTATATGGAGTACCGAAAATACATAAGGAACGGTTTCCATTGAGACCAATATGCTCATTTGTTAATTCTCCATCATATGAACTTTGTAAATATATTACAAATATTTTTAAGAGAATCACTGAAGATTCTGAATATAAGAGTAAAGGATAATGAGAGATTAATCTCTCTTGATGTGGTATCTTTTTTTCCAAGTATACCAATTGATGTGGCTCTGAATATTATTGAGGGTAAATCGGACATTATAGAAAAATATACGGATATTGAAAAGAATCTTTTTCTACGAATTATCAACAGTGGCAGATATTGTTGTGGAAAACTTATTAGATTGTTGTATTAGAAAATTTGATACAAATCCGAAAATCATTACCAAATATGTTGATGAATTATTTTGTATTTTCCGGATCATTTGATTGATAATATTTATACGGTTTTTAATTCATTTCATGAGAACATAAAATTTACAATTGAGAAGGAATGTAATTCTAAAATTCCATATTTAGATACATTGGTAATTAGAAGAGGTGATATATTGTTAATAGATTGGTATCAGAAACCAACACCATCTGGGAGAATGATTAATTATTATTCGAAGCATCCAAAGGCGGTTATTATTAATACAGCAAATAATTTAATTGAAAGGGTTTTAAAAATAAGTGATATAGAATTTCATGAGAATAATATAGAAAAGATTAAAGGTGTTTTAATTAATAATGATTTTCCAATTAAGCTAGTTTGTAAATTAATAGGCCAATATAGAAAACGAACCAATTCAAACACAATAACGATAACTGAACCTAAAGCTTATAAATCACTGACTTATGTACCTCATTTATCTAAAAGATTGAAAAACTCAAAAATTTATGACAATAGGAAGTATATTATGGCACACAAAACATATTACACGTTAGGTAGATTATTTAGGAAGGCAAAAGATAAAATAGAGAAATTTTAAAAATCAAACTTAGTATACAAGATACCATGTAAAGGTAGTGATAATGAGAGTTGTGATAGGGTTTATCTAGGTACAACAAAAAACAAGCTTAATACCAGGATTGCTGGACACAAATCAGATTAAAAATATAAAAACACTACATCACAAAAAAAGCATTATCATTACATTGCACTAATTCAAATCATTATTCAGATTTCGAAAATACATCAATTTTGAATTCAGAAACAAACTATAAACGCAGATATACATTAGAAATGTTACAAATTATAAAAGTTCCATCGACACAACGGATTAATTACAAAACTGACACGGCTAATGTTGCACAAAATTATAGGCTTCTAGTTAATAAGATTTAAATATTAAAATAGTTTAAATAATTTATTTAACATATTGTAATGTTTCGTTATACATATGTGTTATAACTCAAACCGCAGCACTTAATGCTGCTTAGAACACAGCCCTAGTGTGTCTTCTGCCGCAAACAAGGTAATTTCCGATGTTCCCTTCCGGTGTTCCGGTGAAAGTATTAGAATAATATTAATTTACCTCATCACCGTTTACGAAGAAACCTGTCGGCAGAGCAGCAATTGTTACCTTTCGCTATCTGAGAGTCGCAGTTTGGTCCTTTTTGTGTTTTAGGTATGTCACAGAGGTAAAATCTGTTTAAGCGGTAAACAATACAAATTGGGTTTATTTTGAAAAGGCAATTATTTTCATGAACGTTACTTCCTTTAACAATTTAACATGTTTTTACATATAACTTTACTTTCCAACCGAATTCACCTCTTTGGCACATTGGTTTTTAATAACTGTTTATTATCTAATTATTGTTGATACAATTTTTATTTCCATTATTAAGTATTAACATTTGTTTGCTAAATTTTAAATTAAAAAAAACTAATTCGGTTTGGAGTCAATACAATCTATGTAAGGAAATTTACTAAAATTATAAAAATAAAGTACTTTGATATTGTTTTTAGTTTAAAAAAGTTTTTAAAAACGCTAACTTGGTATATTATCTGAGATATTTAGTTACTGCAATTCTACCTTTTTTTTAATTAAATTTATACTCTTTTTAGAAATTTATAACCAATTCATAATGCTTTTACATAATGAGATTTTATATTATTCTACATTTTTTGACATGTAATACATACATGTAGTGTACTAAGTTAAGGCTCCTTAAAAATACATCCCATGTAAAGCCACCTTTGATGCTTATCTATAGATACTCAAGGTATATTAAACAAGGCAGGAGCAACTAATCAGCTGGTTTTTATTTCCTCCGTATGTTTTCCAACTTGGCAAAATGCTGACAGCAATATTTTTGACAACCAAGCTGGAATTGAGCAACAGCAAAATACATACTTAAATTTTACAGGAAGTTGTTGTAGGGACGATCCCACCTTCTTATTCCACCATGGTTATACTCGTCCTTACAAAAAGTACCAGGGTACACGTATATCAGATAGCCTTAGATAACCAGCTGAATAACGGTCAAGGCGCTGTCATTACAAGTGGGAGCGGTTAATCAGCTGAGTAACGGTATTTCGATGTTTAAGTGTCAAAATTTGTTAATGTATTGTTTTTTTTTTATTTTTTACTAACAACAACTGTAGAATCTAAGAAAAGTTTTTGTTATCTCTTTCTGACATTCGTACATCCATTTCAGTTATGTTTACAGAACCGATCCCACCTGTAATGTCAAATTTTGTTTATGTTTATTTAATTTTTCCTTTTTTACAAACAACAACTGTAGCATGATACAATTAATCAGGTAATCTCGTCCCTGCAACAACTACAAATTAGTACGAAGGTGACAAACAACAGCTCAAAGAAAAACAAGTAAGAGCGCTATATTCGGCTGTGCCGAATCTTATATACCCTTCACATTGGTCTTTAAATATACCCAGCCGAGTAATTTTGTACTGCAAATAATATAATAAAAAATATTGTGCGAGTTTTAAAGAAAAAATAACAAAATTTTAACGTTCGTATGAATAATAGAAATAGATGAAGAAGATTTGAGGTCGAGAGTTTTAAAAGTTTTCGACATTATTCATATTTGAAGGTTAATAAAACTTGTTAAATGTCTAGTCCCCCTGCTCTTCTCCAACTTTTTCTCCAAAATGTATGAATTATTTGATTATTACTTTTTGTAGAATATTCGAAGTCGATAGCTGTTATAGTTTCCGAGATATAGCGTATCGAATATTTTATAATAGTTGTCGATTTGTATGGGAGTACCCCTTTTTTTGCCCCCACTCAAAAAAATTTTTCTTTAAAGCGTAGCCCTTATGGCCCAATTACTTTTTGTGGAACATTTCATTTCGATATCTGTTATAGTTTCCGAGATATAGCGTATCGAATATTTGATAATAATTGTCGATTTGTATGGGAGCTACCCCTTTTTTTGCCCCCACCCAAAAAATTTTTTCTTTAAGGCGTAGCCCTTTGGGGGCAATTACTTTTTGTAGAACATTTCATTTCGATATCTGTTATAGTTTCCGAGATATAGCGTATCGAATATTTGATAATAATTGTCGATTTGTATGGGAGCTAACCCTTTTTTTGCCCCCACCCAAAAAATTTTTTCTTTATAGCGTAGCCTTTTGCGTGCAATTACTTTTTGTAGAACATTTCATTTCGATATCTGTTATAGTTTCCGAGATATAGCGTATCGAATATTTTATAACAATTGTCGATTTGTATGGGAGCTACCCTTTTTTTTGCCCCCACCCAAAAAATTTTCTCTTTAAAGCGTAGCCCTTTGCGTGCATTTACTTTTTGTAGAACATTTCATTTCGATATCTGTTATAGTTTCCGAGATATAGCGTATCGAATATTTAATAATAATTGTCGATTTGTATGGAAGCTACCCCTTTTTTTGCCCCCACCCAAAAAATTTTTTCTTAAAGGCGTAGCCCTTTGCGTGGAATTACTTTTTGTAGAACATTTCATTTCGATATCTGTTATAGTTTCCGAGATATAGCGTATCGAATATTTTATAACAATTGTCGATTTGTATGGGAGCTACCCCTTTTTTTGCCCCCACTCAAAAAAAAATTTCTTTATAGCGTAGCCCTTATGGCCCAATTACTTTTTGTGGAACATTTCATTTCGATATCTGTCATAGTTTCCGAGATATAGCGTATCGAATATTTTATAGTAATTGTCGATTTGTATGGGAGCTAGCCCTTTTTTTGCCCCCACCCAAAAAATTGTTTCTTTAAAGCGTAGCCCTTTGCGTGCATTTACTTTTTGTAGAACATTTCATTTCGATATCTGTCATAGTTTCCGAGATATAGCGTATCGAATATTTTATAGTAATTGTCGATTTGTATGGGAGCTACCCCTTTTTTTGCCCCCACTCAAAAAAAAATTTCTTTATAGCGTAGCCCTTATGGCCCAATTACTTTTTGTGGAACATTTCATTTCGATATCTGTCATAGTTTCCGAGATATAGCGTATCGAATATTTTATAGTAATTGTCGATTTGTATGGGAGCTACCCCTTTTTTTGCCCCCACCCAAAAAATTGTTTCTTTAAAGCGTAGCCCTTTGCGTGCATTTACTTTTTGTAGAACATTTCATTTCGATATCTGTTATAGTTTCCGAGATATAGCGTATCGAATATTTAATAATAATTGTCGATTTGTATGGGAGCTACCCCTTTTTTTGCCCCCACCCAAAAAATTTTTTCTTTAAGGCGTAGCCCTTTGGGGGCAATTACTTTTTGTAGAACATTTCATTTCGATATCTGTTATAGTTTCCGAGATATAGCGTATCGAATATTTGATAATAATTGTCGATTTGTATGGGAGCTACCCCTTTTTTTGCCCCCACCCAAAAAATTTTTTCTTTATAGCGTAGCCTTTTGCGTGCAATTACTTTTTGTAGAACATTTCATTTCGATATCTGTTATAGTTTCCGAGATATAGCGTATCGAATATTTTATAACAATTGTCGATTTGTATGGGAGCTACCCTTTTTTTTGCCCCCACCCAAAAAATTTTCTCTTTAAAGCGTAGCCCTTTGCGTGCATTTACTTTTTGTAGAACATTTCATTTCGATATCTGTTATAGTTTCCGAGATATAGCGTATCGAATATTTAATAATAATTGTCGATTTGTATGGAAGCTACCCCTTTTTTTGCCCCCACCCAAAAAATTTTTTCTTAAAGGCGTAGCCCTTTGCGTGGAATTACTTTTTGTAGAACATTTCATTTCGATATCTGTTATAGTTTCCGAGATATAGCGTATCGAATATTTTATAACAATTGTCGATTTGTATGGGAGCTACCCCTTTTTTTGCCCCTACTCAAAAAATTTTTTCTTTAAAGTGTAGATCTTTGCGTACAATTACTTTTTGTAGAACATTTTAAGTCGATATCTGTTATAGTTTACGAGATATAGCGCATAAAATATTTCACCACATTTGTGCAATTGTAGGAAAAATACCCCTTCCCCTGGTCCTATCTGAAAAAAATTTTTCCAATATTTAGGTCCCTTCTTTAGGAGTATCCGTGCCAAGTTTTGTGGCAAGAGTGACTATACTTACTGAGATATATAGGGATATATGCACCGATTTTGTCTTAAAAAAAATGGGTTACTCTGGGTTTTCGCTTATATCTCGGTCAATTGTGAACCGATTTTGCTGATTTTAAATAGCGATTGTTAGCGGAATATTTGTGATCGTTTGACACCATTAACTGGTCTGTATCTTTTTATTTGACTCCGGAAACTTGATTTCAACAGACGGACAGACGGACAGACGGACAGACGGACAGACGGACAGACGGACAGACGGACAGACGGACAGACGGACAGACGGACAACGCTAAATCGGCTTCCCTATCTATAAGGATCCAGAATATATATACTTTATGGGGTCGCAAATGAATAATAAAGAAATTACAAACGGAATGACAAAGTGATATATACCCTATCACTATGTGAAGGGTATAAAAACGATGAGTAATAATTTTTGTTGTTTTATTCAGTGTTTAAAAAACTGACAGCAAAACAGCAAAAGTTTAAAAAAATGAGCTGTTGATTTCAAACAACAGTCTTATGTTCAAAAAGTAAACTCTTGCTTTTGCATCTACTGTGAAAATAAACAGCGACTGTTGAAAAGTTTTTTATTTGATTTTCATTCCTACAGTTTTGTTTTGATATGACTTTTTACTGTCGAAAAAAAAATCAAAGAAACAGTTCGTAAAAAAAAAATTGTCATGTTGCTTTTAAATATCTGCGAACTTGTCAACAGCAAAAACTTAAGTCGAAAGAACTCAAACATTGAGTATGATTTTGATATGACTTTTTACTATCCACAAATAAAAGCAAAGAAACAGTTCGTAAGCAAGTTATTAAAAAAGTTAAGTTTAAGCAACACAAACAGTTACTTTGATTTACTATTTATAATTCATTGTTTGATTATTTTTTTCATTAGGGAAAAAATATTACATTATTATATTAATTATTATTATACATAGATAGATAGTCAGTCAGTCAGTCAGTCAGTCAGTCAGTCAGTTTGTTTGTCACTTGAAAAACACGTTAGAATTTAAAAAAAGTGATTGGCACTGTAACAGGAGGAAAGAAATAGCAACAACCTAATAATAATCCACAGAAATTAAAAAGAAGGACAAAATTGATTAAGCAGCGTCTTTGCTAGGGCGCATGTTGTTGTTGTTTGCGCAGTAATATGTATGTACGTGAGTATCGTGGGTTTTTTGATAGGTAACGGCATTTTCAATACATACATATTTTTTTTGTTGTTGCTTTTTGCATATGATTATATCAATGTAAAACTGTTATAGCAGGGAAAAAGCAAAAATAAAAAGCAAACAAAAATATAATTTTGTAAACATGGAATTACATATTTTTATTAGTGTTGTCATTTCGTAATATTTATCTCTGGTTTATTAGCTCTTTGACATGTAAATAATATTATTTAAAAAAAATTTTTTTTTTCCAATATTAAAGTAGTTTGCAGAAAATAAAGCAATAAATGGAACTTAAAGTTTTTTAGCTTTATGACAAAAAAAGTTTATTTGGTCACAATAAGAAACAAATAATATTGTATATCACAGCTTAAAGGATTCCTGAAAATATAACATGTCAACACTGACTATGATCTACGTTGTTTTTGTTGTTTTGTGCGTCGCATTCCTTTCTTTTTTTTTTTTGTTGTTCCACAATCATACATATTTGTTTAAGGGTATTTGTTGTAGTCATTTATTGATGGTTATAGACAACGTTTAAAATAATGACAGCAAAAGTTGTAATAAATAATCTATTTCTTTCAGGGTACACTTATCAGGTAGCCTCAGATAAACAGCTGAGTAACGGTACTTCGTTGTATTAATGTCAAATTTTGTTTATGTTTATGTATTTTCTTCCTTTTATACAAACAACAACTGTAGTATCGTAAGAAAAGCACAAAAAGAAGAAGAAAGATTTTGTGAGTTTTGTTATTTGTCTCTGACATTCTTATGACGGTTTTAGTTGTTTTTGTAGAACCGCTCCTACCTGATAAGTGTACCCTGATTTCTTTGGAGCAACAGTTTTTTATTTAAAAAGTAAACTCTTTTTAAGTTCTTGTATTTGTATTAGAAAGACTTCTTTCTATTCGCTATGCAATCATAAGGGTAAGTTATATACAAAATAAAATATAACAAGTTCGTCTTAGAAACGAACTAAAATTTACCAAAACCACTTTTTGCAATATTTTTTTTTAAAATAGTAATAACGTTTTGTAATTTATTAATTCAAATAAATATTTTTAAAAGTATCAACTTGTGTTAAATTTTTTAAAAGTTTTTATACATTTCTCAAATACTTTTTTGTTGGTGGCATTAGTATTTAAAGAAGCATTTTCGTTATGTTGCAAATTCGAATAAAATGAAAGATTTCCATTTATATATTTAACTTTAGGGAAATTGACATACATAACTGTTTACCTTTTAATATGTATATGAAAACTACTAAATAAGTTTACCTTTTATTTATAAGGTATGACTCAAGGTATAAAAATTAGGAGTAGTATTACACCTTTCATAACAGAGCTTGTGTTCTTAAAACTTAACTTGTTTTGGCCGAAATATTTGTTGTTTTAAATTCTTTATTTGATTTTTGAAAAAAAATTTAAAATTATTTGTCGAAAAATAAATTAAGAGAATAACAAATACGTATATAAACTTTAGTTAAAAATACGTTAAAAAATCTATATATGTATTTCTCATATTATATTTCCAAAGCCTAACTTGTGGTTTTTGCTAGGTGTTAGGTACTTTTGCAGAAATATATGTAGGATACTTTCGTTGATTTGTTCCTCATCAGCTTTGTTAACCCAATTCCTTTGGCACTTTTATTAGTGTTTTTTTTAATTTTGATGATTAAAATTTTTAATTCAATGCTGTATTAAATTTTTTGTACATTTTATTTTGTTTAGTGACATCTAATACTAAATTGAAAACTGGAAATTTGTTTGTATAAAGTACAATTTTCGTGAGAGTGCATTTTTTAACAAACAACCCTTTAAACATTTGGCGAATTCACAAGGTACGATACGATAGCATATTGTATTATTGTCATATAATTTCACAATAGCATAAATATTTTGTTGTTGCTTTTCATACGAAACTTGTTGTGAAACAATACAACTTTGTTTGATATGTTTTTTGTGATGTCATATTATATACAAAGTCATGCGCCAAGCGCCTAAAACGAAACGGCGAGTTTTTTAATTTAATTTTAAGCACTCGCATCCGTTAAAAATGACTATACTAAAAACTTAGGCAAAACCGCCAAAGAAGATTCCTTAAGCCGCCTCCGCCGGCAAAAATAGCCGGCACTGCTCTCTGACACATCAGCTGTTTTTTGTTTACGTAAAAAATAACAAAATTCTTGTGATTTTTTATTAAAACTTTGCTTATTTTAATGGATTTTAGAGATTCTCACCAGGTTAGATATATACCATTTTGTATTTTTATGGGTCTAATTTCTACAAATTATTAAGTTAAGCCAAGAGCTGCACCAGAATTATGTACATACATATGTGTTTGTTTTTTTTATCGTTTGGTCGTATCAGCTGATTTAGCTTTTTAAATACGACACCTACAAATATACGAAGAGTTGTTCACAACGGTCATATTTTTTGGTTCTATTATTTTACAATATATGATTTCACAAGACCTTGTGAATTCACCAATTAAAAAAAATATATTAAAAATTTAAGATAGGAGTATCATAAGTATTAATAATAGGCAATAATTCTATTAAAACAGGCTGTCAGCTTAATATTGCTTTAAGCCAGCAACCATTGAAGAACATTTACTAGTGAATTTTATATGTTATATTATTCCTAATTATAATTTGAATAAAATTAAAAACGATTATGTTTCTAAATATCTTGTATGGTTTATGAGACTTCAAGCATTTAATAATTATAAAATTGTATATACGGGATTTCAAAATGTCAACAAGGCTTCAAATTGACCAAGCGTTTGAAATTAGTAAAAAAATACACTAAAATATTAAAAGTAATTTTGCATATGCGAAACCTTTTCATTTTACAATTGGCCCCTGATTACGTAAATGTGTTCATAGATAGTAATTTTCATATTAATATCATCATAATTAAAAATTTAACAGTAATGAGCGGTTTTCACTCTTGTTGAAAAATTTCCTAGTAGGATTTCTATCTATGGTAAATGATGTAAATTTTTACTGTTGCTGTTGTGTGATTTGCCACATTTACCATAAATAAATATTAATAGGCACTTTATCACCAAGAGTGAAACCTGCTATTGTGGCTATATGGTTTTACTAATGAAAATCTATGGGCTTAGCGTGAATTATCAATAGCAACCAAACAGAGTTTCGCTGCCAATTTTTAAATAGAATATCCTAAAGGTCAACTGGAAATTTAAATATGTGAATTTTTAGAAAGTTTTGATTACATTGCCAACTGTGAAGTAAAATTTACTAGGTAGTATATTTTATAAAATTTAAAAATAAGTTATTAGTATTTTAATAAGAAAATTTAAAAACTACGTAATTTTCTCGATTTGTGAAGCCTAAGATTGACAACGCTGTTTCTGTATATCATTTCTCACTTCAAGATGAGAAGTATATTTTTGTTAATAAAAATCAGGGTTGGATTGGTAAATATAGACTGTGATGGGTGTGGTCTTACAGTTCAAGTTTTAGGAAATTTTGGCTTTTAAAGCGTATTGTGAAGCACACATAATTATTTTGAATTGTTTGATAGTTAAAGGTTTACAATTTACAAAGGGTTCCTTTATTTCGCATAGAATGTTTCTGGCCTTACTTTTATTTCTATTGCATTAATTGTATAGCTATCCTTTTTGTACTTATTTATTTTCTTCAGTTTTCCTTTTGAAACATACATACATATGTAAATTTCCTTTGAACATGTTTTGCTGGCAACAACAAAAAATTTGCATACTCATATGAAATAGCACTTAAAACTCGTGCAATAATATATGACTATATACCTACTTGCATATATGTGTGTATACAGAACCCAAACAGAGAGCAAGCAGGTAGACAATAACAAACATTTTAATTGCTGGAAAACCCAAACATCAAAATGCATTTAACTTTTGTTATATTTTCTCTTATTTTCATAAAATTTGAATCATTTTGTATTCAACGTATGTGCTATTTATAGAACACGAAAGTCGAAACGTCTTGGACGTTTCGTATGAATTTTGTTACAATAACATGTAAATATATACAAAATGTCCAAGACGCTTCGCCTTTCGTGTTCTATAAAAAGGACATTAATCTTAAAATTAGATAAGCCATTAAAATTTTAACTTAAACTAAAATAAAAAGCTAACTAGGGCTAAACTTGGGTACACTTTTAAACGACCCAACTTAGTTTTTTTTAAATACATATATACGTAATTATTATATCTGCTTGCTCACAAACTTGTTTTAATTAAAAATAGAACAAAAACAAAAAAGAAAATATTCCCATTCCTGACCAATGTTCGTTTTTCAACAAAACATGAAAGAGTAGAGTAAATCACTTTACATGTTTTTGATATATTTTGTATACCATTACATTATATTATACTTAATGTTGTTCAAAACTAACTACTGTATACAGTTAATACAGTAAGTACTTTTCAATACTTTTAGATATTGCGTTTTTGCACATGTACTCGATTAATAAGCATGTGTGTTAAGTATGTTAAAAAAAGTATTGAACATACATGTAACCGTAGTGAACATTATCTGCGGTGCATGTATAGTTATACGTATTAACCGAAAAAAGTAAGTAAACATTCGAGTTATCTCAATGTCATTGCCTGGTTTTGAAATGAGTTTTTTTTACGAGCTTCGATGATTTTTTTGCCGCCTACCTGCTTGTCATATTTTTGGGTATTTCAAATATATTGCAGCCAAAATGTTTGGTAATTAACACATACACCCGCATATATTTATAGCTATACAATGAAAATGCAATTTTATTAATGGTAAGTAAATACAACGTAAGAATGTTGCTGTAAGCAATAAGTTTTTGTATATTGGTCCCTTTCACATAGCTATAAGGATATATACCTAAGCGCCATTCCATTGGTTAATTGCCCAATATTCATTTGCGAACCCATAAACGATAAATATTATCGATCCCTATAGATAAGGAAGCATTTCAAATTTAAGTTTTCATTCAAGAGTGATAAGTTATAGTGTTTGAACGTACTGAACTTTTTTGCCCAGAAATACAATATACATAACAAAAATGCCTCCACGTAAAAGCAACAACAGCAGTAACGCCGTTTGGGAATATTTCATTAATAAACCTGATACAGGAAAAGCAGAGTGTAGTGTTTGTAAAATTGAATTAAAGAACAACAGAATAAGTAATTTAAAAACTCATTTGGTTAAGCTACATAAAATAGAGCTTAGAAATATGGACAATGCAACAACTTTATCTAATTATATTTGTGAAAGAAAAGAAAATATAAAAGTCAGCATTAATAAAAAGATTTTGTTTCGCTCGTTTATTGGATTAGTTACAGAAGACAGTATGCCATTTAACATTCTAAATTCTCCTAATTTAAGAAATATAGTTGATCCTATTTGTGCTGGTTTGAGAGAAAAGCATGGCAAAACTTTTACGTTAAATGCAACAAATTGTCAAAACGCATTAAAAGCAGTTGCAGAAAAAATCCGAAGTAGCATGAAAAGGGAACTAAAAAACAAGCTTTTATCCTTAAAAATTGACAGTGCGTCGAGACTTTCCCGCAACATTTTTGGAATTAGTGCGCAATTAGTAATGGAAGATAAAATTAAGTCGCTTATTTTGGGAATGGTGGAACTTAAGGGTGTTGGAGCAAGCACTTCGGACAATTTATCGTGTGAGATTTTGAAAACGTTAAGAAAGTATGATGTTAATTTAAATCAAATAGTGTCAATAACATCTGACAATGGCGCTAACATGATAAAGGCCACAAGAATATTGTCAAACCTAAATTTAAACGATGAATCAGAGGGGGAATACCTTACCAAAGACTATTTAAAAAATGTTACCGATATAGAAAGGCCATTAAATTTGAGTGTTGGAAATATACAAATTTGTAGATGTGCAGCTCACACATCTCAGCTCTGCGCGCTGGATGTAACTAAGGATGAAGAAATTAAGGAGTTTCTAGTAAGCTGCAGAAATCTTACTAAATTTATTCGAAAGCCATCAAACGGCTTCAGAGACACATTTGAATTAAGAAATTTGAAGCTTCCACAGCTAGATTGCTCAACAAGGTGGGGCTCAACCTTTAACATGTTGGAGTCGTTATTATCTGCCAAGGAGGCGCTTTTTTCAGTAGAATCAATAAAAGAAAAAACCAGTGAGGAGAATTTTGACAACTGTGATAAGCTGTGGAATTTTATTGAAAGCTATGTAGCAGTTTTTGCCCCATTACAAAAAACAATAATAAACTTTCAAGAAGAGCAACTTCATTATGGTAATTTTTACGCACAGTGGCTGAAATGTAAGATTGTTACAAAAAAAATAATATCTACAAACGCTAGTAAAGAGCTAGTAAACAAAATTGGAAATAAGCTTTTGCAATGCATAGAAAAAAGAACAACTAAAATACTGGAAAATGAAAGCCTGAATGCCTGCCTATTCTTAGACCCGAGATTTCACCATATGCTGACTGTACAAAAACGACAAGAAGCTGTTGCTTATCTAAAGCATATTTGGGAAAAACTACAAGCAGTTTCTGTAACCGCAAATACTAATTTGAGCACCACTTTTCAGGAAGATGAAAATGCATTTGAAAATGAAGAAGAGGAGCTGCTGAATACATTTTTAAAGGAGAACCTTGAATCGACTTCTGGTGAAGTTGTATATACGGATGTTTACTCCAAAATTGCAAACCTGCATTTGCCATTTATGCGAAGTGATGCTGATGTGCTTATGTTTTGGAGGGAAAAAAAACATTCCGAACCGGAATTGTACGCTCTAAGTAACATTTGTTTTGGTATACCCCCAACTCAAGTACGTTATTTTTAGTTTTCTTTTCTTTTCTTTATCTTTTAACTACATAAGTCCACTTTTTATTTTGAAAGGTTACGGTTGAACGCGCTTTTTCATCTTTAAAGTTGATATTGACTGATAACCGCAACAGGCTAAGTAATGAGACTTTGGAGGATATTTTACTGGTTAAGCTCAACTCTACATTTATAAATGAAGCTATTTACAGCCTGCCTCTGTTTGAAGACTTACTTCCACAAAATGAGTGAAGTAAATAATATAATATTGAATTATTTTAATTTTTTTTTGTTTTTTTATTTACTAAATTAAATAACTACAATTTAGATTTTTTTGTTTTGCTAAACTTATTGTTTTAAAAGTATGTATGCTTCTTGTTAAGTATAGCAAGAATAGCTTAATTTAGAATTAGCAATTACTCCGCTACTTTGTAAGCGCAGTATTTAACATTTAAATAAAAAAAATTTAAAAACTTGAAAAAACGTGAAAATCAAAATGTGTTATAATGCATAGTCTTAGTAATTTGTTCGTCTGCTAACTAGACATCTGCATGACTATATTCATTTGATTGCCTATACACAACAAAAACAATATTCATTCAAACATTTTTCATTCTATGGGAGATAAATAAAGTTAAACCAGTAACAACACAAGAAAGAATATATTGTGTGTTACACTCACTGACACAAGAAGAACACATTCATTTTACAGTTTTTGTTTTGAATGTGTATAAAACTCACTTGAAAATACAAAAACATAGCAAAGTCTCATTACAGTTAGAGTTTTTATAAAAACATTCAGGTGTTTTTTCGAGTTAATGAATGTTTAACAACAACAAAAACGACAAATTTGCAAACACAAATGAATAATAATTTTTGACACCAATCATATAGCAATATTCACACATTCTATTCAGTATTTATTTATATGAATGTATGGGTAATATTTTGTTTTCGGTTGAAGTGGTTTTTAATTTGCTTTCGCTTGTGGGTTCATTCATTTAATTTGTTTAACATTGAATGAAAAACACTATGTTGTTGAAAAACAAACGAATGTATTTAAACGGCATTTATGTGTAGTCACGCAGACCTCTACTATTTACAAAAGAACAAAGAAAACAAAAAAGGATCACGTAAGTATAATTAAGTTGGGATAGGTTATTTGTTTCTTATTATTTGTTCATTATTATTCCTTTTTTGAATTGTATTGTTACTCTTTTCATATTTATATTCTTACTCAGAGTATCTATAATTACATCAGCAACGGAAAAAGGATATTGAACTCTATCCTTTTGTATTATTCACCACATTACTTAGATTTGTTCAGTTCAAAAGTTTGAGAGAAAATTATAAAACCCAAAAAATTCTTACATTAAGATTCATTTTAAGTTAAGGGAGGACATAAAGGGGGTGGTTGGGCCTGTTTTTTGGTTTAAAACAATTTTTTTTATTTTTACAAAGTTTCCGTAATATCAACTTTCATTCGTTTCTTCTATTTGCATTTTATTTAAATTAGTTGCATTTCTTGTTAAGATATGTATGTACTTGTTATTATATTTATGTATGTTTGTGTGTTTATTATTGGTATACTTTTAGCCAAAACTTCTGCAACTATTTGCGAAGCAAATTAAAATTCACCTTAAAGGTGCACAGTGGGGAATTAAAAAAAATAATTGGAAATAGATCTTTAGTTTCCTTAGGATGCGTTTGTGCAGATGTTTATAACGCTCAAGAATACAAATCGACTCTGAATCGATTGCTGAGTCGATTTAAGCATGTCCGTCCACTTGGCTGGGTGTCAATGTAGTCTTGTGAACAAAGTACAGGTCGCATTTTGGAAGATATTTTAAGGTTGGAAACCGAAACAAATAACGTAATTGGTATCGGTAATGGTATTGTCATTTCGGTATCAGCATCGGTATTTTTATTATACCAGTATCGGTATTTGTATTGAAGTTTTTATTTCGGTACCGATATTGGTGTTTTGATTATATCGGTATCTGTATATTAGTATCTGTTTATCGGTATATGTAGGTTCTTACTTATCGTATTTAACTAAAAACAAAAAATTAAAATGTTTTTTTTTTGTATTTTCTTTTTTATAAGGCTAAAAAAATAACTTGCTTACTTATGAATGTATCCAGCAAAAACTTCAAATACAGCTTACTTTGTAATAACTTCTAACACTCATTATTTTGTATCCTTGCCCCCACTATATTTGGCAATAAATTCCATATATTTAAGTAATAAATAACAAATAAGTGTATGCAGATAGGTAAATAAATATTTTAAAATTGCTGCCAAAACTAGAATGGCTTACTTTTGGGGCATCTCAAATGAAAATAAGTTTTTTTACAGTTAAACTATAAGTAGTTACAGTAAAAAACGGGTCCAATGTAAGTAGTTTTGCTGTGGAGCACTACTTACAATTCGATTGTAAAAAGTACTTAATTTTGATTGAGATGTCACAAAAGAAAGCCATTCTAGTTTTGACAGCAATTTAAAAATATATATATTTACATATCTATACACGGTATTTAGGCCACTGGGTAAAATAGCTTATGCTCACAACTGAATTACTACCAACCGAATCACTGACAACAGCGTTCTACTCGACTAGTATCAGTAAAAACTTGAGTTTTTAATAAAAAATCTTCCTTTTTTCTTCATTTGCAAAATACAAGAATTTAGTAGGAATCGAACTTGAACCTAAACGCATAATTCAAAAAAATTGTATTATAAAAAAATGAAAAATTAAAAAAACATAAGGTTCCCTATTGAATTTAAAAAAATTTTATTTTTAACAAAATAAATTATATTTTGCGCGTCACTTTTGTTTGGTATAAACAATTTACGAAAAATGCATTAAGACGACCTTAGAAAAACAATTAATGAAACAACACCAGCAAAGTAACGTGAATTCTTTGTTTAAAAAAGTTGCAAGACGAAAATATTGTTGACAAAGAAACTGAAAGTAGACTGAAATCACTTCTATAAGTTTGTTTTGTTAGAAAACAAAACAATAACCGCATTACAATTGTGGAACGTAAGGTTAGCCAAACTATTTTTTTAAAACAACATTTAAAATTGCTGTTGCTACTTGCATAATTTCTTGGACTTTTATTACTGTAATGTACATATATTCGTAATACTGGTATCAAAGGAAACAGTATATTGATAGCCGTATTTTGTGAAATAAATTATTTTGGTATCGACATTAATAGCCGTACTGGTATTGGTAACAGTGTCGGTATCGTTTGCCAACTCTAAGATATTTTGATTAAATTTCGTAAAGATTAGTGTTTTGGCACTGGCACGAAGCCTTTTGTTTGTGGTGATGATAAGTCCATTTTTTTTGTAGTCCCCATACACACGTGGCGTACCATAACGCCATAATCATAGCCGTTGCCATAAAAACCAAAACTCAATTGGTTTCTATATATATGGCGTAATAGTAAGTTTGGTTACGTCACGTAAAAATAAACCTTTAACTCTCTCTTAAATATTACTGCAAATTTTGCCTTTGTACCGTTTTTCCATTTGATTTTTTATTAGTTATTAGTTTTGGTCCATCTCTTCCCTGTTGGGGCTCATAGTCGGTATCAAATCGATCTCGATTAGTAACACCACTAACTTAATCATTTCTGTAAATTTTGTCCTACGATCTGGAGTTTGCGGCCTTGGGAATACAAAACTTTCAGGTGCAAGCACTGGTAGTGTGGCTGTTACAGTTGCTTTATAAATTTTGTTCTTCTCATCACGTCTATTTGGGTAATTAACGCATGCATAAGAACTGGTTCCACCATGATGGGCGATTAATACAGTTTACCGGCTTACATTATTTCATACTATGTTTGCCTCCATTCAACCATGCTATGAGATTATTATAACATTGGCGACACACTGCGTTAGCTGTGTAATTTTCACCGGTCAAATCTATTTCGTCCAAAAATAACTTATATGCTCTTTTAAATTCACCTGTTAAAAGATTCTTTTCCTTTTGAAATCTTGTAGAATTATTTTTTCTGATTTGATGACCGCAAATGTAGCAAAAGAAATAAATATTTTTACACTGCATATTGAAATTGTCAGTTGCCAATGTTGTGTGCGAATCATGCTGTAAAACTTTCTCTATAACTTTCACCGCTGAGATCTTGTTGACGTCGCGCTGTGTAATGCCTCGATGTGGGAGCCGCGTCGCTTTTATATTGTGATCTGCGTTCCTTGATGCGTGTGCGGTCGGTGCGTGATCGCGTGAGCCGTTTACTGAAATCTTAGGTAAATTTTTGTAGTTGATTTCTTGATAAGTTTGGGTGCAATAATTTCTTCTTTTTAAATTTATCCAATTGCTATTTCATTTTGGATTGTCCTCGCTTATTAAAAAAATTGGTAGTAGGTACATACATATGTAGGTAATTTATTGTTGGTATAAACAATAGTTATTAAAAAGTAATAACAAAGAAAAAAAAAGTATATACATAATTTAATTAAAGGCCGTTAACGATCATTATTGCGATTTGTGTATGATGTATTTTGTTGTTTAGGGTTTCCCGCAATTTTAAAGTTTGCCTACCTGTTTAGGTTGCAAGACTTTTCGCGGCTATCTCACATGCATATACACATATTTATATGCACAAGAGTTCTCTATTACACTAAAGACAGATACATTATACGTAATTAAGGCAATTTGATTAAACGTAAGGAAGATAACTTCATAACTACATGTATGTACATACACACATTTTGGGGGAAATTTTTAACTTTTGCGGCTACCTAAGCGCTACCTAAACGGTGTTAAGAATCATTCCTAGGAAGTTTATATGTTTTTAAAAGTTGTTTATTGGGATGTTAGGTAAATTTTTGTAGTTGACTGTTTCCTTGAATTTTGAACGGTTTGCTACCTATGTACCTGAACAGGGGAAAAAAGGTAAAAAAAATTTGAATTTTTTAAAGTTTTTTGGGATTTTGATTTAAAATTATTTTTTTTTTAATTTTTTATTTTCATTAGTTTTATTCCTTTTAAAAAGGGCTACAACTTTGCTTCAAAGAGTAAATTAAAATTCCGAACGGTTTGCAAGATATGAGCCTGAGAAAATTATCACTTTTTGCAAAAATGGCACCAAACAAAAAAAGTGCATGACTTTGGGCAAAACTGGGAGACACGGGTCTTTTCTTTTTTGGTCTTCTTTCACGTAGTGATGTCCGAATATGGTTATTTTTCCATGACTTAAAAAATTACACACAGTGTTATCATTGCGCAATAATGCATCAGGTGGTGGTGATTCTACAACAACAAAATTTGGTGGAAAAAAATTTCTTTTTTGTTGTTTTTGGTTGGCTGTGCTCGTAACATCACCTGGCCAAAATAATTTCACCATGACTGTGATATTTTATTTCAAGGCGAATTCATAGAGAAGGTGGTCTCAACAGATCAACTGTCTATTTTTTGCTCGGGCAATTTTCCTCACAATATGTCAAAAGTTTGTATATGTGATTCTTTTTTAATTTAAAAAAATTACGCGCCGGTTAGATTTTGTAACTAAAAATTTATAAAAGTGCTCTTAATTAACTAATAGTAAAACCAAAATATGCATTCTTGTGCAAAAAAAAACAGTGTAACATAAGTTTTATTCACGTTTTTCTTTTGCAAATAATTTGTTTTTTTTTTCAATGATGCCATATGCAAATAATTTGTGTTTTTTTAATGATGCCATATTTTTCTTTGACATTATTAGTACGAATTTTCCGCCCTGCGTTCACCTTGTATGAACTCGCATTGATTTTAATGGCCCTTCACACAATAGAGTAATTCCGCCAGAACAAAATGACAAAGTTGGGGCAAAAGAGGTGAAGAGTATGGTTATTAGTTGGCGTAATTTTTCAACCAGCCTCAACCCCGCACAAGCAGCACAAAACCAATACATACACATTTGAAAAACAACAGTCAAACGTCAAATGAATAAAAAAAACACTAATACACACACACAAGCTTTATACACGTATACATTTTATGCCAGAACAATTAGTCCAGTGTGTTAGGAAGAGAACAAAAATTGTTCGCTTAAATCTTACTCTAATGTGTGATGGGCCAATTAAAATAGGAACAAGGTACATTAAACCAGGTAGGAGCCACTGATCAGCTGGCTTTTATTTCCGCCATATATTTTCTAAATAACATCAAATTTTGTATGCTATTTTTTGTTGTGTATACTGTGTGTATGTGTGATAGCAATATTTATGACAACGTGTCTAGAATTAAGCAACAACAAAATACCTGCTGGGTTTTACAGGCAGTTGTTGTTGTAGGGACGAGGTCACCTTATTATTCTGCCATGGATAGGAATTTGGTTTTTTTTTTTAAATAATAACCAGCACTTAGGGGATGGCCCCTATACATGCATTGCATTGTTTTGGTGTCAGGAAAATAGGTTATGGGAAGGAGGATAAAGGGAGTAGTGTTTGTGGACATTTGATTTAAATTTCTCGATATTTACAAATGATGAATTGAGGTAAACCATTTCTCTGTCAGAAAGGCCAGTATGTCCCCCGTATACCAGCCTCTACGAAAGCCATACTGACGGTCGCTTAATAAACCGTTTATTGTGTTTCCCTTGTTGTATTTTTTAACTTTTTATGAAAATAAAAATAAGGACAGTTTCTCGATTTTTTTTAAATAAATTGTAGAAACTTTTAGGGAAAAGCAATCGGCAAGTAGTTGAACTGAAAAAAGACTCTCTGAGCTTGGGTTTTATATTTTTTAAAATACTTTATAAATATTTACTATTTCACATTACGTAGAAATGCGTAGAGAGCGACATGTTTTTGAAAAAAAATGCTCGTAATATGATTATCAATAAAAATTTATCAAAAATTTGTCAGGCACGCGGCATATAAGTACATAGAAGACTCGTTCAGAAGAGGCGAGAAAAGGGTACCGTTTTCTACCGACAAAACATGAATTTTCGACTTAAAAATGAGAGCATAATCAATTATTTTTTTGTGCAAAGGAGTCAAAAAAAAAATTGGAATGCGATAAAAATGTTAACTAATAATAGGTATTATCCCATTTTTATTTTTTTCATTTAAATAAATAAACATGTAAAAATCTATTTTAAGCTGTTTCTTTAAAAGTTATATTTTTAATAAAAACACTGATTCTTCTTAAAATTTTTTCTAAGAACAATTTTATTCGAAAACAAGTAAAAGCACTATATTCGGCTGGGCCGAATCTTATATACCCTTCACATTGATCTTATATACCCAGCCATATGATCTGCCCAAATGATTTCGTACTTCAAATATTATAAATAAACTGATTTGTGCATTCCACGTCATGAAGTGATCTTACGGGGGAAAGAAGGCCCTATAGACTTCCGGACGAGTGCAGTGTTTTCCAGGCTGAAATTCTGGCGGTGATGAAGGCCGCGGCATTGATAGGGGAGGATGCGGATGGCAGAGGGGACGTGACAATCTACGTTGATAGTCAGGGCGGCTTAAGGCTCTAGAGGGACATTATGTCAGGTCTAGACTCGTGGGCGACTGCAGACGTACTCTTAGGGCGATCATGGGGACACGCAGGGTCAGAATTGGACTCGCCACTACCCTTCGTAACCTAACCTAACCTAACCATAAAGTGATCTTGCAAACAAATTACGTTTTTGTATGACAAGGATCATTTATATATAGATTCAGACTCTTTGGTATAATACTAAAAATAAATAAAAGAAATCATAATAAGTAAATACATACAGACATACATACATATGCTTGCTGATGTATGTAAATACATATGTACATATGTATATATGTACTGTATGTATGTAAATACATACATATGTATATATGTATGTACTATGCTTGCTGATGTATGTAAATACATACATATGTATATATGTACTATGCTTGCTGATGTATGTAAATACATACATATGTATATATAAATGTACATACATACATACCTACATACATATGTACATACATACATTCATACATACATACATACATACATACATACATACATACATACATACATACATCCATACATACATATGTACATACTTACATACATAAATACATACATACATCCATATGACAATACATACCTACATACGTCCAAGCATACTAAAAACTTTTTTCGTATTTGGTAGTGACCATTCATAATACATGCTTAACAGCGTTGCCAGTTTTCATTTGATACCTATTTTGTATGCAGTTTGTGTGTTTGTTCGAAAAAATAACTAAGGCAATCGCAGTGTTTTGCCTATATCTAGGTCCGTGGTGAACTGATCTTGTTTATTTTAAATAGCGATCATCTCAGGAATATTTCTGATAGTTTGACACCAATAACTGGTCCGTAATGCTTAAATTGATTTTAACAGACGGACAGAGTGACAGACGGACATGTCTACATCAACTTTCCTATCTATAGGGATCCAGAATATATGTATATACTTAATAGGGTCGCAAATGGATAATAAACAAATTACAAACGGAATGACAAACTGATATATACCCTTATCACTTATGTGAAGGGTATAATTATGTGTATATGTATGTATGTAGGTCTCAGCGCCTTATAGGCATTATTTAGACGAGCCAAAGACTTTTTTCACTTTACATAGTAAACTTAATAATGATTTAAAAAATCATATATTATATAAAAGTACTTGCAAGTAATATATGCCATTCAAATAATTGTTTAGGGAGCTTCTTGACGGAAGCTAGATAAACCGTATATTTATCAAGAAAGTATTTCCACTTGATCGATAAGGAAAAATGGTTTTATTTTTTTATTAAAGGGAAATCACAAAGCTTAGGACCATATATGTATAGAATATACATACATATATGCATATACATACATGTATATCTTAATTATATAAAAAATATTTTAATTTTTGTTCATAAAACCAAGCGTAATGACATGTTTGTTTCTATAAAAAAGAAACCAAATGTTTAGACCGGAAATAAGGTAATATACACGTAAATACTTTTCTTCAAGCGGCAGTTAGTAGTACATAAGTATATTGTTGCTTTAACAAACTCATTCCACTTAAAACATTATTATAAGTATGTATGCATTGATTCTTTTTACGTACTGATATTTTTATATGTACATATCGAGCTCTAACCGCCAAAAAGGCTGAAGCGCCAAAAAGAAAATTTTACAGGAGAAGGTTTTTTTTAAATATCTTTGGATAATTATTAAGGATTACGGTGAAATTCAGTTTGTCAGCATTACGTCTCCTGTGCATCGTAACGCACATAACTAACTTTGAGTATCTCAAATTTAATGGATATTTATGGCGCTTAAGTCTTTTTTTGCTGTCACTCTGAATAAGTCATTACCAATGTAGTGGCGCTTAAGACTTTTTAAATTTATTGAAACACAACTTTCAGTTTCAATGTTTTCTATTTTTCAAATTGTTTTTGTGTGAAAAATTAAACTTATCGATAAATTAATTTTAAATTCACTGGTTTTAATAAAAAACTTAAATGTAGTTTTATAACTTTTTTTCTTTTTTCAAATCAATAGAAAATCACTTCAAAATTCGGAATGAAAGTATAAAAAAGTTTTAATAGAAATAAGTTTAAATTAAATATTAAATGTCATCTTGATCAGTCTCAGGTAGCGTATCAATAATAGTTTCATCGCATTTCAAATTTAAAAATTCGCTATGAAATTTGACGGGAATTATTTTTTTTTCACAAAGTGTTTTTAAATCTTTGTATTTTTTTGAAGAAATTTTTAAAGAATCATTATATAAACGTTGGGGACCTTCTTCTAGTAACATAGCGTTACGTCTTGTTCTTGCAATTGAATTGAGATCATACTCTTTAATTTTGGAATCATTAAAATATCCATACTTAAGTTTTATTAAAGAACTATTTTTAATAAAAAAGGCAGAACGTAATGTGGGAAAGCTTATTTTTGTTGAAGTGGGTAACATAGCTTGGGAAAACGTTTTCCAATTTTTAAAATCAGAATTATTCATTAAAACGCATTTATAATTTTCGGGATTAGTCCTTGCGTTTGAAATAATAGTAAACCATTCACTAGGGGCCCAAATAGTTTTATCGCGAGTAAATGACTCAATAGTACTGTGTATAGAATCTACAGGCATCATAGTATGTCCAGGAAGCAAATACGTGATTTTGATGTTGGTTATTGAATTTGAAATTGAAAGAAAATATGCTAGAGTGGCCAGCATAGATTTGTTTCGATTTTGACCAGCACAACTGTCGCAGTATAGATTTATTGAAGAGTGTGTTCTTCTTTCGTCCACAAGTTTTAAGTACTCAAAAACTACAGTACAAATTTCATTGCATCCTCTCTTTCCATCCGTTTCTCCCCACAAAAAGCAATAACCATTTCTAGTGCCGTTTTCATAAACGCTTTCATTATAGTATGCATACTTTCGAGCATAATACAATGTTACACTCTTTCCATGGGGTGTGTTTAAAACCTTTTGGAGATCAAAGCTAGCACATAAAATTGACGAGGAGGGTTTACTTTGTTTTTGATCCTCTAAAAATAATTTTTTACATTTTTCTTTGTCTCTTATGTGATTTTGATATTCTTCTGTTTGTTGTAAAAAATTTTGTGATTCACTATCCAGATTTTTATATTTTTCACAAATCACGCATTTGTCTTTTTTAGGGGCGTGAAAACCAATGTGAAAACTATTTTTAAAAATGCTTCGAAAAACTCGCAAGGATAATACTGACGAATCCTGATTATTATTTTTCAAATGCTCAATGTAGTGTTTATACAGTCCTTTAACATTGCCAAATTCTTGCGGAAGATACAGTTTGTTACTTTTATTGCGACAATAATGTGATGGAACAGCTGGTAGATGTTCAATAAATGATTTTAAGAGTGCAACTTTGGACTCGTCTGACTTGTGATGAGGCGAAGATATTTTTTTGCTTGCAGTAAAGGTTTTTAAGGTACCCGTATTACTCCTGGCCAATCTTAACATTTTTTGAGATATATGAAGGGTCTTTAACAAAAACTCCTGACACACTTTAGTATTACTGTCATTGTAATTAATTACATAATTATATGTAAATTTTCTTTTGTCACTATTAGATCTTCGCCTTTTGATGGACATACGCTTAATACAAGAAGTTAACCAGTCTTTTTGTCTTATTTTGTTGCCAATACCCCAATAATGTTCGTTTATTGCTAACCTATCTGATTCGGTGAAGTTATCGCTGCACCGATTTCTACAATTTGTATTTGCACACAGATAAGGTTGAACACTAGTATCACGTTGTTGCTTATTTTGTATTCTTTTTGGTATTTTTCTTTGTTTTTTATAGCCCCATTTACCCACACACGTCTCCTCCTCAATCTCAGATTCTATGGTTACTGTCTCTGAAAATTCCGAGCTGGATTGTATTGGCGAACGATGTTTTTCTTCAGAAGATTCAGTATCACTATATGGAACGAGACCATTTTTTAATAAACTCTAAAAAAAAGATTTTCATTACCAGAAAATTATTTAAAATTAATAGAAGTTTTATGTTTTAAAATTAAAAGACTCACCACTTGTTGCCATAAATCCATATTAAAAATACTTTGATAAAAAACGTAAAATTTTGCGATTTTGCTAGTAATAGCAATTAATTTGTAAAAGCGAATAAAGACTGAAGTGACACTCGCGGTAACAAAAAAAGTAAACAAACAGAGAATTGCACTTAAGTCTAAATTGTTTTTCATATAAAATCATAACGGTAAAATTTACAGCTTTGATATTTTGTGAGATGATGCAGATAATCATAAACAATTAATTTTAATAATAAAAGGAAAAACGAAACTTATGTCGCTACAGACCTTTTGGCGGTTATGGCTCGATGTATTGTGTGTTACACTCAATGATTCATTTTACAGTTTTCGCTTTGAATGTGTATAAAACTCACTTGAAAATACAAAAACATAGCAAAGTCTCATTACAGTTAGACTTTTTAAAAGAACATTCAGGTGTTTTTTCGAATTAATGAATGTTATAACAACAACAATAACGACAAATTTGCAAACACAACTGAATGCGCTCAATAATAACTTTTACACCAATCATACAACAATATTTACACATTCCATTCAGTATTTATTTATATGAATGTATGGGTAATATTTTGTTTTCGGTTGGAGTTGTTTTTTATTTGCTTTCTCTTGTGGGTTCATTCATTTAGTTTGTTTAACATTGAATGAAAAACACTATGTGGTTGAAAAACAAACGAATGTATTTAAACGGCTTTTGAGTGTAGTCACGCAGACGTCTAGTGCTAACGCAGGTAGATAAACAATCCTGTCCATAATTATAATATGACATAATACCAATACCATATTTGTAGTAAAAACAAATCTGTGCTACCGCAAAGCATATTAACTTAGCGGAAGCAAATACAAGAGCTTAATATTTTACTTTTTAAATAAAAAACTGTTGCTCCAAAGAAACAGATTATTTATTACAACTTTTGCTGTCATTATTTTAAACGTTGTCTATAACCATCAATAAATGACTACAACAAACACCCTTAAACAAATATGTATGATTGTGGAACAACAAAAAAAAAAAAGAAAGGAATGCGACGCACAAAACAACAAAAACAACGTAGATCATAGTCAGTGTTGACATGTTATATTTTCAGGAATCCTTTAAGCTGTGATATACAATATTATTTGTTTCTTATTGTGACCAAATAAACTTTTTTTGTCATAAAGCTAAAAAACTTTAAGTTCCATTTATTGCTTTATTTTCTGCAAACTACTTTAATATTGGAAAAAAAAAATTTTTTTAAATAATATTATTTACATGTCAAAGAGCTAATAAACCAGAGATAAATATTACGAAATGACAACACTAATAAAAATATGTAATTCCATGTTTACAAAATTATATTTTTGTTTGCTTTTTATTTTTGCTTTTTCCCTGCTATAACAGTTTTACATTGATATAATCATATGCAAAAAGCAACAACAAAAAAAATATGTATGTATTGAAAATGCCGTTACCTATCAAAAAACCCACGATACTCACGTACATACATATTACTGCGCAAACAACAACAACATGCGCCCTAGCAAAGACGCTGCTTAATCAATTTTGTCCTTCTTTTTAATTTCTGTGGATTATTATTAGGTTGTTGCTATTTCTTTCCTCCTGTTACAGTGCCAATCACTTTTTTTAAATTCTAACGTGTTTTTCAAGTGACAAACAAACTGACTGACTGACTGACTGACTGACTGACTGACTGACTGACTATCTATCTATGTATAATAATAATTAATATAATAATGTAATATTTTTTCTCTAATGAAAAAAATAATCAAACATCAAACAATGAATTATAAATATTAAATCAAAGTAACTGTTTGTGTTGCTTAAACTTAACTTTTTTAATAACTTGCTTACGAACTGTTTCTTTGCTTTTATTTGTCGATAGTAAAAATTCATATCAAAATCAAACAGCATAAACGCAAATCAAATAAAAGACCTTCCAACAGTCGCTGTTTATTTTCAAAGCAGAAGCAAAAGCACGAGTTTACTTTTTAAACAAAAAACTGTTTCTTCAAAGCAACAGAAAATATTTTAAACTTTTGCACTTCGTTGTCGGATTTTTATTTAAACTGACAACTGTTTCTTTGTTTTCGAATTGCATTATTAGAAAGTTAAATCAAAATGAAACTGAACAAAAGCAAAAGTTGAAAAGACTTTTAAACACTGGTTTTATTTTCACAGGGAGAACATAGTTTTGACATTTTGGCACTAATCAGCTGGGCGGATGAGACTACCTGGTTTTTTGTATCATGAGCTGTATTATTGTAAGATAAGCTCAAAAACAAGGTATATTCAACAAGGTAGGGACAACTGATCAGCTGACTTCTATTTCCGCCATATGTTATCTAGCTTAGCTTGGACACTTTCTTATGTTGTACAATGGTTGTGTATACTGTGGGTATGTGTGTTCGCTACATTTTCGACAACCAAGCTGGAATTAGCAACAACAAAATACATGCTGAAATTTTACAGGAAGTTGTTGTTTTAGGGACGTTCCCACCTTCTTATTCCACCATGCTCAAAAAGAAGAAGAAAGAATTTGTGAATTTTTGTTATTTGTCTCTGACATTCTGATGATATGAGTGCGCCTTGAACAAGTACAAATTAGAGCCAAAGTGTAAATCAACAGCTCAAAGAAAAAACGATGCGTAATATTTTTGGCTAAGGTGCTTCTATACGAGATGTATTTTTCATATTGTAAAACTTTGCACTGCAAAATCGATACATGTCGTGTGAACACTTAAGAATATTGCCTGTGTTTAATACATATAAAAAAGACAGATGACAAAGCATCTGGCATCAGCAGTTTTTAGAAAAACAACAAGAAAATGTATTATGCTGTTTATATAACACGAAAGGCGAAACGTTTTGGACGTTTTGTATGAGTTTTGTTTTTGTTACAATAAAAAAATACACACGAAACGTTAAGACATATCGTGTTTAGTAAACAGCACATACATACTTTCTTTATTTTGGGTTTGGAGCTAGGCGAACTGATTACAAGGTGGTGGTGATTTTACAACAACTAATTTGCGGCGAAAAAAACGTTCGTTTTTGTTGTGATTTTCGTTGGCTGATGTGTCAAAAAAGACATGTAAACATAAACAAATTTTACAACACAGCCTCGATTATGCAAGAAAAAAGTAGATCAGCTGTGCTGTTAACTCCACCTGGCAAGAATTCGCCTTGGTTTGGAGGCTATGTCAGACGTAATAACATATGTATGTATGTTCGTGTAAAAGCAAAAATTATATACGATCTGTAATATGCTAATTTTGATAGACATATGCATTTTCATATGAATTGCAAAAGTGACAGTCATATGTAATATACATGAAACAAAATTTAGTTAATAATCAATAATACGTACTGTTTCCAAATACATTTTTCGACATCTTGATTATATTGGAAGATATTAAGCTCCAATCTTTTTTCCAATTCACAACTTAACAGTTTACGTAAGGTTGTTTTTCTAAAATATTAATTTGCAATATTTACAATCAAACAGCGTAAATCAACACAAATATAGAATTAAACTAAGTTGTACAGCGGTAATTATGAAAGCCCCAAGTATTTTACGTGCACAAAATAAACACCCCTCAAAGAAAAAAAATATTAATTTTAAACTATTAATTTGCAATATTTGCAATCAAACAGCGTAAATCAACACAAATATAGAATTAAACTAAGTTGTACAGCGGTAATTAATGAAAGCCCCAAATATTTTACGTGCACAAAATAAACACCCCTCAAAGAAAAAAAATATTAATGGTCAAATGGGTCAATTGCAGCATAAATCTTTGGTAAAATCTTTCAAACTATGAATAAATATATACTTACGTATGTACATATTGTTCAACATTAGCTGTGTTCAATAACTTTCCAGTAATTACTAGCAACGAGAGAGTAAAAAGAAATATTTTCAAAATTGCTCTCAAAAATATTTAAAAGTAAATGAACACTTTTACAGTCAAAACTTGCAGGCAAATGTATTTTGTTATTGTAAACTTATAAAAATTTAAAACTTAAATTTTTTTTCAAGCATAATGACAGAAAGACTGTTTGATTAATTTCTGATAGTAAAATTTTTACTAGTAGAAATTATCAGAAACATTTTTGTTTCTAAACATATTACGCTCATTTTTGGCTCTCTAGCTGCTAATTTTTTGTGTACGTGAACACTTACTAGTAATAATTATCGAAAATAAGTGATAATTTTCTGTAAATGAACACACCTATTATTAAAAAATTTAAGTTTATTCAAAACAAATGTCTGTATCGACCATTTCATTTGAAAATTATATGAAAATAATTCCAGCTTTTGTGTTTTTCAAAAACAAATCAAATAATATTAATGGGTATCTCCAAATCGTTTGGAGATGCCGTAAAGCAAATAAAAGACCACACGACGAGTTGACAAATAAGCCGCCGTCGTTTCAAATATTCGGCGTATGACTCTGCTTATCACAATTATTTACGTGATCAATTGATTTATTTTGTAAACAAAGAAAATTTTTGTAAAAAAAATTGGTGGAATTAATGTGCAAAAAAAATAAAACATAATGTCATCAGTATCTACAGCTTTTTCCAGTTCAGAAGCAGCGGCTTTAGAAAGAAAAACCGTAATGTTAGATGAGGCAGAAGTAAGTCTTCAGCAAATATGGAATGAGGAACAAAGCAAAAGCTGTATTCAATGGATATGCAAAAATGGTTACAAAAGAGTAAGTTCATACCTCATTTTTTGTACATGCATAACTTTTAGTTAATGATTTATTTACCTGTCTCAAAAGGTTTGCCTGCAATTTCCCGATGGTCTCCTAAAACATAGTGATACTATAGCCACTCATATTAAACGAGCGGTTTTAGCATCTCCCATGGGTGTCAATGATTTTAGGGTTTTTATTTTAGCTGATACTTCTTACGGAAGTTGCTGTGTGGACGAGGTAATTATAAAAGATTATTGTAACAGAATTTGTAACCAAAAATAAAACCAAAAAATATATATAGATTGCTGCTTCCCATGTTGATGCCGATAGTATGGTTCACTTTGGCAATGCTTGTCGCAGCAAAGTTTCGCGTTTACCCGTATATTACATTTTTCCCCATTATGATATTGAGGATTTGCAAAAACTTTATGATTATCTAGCATTTTTGGGACAAAATGCAAAAACACAACTTGTTACGGTTTACTTAGATATAGGCTATCACTATCTATATGATCAATGGCAAGCCGATTTTGGGAAAATTTTTAAGAATTTTGAATCTAAAGCAGTATATGTTATATGCTACTGTGGGGAAAAAATTGGAAAACTTTCAGACTCTGGTGAAATTTGTGCTATAGTAGATAAATTCGCTCAAGATATTAATGAACTGGACGAGAAGCGTTGGTGTCTGTTTATTGGCAGTGATAATCAAAGATTCTTTAATGTTTACGTTAGTTCTAAAGCGGCTAAATGGTTTCTTTATGATCCATCTTTAGGTATTGGAAGCGAAAAAAATGCTTTAACCGCCAACTACATACGAAGTCGTTACTACTATATCGAAAAATGTAAGGATGCTATTACTTTAGGTCTAATTGTGGCTACGCTTACAACAGATGGTTATTTGGACGTGATTAATCGATTGAAATTGATGGCTAAAGCTCGTGGCATTAAAACGCAAATTATTTCAGTAGGTCGCATTAATCCTGCGAAATTAGCCAACTTCCTAGAAATTGATTGTTTTGTACTAATTGGTTGTGCTTTTAATAACATATTTGAATCAAAAGAATTTTATAAACCAGTGGTATCGGTGTTCGAGGCCGAAATGGCTTTAAATCCCGCATGGCGTATGCGTTATCCGGAATCATATATTACCGATTTCAGACAACTGTTACCGAAGGGAAAAAATTTTATCGAGTTCAATGCCAACGATATAATTCCTGATGATATAAGCTTACTGACAGGACAAGTCCGCAATGTCACAAACTTCAAAAACGGCAACGACACTGAACTGACAAACCTTTTAACTTTGAGTGAACAACATCAGGACTTAGCAGCACAGCCTAGAACTGAAGTGATGACTTCAAATACGGGCTTAAGATTTGAAGATCGTACTTGGCAAGGTTTAGATCCGGCGCTTGGCCAATCCGAACCAGCAAAGCTTCAAAAAGGCCTTAGTGGAATACCGATTAAATATACTCATGACTGAAACATGCATTTAAGCTTTAAGTAATTAAGTTTAAAATAATAAAAAATGCTTTCTTATGTTTGCTTGTAAACTATTAAATGTAATCAATCAGTTGTTGTTAAACTCAATAAAATAAGGAATTTATATTATATGGTAGCCTAAACGCAGAGTTTTTTTAGGAAGAAAAGTTAAAATCGCTGATTATCAGGCGTGTTTTAAAAAACCACTTTTTGTAAAAGTTGTTTGAAATCACAAGAAAAACAAGACTTTTTTAATTTTTGTAATTTTAGACCGGTCATTTAAATGCCTGCCGATTTAGAATCACTTGAGTTAAAAATTTTATAATCTTCTGACTCCTGTAATGCCTAGTACAGCACATCTCTGGACCTTTGACAAAAGCTTCCTTATTTCGTCCTTCTCCAGGGCCCTCCTCCATACGAGGCTACCGTACGTAAGAATTGGTCTTACAACAGATGTGTACATATGTATATCCAACTCACCATAACCGGTCAAGCTCCGGCAGCTTAAAGTGAGCCACCTTGTACTTCCTGGTTAAAAGAAATATTTCAGTTTTCTCTGGGTTTACTTCCAGTCCCTTGCCCAAACAGACAGCATCCCGTTGACTACCAAAAACTACAGCAGTGGCGGTAAGACTCCCCTGTGGCGTTCCCCTGACCGCACTCCTTTTCAGATATGCATTTCGCAACATAGAGCTTCCAACTACAGAATATAGCCATTCAGTTAGGATGCCCTGAACTTCCATTTCCTTCAGTGCGTTCCCAATAGCCTCTATCGAAATATTCGATATCCAAGAACGAGCCCAGCGTGTGCTCTTCCCTGTACAAGCCGCGCTTAATAAATCCCACCACATCATTAAGCGCACTCTTAGCAGACTTACCCCTCAGGTAAGCATGTTCAGCATTACTAATGACTTGCGTATTAATCGTGCTACGACGTACTGTTTCTTGACTTGAATAAATATTTAAAGACTGACATTGACAGATTATCAGCCCTGTGATGTTTCGTTTTCGTGTTAATTTTTTTTAAACCTTCAAATGCAACTGCAAAAGACTTACGCAATTTTCTTCTTAGCATTTATTTTTTTTAGCTTTAATATGGATTAAAAATATTAAACAACTCATTTTATTTAGAAGATACCTTTAAATTTATTATATGTTTAAGAGAGTTATATATTAGGTATTTTATATTTTATAATAATAAGAAAAATGTTGTATTTTTGCTAATATTCGTTTTTAAGTATAAACTCCTATCTCTCTTGCCCAATATTATAATTTTCTGTCACTGCCTTCTTTTATTAATCACATCTGAAACTTTATACTCTCAGCCAATACATGGAGGAACGGATTCTATTATAGTCGGGAAGGTTTTCAACGGGACCAACAGCTGCAACGGCAGGACATCTATCATAAATGTATTTCATACCAACATCGCGTACATTTTGAACATCAACAGAATCGATACGTTGTTCTAGTTCGTGCAAGGGAATGCGACGATTGTAGCACAGCATTTGACGGCCAATGTCTTCGCAGATTGGAGTGGTGCCATCCAGTTGCAACAACATATTAGTCTTTAATAAATTCTTAGCACGTTCAACTTCAGCTTCGGTAACCATTGTGCAAAGACGCATCCATTCAGTTTGAATATTAAAAAGCATATTTTCACACTCCATTGGATCACAAACAAAGTAAATACCCCACAAACCAGTATCCTTATAGCACGTGTTAAATGACTGAAAACTGTGGCATAAATCTAAAGAATAAAAAAAACCAGTAAATTTTTGCATTTGAGAATGTTTCATTAACAAATAATTTACTGTCTTCAGCACTCGCACGAGCCAAATTTGAGGCGTTGTTTATTCCACCACCTTGAGAACGATCCCAGGCACCAATAAGAGTGTTAGCAACCATCAAAGGAATGTTGTCTTGATCTGTCCAACCACAACCTTCGACAGCAATGGCAATATGGGCCAAAGGCAAAGAATCGTCGCGTACACGAACTTCAGATCCAGTGAAACGGCATGGAGTTACCACTGGTGGCTTACCATCGTAGGTGTTTTCCAATTTACCTAAATGTTGCTCTGCTAATTTTACTAAATCGTTGTGTTTAACCCCACCGGCTCCAGCCAAAATAATACGAGAAGCCTTGTAATGGGTGCTGATGTAACTTTGCAAATCAGATTTGCCAATTGACCTAGACAGAGAAAAAACAATTTTACAAAAAAAAAAAAAATCTACTGTTGTAATTCTTACTTAATATTCTTTGTTGGTCCTAATATAGTTTGACCTAAGGGAGTGCCTTGGTAAGCAGTGGCATGCAAATGATCAAAGACAACCTCTTGCAAATTGCTTTCAACCTCTTGCATTTCACGTAAGATTACCGAACGCTCACGTTCAATTTCTGATTCACCCAATTTAGAGTTCTGAATAATATCGGCTAAGATCTCGACTGCCTTTGATACATCTTTAGACAAGCACTTTGCGTAGAAAACTGTTTGTTCCCGAGATGTGTAGGCATTTAAATGTGCGCCCATGTTTTCAACTTCCAATTCCAAATCAGTTTGTGATCGCCTGGCAGTTCCCTATAAAGTTAAAATAAATCATGTTTTAATCCAAAAACACTTCATTTTGTTCAATACAAAATACCTTAAATGCCATGTGTTCCAAGAAGTGAGCAACACCATTATTTTGTGGGGTTTCAAAACGAGAACCAGCATCAATCCAAAGACCAACTGTGGCAGTTGAAGCGCCTGAATCTTCACTAGCAACACGTAAGCTATTATCTAAAGTAGTGACCTGAGTGGCAGGAATATTGACAAGAGTCTTTTTGAGGCTTGCGGCATCAGAAGCCTTGTTGCGCTGCAAATAAAATCACGAAAAACTCGATTATATAATTTTTTTCTATTAAGTTTGTTAAAGCTTAAAATTGATTTTTTAAATAAATTAATTTTTAGCGATTTAATTTAACCCAATTTGACATTACAAAACTTGACCAATATTAGGGTTTATATTACTGCTTCAATTACGTAATTCTTCCTTGCAACAGTCCATTTTTTATGTTAAAACCCTGGCGTTTGTAATACCTTTAAAACATTGACTCCTTTGGAAAGTTGTCGCAAATTTTTCGCAATGCCAAGCACACGCATAGCCATGGTATAATTAAATTTTAAACTTATTTATAAAATTTAAAAATTTCTTAATACTTTCGCAAAATACGACAGCTGAAGTTAAGTTCGAAAAATTTAATAAAACGAAGTTGGCTGCGATTATTTGGTAATCGAAAGAGTATGTTCAATATCGACTGTCATCATTGTCAACCTAATGCTTTTAACACATTGTGTTTTTTTAACTGTACGTCTTGACGAGACAAATATATGCCTAGTTAAATGTCGAAATCCAAATAAAAAAAATCCGGTATTTTTATACTGGGTTTTTTATGTACGGAGTTTGACGTTTGACTAGGCATGAATTTGTCTTGTCAAGACGTACAATAAGGGTCCACCTAAAAAATGTCTGAGTAAGTGACTAGTTTTTCTATGTAATAGTACGTTTTTATTATAAGCAAATTAAGTCATTTTGAGGAAATCGTGTCATTACATTGTAAGTGATTGCGTGTTCGAATTCAATTTGACAATTGTCTTTTTTATATATTTTTTATCATAACACAAACAGTAATTTTGTTCAATAACAATTTACAATAGTAAAATAGAGTAAAACATTAATATGGAAAATATAAATATGAGATAAAAATAAATTATGTTCAACACAATAATAACCTACCAGCCGTCCTATTCTGTAACTTGCTAAAGCTAAATCTCTATCGCTAAAAATCTAAAAAGCTTTTTGGCAATTTTTAGCTACGAGTGCAATTTTGTTATTTATATCGCCTAATTTGGCATCGCCCTAAATTTGAATTCGCCGCAAATAAAGCTTTTATTTCTATCGCTTAAATTTTCTTATATCGAATTCTCTAATTTAAAATTAGCGAATTGATCTCTAAAAAAATTAAAGTTTAGCATCAAAGTTGTTTACTTTTATATATATATCTTGACACATGATCCAAAGAAAACCACAACAAAAACGAAACAATGTAGTTGTTGTAGAATCACCACCACCTTATGCATGAATTCACCTTGCTATAGGCTGTGTGTTTCAGTACACACATTCAGAACTAAGCACTAGATATATGAAATACAGAAGACTACTTTGTCTTATTAATTTTTTGTCGTTCTTCTTCATTTTCAGCTTAAATAAAACCTTTTTCGAATTAAGTGAAACATTTTTCAAAATAAATGAAACTTTATTTAAAATAAATGAAACTTTTTTTAAATTAAATGAAACTTTATTCAAAATAAACGAAACATTATTCAAACAACAGAAACTTTATTTAAATACAGTTAAACATTTTTAATTTATTTCCTGACGACGCCATCTTAAGAAATGAAATTGATGATCAAGTTGATTATCAAGTTGCGTGCAGCCTACGTCACGATCATCAATTCCAATGAATTTGGCAACTAATATGCTTGATCAACTTAAAACCGAAACATAAACTTAGACAGATACATCATCTAACGAGAAAGCATACGCAAGGCGTAATCTCTTGTATATCATTTTTGATATGTTGCACGTTCAGTGATTTTATAGTTTTGCATATTTTTATTTACATTCATTTAAGAACAGCCGCTTATTTTTACACCTGTGATACAAATATTTGGAGATTTTTAATTTCTGAAATTGGTTAATGGCCGGCAATTTTTGGCAAAGCTCCCATTCGCAACAATGGATTTTAGATCGTCAGGATCTAATTCGAGAGCGACAATATGACTTGCAGTTACTGACCGAAGAAGAGTATCAGAAAGTCTTCATATTCTTTGCGAATGTCATCCAGGTTTTGGGTGAACAATTAAAATTACGACAGCAAGTCATTGCAACCGCAACGGTGTATTTTAAGCGTTTTTACGCCAGAAATTCTTTGAAAAACATTGATCCTTTGTTATTGGCTCCTACCTGCATTCTTTTGGCCTCCAAGGTGGAAGAGTTTGGTGTAATCTCCAACTCTCGTTTAATATCGATTTGCCAGTCGGTAATAAAGAGCAAATTTAGTTATGCATATACGCAAGATTTTCCCTATCGCACAAACCATATATTGGAATGCGAGTTTTATTTGTTAGAAAACTTAGATTGCTGCCTTATAGTATATCAGCCGTACAGACCTCTGTTGCAGTTGGTTCAGGATATGGGTCAAGAGGATCAGCTGCTGACGCTGAGCTGGCGTATTGTTAACGATTCTTTAAGGACGGATGTTTGTCTATTGTATCCGCCATATCAGGTTAGAAATTTTGTATTTTATGTGACATTCCTATTCTTGATTTATTAAGATTCATTAATACTTATATAATAAAGAGAAACGTTTTTTGTAAGTTTTGATTTTTCACCAGAACAACTTATTCGATTTTGATGATTTTGTTCACTTGTTTTGCCAGGTTTTTTATTTACCTTTTGAAGGAACTACTTAATAGGTTAACTATTTTTACTGATTTCGTTAGTATATGTACTTATTTTCCATATGGTGTACTAATCCAAAAATGTACTGAATTGTACTCATTTTTGAGAAATAAACAGATTGTACTGAATTTTCAAGATACATATGAACATATATACTATACTATAAGATACTATAAGTTTATCAACCTATAATAATTTCTTTTTATTCGACTTTAAGTTCACTTTTGAAATCGTAATAGCATAGAATCGAAATTTTGTTAAAAAAAGCCGAAAAAATGGAAATTTTTGTAAGACCTAAAAAAATTTCAAACAAATAATTATAAATTCAGATACATACCTAGTTTGATTTTTGAAAATTGTTTAGTGCAAAACTTTTTCAAGCAGAAGAAAGTGTATAATCTCTTTATTGTGATTAACAACTTAACTCAGCTGAGTTGGAATTCAGCCTTTTTAGAATATGATTAAAACCACTCTTGGCAAAAAAAATATCATTTAAGTAGTATGATAAAACTGATTATGGCATATGGCTAAGTTTTATTGAATGAATGAATAAATAAATAAATAATAAATAAAAAAATTTGTGTTAGTTTGGTTGAAAAAAACATCAACATATTAACATTCGTTTACTTAAAATTTTTAGTATGTATGTATGTACATATATATGGAAGTAGGTTAGGTAGAACAGGCGGCTGCAGAAGTGATGAAGTGAAAGTATTACAGCCTCCTTGGGTCCGTTTCCTTGGTCCCTTTGTGATAAGTATGTTTTACTGGATTACGTCCGCTTACAAAAAACATTTACTGTAGAAAACAAATTGAGAGCGTAAATTATTTTAAAAATGCCAAAAATTTAAGAGCAAATAAAAGTTGATCAAAGATATTTCTTCAATTTCTTTTTTTTTCAATAACATAGTCTGAATTTCGGACTTCATTTCCAGGACACTATTTAACACAATGAAAAAGGAATTTCACCGAGTCTTTACGTATTGCTTGATTTTTTTTTTAAATTTACTGTTAAGGATAGATAAACCCATAGTGTTAAATAAATCCATATTTTAAACTTTGTGTCTAGTTTCTTCGATCTCTCTTTGATATTCTTCTTGTTTTCCTCAAGCTTGAGATCTCTAATTTGTTTTTTATTTTATATTTGTTACAATTATTTGAAAAAAAAAACCTTTTTAAGAAGCTACACGTTGAGGTAGCGAAATATTGTTTAAATTAAAAAATAAAAAACAAATAAGAGATCTAAAGCTTGAAGAAAACAAGAAAAATAAATCCATATTAATGTACATATTTATATACTCGAGTGCATTTATTTGTGCTTATTTATTATACAATTTAAAAAAATAAAACCCATCACAACATTAACGTTAAATTATAAAAAAACATTTTTAAAATTGCATATCGTTGGTTTAAATGCAAAACCACGTAACTAACAAAAAATCCAAAATCGATCTCCTAACATATTTGATTATATTTAGTCAAAGGCACATGCCAATAACTTTTTTTTAATTTACAAACAAAACTTAAAACACAATGCCAGAAAAAAGAAACTACATATTTACATCACTGCGCTTGTAATTTAAAAAATTTTTTTTGCTTCTCCTCTAAAATTTTAAAAAATGTAGTTACGTGGTTTTGCATTTCTGCTGGCGATATGTAGTCACGCACGGACATTTTTTTTAATTACGCTCATGCACGCGCGGTTAATTTTTTATGTAATTACGATCACATTTTAATTAACTCATATTTTAAACGTTTTTTTTAGATTTCAATAGCCTGTTTACAAATTGCCTGTGTAATTCTACAAAAAGATTCCATGAAGCAGTGGTTCGCCGAACTAAATGTTGATCTAGATAAAGTCCAGGAAATAGTACGTGCTATTGTAAATCTCTTTGAACTGTGGAAGGATTGGAAAGAAAAAGACGAAATACAAATGCTATTAGCTAAAATTCCTAAACCAAAGCCAGCACCACAACGTTAAAACTAATTTAATTATAATGTACAGTATTTATCTTCATTTCTTTTATGAACATTACCATACATAAATATTTTAATTAAATCAAATAAATAATATGTTATATAATTAACTGTAGGAATGGTGTCGGATTAGACTAATACATCATTATACTCACATAATTTAATTATAATGTACAGTATTTATCTTCATTTCTTTTATGAACATTACCATACATAAATATTTTAATTAAATCAAATAAATAATATGTTATATTAATAACTGTAGGAATGGTGTCGGATTAGACTAATACATCATTATACTCACATAAATTTTCGTTGATTAGTGCATATACTTATAGCGGTTTTCACTCTTGGTGGTAAAATGTCTTGTAAGTTTGGTGTTTATGGTAATTTTTAATTCATATATTAATTAAGAGTAATAATACAGATAGGACTTAAAAGTAGTATAATCGGTCACAAATTTCTTGTAGGGTTAAAACAAAAATTCCCTACAAGAAATTTTCCTACCAGAACAGTGACAGCCATTTGACCGGTCATATGACCGACACAGATGACCGGTCATTCGGTCATTATTTTCTATCATTTTCTTAAGGGCGATGTGAAAAAAATTACCAAAACTTTGTGTACGTGTGATCTTGCATCTCTCTCGCACCTTCAGATGTGATAGAAATATTGGTCACAAATGACCGACAAAAAATGTTTCAGTGTTAGTTTCGGTCACACATTTCTTTCTTGACTGTCACTGTTCTGGTAGGGAAGCAAAGCCAAAAATCGATTTTCGATTTTACGATCAACTATTTTGATCTTGATTTTCAAAGTCGATTAATCGAAGCTCATAATCGGTTATATGTAATTCAAAGTCGACTTTTATTAGGATGCTATATTAAAATGAAAAGATACCCTCAAAAACGATTTTTAAGAAGTAAATAGAACTTTTCGCAAAGAAAGATATTATTGGAAAGGGTGCACGTACCTATTTAATGATATCAAAGAACGCAAGTCGTAAACAAATTCAGATAGTCTAACTTCACACATAATTATATACTTAAGTGCAAATATCCATTATAATTTCAATGTATAAAATTAAATAATAAGTCTGAAAATTTAAATACGCACACACAACAGATATACATATTTAATTTTCAAGGACGAAAAGTTATTTTAAGTGTACTGAGTACTGAACTATTTTTTCCTGTTTTATTGTTTAAAAATTTTTCCAAATCTGACTGCATTTTTAATAAACTTTCAACGTCAAATATTACAAATTTTAAAATAATACATTAACTTTTCATATTAACACATGAGTTTTCAGTGCAGATAGTTAAAAAAAAATGTGTTAATAGAATAATTCTTAAAATTTATAGCATTTAAAATTTTTAAGGTAAAATCGATTTTTTTTGGCTTAATAATTGTTTTCAGTATAAAACCGTCAACAAAAATGCGATTACAAAAAATCGATTTTTTGTGGTTATACATACATATATCTAAAAAATCAATTTAAAAGAAGGGCTAGAGCCATTTAAGAATAACATTGGGCTAATTGTTAAAGTAATAAATAAGGAGACGTTGATAGGAAAATTCAAATAATTCCTATTAGGAAGGATTTTTCAAAAGTACAAAGCTTTATCTTAGGTGAAGTTGGAGATGGATTTCTAGATGATTTTGAAAATTGAAACATAGTAATTAAATTTATCGGAGATAAAAAAATAATTTAATTAAAAGTTAATAAAGTACTAATTTTATAAAAAAAAAACCTAAACGAGCAACCTAAGAACATTTTAGCGTAACGTACGATCCGTAATTTTGAGTCCCTATACAAATCTAATGGTTTGGTTAAAAATTAGTTTAAATTGAATTTAGCTGGATTCACTGTTACCGCAGTATACATATATCAAGGCAATATCGTATATGAGGCATATCGTGGAATAAATATATGTATATTAAATATACCTTGATGAGGCACGAGCAATTTTTTTTCTAGTCCCAGCTGATAAATATTGAAAATATTAAAAGATTTTTTTTCATTTCATTTATACATTTATTGGCTTCCTGTACAACAATACAAGTCTTATAATCAAAGTGCAGGAAGTTTTATGTAAATTTTAAAAAAGTACAAGAAATACAAAGCTAAAACTAATCTTATAAATTAAATTTATTTAAAAAAATTTTAAATTAAAACAAAAGAAGGACACAAAGATAAATGTAAAATATTTATGGAAGTACATATGTAAATTAAGAGGGAGCGAAAAAATTGAAACAAAAAATTTTTAAAATGCATTGCGTTGCTGTTTAGTTGTTGGAAGTGTGGAATACTATTCCAAAGACGAGACGCATGGACGAAAATCGCTATTCAGACACTAAGCTTTGATGTCTTGGTATAATAACACTCTGGCGGACCTTGCAAACTGCATTTGATCAAATAGGTAATTAGGTTGTTGGGTGTATATAATCTTGTGCAAGAATAAAATAACTCTTATTTTAAGGATTTTTTTTAAGAGTTTATATGGTCAACAAAAGGAATTAATACTTCATCTATCAATATAGTTAATTATCAGGGCGTGGTCGTAAAGTAATTGTCTGCGACTTGGAAGGATTCAACTTAAACTTATTGTCTAAAGCATCAAGAATATTTATGATGGATTGCAATTAATAACGGAACGTGGACTTTATTGGGTTACGAAAAGTTGATTCAGGATACGGAGAGCTGCACATTTGTAAATCGATTTAAAAAGGGAAGGTGGCGAGTTGTACTCGCTACTACCCTTCGTAACTCAAAAAGGGGAGGAACAAAAATACATATGTATGTAAGTAAGTACATTGTTTTAAAGGTTTAACAGTTTAATTGCAGTAATAGTATATGTTTGCTGAATACCGAAAAGCTTGAGGTAATCAGTAATTTTAAAAACTTTTAAAGTCTAGCTTGTATTTTGTATAAGTAAATCGTGTGTA
Organism: Melanophora roralis; assembly: GCA_963583895.1. Taxonomy (NCBI): domain Eukaryota; kingdom Metazoa; phylum Arthropoda; class Insecta; order Diptera; family Rhinophoridae; genus Melanophora; species Melanophora roralis. The sequence goes on from OY757187.1 coordinate 65,953,886, forward strand.
TGCTGCAGGTACAAACTTGGCCATAGTTGACTAAGATATAAAGGAAATAATACCTACAGGAAAAATAAAAGATATTCAAAAGGACCTCAAAATATTTTTGTTTACCAATAATCGAAGTTATCTCTTTAAGACCCGATCCTAAACTTTAAAAACAAGTCCAATGCGATTTTTGTACTATCAGGCATGTTCTGAAAATCACTTTTTGTGAAAGTGATTCGATATCAAAAGAAACACAAAAAAACCTTTTAAATTTTTGTGATTTAAAAGCAGCCAGCTAAATGCTTGCCGATTAAGAATTACTATGTTATATTGTCAATAACCTTATTTTGAGTTTTGCAGTGAAATAATTAAATAAATACCTTTAAATCAGAATTGTGATCTTAAAATCACAAGTGATTTGAGATCACAGGATTTTCAGAGTATGCCTGTATATATTTGTTAGCTATTTTTTTTTTAATTTGTGTAACCGTTTTCGTAAAAATAACTGCTTAAAAATATGTATTAATAAATTGATGTAGCTTTTTTAAATTAAAGAACAAATGGCAAAATGTTTATGTAATATTGTACTTAAATTAAAGGTACTTAGAATGACCACTTTTAAATTTTGTATTTAATATTTTAGCTTTATCAACAATTTGTTTAGTTTGATTACGATCAATTTTATTTAGTTTCAAATCAACATCACGTGTAAACGGTCGTCTTTCAGGTTTGGCCCCACTTTTTTCCAGTTCTTTTGCTTTTTTCCTGGCCTCTTTTTGCAATTTTTTTTGATGCAACTCCACTAAAGACTCTTCGCGTTTATGTTTTTTCTTGTGTTGTTTAGCCATTTCTTCTTGCTCAGTATCGCGTTGTTTTTCGTACATGGATTGAGTATGTAGTATTAACTCTTGCTGAGCATTTTTAGAGCTTGTCGGTTGTTGCTTTTTATTGTCCGTTTGTGGTGTTTTTGTCCAGGAAGACCTGCAATGATTTCGATTATTACAAAAAATTAAGCACAATAATAATATTAAACTACATTAATTTTTTTTAATTATTAAAGTAACACTTAACGAAAAAAGATGTTGACTATGAAAACGGGGGGTTACAAAGTACTATTACTATTTAAGTCATATTACTACAACAAATTTTAGCCGTTAAATTTTTTTAGTACAAACGATTACAGTCTAAATTAATTACTAAGCTTTACCTATCACTAAAGTCTGGCTTTTGTTTGCCTTGGTGGAAACCGCGTTTTAAATTATGTAGCGCTGCCAACCCAGTTTTTAAGCCTACCTCGGGTAGTTCCAACATCCATTCTTCTCGTACATTTTTTTCATTGGTAGTGGCACTGACATTATCAATTGCAGCCATTTTAAGCTCCAATGCCCGTTTCTCCAGTTCAATTTGAGCGGCGGACATGTCTTGTTCGCTGGTGACCGGTAATGGCCCATAACAACTTCTATAATTTTCCTCTTCGTTTTCTAAACTGCAGAAGTTTTGCAAACCTCGTGTGTCCGGTGTTTTTTCTAGATTTTTCAATAACTCTTCAGGGATTATGGGACCTATCTGCAAAGGTGTAACTTTATCAACATTTATATTTCTATTAAGTAAGTGTGGAGGTAAAGCAGGACCAAATGCATCACCGAGAATATTATCAGTTTGTTTTATTTTCGGTGCTATAATATTTGCTATTTTAGTATAGTCTTCACCGCTACAACTAGTTTTTGGTTTTCTGCATGGAGATTTTTTCTCCTTGTGCCTTTTTTTTCTTTTATCTTTTTTATCCTTTTTAGTTTTTTTTTCAGCCTTCTTTTTTATTTTTTTATGTATTTTGCACTTTTTCACTTGTTTAGATGAGAGGCTAAATGACGAACTATTTGAGTCAGTTTCACTGGTCATTATCGTCTTTTTACTTAGTTGTTGGATGAAAATTTGATGAAGGTTATTTAAGATTTGACTGATGATGATTTACCTAAAAAGAAAAACACTCGATTAAAAAAGCATTTATAATCGTATATATTTGTTTTATTTAAATAATATAAAAACAGGATGTTTATAAGTTTTTGGTTTTTTTAAAATAAATTGTGTATTCAATACAATAAATAAATAAGCTTTAGCTTATGTTGTTACTACTGTTACTATTGATGTTACTACTTATAATACATTTGTATATATTCAATTTTAAAGCTTAATTATATGACAAGATAGTTTTAATGTTAAGACTAACTTAAAAAAATAATAAACTAAAAAACATACGTGGAATTTTCAGTATGTAATTACATTTTTAATGTTTATGTTAAAGTGGATTAGTTAAATATATTACATGCCAACATATTTCATAAATTTTTTCTTAAGAATTATTCTAATTAAAAATATCTCAAAATTAGGTTTCGAGTTGCTTTTGCTTTGTAAGAATACTACGTAGGTATTAATAAGCTTTATGCATTTATACTTTCTAGCTTGAGAGATTTGGAACATGCTCATTATTTATTTTTAAATATATACCTAAATTAGTTTTTGTACAGAAAAGAAAACGGCATTGGAAGTTTTACCACTTTTTGGTTTACAAATTTAGTTTTGTGCAATTTCTAAATATTTTATAAAATTATTTGGAAAACGTTTTGAGGGCTTTATTATAACTATATATAACCGACTTTAATAAACCCGCGCTGGGTATATTTTTTACAGACTGTTTTATGCTACTGCGCCAAACAATATCATTAACTGAGATCTGTACGATCTCATGGAGATTCTTTAGAGCAGCCAAGTTCTGTACTATATCTATGTAGCTGCCGGTAAAAGCTGCATTTCGTATAAGTCGCTTTCGTAATTCAGCCGGTGCTTGACGTAAATGATATTCCAGGGCTTTGTTGGACTTATCTTGTTCTAACTGGGTGACAACACGGTTGGAACCCCTTTCTTTGGCCGCAAAGTCAACGGCCACATATTCTGACAATTCTTTCATTACCGGGGCATACAATTGAAAAAAATCTTGTTCTTGCGCGTTAACAATATTGGCGACTTTGTTTTTATTTTCACCAAAGATCATACGAAAATCTCCCTTGTAACTCAGGTTGGAAATTGTATAGAACAGTTCAAGAGTCGTAAATTTTTCGGGAAGCAAAAGCAAAGCCACTTGAAAGGCGTTTCGCAAGTTAATGGCCAAGGCTGCTTTTAAATGTTGATCGTCATTGGCTGGGACAACATCTTGAACAGGTTTGTGCAATCTTCCCGCAACATATAAATGCCTCCATTCCAGTAAATCTTGCAGCATATGCTCTTTGGATATGACGCCGTATTTAATTTGTACACCCAAATCGGACAACGGCACTAAGGTATTGAAGTAAATACCAGTTCCCAAATTTTCCTGATACTTCATAATAAATTTGGGACCCAAATGTCTTAATCCTGAGTAGTGACTTTCATGCCGGCTTAAGTTTTCGGCATGCCAACCAAACGGATCACGCACACAAAATATAAGGTCAATAATACAGTTTTTTTGTTTTCCAAACTGATCATATCCAATTTGATGTTTGACGCCGGAACCATAGGCAAACACGTAACAAAGTCCACCGCGTGGAAATCGCACTAAAATGTCTCTATATAAATTCATTCCTAATAATATTTCGACTGCTGCCTATTCTTTTTTAATAATTATTTTTTGTTAAACGTACTTTTGCATAATTAAATGTTTACCAGAAATGTCCTTGCAAAAAAAAAAAATAATAAAGATTTTACAAAACAGCACCCAAGGCGGCGTTGCCAGAATGATGATTTTATCATATTTTTGATGGTTTTTTTCTCAAATATATGATTCAAAATTTTTTTTTGAAATGATGATTTTTTACATTGAGCTATTTAAAAGTACGTGCAAATACACGATTTGTGTACAATTTTTCTATCAACAGTAAATTACAAAAATAAGAAAGGTTTGTACAAGGCCTTGGGTTTGTATCAGCTTATCGCTTATTTCTTTTGTACACTAAACGTATCGTTTGGTCAATATTACAAGGCTTTATGAATTTTTTTTCAGGTTTAGACTAAATGAAATGTCAGGGTCGTTTATGAAAATAAGGAATTTTTAGTGTTGATCGAGAATCTGTAGAGTGCCCCTAGCCCCCACAAGCGACTGAGTTTTATAGTTGTATGCCACAAAACGGTCAAGAATTCAGCATCAAAGTTACATGAAAATGAGAACGTTTAAGGGTTGTATATCCACGTAACCTTGGTGGTGAGGATTTAATGTGTTTGTGCTATTATTTTAAACAGGATTCAAGAATCCACCTTTACTTTTACCAATCAAATGAAAGTCACCTTAAATGTTGACATAACGATTAGAGCTGTGCCAAATCGTTCATTTCAGTGATCGCTCAGTTTCGTTCATTTACAAAAATTAACCCGTTCGTTCAATCGTTCACTTCTGAACGACAGTACGGCAACATGTTTTTTTAAAGATTTGTTTTGACATAGCTTGTGGTTTTGACATTCAAAATAGAAAAAACTTTTTGTGAAATAAAATTTAAATAATCCATATATAAAAATTGTGTAAAAAGTGTATAGTAATCCATAAAAACACAAACACTATAATAAATCAAACTTCTTAGAAAAAGACTGTTAAACCAAATTCAAAAAAATTATGGCAGTAGCCACAGCGATGCTCAAAAGAAATATGTACGCACATTCGCAAACTTTTTAAAGCAACTCTTATCAATACACAAACAATCAACTGAAACAAAAGAACATAACATAAAAAACACATCTGAACGAACGAAATTGTGACATAAAAAAGACCTGAAGAAACAAACATTGAACGGAACACAATTGAACGAAAAGCGCTCAGTAAAATAACCGGATCACTTCGTTCAATTCGGTGATCCGTTCATTTTGACCCGTTCGTTCATGAGCTACACAGCTCTAATAACGATGTTTGTCCGGCTATCCGGCTGGCTGGAGCCATAAAAACAATTCAAACATATAAAAGAATTTAAGGTGTAAGATTTTTTTCTTTTTATTTTATTTTCGTTTTTGGTGTAGTTTTCGTTGGCTCAGTTGTCAAAAAAAGATATGTAAAAGTTAACAACTTTGACTACTCAGCCTCGATTTATGCATGAAAAAAGTAGATCAGCTGTGCTCGTTACACCACCTGGTACACAATTTCACCATGGATGTAAGTATACAAGGGGGCAGCGTTGTCAGAATTTAATTATAACATAATTAATTGCGTTTTGTTACCATGGCGAATTCATTCATTTTAAATGAATTCGCCTTGGCTGTTACAATACGATTTGATCATGGTACAAATACCTTGCAAGATACAGTCGCTACGACAACTACAACAACCGGATACCAAATTTATGAAGTTTTGTAAAAACAACTTCATTTATGTCAAAACCTACTGTTTTGTCAATTTTAACGCGTAAGCAAAATATTCAGATGTTAAATTGTCTATTTATTGAAAGGTAACTGTACCATGTATTTAACCCTGAAAATATTGAGTTCTTTTAAATGTGGTTTTATACGAGATGTATTTTACACATGAATTGTCAGTTTTGCAATCCACATGCAATTGCGTATGTCTGTCAAAATTGTCATTTTACAGATGTTTTATAATTTCTTCTTTCACACGTACGTATGTAATTACATCTGACATAGCTTCCAAACAGAAATTAACAACTTACTTTTTCTTGTTGTTGTTCTAAAAACAGCTGATGACACATGCTTTGTCAGATGAAAATAAAACGCGCTCTAATTGAAAATTTGTAATGTGACTTTGACATATGTTTTTCACACAAGCAATGTTTTACCGCGCTTACACGAAATGTATCAATTTTTCAGTGAATTGTTTCACAGGTCATATCTAAAATACATCTCGTATAAAACCACCTTAAGTACTGAGTACCGGGAAGAGTACACGGTACTGATTACTCAGTACTGAAATACTTAGTACTTTTCCAACACTTTTAGCATGTGTTATCAACCAAATTGTTTTGTTTTAAGAAGGGAAAATATTTTGCAATTTGCTAGTAAACGTTTTTTATTCTCTTAATAAAACCATATAAAATGGATACTAATGTAAATCCCGAAAGTGGATCATCAAACAAAGATAAAGTAATTAAAATGCCTATCGGACAGTTTGAAAGCATTGAACAGTTTACAAAGGTACAAATACATTTTACATACCACACCAAATCAAAAAAATGTTATTAAAATTTGAATTTATGTATCTTGCAGAACGGCTTGTCGGAAATAATAGAAGCAACTAAATTTGCCAATGCCTTTCCACAAGGGGCATCGAGAGATCTCTATTGTGCTTATCCTACCTATGGACGAGTAGTTGACGAACAGTCCCACAGAATATTGGGCATATTATCACATGTGTTGAAGTGGCAAAATGTTAAAGGCAACATACAAAGGCGCCAGCCAGACGAACAATTTGAAATGCTATTAGAATGCAATGATGTAATGTTCGAGAGACTGCAGTCAAACTTGGATGAGTTGGCTGGTATTAAAAAGAATCTACAAACTATAGTAGTAGAATCGCGCCTTAATTCGAAGTCTTGTATTGAAGACAAGAGTAAAGGTGCCGGTAGTTGGAATCTAAAAAATGTGGAAAATAGTCTAACAGTTAAAGCCAGATTAATTACTGCCAAAAATATAGCTAGGCCTCAAGTAAAATTTCAAATTCCGGTGGACAACAGTGCAGATAATCCGTTTGTACCTAAAATTAAAGAAAAGCCTAATTCCTTAAAACCTTTAGCTGTATTGCCCGAATATGACGAGATTGGTAATGTAATTAGCTATTTACATCCCTACGAATATGAGTTAATGAAATTTGAGGTGCCCAACAGTTTGTTGCAAAAACGGCAACCTCAAAAGCCCAAAGACGTGACACAAACCGAACTTGTGTATGTTGACACAATTTCAAAATTAAAAAAGTCCTTAGAAGAATTGCGTGAAACTAAGGAATTGGCGGTAGATGTTGAACATCATTCGTATCGCACTTTCCTGGGGTTTACATGTTTAGTGCAAATTTCTAGCTGCTCAAAAGATTACATATTCGATGCTTTAGAATTAAGAGAAGATATGCATTTACTAAATGAAGTTTTTACGAACCCCAAAATTGTAAAAATATTTCATGGTGCTGATCTAGATGTGGAATGGTTGCAACGTGATCTTTCGCTATATATTGTGAATATGTTTGATACACACCAGGCGGCAAAAGCCTTAAATTTTGCACGTCTTTCTTTGGCTTATTTAATGAAACATTACTGTGACATTGAGATTGACAAAACTTTTCAACTGGCCGATTGGCGAATACGTCCCTTGCCTGAAGAATTAGTTGCCTATGCCAGACAAGATACTCACTACCTTATCTATATATATGGACGTTTAAGCAATGATCTTTTGCAGGCCTCTAATCAGCAACCGCAATTACTGCGTTCAATTTATCAACGTTCCAACGAGATTTGTAAAAAACGCTACAACAAGCCTCTTATCACCGTTGACTCTCATATGGATCTTTATAGAAAATCAAAGAGAATTTTTGACAACCGTCAACTGTTTGCTTTCAGAGAAATATTCAAATGGCGCGACTCTATAGCTCGTTCGGAAGATGAAAGCTACGGATATGTTCTACCGAATCATATGATGCTCCAAATATCCGAAAGTTTGCCTCGTGAAATGCAGGGTATTTTAGCTTGCTGTAATCCCATACCACCACTCGTACGTCAACATTTGCATGCTCTACATCAGATTATTTTAAAGGCTCGTGAACAACCTTTAGTTAAACCAATTTTAGAAGCAGAAGCTATACATCGGGTGGCCTATGCAAATGTTAAAGACTACAATAGCAAATTGCATTGTCCTCATGACCTGTCACACCATGAAGAATTTAGAGACGATTTGTCAACTTTGTTAAAATTTGATAATGACAAAGAATTGACTGTTAACAACGATGTTGAGTCATTATTCAATGTAAGATTGAAGCAACCGATTTTAAGTGTATTTGATACTTTGGAAAATCCGGAGGAGGTGAGTTTAACCATATATATATTTTTTTTAAATCTTTGGTTTTTATTTAAAAGTCTTATAAGGTTTATATAAAGAGGTATGAGGAGGCAATTTTAAAATTTTTTGATATAATTACATATCGTCACCCAAAATGTAAAAGGGCCAGCAACAAAAAAAAAAAACATGTTTTGATTGATAATGTATGATGGTACAGCACAATAATACACGGTTTAACAAATTTTTACCATTTGGTTGTTATATGTTAATATGTATGTACAAATTTTCACTTTAAAAAAGAAAAAATATAAATTGGTGTACGGCGGAATATTAATATGACATAGCATTTGCGAAAACCACTATGTTAAAAAAAAATACAATTACACTAAAAAAAGCCAACATACATACACACAAAAAAATAATTGAGGTGACATTAACATAGCTTTGTAAGTTAACTTATTTTTGCATAAACATAAAATACTAAGTTTTAATAACTAAGTCAAATAGATGATTTCAAATCGCATATTACAAAAATTCCAAGCTAGCGTTACAAAGCGAATTAGGTATCGTCTTCGAATTTTTTACTGTTTGTTTTTGTATTTAGTTGTGAATGGTAAAAAATATTTTAGAAAATTAAGGTACGTAAAAAAATTATATAAATTAAAATAATAAAAATATTAAAATTTGATTTTTTTAAGAAATGCAGAAGCAATTCAAAAAAATGATTTAAAAAGTTAGTAATCTAACACATTTGTTGGTTTTAGAAAACAATTTTTTTATCAACAGGACTGTTCTCGGCAGCCAGTTCAAAAAGCGATGCAGTAATATACTAAGGGCAAGTTTGGCTCCTCCAAATTCAGACCATGTTCCTCTGCTTTCGCAAATAGAGAATTCAAGATTTCCTTTACACCATTTCCAATTGTATTTCAGAACTTTCTAATTGTATTTCAGAGGTTAATTTGTTTCGAAAGTTCAAATAAACGCGAAAAACTCTTTTAAAACTTGAAAAAAAAACTTTCATGGTTAAATGCCATTTTTCTTTGACTTTTTGGGTACCGTCGAAACAAAATTAACCTCTGGAACATACCTGAGAGGAAAGCCAATACCGGATTCTACACCATTTCCAATTGTATTTCAGAACTTTCTAATTGTATTTCAGAAATTTCTAATTCAATTTCAGAAATTTCTTATTCAATTTCAGAAATTTCTAATTCAATTTCAGAAATTTCTATTTCAATTTCAGAAATTTCTAATTCAATTTCAGAAATTTCTATTTCAATTTCAGAAAATTCTAATTCAATTTCAGAAATTTCTATTTGTATTTCAGAATTTTCTATTTGTATTTCAGAATTTTCCATTTGTATTTCAGAATTTTCTAATTGTATTTCAGAATTTTCCATTTGTATTCCAGAAATTTCTATTTGAATTTTAAATGGAAAATTCTGAAATACAAATAGAAATTTCTGAAATGCAATTAGAAAATTCTGAAATACAATTGGAAAATTCTGAAATACAAATAGAAAATTCTGAAATACAAATAGAAAATTCTGAAATACAAATAGAAATTTCTGAAATTGAATTAGAATTTTCTGAAATTGAAATAGAAATTTCTGAAATTGAATTAGAAATTTCTGAAATTGAAATAGAAATTTCTGAAATTGAATTAGAAATTTCTGAAATTGAATAAGAAATTTCTGAAATTGAATTAGAAATTTCTGAAATACAATTAGAAAGTTCTGAAATACAATTGGAAATGGTGTAGAATCCGGTATTGGCTTTCCTCTCAGGTATGTTCCAGAGGTTAATTTTGTTTCGACGGTACCCAAAAAGTCAAAGAAAAATGGCATTTAACCATGAAAGTTTTTTTTTCAAGTTTTAAAAGAGTTTTTCGCGTTTATTTGAACTTTCGAAACAAATTAACCTCTAGAGCAAGATTTTTTTTCTAAAATTTTACATAAAATATTGTGAATGAAAATAAAAATTTTTAATTTGGTTGTGAGATTAGCTAATTTAAAAAAGGCAAATTTTGCTAAAGTTATTAGGGCAATGTACCTTGCTATCGTTGTTAGTTTAATAAAGATTTTAAGTAATTTTGACTAATTTTTTAGTTGATTTTTTGAACATGGGAACCAAAATTCTATAGGTTATATGTATTTCCTAAAAACTTGGTATAAATTCAACTAAAACAAGTAAGAGCGCTATATTCGGCTGTGCCGAATCTTATATACCCTTCACATTGGTCTTTAAATATACCCAGCCGAGTAATTTTGTACTGCAAATAATATAATAAAAAACCTTGTCCGAGTTTTTAAGTCCATAGAAAAAATAACAAAATTTTAACGTTCGTATGAATAATAGAAATAGATGAAGAAGATTTGAGGTCGAGAGTTTTAAAGGCTTTCGACATTATTCATATTTGAAGGTTAATAAAACTTGTTAAATGTCTAGTCCCCCTGCTCTTCTCCAACTTTTTCTCCAAAATGTATGAATTATTTGATTATTACTTTTTGTAGAATATTCGAAGTCGATAGCTGTTATAGTTTCCGAGATATAGCGTATCGAATATTTTATAATAGTTGTCGATTTGTATGGGAGCTACCCCTTTTTTTGCCCCCACTCAAAAAAATTTTTCTTTAAAGCGTAGCCCTTATGGCCCAATTACTTTTTGTAGAACATTTCATTTCGATATCTGTTATAGTTTCCGAGATATAGCGTATCGAATATTTTATAGTAATTGTCGATTTGTATGGGAGCTACCCCTTTTTTTGCCCCCACCCAAAAAATTTTTTCTTTAAGGCGTAGCCCTTTGCGTGCAATTACTTTTTGTAGAACATTTCATATCGATATCTGTCATAGTTTCCGAGATATAGCGTATCGAATATTTGATAATAATTGTCGATTTGTATGGGAGCTACCCCTTTTTTTGCCCCCACCCAAAAAATTTTTTCTTTAAGGCGTAGCCCTTTGCGTGCAATTACTTTTTGTAGAACATTTCATTTCGATATCTGTTATAGTTTCCGAGATATAGCGTATCGAATATTTTATAGTAATTGTCGATTTGTATGGGAGCTACCCCTTTTTTTGCCCCCACCCAAAAAATGTTTTCTTTAAGGCGTAGCCCTTTGCGTGCAATTACTTTTTGTAGAACATTTCATTTCGATATCTGTTATAGTTTCCGAGATATAGCGTATCGAATATTTGATAATAATTGTCGATTTGTATGGGAGCTACCCCTTTTTTTTACCCCCACCCAAAAAATTTTTTCTTTACAGCGTAGCCCTTTGCGTGCAATTACTTTTTGTAGAACATTTCATTTCGATATCTGTCATAGTTTCCGAGATATAGCGTATCGAATATTTTATAGTAATTGTCGATTTGTATGGGAGCTACCCCTTTTTTGCCCCCACTCAAAAAAAATTTTCTTTAGAGCGTAGCCCTTATGGCCCAATTACTTTTTGTGGAACATTTCATTTCGATATCTGTTATAGTTTCCGAGATATAGCGTATCGAATATTTGATAATAATTGTCGATTTGTATGGGAGCTACCCCTTTTTTTGCCCCCACCCAAAAAACTTTTTCTTTAAAGCGTAGCCCTTTGCGTGCAATTACTTTTTGTAGAGCATTTCATTTCGATATCTGTCATAGTTTCCGAGATATAGCGTATCGAATATTTTATAGTAATTGTCGATTTGTATGGGAGCTACCCCTTTTTTTGCCCCCACCCAAAAAATTTTTTCTTTAAGGCGTAGCCCTTTGCGTGCAATTACTTTTTGTAGAACATTTGATTTCGATATCTGCCATAGTTTCCGAGATATAGCGTATCGAATATTTGATAATAATTGTCGATTTGTATGGGAGCTACCCCTTTTTTTGCCCCCACCCAAAAAATTTTTTCTTTAAGGCGTAGCCCTTTGCGTGCAATTACTTTTTGTAGAACATTTCATTTCGATATCTGTTATAGTTTCCAAGATATAGCGTATCGAATATTTGATAATAATTGTCGATTTGTATGGGAGCTACCCCTTTTTTTGCCCCCACCCAAAAAATTTTTTCTTTAAGGCGTAGCCCTTTGCGTGCAATTACTTTTTGTAGAACATTTCATTTCGATATCTCTTATAGTTTCCGAGATATAGCGTATCGGATATTTTATAGTAATTGTCGATTTGTATGGGAGCTACCCCTTTTTTTGCCCCCACCCAAAAAATTTTTTCTCTAAGGCGTAGCCCTTTGCGTGCAATTACTTTTTGTAGAACATTTCATTTCGATATCTGTCCTAGTTTCCGAGATATAGCGTATCGAATATTTGATAATAATTGTCGATTTGTATGGGAGCTACCCCTTTTTTTGCCCCCACCCAAAAAAATTTTTCTTTAAAGCGTAGCCCTTTGCGTGCAATTACTTTTTGTAGAGCATTTCATTTCGATATCTGTCATAGTTTCCGAGATATAGCGTATCGAATATTTTATAGTAATTGTCGATTTGTATGGGAGCTACCCCTTTTTTTGCCCCCACCCAAAAAATTTTTTCTTTAAGGCGTAGCCCTTTGCGTGCAATTACTTTTTGTAGAACATTTCATTTCGATATCTGTCATAGTTTCCGAGATATAGCGTATCGAATATTTGATAATAATTGTCGATTTGTATGGGAGCTACCCCTTTTTTTGCCCCCACCCAAAAAATTTTTTCTTTAAGGCGTAGCCCTTTGCGTGCAATTACTTTTTGTAGAACATTTCATTTCGATATCTGTTATAGTTTCCGAGATATAGCGTATCGAATATTTTATAGTAATTGTCGATTTGTATGGGAGCTACCCCTTTTTTTGCCCCCACCCAAAAAATGTTTTCTTTAAGGCGTAGCCCTTTGCGTGCAATTACTTTTTGTAGAACATTTCATTTCGATATCTGTTATAGTTTCCGAGATATAGCGTATCGAATATTTGATAATAATTGTCGATTTGTATGGGAGCTACCCCTTTTTTTTACCCCCACCCAAAAAATTTTTTCTTTACAGCGTAGCCCTTTGCGTGCAATTACTTTTTGTAGAACATTTCATTTCGATATCTGTCATAGTTTCCGAGATATAGCGTATCGAATATTTTATAGTAATTGTCGATTTGTATGGGAGCTACCCCTTTTTTGCCCCCACTCAAAAAAAATTTTCTTTAGAGCGTAGCCCTTATGGCCCAATTACTTTTTGTGGAACATTTCATTTCGATATCTGTTATAGTTTCCGAGATATAGCGTATCGAATATTTGATAATAATTGTCGATTTGTATGGGAGCTACCCCTTTTTTTGCCCCCACCCAAAAAAATTTTTCTTTAAAGCGTAGCCCTTTGCGTGCAATTACTTTTTGTAGAGCATTTCATTTCGATATCTGTCATAGTTTCCGAGATATAGCGTATCGAATATTTTATAGTAATTGTCGATTTGTATGGGAGCTACCCCTTTTTTTGCCCCCACCCAAAAAATTTTTTCTTTAAGGCGTAGCCCTTTGCGTGCAATTACTTTTTGTAGAACATTTGATTTCGATATCTGCCATAGTTTCCGAGATATAGCGTATCGAATATTTGATAATAATTGTCGATTTGTATGGGAGCTACCCCTTTTTTTGCCCCCACCCAAAAAAATTTTTCTTTAAAGCGTAGCCCTTTGCGTGCAATTACTTTTTGTAGAGCATTTCATTTCGATATCTGTCATAGTTTCCGAGATATAGCGTATCGAATATTTTATAGTAATTGTCGATTTGTATGGGAGCTACCCCTTTTTTTGCCCCCACCCAAAAAATTTTTTCTTTAAGGCGTAGCCCTTTGCGTGCAATTACTTTTTGTAGAACATTTCATTTCGATATCTGTCATAGTTTCCGAGATATAGCGTATCGAATATTTGATAATAATTGTCGATTTGTATGGGAGCTACCCCTTTTTTTGCCCCCACCCAAAAATTTTTTTCTTTAAGGCGTAGCCCTTTGCGTGCAATTACTTTTTGTAGAACATTTCATTTCGATATCTGTTATAGTTTCCGAGATATAGCGTATCGAATATTTTATAGTAATTGTCGATTTGTATGGGAGCTACCCCTTTTTTTGCCCCCACCCAAAAAATGTTTTCTTTAAGGCGTAGCCCTTTGCGTGCAATTACTTTTTGTAGAACATTTCATTTCGATATCTGTTATAGTTTCCGAGATATAGCGTATCGAATATTTGATAATAATTGTCGATTTGTATGGGAGCTACCCCTTTTTTTTACCCCCACCCAAAAAATTTTTTCTTTACAGCGTAGCCCTTTGCGTGCAATTACTTTTTGTAGAACATTTCATTTCGATATCTGTCATAGTTTCCGAGATATAGCGTATCGAATATTTTATAGTAATTGTCGATTTGTATGGGAGCTACCCCTTTTTTGCCCCCACTCAAAAAAAATTTTCTTTAGAGCGTAGCCCTTATGGCCCAATTACTTTTTGTGGAACATTTCATTTCGATATCTGTTATAGTTTCCGAGATATAGCGTATCGAATATTTGATAATAATTGTCGATTTGTATGGGAGCTACCCCTTTTTTTGCCCCCACCCAAAAAAATTTTTCTTTAAAGCGTAGCCCTTTGCGTGCAATTACTTTTTGTAGAGCATTTCATTTCGATATCTGTCATAGTTTCCGAGATATAGCGTATCGAATATTTTATAGTAATTGTCGATTTGTATGGGAGCTACCCCTTTTTTTGCCCCCACCCAAAAAATTTTTTCTTTAAGGCGTAGCCCTTTGCGTGCAATTACTTTTTGTAGAACATTTGATTTCGATATCTGCCATAGTTTCCGAGATATAGCGTATCGAATATTTGATAATAATTGTCGATTTGTATGGGAGCTACCCCTTTTTTTGCCCCCACCCAAAAAATTTTTTCTTTAAGGCGTAGCCCTTTGCGTGCAATTACTTTTTGTAGAACATTTCATTTCGATATCTGTTATAGTTTCCAAGATAAAGCGTATCGAATATTTGATAATAATTGTCGATTTGTATGGGAGCTACCCCTTTTTTTGCCCCCACCCAAAAAATTTTTTCTTTAAGGCGTAGCCCTTTGCGTGCAATTACTTTTTGTAGAACATTTCATTTCGATATCTCTTATAGTTTCCGAGATATAGCGTATCGGATATTTTATAGTAATTGTCGATTTGTATGGGAGCTACCCCTTTTTTTGCCCCCACCCAAAAAATTTTTTCTCTAAGGCGTAGCCCTTTGCGTGCAATTACTTTTTGTAGAACATTTCATTTCGATATCTGTCATAGTTTCCGAGATATAGCGTATCGAATATTTGATAATAATTGTCGATTTGTATGGGAGCTACCCCTTTTTTTGCCCCCACCCAAAAAATTTTTTCTTTAAGGCGTAGCCCTTTGCGTGCAATTACTTTTTGTAGAACATTTCATTTCGATATCTGTTATAGTTTCCGAGATATAGCGTATCGAATATTTTATAGTAATTGTCGATTTGTATGGGAGCTACCCCTTTTTTTGCCCCCACCCAAAAAATGTTTTCTTTAAGGCGTAGCCCTTTGCGTGCAATTACTTTTTGTAGAACATTTCATTTCGATATCTGTTATAGTTTCCGAGATATAGCGTATCGAATATTTGATAATAATTGTCGATTTGTATGGGAGCTACCCCTTTTTTTTACCCGCACCCAAAAAATTTTTTCTTTACAGCGTAGCCCTTTGCGTGCAATTACTTTTTGTAGAACATTTCATTTCGATATCTGTCATAGTTTCCGAGATATAGCGTATCGAATATTTTATAGTAATTGTCGATTTGTATGGGAGCTACCCCTTTTTTGCCCCCACTCAAAAAAAATTTTCTTTAGAGCGTAGCGCTTATGGCCCAATTACTTTTTGTGGAACATTTCATTTCGATATATGTTATAGTTTCCGAGATATAGCGTATCGAATATTTGATAATAATTGTCGATTTGTATGGGAGCTACCCCTTTTTTTGCCCCCACCCAAAAAAATTTTTCTTTAAAGCGTAGCCCTTTGCGTGCAATTACTTTTTGTAGAGCATTTCATTTCGATATCTGTCATAGTTTCCGAGATATAGCGTATCGAATATTTTATAGTAATTGTCGATTTGTATGGGAGCTACCCCTTTTTTTGCCCCCACCCAAAAAATTTTTTCTTTAAGGCGTAGCCCTTTGCGTGCAATTACTTTTTGTAGAACATTTGATTTCGATATCTGCCATAGTTTCCGAGATATAGCGTATCGAATATTTGATAATAATTGTCGATTTGTATGGGAGCTACCCCTTTTTTTGCCCCCACCCAAAAAATTTTTTCTTTAAGGCGTAGCCCTTTGCGTGAAATTACTTTTTGTAGAACATTTCATTTCGATATCTGTTATAGTTTCCAAGATATAGCGTATCGAATATTTGATAATAATTGTCGATTTGTATGGGAGCTACCCCTTTTTTTGCCCCCACCCAAAAAATTTTTTCTTTAAGGCGTAGCCCTTTGCGTGCAATTACTTTTTGTAGAACATTTCATTTCGATATCTGTTATAGTTTCCGAGATATAGCGTATCGAATATTTGATAATAATTGTCGATTTGTATGGGAGCTACCCCTTTTTTTGCCCCCACCCAAAAAATTTTTTCTTTAAGGCGTAGCCCTTTGCGTGCAATTACTTTTTGTAGAACATTTCATTTCGATATCTGTTATAGTTTCCGAGATATAGCGTATCGAATATTTGATAATAATTGTCGATTTGTATGGGAGCTACCCCTTTTTTTGCCCCCACCCAAAAAATTTTTTCTTTAAGGCGTAGCTCTTTGCGTGCAATTACTTTTTGTAGAACATTTCATTTCGATATCTGTTATAGTTTCCGAGATATAGCGTATCGAATATTTGATAATAATTGTCGATTTGTATGGGAGCTACCCCTTTTTTTGCCCCCACCCAAAAAATTTTTTCTTTAAGGCGTAGCCATTTGCGTGCAATTACTTTTTGTAGAACATTTCATTTCGATATCTGTTATAGTTTCCGAGATATAGCGTATCGAATATTTGATAATAATTGTCGATTTGTATGGGAGCTACCCCTTTTTTTGCCCCCACCCAAAAAATTTTTTCTTTAAGGCGTAGCCATTTGCGTGCAATTACTTTTTGTAGAACATTTCATTTCGATATCTGTTATAGTTTCCGAGATATAGCGTATCGAATATTTGATAATAATTGTCGATTTGTATGGGAGCTACCCCTTTTTTTGCCCCCACCCAAAAAATTTTTTCTTTAAGGCGTAGCCATTTGCGTGCAATTACTTTTTGTAGAACATTTCATTTCGATATCTGTTATAGTTTCCGAGATATAGCGTATCGAATATTTGATAATAATTGTCGATTTGTATGGGAGCTACCCCTTTTTTTGCCCCCACCCAAAAAATTTTTTCTTTAAGGCGTAGCCATTTGCGTGCAATTACTTTTTGTAGAACATTTCATTTCGATATCTGTTATAGTTTCCGAGATATAGCGTATCGAATATTTGATAATAATTGTCGATTTGTATGGGAGCTACCCCTTTTTTTGCCCCCACCCAAAAAATTTTTTCTTTAAGGCGTAGCCATTTGCGTGCAATTACTTTTTGTAGAACATTTCATTTCGATATCTGTTATAGTTTCCGAGATATAGCGTATCGAATATTTGATAATAATTGTCGATTTGTATGGGAGCTACCCCTTTTTTTGCCCCCACCCAAAAAATTTTTTCTTTAAGGCGTAGCCATTTGCGTGCAATTACTTTTTGTAGAACATTTCATTTCGATATCTGTTATAGTTTCCGAGATATAGCGTATCGAATATTTGATAATAATTGTCGATTTGTATGGGAGCTACCCCTTTTTTTGCCCCCACCCAAAAAATTTTTTCTTTAAGGCGTAGCCCTTTGCGTGCAATTACTTTTTGTAGAACATTTCATTTCGATATCTGTTATAGTTTCCGAGATATAGCGTATCGAATATTTGATAATAATTGTCGATTTGTATGGGAGCTATCCCTTTTTTTGCCCCCACCCAAAAAATTTTTTCTTTAAGGCGTAGCCATTTGCGTGCAATTACTTTTTGTAGAACATTTCATTTCGATATCTGTTATAGTTTCCGAGATATAGCGTATCGAATATTTGATAATAATTGTCGATTTGTATGGGAGCTACCCCTTTTTTTGCCCCCACCCAAAAAATTTTTTCTTTAAGGCGTAGCTATTTGCGTGCAATTACTTTCTGTAGAACATTTCATTTCGATATCTGTTATAGTTTCCGAGATATAGCGTATCGAATATTTGATAATAATTGTCGATTTGTATGGGAGCTACCCCTTTTTTTGCCCCCACCCAAAAAATTTTTTCTTTAAGGCGTAGCCCTTTGCGTGCAATTACTTTTTGTAGAACATTTCATTTCGATATCTGTTATAGTTTCCGAGATACAGCGTATCGAATATTTGATAATAATTGTCGATTTGTATGGGAGCTACCCCTTTTTTTGCCCCCACCCAAAAAATTTTTTCTTTAGGGCGTAGCCCTTTACGTGCAATTACTTTTTGTAGAACATTTCATTTCGATATCTGTTATAGTTTCCGAGATATAGCGTATCGAATATTTGATAATAATTGTCGATTTGTATGGGAGCTACCCCTTTTTTTGCCCCCACCCAAAAAATTTTTTCTTTAAGGCTTAGTTCTTTGCGTGCAATTACTTTTTGTAGAACGTTTTAAGTCGATAGCTGTTATAGTTTACGAGATATAGCGCATAAAATATTTCACCAAATTTGTGCAATTGTAGAAAAAATACCCCTTCCCCTGGTCCTATCTGAAAAAATTTTTTCCATTATTTAGGTCCCTTCTTTAGGAGTATTCGTGCCAAGTTTTGTGGCAAGAGTGACTATACTTACTGAGATATATAGGGATATATGCACCGATTTTGTCCTAAAAAAAATGGGTTACTCTGGGTTTTCGCTTATATCTCGGTCAATTGTGAACCGATTTTGCTGATTTTAAATAGCGATTGTTAGCGGGATATTTGTGATCGTTTGACACCATTAACTGGTCTGTATCTTTTTATTTGACTCCGGAAACTTGATTTCAACAGACGGACAGACGGACAGACGGACAGACGGACAGACGGACAACGCTAAATCGGCTTCCCTATCTATAAGGATCCAGAATATATATA
Source organism: Melanophora roralis (assembly GCA_963583895.1). Lineage (NCBI taxonomy): Eukaryota > Metazoa > Arthropoda > Insecta > Diptera > Rhinophoridae > Melanophora > Melanophora roralis. The sequence goes on from OY757187.1 coordinate 65,973,068, forward strand.
CTTTATGGGGTCGCAAATGAATAATAAAGAAATTACAAACGGAATGACAAAGTGATATATACCCTATCACTATGTGAAGGGTATAAAAAGGGTAGAATGGCAGTAACTATGTTCCTAAGGTAATATGCCTTAAATTTTAGTTGGTTCCTACGTTCGAAAAATCAACTAAAAAATTAGTCAAAACTACTTACAACAGAATCATATATGGCCCAATGGGCTCGATTAATAATATTTGAAATAAAATGAAATGAAATGAACTTTATTAAACTAACAACGATAGCAAAATACATTACCCTTACAACTTTAGCAAAACCTACCTTTTTTAAATTAGCAAACCAAAATAAAATTTTTTTACTTTGATTCACAATATTTTATTGAAAATTTAAGAAAAATATAAACTTGCGCATGTTATACATTTACATACTTTTATTTTATGCAGGTATGTTCAAAAGGTTGACTTGTATCGAAAGTTAATTTAAACACAAAAAAGCCTTTCAAAACTGAAAAAAAAACTTCCATGGTTAAATGCCATTTTTTTCTTTGACTTTTTGGGTACCTTCGAAACAAAATTAACCTCTAGAGCATACCTGAGAGCAAAGCTATCACCGGACTCCAAAGGAAATTTCTAGATCCTTATTAGCGGCAGCAGAGAAACAAGGTCTGAATTTTGAGGAGCCAAACTTGTCCTAAGAATATGACTGCTTCTTGAACTGGCTACAGGAAAGAGTTCTGTTGATAAAAAATTATTTACTTAAAAACTTCGAGGAGCAACAAATGTGTTAAATCATCTCAATGAATTCCTTCGGAATGTTCTAAAAAATCCAATTTCAATTTTTTTATTATATTATTTTATATAAATTCTGAAACATTTTTTACATTGACAACTAGACAACTAAATAAATAAAAAAAAAAACAGTAAAAAATAATTTCGAAGTTTTTACCTAATTCGTTAAGTAACGCTAGCTTGAGTTTTTTGTAAAATGGGATTTGAAATCATCTGTTCATGGTGAAATTATGTGTACCAGGTGGTGCTACGAGCACAGCTAATCTACTTTTTTCATGCATAAATTGAGGCTGTGTACTCAAAGTTGTTTACTTTTACATATCTTTTTTTGACAACTGAGCCAACGAAAACTACAACAAAAACGAAAATTATATACACCAAATTTTGTTGTAGAATCACCACCACCTGATACATTATTGCGCCATGCATCTATTTGACTTAGTATAGTTTTTTATGTTCATACAAAAACAAATTAACTTAGTTTTTTATGTTCATACAAAAACAAATTAACTAACGAAGCTTAGTCAATTTAGCCTCTATTATTTTTTTGTGTGTATTAACGGATCGTTCGATATATCGTATCACGAAATTCTTGCGTAGAAAATAAAATGTACAACATTCTTTTGTATACTTTAAGAAATAAATTTAATATTTTACGCAGTAATTTCATAAATATAAAAAAATTATGAAACGTGTTTGATTGTTTTGTAAAATTATTGTAGTGAAATAAATGAGTAATGTTTCTGTGACCCATATATCAATGTTCTGAAATATGATCATACAGTGTAGTCACTACAAGAAACATTAAGACACACTTTGAGTCCGAATGAATAATGTTTCTGTGACCTACTTGAAATATAATTGTCTGAAATATGATCATACAACTTAGTCACTGTGGGAAACATTCAAACAAAGAATAACACACTTTAAGTTCAAAGACTTAAAGTTAATAGTTATTTGAGCCTTTTCATTTACCCCAATTCTTTTGTAATAAAAATATTATTGTAATAGTTATTTTATGTTAGTATATAATAAGTAAAAGTAATTAATAAAACGATTCATTGTTTAAGCAGTAACTGGTGGCTATGCCACGTCTTTTTAATAAATATATTACATGGCGACCGTGACAGTTTTTGTGTTGTATGTAATTCTTTTAAATTTCGGCTTTATAAATACAAAGACAAAAGATATGAATAAGATAAAAAGTGAGAAAAACTTAATAGTTCTATAAGTTAAAAAAAAAGAAAAAAAATTTAAATGACCTGGTGGAAAAAAATATTGTCCACCATACCACTATTCGTAGCAGGTTATGAAGTGGGAAAGTCCACAGAGAAAAATGAAAATAAAGAACTGGTGCAGATACTACGCCAAAATATACAACAACTTGTTACAAGTGAAACAATGAAAAACAATAGCATGAGTTACGTGGAAATTTTCTCAATAGTGATGGTGGTAATATTAGGTGTTATCTATGTGATAAAAATAATATGTAATGCCTTAAAAAACAATAGTCGCAACGCCCCACAACAACAGATATAAAACATAAGAAGGCATATCCTTAAAGAACAATAGTAACAACGTCATACAACAACAGATATAAGAGGATATCAGAAGACAACAAAGGAAAGCCAGAAGAATGGGAAGCAGTAAATCAACCAAATCCGATAAAATTTGCCAAGTGTATTGTGGCTATATCACACCTTATCATGAAATCCTGATGTGAGGGAGCTGCAAACATATTTTTCACCTTGTGTGCATCGACACTTTCTATGACATGTATAGGGAATATCCTGAATGCTGGATGATAAATAAATTTGATAAGTATTAATATAATAATAAACAAACGTATTATTTATAAGGTATGTAGTGAGAAACCATTAGTAGTAATAAATATTAATATAATAAACAAACGTATTATTTTTAAGTTATGCAATGGGAAGCCATTATTAGTAGTATAGAACCCTTAGAAATCAAGTTTAGACAATCTTATAAATGCCTTAACCAAAATAGACCGATACAATCAGAAACCTTGAACAAGCATATTACTATTTTAATAGAGTCATTTAACAATATTAGAGGAATCTTAAACAGGCAATACGATAGATATTCCACACAACACAAGGAACAGGCTGACAAGATATTTTTCAAATTAAGGGATAAATTATTAAAAATTTTTCATAAGTATAATATTCATATTAAAGTTTCTCTTACCCTAAGTTGCGAGGTAGATAAGAAAATCAGTGAATCGGACGATAGCGAGCAAGAAGATTTTGAGGAAGACAAAGAAATACAACCAAACACAATGACACGTTCAGAGGACGACGTAATAGATAAGACAACGAAGATTGTCCCTACGTTTGACGACTAGACTACTTAAAAAGATACGGCAATTTTATTATTGGAAAAATATAACTAAGGATGTTTGCCGATACGTAAAGAAATGTTTTCATTGTCAAACTAATAAAGTCAAACTAATAAAACCACAAAGAATATAAAACCAAATATGATTTTAACCGAAACACCCCATAAACCTTTCCAAACAGTAGTAATAGATACTGTAGGTCCACTTCCAATATCAGAAGCAGGAAATCAATATATAGTAACTTTAATATGAGACCTGACAAAGTATCTGATAGCAATACCAGTAACTGATAAGAGCGCAAAAACAGTAGCAAAGGCAGTAGTAGAACATTTCATACTAATTTATGGACCTATGAGTAAGATAATTAGTGACATGGGCACCGAATATAACAACCAAGTTCTTTTAGAACTACTAGAACTTTTGAATATTGACAAGGCAATATCAGCTCCATACCACCACCAAACTTTAGGGACAGTAGAAAGGTCCCACCGCACCTTTAATGAATACGTGCGATCATATCTTAACACTTCAAACAACGATTGGGATAAATGGGTAAAATACTTCGCATATACCTTTAACACAACACCATCTACGGTGCATGGATTCTGCCCATTCGAATTAATTTTCCCTGCTAGCCCACAACATGCACCATTGATACCGTTTGACACAATAGATCCTTTATATAATTTTGATAATTATTCAAAAGAAGTTAAATTTCGTCTACAAACCGCATTAACTAGGGCACAACACTTAATTAACAAGATGAAACTAAATCAAAAACAGATACATGATAAAAACATCAACAATACAGACATTGCAATAGGACATGAAGTGTTTATTAAGAATCATACAGCACACAAACTAGAACCACTTTACAAAGGACCATACAAAGTAATCGACATTGACGGCAAAAACAATATATTCATATATTTAAAAGGAAAAAAACAAAAAATTAATAAAGAAAATATTAAAGTTTTTAGACAATAAAATAATGATAAAAAAAAAAATAAATAAATAAATAAATTCTTTTTACACAAATATGTATGTATATAATTATTCCATAAGTAATTAGATAACTTCATGACATAATTTTGTTAATATTAAGATACTACCTATTAACTTGTTATTTTATAAGAATAAGACTAAAATTTTTTTTTTGTTAAAGTTAAATATGTAAAGAAAGCTCTTATCGACACCACTTGATCAATGGTATCAATAAGACCTTTCTCTTTAAAAGGGGAGGTGTAGTGAAATAAATGAGTAATGTTTCTGTGACCCATATATCAATGTTCTGAAATATGATCATACAGTGTAGTCACTACAAGAAACATTTAGACACACTTTGAGTCCGAATGAATAATGTTTCTGTGACCTACTTGAAATGTAATTGTCTGAAATATGATCATACAACTTAGTCACTGTGGGAAACATTCAAACAAAGAATAACACACTTTAAGTTCAAAGACTTAAAGTTAATAGTTATTTGAGCCTTTTCATTTACCCCAATTCTTTTGTAATAAAAATATTATTGTAATAGTTATTTTATGTTAGTATATAATAAGTAAAAGTAATTAATAAAACGATTCATTGTTTAAGCAGTAACTGGTGGCTATGCCACGTCTTTTTAATAAATATATTACATTATAAAACTACACAATTTTTTTTAATTAAATGAAATTTTCGTAAATATTACGAAAAATGCTTTACGAAAGATAGTCGTAATTTAAACTAACAAAATTTTATTTACTTTCGCAAAATTAATAACTAGAACAATTTTGTATATGTATATCACAAAAATTAAAAAGGGGTAACTTTTTTTGTAAAATGTACAAAAATTTTGTAGAATTGCTGCATAAATTATTTATTATTATTTCATCATTCCATTGTAATTCGACAGTTAATATGCGAACCAACAGTCAAAATGATAGCATTTGCCAAAGTCACTGGGTAATATGCCGACTCTTAAATTTTTATATCAACTTTGCCAGTTACATTTGTTACATTTTATGTAACATTTTGATCCCCTTTGTAACATGTGTAATATGTACGTATTAGGCCTTATTTTCGTTACTATTTGTTCTAGTCACAGAACAACACATAGTATTTGGTAAAGCAGATATTTTAAACTACTTAAAATGCACATTTTGATTACCTCTAAAGTGGGAGTGGGTGCCCCGGTAGATCAGTGGTAAGTGCACGAGTCTACCAGTCTGGGGGTTGTGGGTTCCATTTCCACCAAAAGACCCGGGTAAGTCTGCTTCATTTTTCTGTTCTTTCCTTCTTTATTATCATTCTCTAAACATTTCTTTTTCCTTCCATCTCAACCTAATCTATCTGCCCCTCCAGGTAACACAAAGGGACCGAATTAAGCGGATCCAAGTGAGCTGTATCCCTTTCCTTCAACGGCTGCCTGTTCTACCTAACCTAACCTAAAGTGGGAGTTATTATACATAAAATACAATATTTCAAAATCAAGTATAAGTAGTTTTTGACATAACCCTTTTTGAAAAAAACAATCCAATTGTGACAGAAGTGACCATTTTAATTACATTTTAAGGGAATTATTCATAGGAATGGAAGCACTTTAAACTTTTAAAGCCTGTTACAGGTGTGATTGTATTTAATTGAAATTCAAAGAAATTTATTAATCAATTTTTAAATATTATTCAGGATTTGATCCCAATTTTCTTAGTTTATTTATAAGATTTGTTTTAGGTTAAGTGTGTTTATATGCATTTCATTGGTTCTTACTCCAAATCGTCAGTAGACTTTAACCAAATTCTTCAAAAAACTCATGAATATATTCTGCCTTAATATAATAACCTCAATAAACCTATTAAGAATTATTATAAACAAACCAAAACATTCAAGAGTCCTTTCAAAAAACTCAAGAAACAAATTTTCGTTATTCAACTTTTGAGGGAAAAGAACCCTTTTATAACCATTGGTTACCACTAAATGTATTATAAGGGCTACTTGTTGAGAGTCAGTAAGGAAGTAAACCCAGATAAGACGGAGCTAGTTCTTTTCACTAGACAGTACAAGGCGGCAGACTTTAAGCTGTGGTGTTTGACGGGGTTGAGCTGAAACTGACGGATAGGGCCATGTGTCTGATTACTGTCCTGGATAAAAAGTTATCTTGGAGCGCGAATGCGGAGGAAAGGGTTAGAGAGGCTCTCAATGCCTATTATGTATGTAGAAATTCCATAGGTAAGAACTGGGGGTTGCAACCGGTTATTGTGAATTGCAGCAGTTGGGTTTGACTGACTATATGGTCGCTAAACTTGATTTTGGGATCTTACCTCAGGTAGTAGCTGTATGAGGGGCGTGCAGTCTTCACTAATGGATTGAAGAAGAATATGACATATAGACTTTGGGACGAATGCAGCATTTTTTAGGCCGAGATTTTAGGGGTGACGAGGGCCGCGGAGCTGATAGAAGGGGATGCGTGGAGAAAAAATGACGTGAAGACCTACGTCGAAAAAAAGGGGCGATCGAGGCTGTAGAGCAGAGATAGGCACACTAATACTATCGCATTTGTGCTTGTATATGTGCAGTTTCAGATAATATTAATTCAATATTGTTGTAAGTGTAATTGAACAAACAAGCGCTATTCGCCCGCCTTGTTTGAAAACTCATCTGAGGCTAAAATTTTCTAATGATTTGTATACGTGTAGTTAAGATAAAATAGGGAATGTGCGAGGTGTGGCAGAATGTCCAACTAGGCTGTAGAGGGACATTATGGGCTGCGAGCCGGTAAGGCCACCAATTGATTTCTATTATGAATTGATAGGGACTTCGGTAATGGACAAAGTGGGCCAGACCTATAGGGATAGGGCTGATTGCGAGATCTCCACTGACTTTTTGCTGACGACGTTCTTACTTACTTTTCTTATTCTTGCATCATTCTATCTACAATTTTCTCTGTATTTATTATTTCTCTTTTCAACTCTTCTGAAGGGATTCATAATGGGCCTACAGGTCTATAAGTGGAGGTGGCGAATTGCATTTGTTATTACCCTACGTAACCTAACCTAACCTAACCTAAGAGAGTCAAAAATTCAATCCGAGTTGCGCATCTGATTGATTATTTCACCATTTGCATGTTGAAATAACTCATCAGGTGGTAACAGTTCATATTTCGGCCATGTGCTGCCATCGACAGCCGAACATATGGCCGACCAACCATGTTCGGCGTGACGTTTGCAATTATATGTTATTCTCTGTATGACGTTTAAAAACAATTTACATTGAAAAGTACGCCACGAACATTAGCACGTGTTCCTAATTTCCAAGCATATGAAAAAATTAGTAGCGTTTATCTGCCAACGTCATGTTTAAATCGATAGTTATTGGAGACGAAGCGCAAACAAGCGTTAGTAATTACCCGTGCCTATTGAGCGATTCAGTAACTCGACAGAAATTGTCGTTTGCAGTTACGTTTAAGTGATTCACTTAGAACTTTTTAATGAAAACTGCCAACAGTTAATAACACAAAAAATATTGTTAAACTAACAAGTATAACGCATGTAAACATCGTTAAACTTAATAATAACAGCTGACTTTAACGATAATAAATATCTTACTGAATTGCAAATTCGTTATATTTATTGTTAACTAACGTAACGATGGGAATACTGTTAAAATAAGCTACTGAATCGCACCATTCGGTTGTCATTTAACCGACAGTGACCGGTGAGTAGCCTCACGTCTTTCTTACCCATAGACAAGTGAACCTTGGTCCTTTCGGTTGACGGTACTCGCCACTAAGCTTTGAAAATCCTCAGCCCGCGGCCTCAGTCCATCAACCGTTCGACTTGCCTCTGAAATGTACTTCAAACCTTTAATAGAATTCGTACAGTGGTAACAAAATGGGTGCAGTCATCTCACTGACATTAGGCTCAAATCTCCTAAACCCACACATCATCGCTTGAAAGAAGATAATTGTTTTGGCGCTTATCCAAGTATTCCGTAAATAATTGAAAAACAAACAAAGGAAAATTTAGAGAAAGTTTTTTCACGATTTAAAATATTTTTTTTATTAGTATTTACCTTAAAAAGGTTATTTTTTTATGTTAATACAAAGATTCCCAAAATTTTATTCATGTTGACTTATGGACAAAAGGTCGCAAACAGCATTTAAGTACCTTTGGCGGTGAATGTATCAAAATAGAAAAAGAAAACGTATTAACCTATTGAGGGCATTAAAATTTCGAAATTAGGCATAATATTTACTTGGCATTGAAAAAAAAAAAAAAAAAAAAAAAAAAAAAATAAACACATAGTGTTAGAGCTTAGCTCTTTTTGCTGGTGATGGGGTTCTGCCTATTTAAATATTTATTGCAATACATATCTTCATTGGCTTACTCGTTTTGTTGCGTTTGATTATTTTAAGAACAATCAATTAAGTGCGGTATGCTTTTTTAACCCTTTAAATAATTTTGCAGGACGAACAAACAATACGCCATCAATTTGCTGAAAAGCAAAAAATTTTGCTACCATACCGGCGTTACATTGCCGTTTTACCCATGGTGGAAAAAGAAAAACGCGAAGAAGCAGCTCGCATAGAAGTTGAAAATAAAAAAAGACAACTGTGTCCTGCAGCACCTACCCGTATGCCTGTGGATGTATCAAATGTCAAAAAAGAGGAGGATGATATATATAAAATGCCCATCAAAGAAATGCTTAAGCGCAAATACGAAGAATCAGTTGCAAAGAAAAAAGAAAATGCTGCAGCAGCCAAGCGCATTAAAACCGAGCAAAATAGTAGTACAACGTCAGCAACACCCTCAGATGATAATTTAAAATTTGTCAATATACCTCCTACTAAAAAGGAAGTTAAGCACCAAAATCAACTTAAAAGACTTGATCCCAACAATACTTCTACGACGTTAATATCTGACGATGAAAACAACGAAAAGGCAGTTGGTTTCGACGACGATGTTGAACTACCGGAAGAGAAGCCAAGCTCTTCACGGTCTATTAACTGTGATCAAAATATTAACCAACGTACCTCCAAAAATAAATTTAAAAATAAAAACAAAAAGGGAAAATTCACAAATGCAGGCAAAACCCATCAGTCATCTGAAAAACCTGTACAAATTGACTTTAATTATCAAAACGTTGATTTTAAGAAATTTCAAGGTGGAGCAAAGAAAGCTAAGGGCGCAGAATTAAAACCGCAATATCATGGCAAGGTAAGTAGGGCTTCAATAAAATGCTTTTATTTCTTTAATATGAACTTATATTAATTTGATTTATATTTTTTTCTTCTTCTTTTAGGGTAATAAAAGCAGAGCACAAAATAAAAAATTTAATAAACTATTTACATTTTCCAATGTAAAGGCAAATAAATAAAAAAAACTTTGTTATAATAACCGACTTTAATCTTGTGCCTAGAATATTAATTACAAATGTTTATTATTTTTAATACAAAAACACAATAACAACAAGACTAAAATGATTTTTTATTTTTATTTTTTTTTTTATAAATAAACATGTATATGGGTAATTCCAGAAAAAAGGAACACGCCAGATTTCATATATTCTCTTCGAGGGAAAAGCTTATGTTTTTTTTTGCAACTACAGTTTAAATAAAGGAAAACACTTATATATGTATGTATATATAAATACAAAAATTGAAGTATTTTCTTAACAAAGAAGAGTAGTGCGTTTTGGCGTTACGTTAGTGTCTCCAGGAATTACCCATATACATACATACCCTGCAGGAAATGTCAATAGTAAATTTGAAGTGATTCACTATTGATGTAATACTGACAAGCTATACCCCTGGCAATGCTTTTTGCTATAGACATTTAACATTTGCGTGCCGTTGAAAATCCATTACTGACATTGATACTACTGATAAGGTAGTTCTTTTGGGGCCATATGTAGACACTGGAATTAGTGTTTCAATAGTACCTACCTTTCAGCAATTTTAGTCTACAGTACTACTGACTAGCTTTAACCCAAGCAATGTTTTTTTGCTATAGATATTTATCATGTGTGCGACGATAAAAATAAGTACGTATTGCATATGTAAATCAATTTAACAGCACAAGTGGAAAAAATTAGCGAATAATAAAGGCGCTGATACATTATTGTGTTTGGTAGCGAACTGAAGCTTTCATTTGCTGCAGACAGTTATTTTTTTCTTATGAAAGATGTCACCGAAAAGGTACCAAAGTAGTCCAGATAATTGGTGACATGGGGACGCTTGCTACCCAAGTTTCCTTTAGGGTATATGTACAGGGTGTCTGGTAGCAGATTTATATTTTCTAACTTTAAAAACGTAATAATTGCCACAAAGTTTTATTAACAGCATTGAACGATAGAATGGAAATGCGGACTTTATTTTTTAAAGAGTATGTCATCCACATGTCTTCCTTCAAGTTAAACACACTGTTAGAACGGAGTTTTGTGTTCTGCGCCACACGCTTCAGTAAACTTGGTCCAATTAAGCTGATTTCTCGACGAATATTCTCCTTTAAAGCCACAAGAAATTGGATATTACCATTATAAACCCTCTATTTGAGGTAGGGCAACCATGGGAAGGGATGGCCATGGGATGTCCCCAAAGCGACTGATCAGTCGATAATTTTCACCGCTGACATTCGTCACCTGACCACGAGAATTTTCATATACACGTATCGTTTTTTTTGATTTGTATTTTAATGCCAGAAGATCCAAAAAAAGTTGACAATTTAAAAGTTAATCTCTCACCTTTTTCATTTAAAGAAAACCTTAGAACATTTTATGTGTTAAATAGCTTTAAAATATAATTTTACGATACGAAGTGCTTAATCAAGGTTCAAGTATTCTTAAAAATATTTTCACAATTTTTCTTAAGTTTTTAAAAGAATAAAGTATTAAGGGTTCGATGAATGATTTTTAAATTGGTTTTCTGGTTTAGAATTTAAAAGCTTAATAAAAACAAACATAAGTTTTTTATAAGAACAATTTATAGTGCTACTTAAACTATTTACATGTGTATTTAAAAGTCCTTAAAACAACAGCTTAAGAATTTAAAAAACAATTGTCTTTTCTTTTTTTTTTTACAAACTAGTGATATGTTATGCTTATACTCGAAAAGAGGCAGGTAAAAGTAAGAGTTTTTAAGTTTTTTTTTTTTTTTTTATAAATTCTTAAACATTTTTTCACCCTCATGGTCCATACAATACTCAACAACGGCGTATACGACTAATAGACGTCGCTCTACACCACGTTTATGCTTGTCAGTTATTAAAGGATATAAAGCATCGGTTTTTGTTAAGCGATCAATTAGCTCAGTAAGAACGCCACCAGAAAACACTTGCAAACGTTCCCAAGTAGAAGCTCGTAGTCTTAAATAAAATAAAATTTATAAATTCGTAAAATATTAATATTGCTTCATGAATATTTAAATATTTGTATAACGTACAAACAACATTGATATAGCGGTGCTAAAATATCTAAATGATCTTTGTTGGGATTACCAAAGGCTTTACCATTATCTATCAAAACTACACGTTCCTCGCGCGTTTCGTAGTGATGGCGATCTCCATTTTGTATTAAATAATCAAATATTGCAACATCTATTAAGTCTAAAAGTCTTTCGGTCTCTAATTTTTCTTTAAGACTCCTTGAAATAAATTAAATAAAATTTGTTAAAAAAATATCATTATTTTTTTCTTGTATTTGTTTAAAAGTACTTGCAATAGTTCATATCATCTTCCCAAGGTGCTCTTTTGTCCTCTTTATACGTTCTTTGCCAAGGTGATCGCCTCTTAGCCAATTGACCTGGTATTATATAAATTAAAACTCCTTCGATATTATTATTTTCATCTGCACAAACAGTTTCTTCTTCATTGCAATAATGACATTTGCCAAATAGGCAATATTCTTCAGATCCATCTTCACTCTCAGTTATCGTCATGGTATTTTGTAGCTCACTATCACCTTTTTCATAAATATCCGTCTTTAAATTAACAACTCTTCCTACTACAATAGGTGTCCAGCGAAAATCTAAAACTGCTCCCAGGTAAAATGAATAAACTTCGGCCACATGGCGATCTTTACCACTGTAGACTGGACCCTCAATGACTATGTCACGCGGATACCATTGTGGCTTAAATATAACTTTCTGCTGATTCGATAACCGTACAAGTAGTTTAAGTTGTGTTCCTTTTGCTAAATTATTGACTTTGGTAATAGGTTCCAGACGCAATGTTTGCAACAGTTGGCCCATAGATGAATCATATTGTGGATATATTTCATTTTCATGAGGCCACTGAAAGTATATAAGAAATATATTTTGTGCATGTGGATACATACATACATACATACAGGCATGTTCTGAAAATCACTTTTAGTGAGTGATTTTTAATCACCAGAAACACAAAACTTTTTAAATTTTGGTGATTTTAAAGCGGTCATTTAAATGCCTGTCGATTTAGAATCACGAGGGAGCAAGTGGATCTATTCTATGCTTAAAAGCAAGATAATCAATTCTGGGTTGGAAAATGAACATCTGAAAAGGAGTGGGGTCAGGAAAACGCCACAGGGAGGGGTATTCTCGGCACTACTGTGGATTTTGGTAGTCAACGGGATACTGAGGTGGTTTGACTCGAAGGGGATTAAAGTAGTGGCTTATGCAGACGACATCGTGGTTTTGGTGACGCGGAAATTTTTGTCCACCACGAGTGAGGCGTGCTGGACTAGCGGCGATGGTCGACTCCTGCGGCGGTCAGGTTTGACGGGCTATATGGTAGCGAAACTTGACTTTGGGATCTTGTCACAAGGTAGTGTTTCCGGATAGGGAGGCATGTAAGAAATTCGAGAGGCTGTATGAGGGGTGTGCACCGGGGCTGATGTTTTTATATTAGATACGGGTATAAAGCTTCCGAAAGAATGCAGACTGGCGGTGATGAGGGCCGCGAAATCAATAAGAGAGGATGCGGAAAAGAGAGAAAGCGTAACAGTCTTCGTCGACAGTCAGGTCCAGTTTAAGGCTCTAGAGGGGCATAACAACAATTCTAGACTTGTGAACCACTGTAGATGACCTTTAAGGGTGATAATGACAGCACGCAGAGTTAGGCCGGGGCAATGATGCAATTAACGGCAAAGCGATGAGCCGCATGTAAGCATGGATACTTTATTTGGACATTGTCTGCAATGAGGCTGCTGATGAAATTGGCGAGGGGGGGATCAGCGCAGTATATATTACTGAGCTGTAAGCCATGATGGCCACTGATAGGTTTCTATTATAGTTTAATATGGACTTAGGTCATGGACAAAGTGGGCCGACTGCGAGATCTCCAGCCTTCTGTGGCCCAGGCAGAATAGGTAGCACAGGGGTTTTGGGGGTGCATAATTGGGACTCTTGCGTGGCACTGCGATGTCAGATCTTTGACTTGTAAATGAAGGTTGTGCGAAGATAAGGAGAAGAAAGAAACTGTGGGACACATTGTCGGCCATTATCCAAGGGCGCAGGCCCACCGACAAAGGTGGCTTGGAGGCGCTTCTTAGATGGACTTAGTGAGGGTTGTGGTTGTAGGCCACACAGGCCTTTGGGTGGAGGTGGCGAAAATCATTTGTCACTACACTTTGCAACCTAATCTAACCTTTACTGCAGCGACAACCAACAATTTTTAAGGACAACAATCATGCACACATACATATACGCATATGTATAACTTGAACACGGCGAACTAAATTGGTGAACACTTTCTTGGGAAAAAGCAAGTGTTGTGAAAGCGTCCCTTATAAGTGCACAAGTTTTGTAAGTCTGCAGGAAGTACCCCATAACTACCCTGATAGATATTGAGGCGGACCAAGCAATCGCCAGGGGCATAGTAATCAAAGGTAGCGGCAATTTGGGAAAAGAGCTCAGGTTTACGGAACAAGTTGCCTAACCAAAGAAATCGCTAGAGAAAAGTGAGATGGTTGAAAGAGCTAGGTCCGAAAAAGCAGCCAACCACTTCAAAGAAGGCAAAATTGTAGTCAAGTAGCTGCCATAGATACGGATCTATCGCAGCTGCTTGAGGGTACTCATCGACAATATTGCCTCCTACGAAGGTGACTCAGAGAGCGTATTCTTCAATGGAGCGAATTGGTCAAAGGGTATCAAGGTCGTCAACTGTGAAAATAAGAAGTGGATATACTCTATGCTTTGAAGCAGAATAATTGACTCTTGTCTGGAAAATAAACAGCTGAGAAGGAGTGCGATCAGAGGGAAGCCACATGTACGTGTCTTGTCGCCACTACTGTGGATCTTGCTGGTTAACGGGATACTGAGGCAGTTAAACAGAAAGGGCATGAAGGTAGTGGCTTATGCAGACGACATCGTGGTGTTGGTGACAGGGAAATTTTTGTCCACCACGAGCGAGGTGATGCAAAGTGCATTATCCGATCTGTCCGCTTGGCTAAGGACTAGGGACTAGGAGTAAGCTCAGAGAAAACGGAGCTAGTTCTATTTACTTAAAAGTACAAGAAGATTGACTTTGAGCTGCCGGTGCTTAAAGGGGCTGAAAGGAGCTGAAACTTGCGGAGAGGGTAAGGTATTCGGGCAAGTTATTTGGATTGCGAATGCGGTGGAGAGGGTTCGGAAGGCGCTCAATGCCTATTATGACAATAGGTTAAAACTGGGAAGGGATACGAGAGACGTGCACTATTCGCTGATGGATCGAAGATGGAGATGGGCACTACGGCTGGTGTTTATATAATGAATACGGGAGAAAGGATATCATAGACTTTCGGACGAGTGCAGCGTTTTTAGACCGAGATTATGGGGGTGATAAGTCCCCGAAGCTGGCGTGGGGAGAAAAGGCGACGTGATAGTCTACGTCAACAAACAGGAGCGCTCAAGGCTCTAGAGGGACCTTATGTGCTGCGAGCCAAACCTGAAGCGACAAGGCTGATTGCGGGATCTCCAGGCTTTTGTGGCCTAGGATGGACAGAACCTACACTGCGATGTGAGATATAAAACAAGTAAATGGGATAGAAACCATGTGGAGATCTGCGGGAATGAGGAGAAGATAAGACTGTGAAACACCTTGTCTGCCACTGCCCTAGGCTGCAGATCTGCCGACAGAGGTTGCTGGGTGGGCGCTTCTTAGATGGACTTGGTGAGGTCTCTGGCTGTGGACTAGGGAACATCATAGTATTTATCAAGAGGGTGGCTGAGTAAAAAGGTGGTTTCATCGCCTGCGCGCGATTGACGAACATTGACTTCTGTGAGTTCAGCTGACGGCATTTTTGCTTTCTTTTCTTGTTCGTGTACCGTTTTTTCTGCAAATTTCCTTTTCTTTCTTATCTCTCTATTCAAATCTTCTGAAGGGATTCCCAGTGGGCCTACAGGCCTCTGAATGGAGGTGGCGAACTGCATTCGCTACTACCCTTCGCAACCTAACCTAACCTAGTGTGTGAGAAATCTAGTTCAAATTAACTAGATTTGGCACGAAATCCAATAAATACTAGATTTCGAGACAATGTAAATACACTTTAAAGAGCGAAACCCCGATTGTAACCCTTCAACAAAGATAGATAGATTGATTTAAGTTAGAGAGGTTAGCAACTTACTATTATATGCATAAAAAAAGTTTTTGATCTACTTATTAAAGGTTTATAGCACAAGCTTTGTATGGTAAGTGTGGAAAAAACTGACTTAAAAAAAATGAGTTTTTAAATTAATGTTTAATGGGAATGGGAAATGGAAAAGCAAAATTGATAATCAACTTACCCAGTTAGCAACATCCCATAAAACAGAAGCATTTTCATAGGATGCCGGTTTGTAGTTTTTCAAAAGTTTGTTGCGATACATAAAGAAACGAGGATTACGGTTTAAATAGGCCGGCTTCAAATGACGTATCTTGGAACGTATTATATTTTCTAAGGCGCGTGTGCTCGATAGGGGGGCTTCGGCGTTAGTTAAATAGTACATAAAATAAAAGTTACCGCCGAGTCCCAAGCAGATGACGCTCACAAGAGCTACAATAATAACAGTGCGTTTATTCATTTTATTTTGATGCCTTTAAGTTGTGATAACAGGTACTGGGATAATAATTATTAGATTGTTATTTGATTTGCTTCTTCAGACAAATAAGAGAATCGCGATGATATTGCAAAAATAGCCACCATAGTGATTCAATTATTTTTGACAGTATTTTTTTCTAGGACTAGTTATTGTTATTTTTGCTATTGTAGTTTTTGCTATTTGTGCTTCTGCTTGTACTGTTGTTGTGATCGAAGGAAAATTAATTTCTGTTATTTATAAAATATTGCGAAAATGTTGACGTCGAGGGCCCAAGAGTCATTTGAAATTTGTACATCTGTACGCAGCAACAACGAAAAATCAATGTACATATTTGTATTTAACAGCTTATAGTATTTTTGATATTTTTATTTTTTTTGTTGTTTTAATTTCTGTTTATACAGTTTTAATTGTTACAGATTGTGTTTGTACTCGCACATTGGATTTTATTTTGTGGATTGTTAGAAGATCACTATATAGTAGTTTTTTCTCGTGTAATTATTTTAATTAAAGAGATAATACTCGACAGCTGTTGGCTATTGTTTGTAACAAATATGCAAATATGTATACGTACATATGTACTAGGATGGGTCAACTTTTTTGATCTGCGAAAATTTTTAAATAATCATCTGGAAAAAACTTGGTTCCTAAATCAAAATAGAGCCTTTGATTCTTCGCCGGAAATAATTGTATTTAACTTTGGATTAATATGTTTTTCTTATTAATATATACTTAAGTCTTTTTTATGCGGTATTTTTTATGCGAATTTGAATTTATGCGGTCTTTAAATATTCTTATTCTTTTATACTGCGAAACAAATTGGAGAAATTTTAAGCACAGTTAATAAATTACAAAACCAAATTCTCATCGTAGACCCAGATACGGAACAAGCATTATAACTTCAATCTGGATTAAAGAATCTTTTCTCAAGATATCGTAAAGTGCAGAAACAATCAACAAATTCGGCATCGCAAAGTTTAATGACAAAATTTTTTCAGAGAACAGAAAATAATAAAGGTTGTCCGAATACCTTACCCATGCTAATCACGCATAATCCTATTTTCTCCAGCAATGAAAATAAAACTGTTGCATCTGATGATAATATAATTGTCTCCTCTAGTGATGAAAGAAATAAGATTAAGCGATTCTGCTTAATCTTATTTCTCAGGAGAACTAAAAACTGTTTAAATGCTATTTTTATCCCTTTTTAATATTTTGTTTTGATTTACTTTATAACCCTTAATATGAATTATTTATTTTTTTTAGTTTTACTTAAATAAAATATTTTTTTCACATAAAATTGCATTTATGATAATAATGTTTTGTTTTAATTAAATTAAAAGCAAAACTTTTTTATGCGAATTTGGCACATTTTCAATACTTTGATTTCAATTTATGCGATTTTTTTTAAATTCCGAAACGTATCCCTAGTTTTTGTATGGAGCTAGTCTTTTTTATGCGATTTTTTTTATGCGGTTTTATGCAGAACGCATCTACCGCATAAAAAGAGACCTGAGTGTATTAAGCAATAATTAATAATAATAAAGTTCATTCGTTTACTTTTCTAATAAAGTTTAGGACCTGAGTTAATAGTAAGTAGTTAACAGAAACAATTATTTGCAAAAAGTACGCGACCGGAAAACGTGTAAAAAATTTAACACATCAAAAAAGCTGATAAATGAAAACACATATTCTGTTTAAAGATGCAAATAATATATATTTTAACAAAAAAGTTTCACTTATTAATTTTAGGTTTTTTATTGAAACAAACGTATAAAATTTAAGCCGGTAAAGATTGAACTTGATACTTCCGTTTATTTGTTTACATTAAAAAAATATATTTTTCTTCACTGGGCTTTTGTACTAGCAGAAAAATATTACCTCCAAATTTTAAATTTTTTGTAAGACAACTGCCACTTAAGGCTATAAATTTGTGTTATTATTTACTTAATCGTCATCTAAAATCTAAAAGGGCGTAACTAACATTTTAAAAATTTTAACATTAAGATAAAAAGCTTATTAATAGAACTAGAAAAAAATGTGTTTATTACGTTTAAAAAGAACAAGAAGTACTGTATATAACGTGATTTAGTTGCTCTTTGGTAACGTTTTTTATTTATTATCTTAATTTTCTTTAATGTTAGATACGAACTTTTGGATTTTGGGTGAAGTTATTTACATTTATTTAACCGTTTTTAAAATTTTTGAGCAAACGAATGAACCTATTGTTTGTATAGTGACAAATAATAAATAATAATTTGCCTTGGAATCAAATAAACAAAAAATAACTTGTAGATCATATAAAAAGACGGTTTTAGGGTTTTTCAACCATTTTCTCAATAAGGAAGAGTGCGTCATCAAAAAAACTTAATGCTGTCGCTAGGTAGATCGAAAGCAGGGAAACTAAAAGATTTTAAGTCACGCAAGATATATTCTGAACTAGTAAATGACTTGCTGTAAACTCCTCGCAATGGGAAATAAATTAGAAAAACTTCACATAAATTCGGTGATGCGGACAAATTTTCTTAGCATTTGTAATTTTTTTACTTTTCTTGTGCAATGCCTTAGCAGTGACGTTCTTCCCGCATTACCAGTAATCCATGTATATGGTAACACTTTACATATTTTGGACTTTTAGGTGAGGTAAAACAATAACGAAAGGCATTATACTTATATATTTGTAGTAATACCATTGCATATTGGTTAAAAATTGTATTAGCCGTATCAGACAGACCATTCAGGTCCGCTAACACACCCCGCCTTGTGGTCTTCCTTAGAAGTATTAGTGATTAAAATCTATGCATCAATTGCTTGCATATTGTTGCATTATACCCAGCAAAAAAGAGCATACTAATCATTATTTATTGATTTATTGATGAAAGGCACCGAAGTAGTTTCAGTTTTGTGGAAAAATCAATTAATTTAACACGTGCTTGTCATAGGAGGTAAGTGATCCAAGAAAACAAAATCTTAAATATTCTCAATGTTATTATTGATTATTTTCTAATAATTCGGAATCTTTGGGCATACTTAATTACTGTATAAAAAATTTTCATTCGGAAATTTTTTGGTATTGAAAAAAGTGCTATGATTTTAGAATAACATTTTTTTCTTGGCAATTATTGCGACTAGTGGACATCTGACGAAAATGCCATATGTTTTAATAGAATAGCTAGAATAAAAAAAGTGTGATTAGTTTGCAACGTTTGTTTTGACCATTGGATTTGGAGTGCTTCAGATTTCAACTGTTATAGTTCATTTCTTTTTTTAGTTTAACATTTTTCAATTGCTATATTGCTTTTTTTCTTTTATGCTTTAATTAATGTTTTTTTTTGATATCTTGCAAATTCAACGTTTATTAAACACCCAGTTATTACTCTTATATTTTGATGAATTTGTTGATCTTTCCGTAATAATAGAAGGGAATATTAAAGACAATGTGCTTCGCCAGCATTTTCCTACAAAGAAAAAAATTTTTTTTATTTTGTTTAGTAGTTTTAGGCGACCTTCATGCTCTATGATTCTTTAAAATGTAAAATAACAGATCAAAAAGTCATTTAAAGCTGTTAAGGATCTTTTTTCGAGTTACAAATGTAACGCTTTTGACTGTGTATACTTTTTACATATACCTACATACATATTAAAATTTTAAATAAAAAATTTAGTTAGAGACCTAGATAGATTAATAATAATTAATCTTTTTTGAAAAGTAGTCACCATTTCACAAGCGATTATGAAAAAAACTTAATTCTAGCTTGAGGTCATTACATATTTATTTTTATTATTTTTAAAAAAATAAAAAAGTTATAAAAATAATAATAATAAAAATAAATAATGACCTTGAGGATTGAATAAAGCTTTTTCATAATAACAACAAAAACGTTGACAAAAAATCTGTTAAATAATTTTACAAACGATTTTAAAAGTACATCAATGTGCTGTGCTGTTATAATAGTAACCAAACATAATTTAAAATTTTTAAAATTAGTTTTTTGTTACAATTAAGAGGTATTTAAAAATTTTTATTCAAAGTGGTTTAAAAACCGCACACAAATAATAAAAAAAAATAAAGTTGCGTCATAATAATATTACAAGGATTCGATTATTAAAAAAATTCAATTTAACTTTTCATTTACATATATTTTTAGACACATTTTTTCTTTCTACATAGGCATCTCTTAAAGTATTTTAAGGTAACGGACATAAGCAAGTTGCTTCTTATTCTTTTTTCAGAAAAAATTAACAACAGTTTAACGGTAAAATCGAAAAGTTTTTAACAATATTCTAAAATAAAATTGATTCACGTTTTGAATACTGAACAATTCCACTTTTAAATAAAACTGCTTGAATATTTTGTATTTGTTTGTATGAATGTATGCTTTTACACATAGTTTATTGTAAAAATATAAGTTTTTTTTAACATTTTTTAACTTAACCATTTCATATACATGCTTAGTTAGTTATGTTTGTAAAAACGTTTGTAGGCATTCTTAAAAGAATATTTAAATTTATTATTATTTTCTGAACAATCAGCAGTTTATTAATGAAGAAATTGTGAGTTTTATTTTTGTTAAAATACACTTTGTACAATACATCTGGGCATTATTTTAATTAATTTTTAATATTGAAATTAATTGTTGAGCGTACACATGTATTTACCTATATACTTTTGCACTTATCAAAATCAAGATCACCTATGTACACATACATAAATCACAGTTAAGCGTTAAAACTTTGTGAAACAAGATTTCAAATATTTTAGTTACAATATCTCTCGATATGTAATGACCGTCTGCTGCAACTTTTACCGAGGCACTGAAACCTGAAAGGTAACTACGCAAATGACGACTCCCTTCGATATACGTACAACAAAACGTAAACGCTCAATATCAAATACATATGTATGTACTGGCAAAATATGTTTTATTTTCGGCAAAGCCCTTAAAAATATGCACGTTTATATGTCAAGTGACCCAACTTTTAAAACCGATGTCTTTCGATTGGAAAGAAATTTGGACCAAAGTAAGTTCTTGCAGAGAGTAGTTTAGGCACAATTTTTTAACACGATCGGTCAAGAACTCTCTGAGCTAGAGGGGTTCAAAATTTGACGTTTTCGGCAAATAGGTGTTTTTTCTAATACATGTAGTTTATTACCTTTTGCTTTTAACAAAATTCGTCCCAAATATTTTCGATAGCTTTTTTTTCAATCTTTCAGAAAAAAATATTTTTAAAATTAAAAAAAATTTTTTTTATTTTTTTTATAAAATAATTAGAAAAAAATTTTTTTTTCCAAATGTGCCCATTTTTTTTTTTTGCTCAAAAGAAAGCTTAGGTCTTTCCTTTGAAAGGCTTGGAAGTCGCTTAGTGGGATGCGAGTGGGATATCTATAAAAAATAATGTTTTGTAACTCAAGGTAAAGGTTTTCAAATTTTCGCGTATATTCTATTTTGATTTTTTTTCTATTTATGTAAAATTATCTCCTTAGCAAAAAAAAAAAAATATTTTATGCTAAGAAACAAAATAATTTAACCTTTCCGACGGTATACAAGTACCAAATAAAGTCTCATACACTCGACTCTGTATTACCAACAAAATGGTAGGCCTCTGGAATAAAATCACTTTTATATGGCAATGTCAGAACACGTTTTGTAAATATTTTCAATGAGTACCGTCGGAAAGGTTAAATTATTTTGTTTCCAGAGAGTTCTGGACCGATCGTGTTAAAAAATTGTGTCTGAACTACTCTCTGCAAGAACTAACTTTGGTCCAAATTTCTTTTAAATCGAAAAAAAAAAAGTTGGGTCACTTGACATGAAATCCCCCATGTATAAATGTATGCAAATAATAAATTAAAAAAGTGGAATACAAAACACTATAAACAAATTCTCATTAATTATGACACCAACAAACATATGTACAACCAAAATTACAAACGTTGCTTCTGCAGTGCTGGCACTTAGTTTGGCAGCGTTGCGTCTTAAAAAGCATTAATGCAATTTCCCCGCACACTGGTAAAAGATATGAGCAATTCATAAATTGAGCAAAAATAATTAGTTCACTAAAATGATGTTGAAATAGAACATGTGTCTTTCATTCTCTTGGTCAAATTTGATGCATAGCACCAACGAACATATGTACATACTAAAATATGCACAACGCCTTAGACCTTAAAAAATAATGACGTCTTTTTGCTAATAATGTTTGTGTCTAACTTATTGTTGAGTTTGCATTTTTGTATTTTATTCAAAAAATTATTTTTTATAATGTCTTAATACTGAATATGAATGCGTGAACGTAGGTTTTACTAACCTTGTATAGAGGACCATCAGTGTGCTGCGGCGAGCAGCAAACAATCATTAATCAAACTCTTTGCATATTTACATTTCCTTAATAAAAAACATTAAGTGATAATAGCGTAATATTTATATTTTCTATTTGAATTCCACTACATAAAAAAAAAATTGTAGAAAAATTGGCCACTTATTTGCCGGGTTTGTTTATGTTATTTTTGTTTACAAGTGGTGGGTTTGCATCATATTAGAGATGTGTAAATGTGTCCGCAGCTGTAGTGGTAAATAATTCACTTCAGTGTTGCCGTTCTTTCTATATTAAAGTAAGTGACTGCATTTTTAATTAACATTCGGAGTCAAATATTATAAATTTTTAAGTAATACACTATTGCTTTATATTAACACTTGAGTTTTCAGTGCAGATAGTTTGAAATAAATTGTGTTAGTTGAATAATTCTTAAAATTTATAGCATATTAACATTTTTTAGGTAAAATCGATTTTTCGGGCTCAATAATCGATTTCAGTATAGAATCGTCAACAAAAAGCCGACTACAAAAAATCGATTTTTTGGGGTCAAAATCGATTTTCAACTATAATTGAAGTCGATTTACCAGTCACTAGTCCCTATCTTCAAAGTATCCGTGCCATCAGAGAAACGAGCCGATCAGCTCAGAGCCGGCTGCTAGCCGCCGCCGGTACATTTTCGATAGCCGCGCCGCCGCCGATTTATATTGGCTTAAAAGCTAAGCCGGCGCAAGCACAGCCGCTGCTACATTGCATGTAAGGTGGCAATGTTTTTTTCTTACAAATATGCATTAAATAGGTACAGAATGTCAAAATAATACTAATTTTTGCACTTATGTAAATTTTTCTAGATAAAAGTGCCGTTAGTTTTATTATTAAAAAGTGAAGCGTCTAGTTTGTGTTATATGTATGGGGGATTTCATGTCAACTGACCCAACTTTTTTTTCGATTCAAAAGAAATTTGGACAAAAGTTAGTTCTTGCAGAGAGTAGTTTAGACACAATTTTTTAACACGATCGGTCAAGAACTCTCTGAGCTAGAGGGGTTCAAAATTTGACGTTTTCGGCAAATAGGTGTTTTTTTTAATACATGTAGTTTATTAACTTTTGCTTTTAACAAAATTCGTCCCAAATACTTTCGATAGCTTTTTTTTCAATCTTCTAGAAAAAAATATTTTTAAAATTAAAAAAAATTTTTTTTTATTTTTTTTATAAAATATGTAATTAGAAAAATTTTTTTTTTTTTCAAATGTGCCCATTTTTTTTTTTTTTGCTCAAAAGGAAGCTTAGGTCTTTCCTTTGAAGAGCTTGTAAGTCGCTTAGTGGGATGCGAGTGGGATATCTATTAAAAATAATGTTTTGTAACTCAAGGTAGAGGTTTTAAAATTTTCGCGTATATTCTATTTGATTTTTTTGCTATTTATGTAAAATTATCTCTTAAGCAAAAAAAAAAAAATATTTTATGCTAAGAAACAAAATAATTTAACCTTTCCGACCTCTGGAATAAAATCACTTTTATATGGCAATGTCAGAACACGTTTTGTAAATATTTTCAATGAATATTGTTAGAAAGGTTAAATTATTTTGTTTCTTAGCATAAAATATTTTTTTTTTTGCTTAAGAGATAATTTTACATAATTTTTTTTTTTTCATATATTTATTATTGAATCTTCGCCTGTGGCGAACTAACAATAAGTGTTCAAATCTTAAAACTAGGTAGTTAATATAAGTCCAGCCAGTGCCAGACTAAAATTTAAGTTCTCATATTAATTATCAAGCTTCATATAAGCGCAACAGTATCCCTCCTTTTCAGGCGGGTGTGCCCACTATGTTGCAGGATGTTTCGGGCGAGCGGATTTGGGTGAGCTTCCAGCTTATTTAAATACTTGTCCACATAGTTCAGGATTTCGCATTTAACTAGTGGAACTTGTAGATCCTTGTGGATGTTGCTGTTTTTAACATACCAAGGAGCACCAGTTATCATTCTTAGGATTTTGTTTTGCCTGCGTTGAATTTTTTCTATGTTGGATGCGGAAGCAGTGCCCCATAGTTGTATACCGTAGCACCAAATTGGTTTCAAAATCGATTTGTAGAGTAGAAGTTTACAATCAAGACGAAGCACAGAGTTTCTGCCGATTAGCCAATGAATTTGTGTAGCTTTAAGTTTCATTTGCGTCAACTTCGCATCTATATGAGGCTTCCATGTGAGGCGGCGGTCTAGGTGAATACCAAGATATTTTGTCTCGGTTCGTTGAGGCACCATATGGTTGTTAATAAGAATTGGAGAGCACGTTTCTTTGCGTAAAGTAAAAGTTACGTGGGTACATTTTTGTTCATTTATTTTTATTCCCCATAACTTTGCCCATTTTTTAACTTGGGTTACATGTTGCTGCAATTGATTTGAAGCTTCTTTAGGGTCTTTATGAATACTAAGAAAAGCAGTATCATCAGCAAATGTCGACGTGTGTGTAAAACTATTGGTTGGCATATCTGCTGTGTAAAGCAAGTACAGAACTGGACCTAGTATACTCCCTTGAGGTACACCAGCCCCTATTGTTTGAGAAGAACTTATTTGGTTTCCCTCTTTGATTTTAAACTGTCGACCGGTTATGTACTTTTCTAGTAGGTTGAAAATATTAGCTGGAAGGTTTAGCTTTAGTTTGTTTAACAGGCCTTCATGCCATAATTTTTACATAAATAGCAAAAAAACCAAAATAGAATATACGCGAAAATTTGAAAACCTCTACCTTGAGTTACAAAACATTATTTTTTATAGATATCCCACTCGCATCCCACTAAGCGACTTCCAAGCTCTTCAAAGGAAAGACCTAAGCTTTCTTTTGAGCAAAAAAAAAAAAAAAAAAAAAAAATGGGCACATTTGGAAAAAAAAATTTTTTTTCTAATTATTTTATAAAAAAAAAATTTTTTTAATCTTAAAAATATTTTTTTCTGGAAGATTGAAAAAAAAGCTATCGAAAGTATTTGGGACGAATTTTGTTGAAAGCAAAAGGTAATAAACTACATGTATTAGAAAAAACACCTATTTGCCGAAACGTCAAATTTTGAACCCCTCTAGCTCAGAGAGTTTTTGACCGATCGTGTTAAAAAATTGTGCCTAAACTACTCTCTGCAAGAACTTACTTTGGTCCAAATTTCTTTCCAATCGAAAGACATCGGTTTTAAAAGTTGGGTCACTTGACATGAAATTCCCCGTATATAAAAAACAAGTAAAAAAATTAAAAAAAAAACTAGTTTTCAAAATTTTAAGTGTCGTTAAAAAATTAAAAAATATGCAACGGACAATAATTGGATATACACAGGGTTGGGTAAAATACATGCTTTGCTGTATTTGAAATACAAAATACAAAATACTTGTTCCGCTTGTATTTCAAATACAAAATACCAAATACTTTCAAGTCGAGTACTTCAAATACAAAATACAAAATACAGTATTTTAGTATCTTTTATTTGAAATACAAAAATACAAAATACATTTATAACCATTAATCAATCGGTAAAACATGAGTTTCCTTTCATGAACACTAGATTTTTAAAAGTTTAATCAGATAAACAGCCTCTTGTTAGAGAAAATATAAATCCTGCTTAAGAAAACAATCTTTCTACAGGTCCTGATGAACACAGACTGGTGTTAAATTTTATGAAAACAGTTCTCTGTATGTGAAAAACAATTAAATTAAAAGTAAAGTAATATCAAGGCGAATTCAAAAATTCGCCCTCTGCATTTCTTTTGTATACCCATCACATAGTGATAAGGGTATATATCAGTTTGACACTCCGTTTGAATTTTTTTTATTATCCATTAGCGATCCCATAAAGTATATATATTCTGGATTCTTATAGATAGGGAAGTTGATAAAACCATGTCCGTTTGTCAGTTTGTCTGTCTGTTGAAATCAAGCTTCCGCAATCAAATAAAGCGATACGGTCCAGTTATTGGTGTCAAACTATTGGAAATATCCTGGAGACAATCGCTATTTAGAATTATCAAAATCAGTGGACTACTGACCGAGATATAAACAAAAAATCAAAATAACCCATTTTTTTAAGACAAAATCCGTACATACATTCCCATATATCTCAGTAAATATGGTCATTCTTGCCACAAACCTTGACACCGATACCCTGAAAATAGGGGCCTAACTAAGTAAATATTTTTTTCCAGATCAGATCAGATCAGATCAGATCAGGGGAAGTGGTATTTCCTTTACAATTGCACAAATTTTGTGAAATATTTCATGCGCTAAATCGAAGAAACAATAACAGCCATCGACTTCAAATGTTTCACAAAAAGTAATTGTACAACAAGACCTACACTTTGGTGGAAAAAATGTTTTGGGTGGGAGCAGAAGAAGGGGTAGCTCCCATACAAATTAACAATTTTTATGAAATTTTCGATACGCTTTATTTCGGAAACTATAACAGCTATCGACTTTAAATGTTCTGCAAAAAGTAATTGGACAATAAGGCCTACACTTTGAAGAAAAAAAATTTTGGTTGTGACAGGGGTAGCTTCCATACAAATTAACAATTTTTAAGAAACTTTCGATACGCTCCATTTTAGAAATTATCGACTTCTAGTGTTAAACGAACAGTAATTAGATGATAAGACCTACATTTTGGGAAAAGAATTTTGGTAGTGGCAGGAGAAGGGGTAGCTTCCATACAAATTAAAAATTGTAATGAAATTTTCGGTACGCTACATCTCGGAAACTATAACGCTATCGACTTCTAGTCTTCTACAAAAAGTAATTCCATGATAAGATCTACATTTTGGAAAAAAAAGTTAGAGAGGAGCAAGGGAACTAGAAGATCCCATAAAAATTAACAACTTTTAATAACCTTTTAATACGAATAATGTCGAAAACTTTTAAAACTCCCGACCTAAAACCTTTTACATCTATTTCTATTACTCATGCGAACGATAAAATTATATAAAGTTGTCTATGGACTTTAAAACTTGCACAAGGTATTTTTATTTTATTATTTGCAGTATAAAATAACTTGGCTGGGTATATTAAAAGACCAATGTGAGGGGTATATAAGATTCGACACAGCCAAATACAGCGACCTTACTTGTTGTGTTTAAAAGTGTAAATGTCAAAAAAGTTTTAATTTTTATACAAAATTTGATTTTGTTTGACGTTCACTTTTTTAAATATCCGCTGAGCTCTTGATATTACCTGAAAAGAACGTGCTTAGCTAAGGCGAGTACATGAATGAATACGAAAACAAAGTTTCAATTCCGGTTTTTTTTTTTTTGAAAATTGTAAAATTTTTCAATTTTGCTAATGACAACTTTTTGTATAACAAAAAATGTATTTTGAAAAATGTATTTTGACATCATAAGTATTTGAAATACAAAATACAAAATACTTCAGTGCTAGGTATTTCAAATACAAAATACAAAATACATTGGAAGGTGGTATTTGAAATACAAATACAAAATACGTATTTGTATTTCAAATACGTATTTCAAATACAAGTATTTGAAATACTGCCCAACCCTGATAATGATATACATATGCACGGAATTTGCATTTTCTATGACGATATGTACGTAAGTGTGCCTTTGTGAAACCATGTACGTTTAGAAATGAGTTTTGATATTTTTTAAGATATAGCTTTGAAAGGTATTTTCTGTATATCAAAGTCTTATCAAACCTTTTTGGCCATTAATAAAAATTTTATACCATAATTGACATTTTTTCAGTCTCATGTTTTTTTGAATTAAATGCAATCATATTAGGCCATGTTTCGCTTAAGATGTTATTTATACAGCGCCGGCGCTATACTTTTTGTCACCTGGTGCACTTTTTGAAAAGGTCGCCCTTATAGAGGTAGAACTTTCGATGCATTTTTTTAAGAGGTTTCCTACGGAGGTGTTATCCTCTACAACACAAATTATATAAACTTAAGAAAAAATAAAAAGCAAAAATTTGTGACAAAAATGTTTTTAATCCATATAACTTCATATTTATGTATATTTCAAAATTAAAAAAATAATAATTAATGTGAAAAAAATTAGGAATCGTTTCATATTTTAAAAACTGAAAGATTTGAAAGTCTTTTCAATCTCGAGTTGCTCAAATTTGCCACTCTCTAACTTACGCTATATTGTAACGAGGTCCATTTAAATTGGGTATTTTGAAAGCTTATATCATTGGCTATAATCCGATAAATAGTTTAAAAGTTACATATACATATGTACATATGTTAGCAATTTTTTCTTCAAACTCTATGTACTAATATTTTAAAAGTGACCATGTCTCAAAAAGAAGCCATTGGATATAACATTTTTTTACCAGATTCGTGTTCAGCACGCCAAATGCAACATGATATGATGCCGATTTATACAAAACTATACGTTTTTAAAAATTTTGAAAATTGACAATGAAAGTTAGCATTTATTTTCACCAAAAAAATGTACCTTGAGATAGCATAATAAAAAAAACTTACAAAACGAGAATAATTCCTTTTCTTGCTTTGAAATTTTTACCACAGATGGGCATTCCACAGAGGAGCCATCTGCCATCGAAAAGTCATTTTGCCCAAAAATGGAGTTAGCATATTTTGAATATAGGCTCTTGATATGCTTTGTATTTTTTGTCGTTTTATTTTAAAATAATTATTTCAACAAGCTTTGTTGTAGCATTTCTGGAAAACATGTATGTTAAGTAGGTGATGCTTTCAGGAAAAAAATACTACTACCATTCAAAGAGAACTGATGATAGAAAAAAAGTGACTGGTGTCCAAAATATATTGGGCATGGGATGGTGTTGGTAAGAAAAATTAGCAAAAACAGTTCTTAGCTAAAACAAAAAAAAAATAATTAAAATAAACAAAGCCCAAAATAATTAAAAAAGCCAAACATGCAAATAAATATAAAAATTAGTTTTTTTCAATTTATAATAAGATAATTTTATGATTTTCTGCAAGTTAAGTTTTATTGTTTGAATTTAAATTAACTTTTTTGTTGATTTAAATGAATAGCTTGTTGGAAGATTTTTAAATAAATCCAGTTGCTTTAAATTACGTTTTCAGATAAATATTCTTAAATAATTTTTTAAGTGCTGAATTATGGGAGCAGAAAATCTTTAAGTCGATTTGCACAGGATTTATTTTGAGCACAAGCACATGGTTTCTTAGGTAATTTTTCTAAAAATCTTGCGTAGTTTACAATTTTGTTATACAATTTTGTTAATGAAAAAGTTGACCCACCGTAATGTACATTTTAAAAAATACTACGAATATATGTATGGGATGCAATCTCTTCTTTTTTTTCATTAAGAACGTTTGTTTTTGATAAAAAAATTCTTTTTAATTGTCGATTTTGCGACAAGTTTAGGAGGGTATTTGAAATATACGAAATTTAGAAGATAGGTTTCCGTCTAACATTATGCATGACATTTTTAGGAAAAATAAGGTAGAGGGGGAAAATCATTAGTTCGGGTTTCAAGTTTTTTTTATTTTTCTTTGCTTTAAGCTTAATTTTTCTGACTGCGATTTTGCCTGATTTCAATGAATTAAAATTTAATAAAAGAATTCTGTAATTTAGTTTTACACTTCTTAAATAAAATTAGAAATTTTTTTTAAATTGTGTTATGATTCTCTGGAATTCAATTAGAAATTTAATTCTATCAATATTTATTATAACTGATTGCGTGCGAGCCAGAAAAATCTGCATAAACTAGTAAACACTGTTATTTTTCATTTTGTAAGGATAAAATTCGAAGCAGCTTTGTTTTGTGTCAGTTTTGATTTTACCTCCACAGAAGACATTAGCCAGTTGGCTATATTTTAGGCGCACAAAAATTACAAAGTGAATACGAAACACTTTACCCTCCTTGATATCTTAAAGTTTCAAAACGGCAAATATGGCCAAAATTTTAAAAGCTTGTAAATAAATTTTTAGAAAAAAAAATATTTTTGAGGATAAATTAAAAAATTAAGTATTTTTTTTACAAATAAATGCTTTAATGAAATGTATCGTCCTTTGTAATATCCTTTTACCATCCCTCTTCTCCAGCATATTTTTGTTGATTTCAAAAATGTTTACAAAAATTGTTGAAAACACTTACAATTTAAACACAATGTTGCAGTTAATATGTTTATTGCATTAAATTTTTTGCCTATGTATTACAAACTTGACAACCCGCTTATCGGCCAACACCCTGTTTAAACAAAAACAAGGTACTGTGTAATTTGGTTTGATGTGTTCATTTTTTAAGTAGCTGTAACGAAAATTTCATAATTGTAATTTAAAAAAAATTAAGTTTTGCTAGAAGAACAGGTTAAATTAACTGCATTTGCATGAAAAATTTGATTAACGATTTCTTAGTATTATCCCTTAAATAAACTTAACGATTATTTATGGTTTGTATGTACCTGTTGATGAAGATGTCCGAAGTCGTGGCCAACTGGGTATGCTTACTTTGTTTCACAATTGAAATCGGTATGTTATAGTATTTTTGTTTATGTGTTAACAGGTTCTTCATGTTCTTTTCTTTTAAGACAGTAACAGCGATAGGGAGAAAGAGAGTAAGAGAGATTGAAAAAGAGAAATCGCTGGTTAAGTGAGAACCGGAAATGTTAGCTAAGACAATTTTCCTAAGCGTTAAGTTCAAAGGCAGCAACAGATGGGAAATTTATAGTATAAAAAATTAACCCCTCAGAGTCGTTTGCTGGATTTTAGTTTGTTTGTTGCTTCAAAAATTGTATTGCCACCTGTGCATGCTTTAAAATTACTGAAAAATTCCTGCTCAGAAAATGATGATTATACCTACGTTGTTTTCAATATTTTTACTTGTCCTCACGTTTCCTTCAAGGAAGGTAGTACACACACACGCACACACTTGTTCGTATTGCCTTATTTATGTTGTTGTCTTCAAACTTTCTCAGACAGAGTTTTTTTGTGTGTTTCCAAAAATTCTAGAAAAAAGTACGTTTTCGGCCGTAAAAGTACTTAAATGGAAAACTTAATTTTTCTTAGGATTTTCTTCAAAAATTTTTTTTTCTTTATATTTTATAATTGAATTTTATAAATTTTTTTTATAAACTTTGTTAAATTATAAAGAATTTTAATATCGTTACGCAGTGTTGCATCTAATAAAACTTAACAAAAAAAATTGATATTTAAAACTGGGAAAACTCGTACTTTTCGTTATATTGAATAGTAGAAAAAATATTATACTCAAAGTTTAAATTAAAAAAACTTAAATCGTCCTGTTTTATCATCTCTGGTATGTCCGCATTTCAGTTTTTCCAGGCAAACTTAACCAAATAGAAATGAGCTGTTAAACTTTTTAAAATACAAGTACGTTTTATTGTTTATGAGTGTGTATATGTGTCTGTATATATGTACATTAGGGATTTTATTATTACATTTACGGGAAAAACTCAGTGCCTGGATTGGTGCTGTTTAGTTAAGGACGTATTGTGCTGCGAAACGCGTGTTAGCAAAATATTATTTGACGGATAAAAAAAAAACAAGACAATTCTTTTGTGATTTTTATTAAGAAAATTTGAAGCAACAATTTATTTTATTGAAATTAAGAAATTGTACAAGTATAGAAAAGAATAACTTGTTTTTTTTTAATAAGTGTAAGCATATAATAAAAAATTAATGGTTTAATAAAAAAAAAAAAGAAAAATACATCGTGAACAATTTATTTAGAAAAAATTTAACAAGAAAACTTGATTATTTTCGTTTGTTTAAAGGTAGTGATAACACATATACAAATAAACTACATATATACATCAGTATATTGTTTTAAATAGTTAATTAATATAATTATGGAAATAAGTAAAATAATATAGACGCCACACTTTTTGTTTCTAAATTTTTTTGGGAGTCTAGAGAAAAATTCGTAAGTAAATGAACTTAATATTTAAAAACTATGTTCAGGTATATAGTCATCAAGTAAGCTTATTTCGTTTTCGTTAAATAATAACAATTTTTAATTCTTATATATGGATCTACCATAAAAACAATTAGTTTGACCTAAACAAACAAATATATTATCTTTTAATAAGACGCAAGTGTTCAGCTTTGTTTTATTTTAAAATTTGTTAGAAAGTCTACGATTTAAAAAAAAACAACAAAATATTTTAATTTTCAAATACATACTAATTAAAAATGTAAAGAAGCTGTTAAAAATAGATATCTTATAATTTTTGCAGATATAATTGTTGCTTTTGATTTGAACCGTCTTTGAACATAAAGTTAATGATTTTTTCCCAATTTTTTTAATATATACTCTCAAATACATAAAGTAGTGGTCCAAAACATTTTATCATATTAATAAAAATAAGTTGAATAAAAAATTACTACTTTTTCTGAAAACAGTTAAAAATATATGCTAAGGGTTTCTGAAAATCACCCTAAACTCTTTTAATCTCTCTGTTTTTTTTTTTGATATTTCGTTATCTCAAAAAATGCAATTCTTTAGTTATGACGTTATTTTGGCAAATAAGCGATATGTCGACATTTCTTAAAGATTTTGCTTTTATCAAAATCAAGAAAAGCCCTAGAGCCTATTTGTTTTAAAACAATTAGTTCAACGAAAAATAACCAGCATATAAACTCACACACGGCACGGTACAACATAATCTTAAATTTCAGTTAATTTGCCGTTGATTAAAAATGACTGGTAGAATAAAAATGACAAAAGAAATTGTCAACACACAATAATTGTACAACACACAATAATAAACCAGTAAGAGCGCTATATTCGGCTGTGCCGAATCTTATATACCCTTCACATTGGTCTTTAAATATACCCAGCCGAGTAATTTTGCACTGCAAATAATTTTATAAAAAACCTTGTGCGAGTTTTAAAGCCCATAGAAAAAATAACAAAATTTTAAGGTTCGTATGAATAATATAAATAGATGAAGAAGATTTGAGGTCGAGAGTTTTAAAAGTTTTCGACATTATTCATATTTAAAGGTTAATAAAACTTGTTAAATGTTCTAGTCCCCCTGCTCTTCTCCAACTTTTTCTCCAAAATGTATGAATTATTTGATTATAACTTTTTGTAGAATATTCGAAGTCGATAGCTGTAATAGTTTTCCGGAAGTAGCGTATCGAAAATTTTATAAAAATTGTTAATTTGTATGGGAGCTACCCCTTCTTCACCCCCCATCCGAAAATTTTTTTCTTTAGAGCGTAGCCCTTGATGTCCAATCACTTTTTGTAGAACATTTGATTTCGATATCTGTTATAGTTTCCGAGATATAGCATATCGAAAATTTAACAAAAATTATTAATTTGTATTGGGGCTACCCCTTTTTTTGCCCCCACTCAAAAATATTTTTCTTTAAACCGTAGGCCTTCTTGTACAATTACTTTTTGTAGAACATTTCATTTCGATATCTTTTATAGTTTCCGAGATATAGCGTATCGAATATTTTATAAAAATTGTTAATTTGTATGGGAGCTACCCCCTTTTTTGCCCCCACTCAAAAAATTTTTTCTTCAAAGCGTAGGCATTCTTGCGCAATTTCTTTTTGTAGAACATTATATTTCGCTATCTGTTATAGTTTCCGAGATATAGCGTACCGAATATTTTATAACAATTGTCGATTTGTATGGGAGCTACCCCTTTTTTTGCCCCCACTCAAAAAATTTTTTCTTTAAAGCGTAGGCATTCTTACCCAATTTCTTTTTATAGAACATTATATTTCGCTATCTGTTATAGTTTCCGAGATATAGCGTACCGAATATTTTATAAAAATTGTTAATTTGTATGGGAGCTACCCTTTTTTTGCCCCCACTCAAAAAATTTTTTCTTTAAAGCGTAGGCATTCTTGCGCAATTACTTTTTGTAGAACATTCCATTTCAAAATCTGTTATAGTTTCCGAGATATAGCGTACCGAATATTTTATAAAAATTGTTAATTTGTATGGGAGCTACCCTTTTTTTGCCCCCACTCAAAAAATTTTTTCTTCAAAGCGTAGGCATTCTTGCGCAATTTCTTTTTGTAGAACATTATATTTCGCTATCTGTTATAGTTTCCGAGATATAGCGTACCGAATATTTTATAACAATTGTCGATTTGTATGGGAGCTACCCCTTTTTTTGCCCCCACTCAAAAAATTTTTTCTTTAAAGCGTAGGCATTCTTACCCAATTTCTTTTTATAGAACATTATATTTCGCTATCTGTTATAGTTTCCGAGATATAGCGTACCGAATATTTTATAAAAATTGTTAATTTGTATGGGAGCTACCCTTTTTTTGCCCCCACTCAAAAAATTTTTTCTTTAAAGCGTAGGCATTCTTGCGCAATTACTTTTTGTAGAACATTCCATTTCAAAATCTGTTATAGTTTCCGAGATATAGCGTATCGAATATTTTATAAAAATTGTTAATTTGTATGGGAGCTACCCCCTTTTTTGCCCCCACTCAAAAAATTTTTTCTTCAAAGCGTAGGCATTCTTGCGCAATTTCTTTTTGTAGAACATTATATTTCGCTATCTGTTATAGTTTCCGAGATATAGCGTACCGAATATTTTATAACAATTGTCGATTTGTATGGGAGCTACCCCTTTTTTTGCCCCCACTCAAAAAATTTTTTCTTTAAAGCGTAGGCATTCTTACCCAATTTCTTTTTATAGAACATTATATTTCGCTATCTGTTATAGTTTCCGAGATATAGCGTACCGAATATTTTATAAAAATTGTTAATTTGTATGGGAGCTACCCTTTTTTTGCCCCCACTCAAAAAATTTTTTCTTCAAAGCGTAGGCATTCTTGCGCAATTTCTTTTTGTAGAACATTATATTTCGCTATCTGTTATAGTTTCCGAGATATAGCGTACCGAATATTTTATAACAATTGTCGATTTGTATGGGAGCTACCCCTTTTTTTGCCCCCACTCAAAAAATTTTTTCTTTAAAGCGTAGGCATTCTTACCCAATTTCTTTTTATAGAACATTATATTTCGCTATCTGTTATAGTTTCCGAGATATAGCGTACCGAATATTTTATAAAAATTGTTAATTTGTATGGGAGCTACCCTTTTTTTGCCCCCACTCAAAAATATTTTTCTTTAAAGCGTAGGCCTTCTTGTACAATTACTTTTTGTAGAACATTTCATTTCGATATCTTTTATAGTTTCCGAGATATAGCGTATCGAATATTTTATAAAAATTGTTAATTTGTATGGGAGCTACCCCCTTTTTTGCCCCCACTCAAAAAATTTTTTCTTCAAAGCGTAGGCATTCTTGCGCAATTTCTTTTTGTAGAACATTATATTTCGCTATCTGTTATAGTTTCCGAGATATAGCGTACCGAATATTTTATAACAATTGTCGATTTGTATGGGAGCTACCCCTTTTTTTGCCCCCACTCAAAAAATTTTTTTTTTAAAGCGTAGGTATTCTTACCCAATTTCTTTTTGTAGAACATTATATTTCGCTATCTGTTATAGTTTCCGAGATATAGCGTACCGAATATTTTATAAAAATTGTTAATTTGTATGGGAGCTACCCCTTTTTTGCCCCCACTCAAAAAATTTTTTCTTTAAAGCGTAGGCATTCTTGCGCAATTACTTTTTGTAGAACATTCCATTTCAAAATCTGTTACAGTTTCCGAGATATAGCGTATCTAATATTTTATAGCAATTGTCGATTTGTATGGGAGCTACCCCATTTTTTGCCCCCACTCAAAAATTTTTTTCTTTAAAGTGTAGATCTTTGCGTACAATTACTTTTTGTAGAACATTTTATGTCGATAGCTGTTATAGTTTCCGAGATATAGCGTATCGAATATTTTATAACAATTGTCGATTTGTATGGGAGCTACCCCTTTTTTTGCCCCCACTCAGAAAATTTTTTCTATAAAGTGTAGATCTTTGCGTACAATCACTTTTTGTAGAACATTTTATGTCGATAGCTGTTATAGTTTCCGAGATATAGCGTATCGAATATTTTATAATAATTGTCGATTTGTATGGGAGCTACCCCTTTTTTGCCCCCACTCAGAAAATGTTTTCTTTAAAGTGTAGATCTTTGCGTACAATCACTTTTTGTAGAACATTTTATGTCGATAGCTGTTATAGTTTCCGAGATATAGCGTATCGAATATTTTATAATAATTGTCGATTTGTATGGGAGCTACCCCTTTTTTTGCCCCCACTCAGAAAATTTTTTCTATAAAGTGTAGATCTTTGCGTACAATTACCTTTTGTAGAACATTTTATGTCGATAGCTGTTATAGTTTCCGAGATATAGCGTATCGAATATTTTATAATAATTGTCGATTTGTATGGGAGCTACCCCTTTTTTTGCCCCCACTCAGAAAATTTTTTCTTTAAAGTGTAGATCTTTGCGTACAATCACTTTTTGTAGAACATTTTATGTCGATAGCTGTTATAGTTTCCGAGATATAGCGCATAAAATATTTCACCAAATTTGTGCAATTGTAGGAAAAATATCCCTTCCCCTCGTCCTATCTGAAAAAACTTTTTCTATTATTTAGGTCCCTTCTTTAGGAGTATCCGTGCCAAGTTTTGTGGCAAGAGTGACTATACTTACTGAGATATATAGGGATATATGCACGGATTTTGTCCTAAAAAAAATGGGTTACTCTGGGTTTTCGCTTATATCTCGGTCAATAATTAACCGATTTTGCTGATTTTAAATAGCGATTGTAAGCGGGATATTTCTGATCGTTTGACACCATTTACTGGTCTGTATCTTTTTATTTGACTCCGGAAACTTGATTTCAACAGACGGACAGACGGACATCGCTAAATCGGCTTCCCTATCTATAAGGATCCAGAATATATATACTTTATGGGGTCGCAAATGAATAATAAAGAAATTACAAATGGAATGACAAAGTGATATATACCCTATCACTATGTGAAGGGTATAAAAAGCAGTTAATTCCATCTGAAAGATGGATGAAGATTAATCGTTAGTAAAACGTAGCCAAAGAGACTTTAATACAAAAAGCAGGGTGTATTTGAAAAATTTAAGCTTCGTCCTAACTTATAAAAAATAAAATATGTATTTTCGTTTACCTTTCTGGATAACATATAAGTTAATTAGGTAATATTTGCATTAAAAAAAACCTATTTCCGTTGAAAAGGTACTAATGATGAAACTTCTTAGCTGGTTTTGACACGGCATTCTACTCGGATAGTATCGGTAAAAAACGTACTTTTTTAAATAAAGTTTCTTTTAACATTATCGAAAATATCAATTTCTATTAAGTAAAAAGAAAGAGGCATACAAATATATTAACAAAACAGCATTCATATAACTTTTACTTTTGTTACTGTTCAAAATAATCAGATGGCGCCTCAACACCATCAGGGCATTTACGCGGATCTTCAACTCACAGTTAGATTCAAAGTTAACATAAATGAAACTGAAAGCAGGTCAAACTCAAAAAATTTCTTTATTTAGACATTTGTATAGCAAATACAATTAAAAACTTTTATTAAAATTTTTTTTTCTATTTCAATTAGACTTGCTGGCTGTTATAAAAATTATGTAAAATATGTACTGAAATAGTTATTCCCCAAGCACTTGCCGAGTTAATTGCATTTTTGAAAATGGCTTTATTTTACAATCGGTACTTTTATTTTAATGTATGCGATGTTGTTATTTTAATTTATTTTCAAAATATTTCGATGGCTTAAAATAAAAAAGGCGTAACTCGATTTTTTTGAAAAGTAACTTTTTTTAATTTATTCTGACCATGAAGTGTCTAGTTTTTTTACAAGAAAAACTTTTTCTATTTTTTTATTACAAAATGCATTAAAAATGCATTTTTATGCAAAATTCTACAAATTTCTTTTTGCATTTTTTTTATATTAAGCAATCGTATTTAGGTATTAGCTGCGTATGAGTAACATTTGTTAATCAATATTTTATTTATTAAAAAATGTTACTCATACGCTAAAGAGGACAATTAACCACCATTTGTAAGTTAAAACATTATTTTTTAAACGCAACGTCTTTTTAACATTTTTATATTTTGCAAACAATTATTTTTAAGCTTTTGCGTTTTACAAAATATGACCCAAAGTGTTAAAAAAAATAAAAAAAATCACTCATTTTCAAAATCATTTTACTAAAATTTAGTTCTATCTATTACGCAAAAATTTAATATGAACTTGCAAATTAAGCTTTTGCATTTTTATTCAATGAACCTTAGCAAAATAAAATATTGAAGTACATTTTTTTATTTTGAATACAATTAGTTCAAATAATGGTGTGGACAGCTTTATTAAAATAAACTGTTCTAAGTAATCACAGCTTTAAAAAAAATTGATCAAGAAAAATTTTTAGCTACAAAATTTTTTAGTTTAAAAAACAAAGAAATTAAAATCAAAAATCTTTAATTTATTAATAACCCTTTTTATCTTGAATTTTAGTAAATCTTAACTGTTTTTCAAATAAAAGTAAGACCGTTAAAACCAAGTACCCCCAGTTTATTATTACATAATTATTCAACTAAATGCGAAAGAAAGTTTTGACCATAAAAAGTAAATTTGCCTGATTTTCTTATAACGTTAGTCTGAATAGTTTTCAATTTAACAATTTAAGGCCAATAATCTCAAAAAATGCAAAAAATACCAAAAATGTTAACAAGAACTTTTTAACCACTTTCCTTACTTTCGGCTTTATTCTGGAACAAAAGCTAATAATATCTTATTTCACGATTTAAAATCTTAAATAATGCGAAAATCACTCTTTTATTTGACCTCAAATGCTTCAAAATTTCCAACATCTGTTCAAATCTTTTTAAGACCAATCATACTTAACTCTATTTATGTTTCTATTTTCCAAAAGTAAGAAAATGTGCCAATATTTTTTTTACCCTTTTTTTAAAACTAAGACTCAAAAATTAAAAAAAAGTATCAAAATAATATTTTTTTGCGAGAGCTTTCGTTTAAAACTTGAATTATGTTTGTATCGTACAACGATTTTATTTTATATTATATAAATATATTAAGGACAAATACTTGCTTTCAGAGCGTAAAAGGATCAAATCCCTTAAAGATTTATTTCCCGGGATCCCGCTAAAAATAATTGAAATTCCTGGAAGTTTAAATTCGGCCTGTTTAAGATCAAAATATGGTTTTTACCCCTTAAAATCTTCGGATTACAAAATTTTAAAATATTCCAGATTCCGGTCCCTCCTTTAAGTTTTGTTTTTTTAGGAGATACTATCCTATACGTTGAATTTTAATATTGATCATTCTGATTTTTTTTTGTAAAAGACAACAAACTGCCTTAAATTTTTAAAATATGTGGCCTTTTTTCAGAAAAATTAGAAAATGTGTTAAATCGTGATTATTAAATTTATCTAATTTAATGTTGATTTATTAAGCAACAAGATTTTGTTTGCCAAATCTTTAACACGTAGTAGGTTTACTATAAATATAACTGTATCTACAAAGTATATATAGTTCTTTTAATTTTAAAACTAAAACAAAGGTAAAGGAAAATCTGTTAAAATCATTGGTTAAAAAAATGCCTCAGGAAATGACACAAATCAACGGTGAAAAGCTAAAATTAGTTACGCAAACTTGAATTCGTTCTAGAACATATTTTAATTATATACCTAAAACTTTTAAATTATAAATAAAGGGTTTTATAAGGTAAAACTAAACACATCAAATATTTATAAAGTTTTTATCTTATACATGTTTAATTACTTTTAATAATAGGTGTGTTCCAAGTGTTTTACAAATTGTCCAAATTTAGGTAACAGCTTCTGTGCAAATATGAAAGCATACAAGAGAGTCATTTTAATCCTACTACCCAAACTTTTTCTTCTTTTGCTATGTTCGGATAAGAGTTAAAGAATAAGCTGATTTCAACTTGCATTTGAAATAAAAAAATCAAGGGGAAAATTTGTAAAAAATAGGTCTTTAATTTTTATTTCTAAAAAAACTAAAGATGCAAAATTTTTCTAAAAAAGTTAAAGCGGTTCTTCATAAATATGTTATTCTTATTACTTACAACTGTTGCTTTTAATATTTTTAAGTGGTAATTATGATAAAAACTTTAATATAAATTTTAAGTTAAGTAAAAAGCAGTATTAGTGTTTCAATATGTACAATTCTGCTATTTTGCAATTTTTTTAGTGATTTTGATACATTAAACGAATATTCTTTACTCTTAATAATCAAACATTTTGTGGAACATACCTAATATTTAATAAAAAAAGGTTTTGTAGTTCCTTATATATATTTTGCCCAACAACAACTTTTTTGAATTTAAATTGTTAAATAATTGATGAAATTTTATTTAATTCTTACCGTGTGCCAAAGCTGTGCATCGTCATGTTGCAAAAAATGCCTCAAGTGTTTTGTTTTTTAAACTATTGGATAAAAGCACAGTAAAGAGCCTTAAAGTTTATACACGTTTTTGATTTGTTAAACTTTGTTTAGTATTGCACAAAAAAAAAGAAATATTTTTTTTTTGCTTTACAAGCCAATAATGTCAGATGGTGTACTGAGAAATGTAAGCGGCAGGCATTATGGAAAATTTTAAACAAGTAACAAAGTGCTTTTGATCAATTTGTAAAAAAATACAGAAATAATAATTTTAAATAATAATAATTATTTGTTATTAAACAAAGTTTTGTACTTAAAACCTTTAAAATTTAAAACAAAATTCCAAGAAACAAATTTTTGCAAAAAAATTATATAAAAAACCTCCTTATAGAAACATACAATCATATCGGCTTTTGTCCTCTTGCTGCTTACTTCACTCCTAAACAGTTTTATAAATTCGAATTTATAATTTTTGCGCTATTGCGTTTTGGTCCACAAAAATTTGATTTTGATTTGATTGGAATGAATATTTTTGGTTAGCAGACAAGCGCTTGACGCTTAAGTTTGAGTTTGGCTGTATTATTTACATAATAATTGGCTATTATTACATATGGATAAAAAATTTACTTGCGATATTTTTTACTAGAAGAAAGGGAAAATTGGTTTTTGTTTAAGGTATAAAATATAAGAGTTTTTTCTATATATTTTAATAGCAAGAAGATAGTTTTCTAACCCAATTTTTTTGGTGGAATTAATTTTTATGGTTTTTTGGCTCCTGTTGTAGATATTTTAAATTACTGTATTTTTTCATTGAAAGAATATATAAAAAAGAGGTCAAAATATTATTAACCGACAAATGTAAAAACATAACCGCAATATTTTAACAATCAATGCAAAATATATTTTTTAATTTATTTCTTAAACAGGGTTTCTTTTTTCATTCTTTTTTCACAGAAACAATTATTCGCACTTTTTTTTTATTTAACGCATTACTTAAAAAAATTCAACGATTTTGAATAAAAGATGTATTGTCCCAATTAACGACTTCATTGTATTTGAACAAAGGGCCAACAATGATGGTTATTTATAAATTCCTAAAAAAACAATACTTTTTCAAAGAAGTTTTGTAAATAAAGGCCTTTGTGCAGTCGTTTATGTTAGTATGCAGCACATTTCAAGTTAAGTATACAAAAATAAAAAAAACAATTACGCTAACAAAGATAAGAGCTTAAACTTCGAAAATCCAATGGCTCGTTGGTCTAGCAGGGGAGCCCTTAGCTTAAATATCAGTTGTTGCCAGGTCAAATGCTAGACTGGGTCAATAAATATTATTTATTATACCCTTCACATTAGTGATTAGGGTATATATAAATTTGGTATTCCATTTGTAATTTCTTTAATATTCATTTGCGACCCCATTAAGTCATTAAGTATATATTTTCTTGATCCTTATAGGTAGGAAAGTGGATTTAGCGATGTCCGTTTGTCCGTCTGTTAATATGTTGAAATCAAATTTCTAAAGCCCCTTGAAATTTTTCGGACCTGTTAGTGGTTTTAAAACATCAGGTATATTTGCGATAACTGACAGCAGCCTCTGCTTATTTCTCTAAAATTTGTACATAAAAACCTCTACAACTACCCCGGAGTTGCCCCTACACGGCTGCAATGTAAAGCCAACTCCCATTAATTTTTTTCTCAAATATTTTTGTGGAACATACTTACACCCTATCTCTGCCCCCATAGACCTACCATACAAAGTTAAATTTTTTTAAATTGCTCCAACAGCTTCCAGGGTGCTCCTACAAAGGTCAAATGTAACACCGACCCCAATTATTGTTTTCTCCCAAACATTTTTATGAAACATACTTGCCCCCATCTCCAGCCCCTACAATGATTTACAGACCTCCTTTAGTTTTCTCTTTAAAATATATTCCTAGAAAATGCTTACTCCCTATCCCCATCACCTAAAAGGATTGCAATACAAAGTTTGGTAAATAGTAATAAACCACCCCCTACAGCTTCCAGGGTGTCCATGGATAGGTCAACTATAGGACTGACCCCAACTCATTTTTCCTTGAAAACCTTTTCCTAGGACATACTTACTACCTATTCCCACCCTTTTAGGGATTGCCATTAAAAATTTGAGAAAATTAGAGTAAAAATCCTTACAACTTTCTCCGTAGTCACCCTAAGAGGGTTAAAATATGACACCGATCCCTATTTAAAAATTAGAAACATTTTATAAATAAACGAAACAACTTTTAGACTTCATAAAGACATGCTTTATTGCACAGCCGAATAAAGCACCTTACTTGTTTTTTGTGCTACTTTTTTTGTTCCTTTTTTTCCTTCTTCTTTCTATTTTTTGTTGCTCCCAGACTTTTGCTGCTAAGTTAAGTTTTTTTCAAATTATGTATTTACTCATTCAAGTAATTAAAATGTTTGAAGTAAGCTTTAATTTTAATCATTTTACTAATCAAAGTCTTGAAAATGTTTAATTAATAAAAATTGGCTTGTTTTCAGTTTTTTTCAATTAAAGGAATTTATATAATAATTTTAGTGATAGGTGCAAATTTGAAAATTTTTTTTTGAATTATTTTGGTAACTAAACAATTTCTATAGTTTTGTTTTCGGTCCGGTTTTCCAAATAATTTTTTTCAATTAAAAAGCAACATTTAAAGGAAAAGATTTTACATAAGTGGTTATCTAGTAGTTAGTCGAAATGGTTTACTGCTATGAATTGTCACTGTTTTGTGTATTGTAGGACCTTTATCTCACTGAACTGTTGAAATATATTTCTAAATCTTAGAGTCAATGAGAAATAAGATGAAAAAAATATGAGATATTTTCTTTCTTAAAAAGAAAAATTTAATACATATTGCAATAAAATTTTATGGGTATTTTCTTTATTGCTGTGTATACCCAACAAACCAAAACTATATGGAAAAAAGCTAAGAACAAGTTTATTACCTACCATAAGCCTTAAGCCTATAAATTTGTTGAAAAATCTATTGTTAATCCTTGTTAATACTTATTAAATAAAGAAAATCGACCCCTTGTGATAGTATTGCTAGTCAGTGTGTTTAAACAGTTTAGAAGTCTTATGATAAAACAAGCTTACAGAAATTAAATTTCTATGTATAATTGAAATAAGCTTTAATGTGAAATACTTTTATAATCTGTTATTATAAGCAAATAATATGTTGTAAGAATTTCTTTTGTGTAAATTTTTTTTAACTTATTTAAATTCATTTGTTTTATATTTTTACTCTCCTAAATCACTTTTTTAAATTAACTTCACTGTTTAAAAAAAGACACATACGCCATATAACGATTATAAAACTATAGCGTGCATAAGCCGTTTACAATTGTGATTGTAAAGTTATTACTTAGAAAAGTCTATAGCAAGCATTGCTATTAAAATTGTAGTT
Source organism: Melanophora roralis (assembly GCA_963583895.1). NCBI lineage: Eukaryota > Metazoa > Arthropoda > Insecta > Diptera > Rhinophoridae > Melanophora > Melanophora roralis. Next base: position 66,017,291 of record OY757187.1, read on the forward strand.
ATACCCTTCACATTAGTTATATGGGTATATTTAAGTTTGTTATTCCATTTGTAGTTTCTTATGTATCCATTTGCGATTCCATAAAATATATATTTTTTTTCTGATCCTTATAGATAGGAAAGTTTATTTAGCGCTGCCCATCTGCCTGTATGTCCGTTACTCTGCTAAAATCAAGTTTCTAAAGCCGCTTGATATTTCTTGGACCTGTTTGTGGTATCTAAACGTTGGGCATATTTGCAAAAATGTTGCTTTTGAAGTTTAGCAAAATCGTTCGATAACTCACAGAGATATAACCAGCAACCACGACCACATCCCTAATTTCTCTAAAATTTTTACATAAAAACCCCTACAACAGCTCCGGAGTTACCCCTAAACTGATGCATTGTAAGATCGAACCTCTTTAATTTTTCTTCACAAATATTTTTGTAGAAGATACTTACATCCTATCTCTATCGCGTAAGGGGGCTCCCATTCAAAGTTTAGAAAATTGTAATAAATCCCCCTCCCCTACAGTTTTCAGGGTGCCCATGGATAGGTCAAATGTAGGACCGACCTCAACTCATTTTTCTTTGCAAACATTTTACTAGAGCATACTTACCCCCATACAAAATTTAAAAAAATAGGGTTAAAACCCCGACACGTTGTGAAGGGTTTATTATATTCGACGTAGTCAAATATAACGCTGTTACTTGTTTTTTTTTTTTCATAAGTAAAAAGATAATAAGAAAGATTATTATTCTCCAGCACAGTTTATTTTGCTTCAAAATCGTTTGTTGGGTACTCTTAAACTTACATTGAATGTGTTTATGAGAACACCAACACACACACATAAACGTAAACAATAACTTTAAAGTTTCGTATTGAAATAAAAAACAATAAGAGAAGAAGATGAACGGTAAACAAAACTCATGAATTATTTAAAGGCCGCAACACAACACTTATTGGTTGATACTAAAAGCAACAACACCAGCAGTAACAGAAATAATGCTCCTACATTTATAAGTAGAAATTCGGGCATAAGGCATCAGTGTAGCAAGGATGCGTTGTTTAAGCAAATAGCGTTTTTATCATAAGCCATACGTACATATGTATGTGTACGTATGTAGTACTATGTACTTACACACACATAAATTACATACATACATATGTATGCATGTAAATTTATAAAGTAAGTGCTAAACTTTAAAACGAAATTCATGTAAATAGAAATGGGGAAAAAATGTTGTGAGTCATTACTTTATTTTAAGCAGGATGATTTTTCTGGTATAGAAGTTATACAAAGTAAAATATAATATATATGTATATATTGAAGCTGAGAGGAATTGTGTGCCGACTATTATGGTAGGGATTTGGAGGAGTTTTTTTTTTGTCAAATCTTTGAAGAATTGAGTAACCTGACTAAAAAACAAGCAATAAAGTTATAGTCACACAAGCCTCTCCATATTAGACACATATCCCATAGTATACAAAAAAATTTATGCAGGTTTTGTAAGTGAAGCCAACGTAGTAACATATCTGTCAAATGCCTATTGTGGGAGTAATGGTTAAAAATGAACCAATTTTAACCAAATTTTGTTGAGTAAGTTGTATTGAAAAACCTTTTGTATATGTTAATATATCTGGAAAGCGCAGAAATTACATCCGGTCAAATGTGGTTTTTGAGGAGTAATTTTAAATGCAGGCATTGCGAAAATTGCTCAATACAGTTAGACATTATGTAAGCTTGGTCTTATTTACTAACCCATGTTGGCTCTACAGCCTGTTGCTTGTTTTGATTTGCTTAATAAATACTTTCCAAGCCCTTCGCTCTTGTACGTGATCTTTTCAGTTCGTTAGGCCAAATATTTTCAAGTCTTCATTAACTTGGTCCTTTCACTAGAGTCTCACTCCCCCGTTAACACAAAATAGGCCACAGATTTTTTGAGGGATTGTTTTTTAGAAACAAACAACTCTTGGCGCCATGGGTAGAATAAGGGTCTTGCATAATATTATTTTAGTTCTTCAAGAGAAGGCTCTGTTCTGGAACTGTCTGCTTAGCATTAAAGTAGCATCTATTTGCCGGCAATATCTTAATAATTGTTTCGAAGCTAAAACCATTATTTCTATTAATGACCAAGCAAAGGCATATGAGTTTTTTTACTACCGCAAAGTTGTAATTGCCGGCTTTCATAATATCACCGCTACGTTTGCCAAGTAGTTGAAAGAATAAGTCTAATCTTATCGCCGTTCACCCTCAGGCCCATTTGTGCCGATTCCTTCTCGATTCCGGAGAATCAGAACGTAGAAGAAGTTACATGATCAGCTATCGCCCTGTCGAATACATTTTGTTGTGATGAATGATTTGAAAAGTTCACTTCGTCTTTTTATAAAAGCGACAAAGTCGCACAAGCTTTGCAGGGATCTCATACGCAGAAATAGGTTTAAACAATTTTCTCTTATCAGCGCGTTGAAGGTGGCTTCGTAGCCGATAAAAAATAGTTTTTTATCGCTTTGCTTTTCATGGGGTTTTTTAGGATTTCGTGGGATGTAAAGTGTTCTAAACGTTCGCGAAATTTTGACTTCAATCATTCGAACAATATGCCGAACAGGATTTTAATAGTAAATAGATAGTTGACTTATTCCGAGATAGAAAGGTTTCCTCTTTCTTCTTATGGATGGGGTATAGTATGTCCAATCATCGGGTATCATTTCATGCTATCAAATGGTATAAATTAGCTGATCTTTGTACCTTATTAGTTCTTCTTCTCTAGTTTAATACAGATCTGCACGTATTCCGTCTGCTTTGCAGGCATTCCTGCCGCTTTGACCTCATATGGGTTAGGGGTGGTCATTTACCTATATTGATTATGATTGATTGCGGGTTGCATTCATCCAGCAATTCCTTAACCGCTAACAGATATGATGTCATTACCCGCCTACATTATCAGAAGGAGCAGGATTAAACGCAATGATTTGGGATAACTTCATGGGATAGGCTTAGGCTGTCAGTTGGTTTTTCGTCTCTGTGATGAACATGCTGGTTGGTATAATTGAATGTAATTATCGACATTTAAATTAATAATTTTTTCGAAAATGAAAATGGTATGGCCGTTTCCATCATTGGTGTTATATATCAGGTAACGTTGCAAAATTTCTTAAAACCGGTCATGAAAAAACGTTCTTCAAGTACAGTTTCAAAAGATTTGAGTCACAACACACACTGCGAGAGGCAATATGACTCTTTTACGTGACATATTTTGTAAACGAAATATTTTGCGCACAACCCAATCGGACTCCGCATTCACTGGATAAAACCACCTTATCCCGCATACATATTTTTTACAAATGTTGGTTCATAACAGAAAATAAATTGTGGCAAAACAAGTACACCTTTAAATTGAAGAAACACAATATGATAAAAAAATGTTTTGTTTCCATTGAAGCAGCAACAGAGAAGGTTTTAAGGCATGATTTTTCTAAAATGGTAAAACATTTTTTTTGCTGCTACTTTTTTTGCGCCTAATCTTCATTTGTTGCTTTCAGCAGTGTGTTAATATTTTTCTTTTAACATCCATCCAAGGCGAATTGATTACAAGGTGGTGGTGATTTTACAACAACTAATTTGCGGTGAAGAAAGATTTTCTTTTGGTTGTGATTTTTGTTGGCTGATGTGTCAAAAAAGATATATAAACATAAACAAATTTGACAATCCAGCCTTGATTTGTGCAAGAAAAAAAAAAGATCATCTGTGCTTGTAACACCACCTGTTAAATGAATTCGCCTGGCATCCATCCCTGCACATTTTGATTAAAACATGATTATCATTATGTTTCATTTCTTCTGCTTTTTCTGGGCTTGACAATTACAAAGTTGTTGTTTTCTTGTTAAAATTTTTCCAATTTTTTTGTTGTCTACTCTTAGGTCGATTTTGTTGTTAAGCAAATAAGTTGTTGTTATTATTTTGTTATTTTTAGCAAAATACAAGGATGCTTTAATTTTGATGAGTTTTAAGTCTATAGGCCAACGCAAGACAGTGGGACTTGACAGTTTAAGATGATTTTAGCTTTCATAATATTTTTTTAATCACATGACTTTCTTTTAAAACGTTTTGCATTAAGACATTACCAACCGTAATAGAAATGTTTTTATACCTTTAAAATTTTTTTTTGTTCAATTTACTTTAAGATTTGTCCCACTTTTATTTATACTGTCTGTCTGTAAGTGCGTGCATAACTCTTAGCATAAGTTGTTTCTATTTACTTGTTTAGTTTCCGTTTAGTATTGTCTACTTTGTCATTTTATCTCACGTGTGTAATTTTGCACAATCTTCCAACATGTCATTGGGACTTTTGGTTTTGGTTGTCAACGGCTTTGCCTTCTTTCCCCACAAATTTTTTCAAACCATTTGTTTTTTTAACGTTTCCAGACTTTAAGTACATATGTATTAGTGTATATAGAGGGTATCCGCCGACAAGGTATACTTTGTTTGTTTGTAATTTTTGATTAAATGATAGAAAATGATTCCTCTGTTGATAAATGTTTTATATAATGTCGGCAATTATGTATGAAATACAATATTAGATAAATGTTTTCAATAATATCACGACATCGCTCCCCATTGAATTTACGTTACGCCGTTTTCCCTTTCAAAAAAGTAAGGTCCAATGATTTCTCCTGACCGAATTGTACACCAGACTGTCACCTTTAATGGATGCAAAGGTGGCCGATGCATAAACTAAGAGTTTTCCATTGCCCAGAATCGACTATTCTGTTTATTCACGTATCCTTTCAAATAAAAATTGGCCACGTCATTCAATATGATTTTTTCATGATATTGGGGATTGTTATGTTTTAACGATTAAAACACGTTGGCTTACCAAATATTTTTCCATAGTAAATTTACCACGTCTCTACTTCACGACTGGCAAATATGAACTGTCAAGACTAATATTTACCAAAACGGCGGCAAAACAAAGTTGTATACCTTGCCGCCGGACACCCTGTATGTACTTATGTAAGTATGTATGTATGTCCTTTTAACTTTTGTGTCTGTGTTTAAAGCAGGTGTTTTTGCAAAAAATCAATTGTTGCTCAGATCCGGCGTCTTTTACACAAGTAAAAGAAAAGTAGAATGTAACAGTGTAATATACATACATGTTTTCTTTAATATAAATACAATTTAGTGTTGCCAAAGAAACTTGAGACAAACCAAACAAAGTAAAATAATAAATCGTTAGCTAAAATGCAAAAAGACAAACAACAAAAATTCACAACCGAGTTTTTGATGTATAAATGCAAATAAATTTAATGTCTTGACAAAATTTTACAATTCTGCGATTGGAAATGTCACTTTTATCATCAAAACACTAAGGGGCGTAACTACAAGTTTTTTGAGTTGATTAATGCCAAACGACGTAAATACAAATTTTTTTCTAGCAAACTATGATGGAATGGTCTTCTTTGAAAATTGCTGGAAGAATTGCATTAGCGACCATTTCGGTGTGTTTTGAATGAAACAAAATTTTTGTTTTTCCTATTTTCACTAACGAAATACTTTGTGAAAATGCTATTTTATGATGTTTTCTTTTCTAAGCATTTTATTTAACATGGACCCTTCATATAGTAAGCGAAACGACTTAAACTTGTTTAAAAACTATTAAACTTACGTAAAATTACGATAAAATTTGTCATTAGATTGCATTCATGGATTTTTATGCTTCTAGACTAATGCATTAAATACATTCCTCGCTACAGGCTACCGAACACAACCAGTAAAAAATAGAATACACGTGTGCTAATGAGAATAATTTTTTTAATGGCTACAAGGCAACACGACTACGGGTTGCTGTCAATGCAAATTTTGTGGCGTGGTCGAAATTAAACTACATCATTTTTTTTGTAAGCGACAGTTAACAGATTAGTGCTGACAATACGATAAGATGCCAAAAATATAGCTTAAACAATACAAAAAGTCTTTAGGTGGCACCACTGCAAGTCTCATATGTTTATTTTAAGGTTGTAGTCTAGTAAATATTTTAGTAGCAGCCACAGGGACACAAATGCAGCAAGCAACTTTTGTGTTCGTTTATTCCTGTGTTCTTGTAGCTTGAATGTGCTTAATGCATAAAGGTGCAGAAAAGTAGGGTGTAAGTTTAGTGGAAGTTTAGTATTACAAGATAAAAATTTTTTAAGGAAAATTGATATTTTTAAAATTTTTTATGATCATATCTTTTAAAAAAATATTATGTGATGTGTTATCATAACCATTTATCAGGCAGCTCAAAAATGAAGTGGAGTGAGGTGCAGCTCCCTTGGCTTCATTCTTTCAAAGGGATTTGAAAATTTCGTTGCCCTAAGTAATAGAAAAGAAGCAAATTAGAAAGAGTTGGCAACTTTCTATCTTCTTAACAATACAGGAACAAAACAAAACTTGAAAATAAGCAAGAAAGTTATAGCCAATCAGGTCGAATCATATACCATAATCTTTTTTATAAAAAGTGCCACCATATGCACAAAGTTTACACAGGTTAAGGTGACTTTCGTAAGAATGGCTAACTTCTTCTGCGGGAGGTACGGTCAAAAATAAAATAAAATTCACAAAAATTGGTGTTCGATAACATTATTAAATCGAAATTTATGAGGTTTAATGTATTTTTCGAAAATTATTCTTTGTAAAAAAAAATAATATTTCAAGTAACCGATTAACCATGACGTACGATAATAACAGTTTCGAAAGTATGACAAACTTTTTTCTGATAAACATTCGATGACGACTATTATTAGCGAGTCAAAAAAGAACTCATGGAGTTTATGGGTGGCAAATGTGGCAGCAAATGTTTCGATCTAGAAGATTTGCCTGTTGTATTAACAGCGAACATATAGCAATATTTTTGGCAAGAAATTAGGGAGGAACAATTTTTTTATTCTACCGCTTCAAGTTACTTAGCTTAGATAATTATTCGCGAATAGTTCGTTATTGCAAGCGTTCTTTTTTTTTATTTAATTTGCGACAGTTTAGTTAATGCTTTTGTTTGAAAAATTCTTCGCTAATAGTGAACCTTTTTTATATGTAATTATGTACTTGATATCTGTAGCGAAGCATGCCGGGGTCAAGCTAGTTTACTTTATATAATTGACGTTTTTTTAACTTTACTTTGTAACAACGTGCACTTATGGGTTTTTTCTTTTTCATAACTATTTTTATCTTGAAATTCTTTAAAGAAACACTGATAACAAAAATCTGTCCTTTTGTTAATTTTCACAGCTGTACCTTAAGGATACATCATTAAAAAAGTTATGTATGTATATGTACATGTGTAGGTAAAATGATTATTTAACCTATGGTTTGATGTCTGTCTATCTTTACTTATATGAAAATTTGACATGAAAGTCCTTTTTTGCATAACGTAAATTCACAAAGAACTAAACTTATTAATAAAAATATTAACTGATGGGAGTAACTGATATTCTTGTTATGGATTTTTAATTTAACTTGCTCCAATTTAAGGAAAGTTTACAAACCAGTTTAACTTAAATGGCAACACTGTGAGGAAAGAAACTGCTGACAAAACTGTTGCATTTACAGTTGTGTAGACATATAAATAAATAAAAAAAAAACGAACAAAAAGTAATTGAAAATATGTAAAACTGCTTAAATAAGGTGCACCGAAAAAGTCTTTTAAACAATTTTTTTCTTTAAAGCTGGTACTCTGTCGGTTTTTTTTTTAATATTTTTAATTATTGTCTCTTTGCCTTTGGCGAACTAACAATAATTATTCAAATCTTAAAACTATTTAATTTCTATTAGTCCAGCCAGTGCCAGACTAAAATTTAAGTTCTTATAATAAAATTAATTAATTCAGTAGTTTCATCTAAATGCAATAGTATCCATTCTTTGTAGACGAGTGTGTCCACTATGTTGCAAAATGTTTCGAGCGAGAGGGTTTGGATGTGTTTACAGCTTATTTAAATACTTGCCCATATAATTAAGGATTTCGCATTTAACTAGTGGAACTTGCAGATCTTCGTGGATGTTGCTGTTTTTAACATACCAAGGAGCACCAGTTATCATTCTTTGGATTTTATTTTGACGGCGTTGAATTTTTTCAATGTTGGAGACGGAAGCAGTGCCCCATAATTGTATCCTGTAGCACCAAATTGGTTTCAAAATTGAGTTGTAAATTAAAAGTTTACAATCAAGACGTAGCACAGAGTTTCTACCGATAAGCCAGTGGATTTGGGCCGTTTTAAGTTTCATCTGTGTCAAGTTCGCATCTATATGTGACTCCCATGTGAGGCGGCGATCCAGGTGAATGCCAAGATATTTCGTTTCAGTTCGTTGAGGCACCGTATGGTTGTTAATAAGAATCTGGGGGCACGTTTCCTTGCGTAAAGTAAAAGTAATGTGGGTGCATTTTTGTTCATTTATTTTAATACCCCATAACTTTGCCCATTTCTCTACTTCGGATATGTGATGTTGAAGTTGTTTTGAGGCCTCTTTAGGGCTTTTATGATGAGAAAGGCGGTATCATCAGCAAATGTCGACGTATGAGTAAAATTGTTTTTGGGCATACCTGCTGTGTAAAGCAAAAAGAGAATCGGATCTAATATACTCCCTTGAGGTACCTCCGGCGCTATTGGTTTACGACAGCTTAAGCAATTTCCTTCTTTTATCACAAATTGTCGGCCAGTTATGTACTTTTTCAAAAGGTTAAAGATATTCATTGGTAAGTTCAGCTTTAACTTGTTTAACAGGATTTCATGCCAAATTTTAACAAAGGCTTGAGAGACATCTATAAAAAGCGCGGAGCAGTTTTTCTTTTCCTCAAAGGCCCTTCTTATAAGCTGTACCAATGTGTCGGTTTGTTCGATGGTGTTGACTTCTAAATCCAAATTGGTGATTTGGAATGCAGTTGTCATATAGGATCGGAGTTATCATGTTTTTAAGCAATTTCTCGAACAATTTAGACAAAGTTGGTAACAGACTTATGGGTCTGTAAGACTCAACCTTCGAAGGATCTTTTCCCGGCTTAGGAATTGTCTTTACCAAGGCAACTTTCCATACTGGCGGAAAATGTTCGAGCCGTAATATGGCGTTAAAAATAAAAAGAATTATTATTTTTTCTGGGCAAGGCAGCTCTCAAAGCATTTTGTTGCTGATTTCATCAAAGCCAGGAGCTTTTTTTAGCATTTAAATTGTTGATAGCCTCTACGACATCTAAAAGTTGGAAATGTATTTCCATAGGACATCTAGCAACAACAGCCTAAAAATATTAAGTTAGAATAAGTTAAGAAATTGTCAAACTGAAACTAACTGCCTAAATTTTGTATAAGAAATAACTAATTTTCCAGCAACTGCTAAGTAATTCAACAGTAGTTGAATAGTTGTAATACCTAATCACTTTCAAGTTTTTGCTGGATGAGTAGTAGTTATTTAGGAAGTATTCCGTAAAGTTGTTTTTGAATGAAAAATCAGTGCAATCTTTATACAATATTTTTTTAACTAGTCAAAAGAGTTGTTCAAAGCAACAACTGCACCAAGTGAATATCCAGTTATTTTAAGTAGCATTTCTAGTTAATTTTACATAAATAATTTTTTAAATAAGTATAAAAAATTTTCAATGATTCTCAAAGAAGATTTTAAACGAGTTTTATGTATTGTAAGCTTTTGTTTCTGAAATAAATTTTTTACCCTTTTCCCATATTTTATTAAGTTTTTAATAAATAAACGACGTATTTTTAATAGTTTTTATACTTTTAAAAGAACTTTGTGCGAAATAACAAAGGCAGTAATTATTTTACACGAAAATATATATTGGCAATTCCATTGTGACAGGTGTGACCCTTTTTGCTCATAACTTATAGAATTTAATATTTTAATTTGAAAACAGGCTATGACTTCCGAGGATGAAATGTTTTTAAGCGATTAATAGTAAGTAGACACTTAACGTACATCATTTCTGCCTAAAATTACCACTTAAAGACATGCCCTTAAATATTGTCTGTGAAACAAATTGACAAATCTAATATAATACAATATTTTCGATAGCGATAGGTTAAATAAAAATGGTGAGTATTTATAAAAAAAAAAAGAACACGCACACGCACACGCACTTGCAAACTTGTAAAGGAAACTCAAACAAATCAATTTTGGTTAAGAGGAAACAAATCCATCAAAATGTGACAAATTGAAAATAATTAATAAAAGAAGAACAAGAAAAACTTTTATCTGTAACTTGACAAATCTGTCAATACAATTATGTTAATGTAATTGGCTTAAGCATTAGGTCTAACCGAGAGTTTGGCCAAACAACGAAATATACATTAATTTAACTTGATTTAAAGTGATTTTGTAGCCTAATTGCTAATACTTTAGCACTTTGAAGAAGTAGTTAAAATTGGTTTTATAAGATAATCCACTTAAGGCCAGAGAGAGGTTTAGTTAAGGATCTACATGGAGGTCTTAAGTAAAACAAACGGTAATTCACACTTTTATATAGATATCTTTGTATGTATGTGTGACATTAAAGATTTTAAATATTTAGATTTTTTTATAAATTAACAACACATCTGGTTTATCATTGATGGTCTTACCTCTAATAACAATTATGCTTAAAAATAAAAAAACGAAATCCTAAAGAACGAAAACGCGGTATTACTTAACTTTTTTAATAAATAAATAAAAATAAAAACAAAAGTTTGTCTATTTTTAATAACTTTAAAAATTAGCCGGCATAATCCAAGGTTTTAAATAAAAATAAGGAAAGCTTTTAAAACGAAATTTCAAAACTAAATCTAAAGGTAGGATCCAACTATAATTTCAATGTACCGATTTTGGTTGAATTCATGCACCGATAATGTGAATGCAAAGGTTTTTTTAATACGCGACAATATTCGCCAATCACAGTTAGCAACAACCAAAAATATAAAAAACCGTAAAATGAAATAAAAAGCTATGACAATTGATATTGTCTTTAACAGGGTGTCCCCTTAGGGGGTTGCTTGTTGCCTTAGGGGTTTAAAAGAAGAAATCTTTTTATTTTATTACTTTTTAGGTACTTTTTGTTTAATTTTAGCCAATAAAGATAGACAAAAAATTAGTTCAAATCGCGGCTAAAAAGTCTTTAAAAACAAAAATTAGTTAAAACTTTTTAAAATAGAATTTTGAAGCCAAAGGGCAAATATTTATAGCATGTACTTTTGAGGCTACTAAGCCAAGATAAAAGTAAAAAGACAGAAACCAAATTGAAATTTTTTTGGTACTTTTTTGATATTAAATCTTAAGGGGAAAAATAGTATTAAGATTATAATTTCATACTTTTGTTTGCGGCATTTATTCATAATGTTGACTCATAAAAATAATTTTTTTTAATAAACTTAACATCTGCGTATATTTTTGATAGATGGCTAAGCCACTTAGTGTAGTAAAAGTGTGCCTTACAGAGAGCGGTGCTGGGCTTTAAAAATTTTCGGCAGGCGGCCAAATGGGATTAAAAAACTCTAATCGTGGTATATCAAACAATTGAAATTTTTTTTTAGTTTATGCTAAAAAATAGTTTAAATCAATTTGAAATGTTCTTGAGATAAAGAAATAATAGAATTTTGTTTAGGAGTTCAATTGACTGACCGGTCTTTTTGTTTCAACTTGGTTAAATGAACTAGGTCGGGTTTTTAGTTCAATAGTTCTTTAAGGCTACACAGAAAAAAAATAAAAATAATTTTCAATTAAAAAATTTGTTAATTTGATTGAAAAATATTTAGATTACATCCTATCAACCAATTTTCATTTTCAATTAAATAATTTGATTAAAAATTTTAAATTAAAAAATTAGTTAATCGATTTAACCAAAACACAAACAAATCTAAAATTAAATACAAAAAATAAAAACTTTTTTTGGTTTTTTGTTGTTTTATACTTTTTTCTATTTATTTATGTTTATATAATTTAATTATTTAAAAAATGTATTATGTTTAATTTACGTTTAAGTATACATTACAAGTCTCAACAATGACTCGAACCATGGGCCATTTGATTGCTAGGGGTACGTTTTATCCACTCAGCCAACAAGGCAGTGTTAAACTTAGTTTTATTTATTTACCTCCACATTCAAAAATGCAACCTCAGCAAGTAAACGTAAGGTGAGCTTTGCACAAGCAAAGGAAAAACAAGAGAAGCTTTAGGCAAAATTGCAGCTCTTTTGAAAAACTTGCAAACAGTTAAAATTTTAATTGAAACAATTTAATGTTTATTTAAAATTAAATTTTTTTTGATTAATGAGTTAATTGAAAAAAATTGGAATAATTCTTCTTCCAATTAGTCTTTTATATCAATCGGTTTCCTTTCTCTTGACTTTTCTTGTAAAGTTTATTTGACAGTATTAAATATTGTTTTAAGAAATGAAAAATTTTAAACACAGGGACTGCAAATAATAATTATTTTTAAAATTATAAAAAAACAAAGATAGGTGCACTGAAATATCAAAGAGTCAAGCTTAGTACACCGTCTTTTTTAATTGCCAATTTTAAGCTTTTTCTCAAAATATAAAAATAAGTTTTGGAATTTTTTGCCAAGAAAAATAGTTATTTTTTGATTTTTTTTGTTTTTTTTTTGCATAAATAAATGTCATATTTAAAAATAAAAGATACAAAGTAATGATCTACTTTATAGAAATTGAAAAATGGTAGTAATTTTTTTTTGCCTAAAAACCGAAATCAAAAAATATTTTTTTTCTTGATTGTCCATCCTATCTTGTTCTTTCTAATTTTTTAAATGTTCGTTAAAATAATTTAAATTTGTTCAATTAGTCGTTATTTGCATTTTGTTGTAACTTTTTAAATAAAAAAAATAAATGTTAATTGCTTTTAAGAACGAAATTGAGTAACACTACCTTGTGTTTACATTTAGCCTTTAATAAATTATATTCTTAATTAATTAATTAATTATATTTGCTTATCTTTTTCCAATTGGAAATAAATTTTAAAATAAAATGGAATTTGCACTTAATTTCGAGTCATTCAAGTTGTTTATACGATTGACATTTTTAATCTTGCTCTAAACTTCTTTTAGTTTTAATCAACGACATAACAGAATGCTCTGCTTAATATCTTCCACACCATAAATAAGGCCGTAAATCATAACTCACAAACTGTTATTAAAACTTAATATCGATTTGACAACACTTATTGATTTATTATCATCTGCTGCTAGTTCTGACCCAATTTTCGTTTTTGCCATGCTTCATTATTCTCTCGTTTTTTCCCGCTCTTTTACGTTAGTCCAGGCAACCTGTTAACGTAGGAACTTTCAGCCTTTAACATTCTAAGTAGTTTTGCATGTGAGTAAAAAATTGTTACCTGTTTGCTTAGAGATAAAATGAGTAAAATTATATTATTACCCACACTAACTTACTAACATATGTATGTGTATATATTTGACATTCAGTTTCTCATTTTACTTAGTGTTAACTAAATTGAGAGAAATTTTAGGAGTCCTTTTTAAAAAGATTTCAAAATTACAGAGAGAACGAAAAAGCGGGTTTATTTACTAACTTTATCATGCCGTAATACTTATGTACTTACGTTTGGTATATATATACGACCAGGAGTTGTATAAGTGGCAACACGTTGTTTTTATTAAATGTTTATTTTTTATCTCTGTTGTTTTTTACCATTAAATATTGCCAGACTTTACATCCTTAAAGTTTAAATATGAATTTAGAAAAAATTTATCCAATTTTTTTTTATATTTCGAATTTTATTTATAATTTAATTTTCCAAAAGATTTTAAATAATTTTGAACCTTAACATAATTTTAATATCTTTTTAAATTAAGTAAATATTTAAAGTGTTAGAATCATAACTTCTTAAATATTCTTAGCTTTTAACGTTCTTTTGATAAATTTTTTTTTGATTATATAACTAAAGGTTTTCAATCGCTTTTACCTGTGCAATTTTATAATGAAATTTTTTGGATTATAAAATTTAAGTTTTACTTAACTTATTTAAAAGCAGGGGGGTTATTATGTAATTCGATTTGAATCGAAAAGGTTTTCGAAAGGAATTTGCTATTCGAAAGGCAATTCTTATTATCTAATACTTTTAAGAAATTAAGAGCAGGAGAAGAAAGAAATTAAAGAAGAATAGATAATACGATTTGCCTTTCGAATAGAAAATTCCTTTCGAAAGCCTTTTCAAATCGATTCGAATTACATAATAAACCCCCAGAGTATTAAAAATTTTATTTTCCGCTTTACTGTAATAACAGACTTACAAAATGAAGTTTTTTATGAAATTATTTCCATAAAACTTTTGTTTGTAGACAAAAAGGAGGGAGAAGTTTCTACTTTTTTACACCCCTCGTCTAGAAACATGATATTTCATAGAAGTAGTTTCGTGAAAAATTTAATCGTGTAAGTCCAGTATAAGAAAGAATATAAAATTTCCTTTTTCAAAGCAAACTGCGCTTAAGAAAGCTGTATAGCAGATCTAATTTTGTTAATATTTTTCTAAGTATTAGGTATTGTCTCTATTTGTTTGTTCTATTGTACGTAGTGTAAATATCGATTACATATTGGGCATGCGTACACTTTCAAATATTTATAGCATGTTTACACATAAATTCCAATTACTTGCTCCGCTTTCCAAATTCGCAACACAATTTTTCCCGTTTACGTTAGAAATTCGTAATTGGGTTCGACAGTTGTTTCTTTTTTTCTACTGATTAGAAAATATGTTCACACACACACACGGACACAAAAACAAACTTATGAAGTATTTTTGTCGCATAATTTTTTAAAAATATTTTTAAGGGTTTTTTATTGAAATTATCCTCCTTATTTCCTAAAACGAAACGCCTTAAAACAAAAATAAAATGTATAGAAATATTTTTTAAATTCTAATTTTTTTCATACAATTGTTTGCGTTATTATGCGTTGCGTTTTACGTAATAAGGCCCTATATGTTTTTCAGTGATGTTTTCTTTGTTTGTGTAGTTGTTTTGTTTCTATTTATTTTCTTTTTGACATTTATAGAGGTAAGCTATCGATTAAATTTAAATTACTGGTAATCCAAACTCATTTAGCTGTAAAACTCATTATTCACTTTTAAAAAATTTGTACGAAATATATTGTAGTTGCGTTGATAAGTGAGGGTCTGATTATGAATGAAAAAGCAAAGCACGCTATTGGGCGTAAGTGAAAAAAATGCTTTTACATACATATTGTCTTGCAATTTCTTGTTTGCCCTACCTTATATTAAAACAAAAATGAGTGGGAAATTGAGTAGTGGGTTAATGTGGGCAAAATAATTAATTTTCATAAAACAATTCTCTTTGTCACACTACAGGCAAATTAAATAAGTAAATAAAGAAAACTTTTTTACATTTTCGGATCTTTTTTGCCTCTTAAGAACTATGTGCCTAGATATATAATATAAGGGACTATTAACCCAGATTAAGGTTGGAAGTCAACTTAGTGGAAAATAATTAAATTTTCTATATTTTTAATATTGTTTTTGCATTTTTTTAAATTAAGGACCATTTATTCAAATAAGAGGGCAATATGCGCTGTTGTCACTATATTATCTTTTTTCAATTCTTCAGTCATAAATCTATACAGCCCGACTGAGCGTATATATTTGAAATCAAACCTAACCCAAACAAGAACTTCGGGAAAATTGTTTTGGTTTGACTAAACCCGAAGTCAAAGCAAACACTTGCAATAAATGCCTTTAATATTTTAAAAACTTTTGTTTAAAAGAATTGGGCATTTGTTATAAGATTTTTTCATCTGGTAACCATGTGCTTTGCTTTAAAACACAAACATACGTATGAATGTATTTGTTGTGTATTTGTTATGTTACGTATGTATTTGTGAATTTTTCTCATTTGTATAGCTTTAATAACAGTGAGCCTCAACATTTCAATGTTATATGAAGTAACATATTTAAATGTGTATAAAATATAAAAGGAAAACACACAAATGAAAACAACCTCGACAAAATACCGATTATAATCAAATGAGCAACAGTTGCTTAAATATAATTGAACAATAGAAACGTGTTTCGCATAACGTTTTAGCCAAAACAGTCTCGCATATTTGCTTAACTAAAGTACTTACACGTACATATACATACATACAAACATGTGTTAGTCATTATAGTATAACAGTGTGGTTAATGCTAGATTTATAATAAAATTAAAATTAAAAAAACAAATCTTCCTTGAACAAGAGAAACAAAAACTTATTTGATTAAGATTTTTTTATTCTTTTGATGAACATGAATTTTCGAATATTAATTTGGTATAAAAACTCAAAGAAAAAAACTTTAAAATCTTGTTTTTATCACATTTAATTTTAAAACTTATTTATCTCTCTAGATTTTAAATAAATATTTTTAAGCAAGTGTTCAAGTGTAATTGAATGTGAAAATGTGAAAAAGGAGTTTATACATAAGTACATTTTTTTATGCTAATTTCCTTTATTTTTTCTTAAAATTAATATTGTTTGCAGGTGGTGTCTTGCATCACTGGTTGTAAAGATACTATTCTCAAGAATGTTACAGGAAAACTGTAAAAAGAAGAATTGTTCAGACATAATAATTAGCAAATGTTCATAAAATATATTATACATCCAGACATCAAAACAGACAATTATGTTAATGGTTATTAGCATAAACACACACAACGCAAAATGTAAATAATGTATGAATAAGATTGATGCCAGTAGGTACGAATGTGATTTTTGAAATCAAAATAAAGCTTTAACTTTTGCTTGTTAAGAAATACAAGAACATTGTAGTTTACCAACACGTATCATTTTTTATTTAATTAAAATTTTGTATTTAACGGCTTTTAACGTCATTCGAAAATTTATTTCAGAATTTTAAAAGAAAAAAATTGTCACGATTTTAATATTTATCAAACGAAAAGGTAACAAAAAGTATTATTTATTGGAAACAGTTTGTCCCCGCTCCTAGCGAGTGACTCCACTAAAGTATCCATTTAATCGGGGTTTGATATTGTTCGAGCAAATAATTAATCGATTTTGGAATTTCGAACAATCGGTTAAGATTTTTTATAATAATTTTCGCGCGACTCCGGCAATTTTTCATTTCTTTTCAGTGTATAGATTAAGATTAAAAATTCGACATTTTTAAATTCTAGAAATTTATTTTGAAACAATCGTACAAAATAACTTCTTTTCGTGGTATTGATCATATATTCAACAAAATATGGATTCTGTAGATTTCTCATCTTTTAAGGCCAAGAAGGAATCGTTATTTTCAAAAAGAGTAATTACAAAACGGTAGCTTTTTTAACCCGAAATAAGAAAAAAAATTTTTTTTTTTTTTACAATTTTCACAAGAAATAATATAATAGATTAAAACTGGCATAAGGCGGAATCGAGGATGCATTTAAATAAGAAATTAATTTATTTTTAATTTTAAAAATAAAAAATATTAAGTTACTTTTGAACATATTCATGTACTTCGTTATACAAAAATTGTTAGGGAACCGCATGAGTACCCTGAATGGAAACCTGAAAAATGAGAGTAAATCACACAAAAAGTTTTTTGGCAACATAATAATTACAACAAAACCGGTTAATGCTGCGTTGGTAATTTTTAAATAATATACACAGAAAGAAAACATAAATTCATTCTCATAAAACTTGGAAGAACAAGAAATATTAAATGCTTAACGTTCAATTAATATTTAAATAATGAAATTATGTCAATGTATTACTTTCTTAAAGGTTTAGTTATACGTGACATAACCATAACCACAGAAAACAGCGTTTCGAATAAAACTTATGGAAAATACTGTGTTTGATTAAAGGTGACTTACCATTACGCCATAACCATAACCATTAAAACCAATTGAATTTTGTTTTTTATGGCAACGGTTATGGTTATGGCATTATGTTATGGTACGTAAACTTAAGCTTAAGTTTTTTTATAATTCAATTAGTGGATCTTCAGTTTATTCAAATTAACAATATTATTCAAATCTTAAAATAGAGTAGCAATAGTATGTTCGCTATGTTGCAAGATGTTTCAAGCGATCGGATTTAGATTTTTATCTCGAATTTAACTAGTGAAACATGTAGATCCTTGTGAATGTTGCTGTTTTTTTATGTACTAAGGAGTACCAGTTTTATTTATTTGTTTATTTTTTTATTTATTTATTATTACAACAAAGTCTTATAATTACAGTGCAAGGGTTAATTAAAGAACACACATTATTAGGATTTTGTTTTAATGGCGTTGAATTTTTTCTATGTTGGAGGTGAAAGTAGTTCGCCAAATTGATTTTAGAATCGAGTTGTGGAGCAGAAGCTTACAATCAGGACGAAGCACAGAGTTTCTGCCAATTAGCCAATGCATTTGGGCAGTGTTGAGTTTAATTTGTGTCAACTTCGCATCTATATGTGGGACTTTAATGTAAAGCGACGATACAGGTGAATGCGAAGGTATTTTATCTCAATTTACTGAGGGGCCAAGTGGTTATTAATAACGATTAGGGAGCACGTTTCTTTGAGTAAATTAAAAGATACATGCGTAAATTTTTATTCATTTAATTTTATTCCCCAAAACTTTGCCCATTTCTCCACTTGGGTTACGTGATGTTTCAGTTGGTTCGAGGCCTCTTTAGGATCTTTATGATTACTGAGAAAAGTAATTTAATCAGAAAAAGTCGACGTGTGTATCATACTATTCGTAGGCATGTCTGCTGTGCAAAGCAAGTACAGAATCGGTTCTAAAATACTTTCTTGAGGTATGCCAGGCTTTATTGTCTGCAAGCGACTTATATAGCTTCTTCCCTTTGATACCAAATCATCCACCAGTTATGTAGTTTTCAAGATTAAGAGATTAACTGGCAAAACTAGCTTAGATTTATTTAACAGGCTTTAATTACCTACACAGAAAAAAATATCACTAAATTTAGGTTAACAACATTTTTTGTTGAAATAAAATTTGTTATTTAACCAATTTGGTTGTTGATGCAATTAAACATCTTGTTAATATTACAAAAACACTATTTTAGGCTCTAACCAAACAATTCAACAATAATTTTTGTTGAACAGCAACCAACATAAAAAAACAAGTAAGTATGTATGTAAATAACCCCAATGTTGTCAATCTGGATTGGATTGGCAAATTGCTTTTTTAAAATTAAAATTATGTTTTTACATACATTCATACATACATACATACATACATACATACATACATACATACATACATACATACATACATGCATACATACATACGTACACACATACATACATACATACGTACATACATACGTACATACATGCATACATTCATACATACATACATACATACATACATACATACATACATACATACATACATACATACATACATACATACATACATACATACAAACATACAAACATACATTCATACATACATGCATACATACATACATACATACATACATACATACATACATACATACATACATACATACATACATACATACATACATACATACATACATACATACATACATACATACATTCATACATACATACATACATACATACATACATACATACATACATACATACATACATACATACATACATACATACATACATACATACATACATACATACATACATACATACATACATTCATACATACATACATACATACATACATACATACATACATACATTCATACATACATACATACATACATACATACATACATACATACATACATACATACATACATACATACATACATACATACATACATACATACATACATACATACATACATACATACATACATACATACATACATACATACATACATACATACATACATACATACATTCATACATACATACATACATACATACATACATACATACATACATACATACATACATACATACATACATACATACATACAAAAATTTAAGGTTGTCACCACTTTTTTTCGAGTTTTTATGTTCAAAATGCATATGTAACAAAAGCAAACTTTGAAAAAGGAAAGATGGCAAAATTAAAAAACTTTCCCTTTTTTTAGTTTGGTGTGTTGATAGACATAAAAAGAAAAATAATAAAAAAATAAAATAAAACTTTAAAACAAATAAAAAATCAGTGCAAAATAACAAAGATGTGTAAAAACCTAAATCGCGTTATTGTTATAAATTTGGATCAACGAAGCTCATAGAGAAAAATGGTTTTAAGCTCTCACAGAAAGAAAACAAGGTATTTGTTAACATGGGCTGAAAAATTGGAGAATAAAAAATTATTTTAATATTTTATCTGCAGCAGACCTTGCAGAATATACCTGTCTGGATACCGTAGCGGTGGAAAGCCCATCGCTAAACCCTACTCCAACTTTTATGACAAAACCTAAAGGTACTCGAACAGGAAATCAATTCTTAAAATTTTGTAAGAAAGCAAAATGCTCTGCAAGGAACATGAAATTTTGTCAATCATTAATTTAGCCAAATGTTGCAAATGAAAAGGATAAACATAAATGTAAATAAACATTATTCAATAATCTGTATTTTAAACTAATAATTTATTATGTAAATTTATAGATCCAGAGCCAAGTGCAATGTTTTAACTTGATGTAATAAGAAACGTGAAGGCAAAAGCGATTGATTTTGATATGTATAGTGTGGTTAATAATAACAAAATAGAGACAAATTATAAACATCCTTCTAGTTTCTTCTAAGTAATAATGAAAAATGTATTTAATTTAATTTCTAAAAATATGTTATGTAAGTCTTAAAAATAAACTTTATATACTTTTTATTATTTAATGTGAAGAACTTTTTAAAAATGCATCAAACATTTGCCACAAATAAAGAAATATTGAATAAATCGTTTTCAATTGTTTATATAGGTATAGATATTGGTGTCTTTTGTCAAAAAACTTGGCGAAAATCAACAAATTTAGTTGTTAATTAAACAAAAGATTTATTTAAAACCATTCCTGCCCCTAACAGTTTTTATTGTTAATATAACAATGACTGCAGTTAAAAATTTTTAAAAAATATAACAACTTGTGTTGTTAATATGCTAATAATTTTGTTGACTTGGCTATCAACAATCAACTTACAAATATCATTGTTGTATTTACAAAATCTATTGTTGGTTGAGTTTTAATTAAAATTTTTGTTGTATTTACAAATAATTTAATTGTATTTACAACAAATTTTTTTCTGTGTACTTTATCAAAAAGTTTGCAGACATCAGTAAAAAGCGAGGAACCTTTACCATTTTTCGGGTTTATTCGGTGTTACCATGTTTTCTTCTTAAGCCAAATTGGTGATTTGAAATGCAGTTGCTGCAATTTAAGATCGGCATCAGTTTTTTTAGTAATTTACAAACAATGTCGACATATTTGGTAACAAGCCTTTCCAGACTTAGGAATCATCTTTATCAAGGAAAATTACCGTATTGGCGGGAAGTTCTCAAGGTGTTATATGGCGTTAAAACTAAAAAGAATAATTCTCTTTGCTGTGAACAGTAGCTCTAAAATCATTTGGTTATACATTTTATCAAATCAAGGGGCTTTTTTTATTGTTCAAATTATTAATGCCTTCCATGATATCTATAAATTAAAATCGTATTTCAATGGGACGTCTAGCAACAGTATGCCTGCCCTATGTTGCGAGTTTTATATTGGTTTTTTGCTGAAAACTGGCCAAAAGCGTTTGATTCAAATCGGAATTCACTCAATTGATCGAGTTGCTTATAAATTTCGATTCGAACCGAATGCGACGAATTTGCCCATGCTGTCTTTTAACCAGGATTAAAGGTTGTAAATTGTTGCAAATAATTGAGACACATTTTTGACAAAAATGGGCGAAATTTGTCACATAAAACCTTGTAATATTCGTCTAAAAACATAAGATTTCATGGAAGTGATTTCATTGATAATATCATATAAGTGGTTTATAATAAATCATTTAAATAAAATAGATAAGTATTATTGATTTCATGGTGTTTTTTTTTGTACTTCAAGTATCTCTTTTTACTTTTAAAACATTTCTTTACATATGACATCAAGCAATAAAAATAAATTTCATGCATCATACGTCATGCTAAACAGCAAACATACATGTACTCATACCATTACGATGTATGTATAAATGTATGTATGTTATACGTATCACAACAATAATAATAATAAAAAATATATATTAATCATACGCCCTCATACCATTTCTTTGATTCTCTTTACTACTCCCATTCAAGTAAAGTCAACAGGTTAAATACTTATAACTTTAGAGATAGAAAATGTAATTATAACGTTTGTATTTAAATGACATATTGTTCATAGTATGTTTAAGGGTATATGTAGGATTTAATTTACCTTAAGTCACGTAGAAGGAGAAAGGTTGTATAAACACATGTAAAATAAATTCATGTTGATGTATTGTTGGGGGACAATTTATTTCTGGGTCTAAATCAGTACGCTTTTTAGTTTTTCTAAGAGCGACCTGAGTCGACTAAAATATCATGTAATTAAATAATAGGTAACATGTCGATATATATTAGGTTCATTCTCTTGCCTAAAAATGCTTAATTATCTAGGTTTGTTTTAATATAACAAATTATCTTGAAAAATAAGTACAATCAGTACTTTTTTTCAAAAATAAGTACATCCCAGTACAAAAAATTTTTAATAAGTACACGAAATGAAAAATGAGTAAGTACATGAACTTATAAAATCAGAACGAATGGTCACCCTTCATATGTATGTGAGCCCTTTTAAAATACTTTTCATTACTGTTTAATTTAACGGGTAGAGGTTTGAAAAAAATGTTTGATCCCTTGAGATTCAAAATTAAAAACTGTTTAATTTTTTTTAATTTGTCTTTTCGTCACCTTTACAAAAAAAATCTTTAAAATTTGTTAAAAATATCTTTCCTTCTCTTTCCTAAAAATTTTTATTAAATATATTGCAAATAGACAGGAAAATTGATTTCTCAATTTTTGTTTTTTGTTTTTTATATTTTACGCAAGATTTCTAAAAAACTTTTGGGAATCATTAGAAAGTCAAATTGGAAAAAAATGCAAATAAGCTTAAGATTCTTTTTTAGGGCGTATTTAAAGTAAGCATTTTAAATGAACTAAGTAAAATAATTATAAACAAATTAAAAATAACATTATTGGCCAATTTAAAAATATAATTTTTTAAAAAAGTGATTTTTTTTGTTATTTCCCAAATTTTTTTTTAAAGGTTTGACATATTAAAGAAGAATTTAACATTTATTTTTCTTGTTTAAAGACTTAAATTTTTTATTTGCTGGGAAAATATAAATTTCTTTGCTAGAAGATATTTCTACTTGTGTGATGTGTGTTTATTTTGAAATGTTATTCTATTTAGATATTATATTTCAGATTGTTATTTTATGATGACATATGTACATATGTATGTATGCCATGTGACATACATACATATATCATATGACATGTTAAATAAACATGTGTGAATGTATTCATTTACTTAGACATTTATTATGAAAAAAACACAAACAATGCTAACGTGCACACCTACTTACGTAGTATAAGTGGGCCAATATGTATTTTTATTAATATTTTTGATTTATTTTATACAAGAGGATGTACAAACGTATTTTAAAATGAATTTATGTATGAATCAAAAAAAATTCTTTAGTAAATATAAATAGAGCAATGACCTACTTATTTGGAGTTTAAGGGCTTAACTTTTTCTGGTAGTTGACATTACTTTTAACCAAAGTCGTGAAGAAAAAATTAAAGTTGTTAGACAAAAAGGGCCATTATAATACGTATATATAAAGCATAATAAAAGTTTTTTTTAACGTTTTTGATTATTACAACCTCCCTTACAACAAAATTATTTTTCTGTTAAAAATTTGGTAGTACCAGTTCTAAAATCAAGAATTTATATTTTAAATTTATCCAGGGTACACAAATACATGTAGTTTCAATGCGAATTTAAAAAATGCCCCTTTTGATTTTGTTTTTTGTGTTTAACAAAGTTAATGTCAAAAAATTTTTAATTTCAAACCAAATATATGAATCTGACAATCACTTTCACTCAATTTCGAGATAAATTCATAAATAGCTGGGTTCTTAAAATTACCTGTATTAGTGTATTCTGAATTTATCAAAAATCGTAAAATATATTTTGAAGTACAATCTGTACTTAAAAATTATTTAATTAAGTCTATTCGGATTACTTCCCAATAATTAAGCAGAAAAAAATTGTTCTTTAATAAATTTTATCTTTTAAAAATCAGAGAGTCCCATGTTCAAATCCCAGCTACCTCAAATACAGAGAAAGTTATAAATACTAAACATGTTTAATAGGATGAATACATTTTGTTTGGTAACAAGTTCTAAGAAAACTTCACTAAAAAACTATGGGTCTAAAATCAAAGCCTAGCTTAAGCCGAGAGACATAATATTATTTTGGGAATAGGTTTCAAATATTAAGTAAAAAGAGAAAAATACTGCTCAAAGTACATTTTTAAAAATGTTTTCATGTTCCAGTATTGGGGGGTTCTCCATTGCAGTAAGCTGCTCCTATAAAGCCAATGAGCGATAATTTTTTTCCTTGAAAAACTCACCCAATTGCAGCGTCAATGTCGGCAATTATGTATGAAATACAATAACAGATAAAATCCGCCTCTGTTAGCCTTACAAATGCGAGCCCTTTTGTGCACATTTTTCATTACATTTTCACACATATAAAGCAGTATCACGAAAATTTTTTTCTTTGAGTTGCTCCAGCGTTTCTGGCTTGTGTGCATAAACCTTGCTTTTCAGATATCCCTACGAAAAGAAGTCCAAAGCGGTCAAATCAGGCGACCGTGAAGGCCAGTCAACATCACCATTTCTTAACACAACTTGTTGTGGAAAGAGGTCTTGCAGTAATTCCATTGTAATTCTGGTTGTATGCGATAAGCCACCGTCTTGTAAATACCACATGTTAACCAATCCCAAAGCATGCAGTTGTGACATTAAAAAGTTTCCAATTATCACGATATTGCTCCCCATTGACAGTTGCCGTTACTCTGTTTTCAGTTTTAAAAAAGTAAGGTTCTGACCAAATTTTCCCCCGCTCTACTTCACGACTGCCAAAGCCACTCTTTTATCAACTTTCTTATTTACCAAATTTACCTATTTTTTCATTTTTCACACCAAAAATAAAAATAAATTTGTTCTCTCTTAATAATGATTGTTTTTAATTTTTATTACAGATAATCGCAAATGGAAATTTTACATTATAAATGTGTTAAAAAATTAATTAAATAAAAAATGGCTTAAAAATATTAAAAAGTTTAAAAAAAGAATATATTAAATAGAAGTTCAACCAATTTGTTGCAAATAACCAATTTATTACACCTGTATATACCAGTAATTGTGAATGTGCACAAAACAAAAAATACTTTAAATTATAACTGATATAATATCCAAAATTTTTTTTTTCGAATAAAGCTTTTGTAGTCAAAATTTTGATTAAAAAAAATTATAAATTTAAAATTGAGAAAAATTTTAGCAGAAAAGCAATAATTATAATTTTTAATACCTGAATTACCATTGAAAACTATTTTAAAAATGTTAAATTATGGTAAAAAATGGCGGTATTAAATATTTAAAAAAACAAGAAGAAAAAACGGGAAGAAATAAAATGAAAATATTCTTTCAAAATTGTATTTGAGAGTATGTACACATGCATGTGAAAGTTGTTGCTAAAATAAAATATTTTGTGAATTTGTTATTGCCAGTTATAGCATATACATACATACATACATATGCAAGTAAAAAAATATACAACAACAATTGTCTCTTGCTTGTGGAGCAAAATAAGCGGAAGCGGAAATCCCACAAATCAACAAAACAGCATTAATACTTTGGTGCATTTAAATTCAATTGGATTCAACTTTTCAACATTGGTTCTGTGGAATAAATACTTTATTTCAGCGGCTAACGTGATTGATGTATTTTGCTAAAGAAAATATACAAAAACATATTTAAATAGAAAATAAAGAAATGAAAGCGTTCAAGAGAAATATTAAATTTATAAGACTTAATTTGAATAAAAAGAATAAAAACGTAAGAAACAACATCAACATCATTTAAAGATTTTTAATGAATTGGTTTTACAGCAAATAATGTTACGGTTCGCCTAAAGTTATTCAACTCGCCAATAAACGCCGCTTCAATTAGAAAAGCTAATGCCATTGCTGAAGCCATTATACTTAAAAGGTAAGACTGTTATGAAATTTCGTTATATGTATTTATGTAAAGTGTATTGTGTTGTAATTTATAATTATGACAACAACACACACCCTCACACATATTAAAGAATATTGTTGGTGGTAGTTATAATTGCGAGGATATTTCATTTTAGGTATTTTAAGTTTTTTTTTTAATTGCGGTGTATAATAATGTAAATATTTTGGTATTTTTAAATTGAAAGCCGTAATTAAATTCTGCTGTGCTGAATGTGTTTTTTATAAAGTTGCCAGAGTATTTATAATTGTATGGAGTAGTTTTTTTTTGGTTGTATTACTACAACTGAAATGTGAAATAATGGGAAGATAAATAAAAAAAATAATTTTAAAGGATTTTGTGTGGCTGGGTATCTATTTAGGAATTGTGGTTAAGTTTCAGGACGCAAAATAACAAAAACAAAATTTGACTCAATTAATTACTTTAGCCTAAGGTTTAAGGTTATTAAAAATGATGAGAACAGTGAGAGGTTGCTTCTAGTCGCAAATCAAATCTTTTCCCAGAACCTTCTGCTTAAATTTAAATGCCTTGAAGTATTGTATAATCAGTCGTTACCATTTCATTGATAGGTATATGCATAATAGACTTTTGCCAAAAAATGTATAATGAATTGCGGTGCCAAAGCGGAATTTGGACAAAAAATAATTTTTTTTTTGGGAATTTTTCGGAAGTCATTTTATAAATTAAAATTCGTTTTTACAAGTCTCGATTTGACTTTTATCCCATAGTATGCGAGAGTGCTAGCAGAGGGACCGCTTCGAGAGAAGCAAAGTTAGAAGCGATAATAGTTTCGATGTACCAATGCTACACTTTGCGTTATGTATTTTAATAAATTATTTAATCAAAACTAATGTTTAAAACATTTTTTAGTTAATTAGAAATATTTAAAGCAATCTTGATTATAATAAAAATTATTTAACTCAGAACAGGCAAAGAGAAAGAAGCCGTAACGTTCTATGTTTTCTTAAATTAATAAAGGGAATTTAACAGAAAAATAGCTTTGCTTAAAAAATATAATCGCTAATATCGGTAAGAAGAACCTGATATTTTCAAATAAAAGTTTCTTTCAACATTATCGGAAAAATATAAATTTCTTCTAATAAAAGAAAATTATATAATGAACTTAGGTCAAAATAAAAAGCAAAAAATTTTAAAAATTTAAATCTTTAATATAAGAAGTTCAGAAGAATAAAATTTGCGTGGCTGAATATATTCAGCCTTGACTTGGAATTTTACAATATCAAAACGCATCCTTTAATTAAAAATGTTGACTTTATTTAAAAGGCATTAAAAACTTAATAAAATACTTGTTTTTATTTGTGTTTATAAAGGTACCTTAAATAAAAATATGACGAAGCTACTTTAGGTCAAAACTGATCTTCCCAGACGTTATTGTGCATCTGTATGTATGCTTTTTTAATTGCCAGAATAACAAATATTCTATATGTATGTCATAAGGTATTTATGCTTTATGCACCTAAGCCCAATTGTTAACTAAAAACTGAAGAGAGTTTGAGTTTGAGGTGCGCTTTGAGCGGGTTTTAAAAAAGGGCAAGTAAATGTTTTTTTTTTAATTAAAAGTTATATATAAACAAATATATTTTTTGAGGGAGCCCCGGTAGACCTTCAGGGTGTCCCGATGGACTTTTACGGCGCCCAGGTAGACTAGAAAGTACACAGAGGGAAAAAAGGAGTTCTAAAATCATGCACGGCTGGTATCATATTGTAAACGAAGCGTTTTTTATTTTTCAAGAACATTTGTTCACAAATATAAAACGAAACGTTGTCAAATCAAGAACGCAATAATAAAAACCACCAAATGTTGTCAAATCAAAAACGAAAATCCTAAAAATACCAGTCGTTGTCAAATTGTGAACGGCCTGTTCTTAATTTAATTTTTAACACTCTATGGTATGCAAGATAGTATGTGTAGATATTTTTAGTTAAATTAAAATTTTATCATATTCGCTTTTAATTTCGAATCGATAAACGAACTCTTTTGGTATGATATAAAGTAGGGTTGAATCAACGAAAATAATAGCACAGCAATGCCTCCAATAAATTCTGTTATTGGTAAAATTTTTTAAAAGGTAGGTAAAAAGTGTGTTAAAATGTACATATGTGTATAGTACATTTTCATTATTGATAAAAGAATTTGAAGACCTTTTTAAACAATTCAACACGAATATACAAACTACAAATATACTTTTTAGCAAAGGTTTGGAATTAAAAGTTGTTTATAATAGGCCATCATCTTAACATCACGATTCTTACAAACAGTTTTCCACGATTTACACCACAAATTTTGTTGTTAAAAAAATACATAAAAATGTTTGTACATATGTACGGGTTTTTAAATTGATTGTTCTCTAATGGGTTAATTCTTTGCAAAAAGTTAAGAATTAAGCGTTGTCAAAATAAGAACGGCTGTTGTCGAAATAATAACGACTCGTTGCCAAAATAAGAACGGTTGTTATCAAAATAAGAGCCAAACGTTCTTAAAAATTTGATACCATCCGTTGTCAAATAGAGAACAAACGTGCTTAGCTCACTTTTGACAACGGATGGTGTCGATTTCGGTGCTTTTCGAACGATTTTTTCCCTCTGTGTAACTGTAACTGTATAACTATTATGGGAGTCGCGGATTCAGCTCTGGTATAGACTGCTTTATCCTGTTTGCCTGTCGTTCTAATTCTTTTCTACACTTCAGCGTCATACATCTGTTTTTATCCCTTTCCACATTTAGACTGTTTTTTTAAATAAATGATATTAAAATTTTTTTTTGATTTGCTTTAATTTGTTTCGTGACGTTATTAAAATTGTGTTTTATACACGTAATAATATTTGCCTTTCGAATAGATTTAAAAGGCATTCAAAAATAGAAAACATGTGTGTTATCATAATATTGGGAGCTTTGAATACAACCAGGTACCAGAAGGCACCGTCAGATCCAGCTTAAAGTCAAGCTAAAATATAAATTTTAAAAAACCCTAAATTAAAAAATATTCCTTAAATTATAACTGCTTCTTCCACAAACCACTGATATTCTGCTTACTAATTTGCTGTTGGTAAATTGCAATGGAGCAATTATTTTTAACATTTGAACATTTTTTCATTATTCTGGCAAAAATGTTGAACCTAACTAAAATTTCTTAGTTTTTTTAATTCAAGATGCTTCTTTTTTATTAAAAATTGAACCTTATCTTTTCTACAAAATGTTTTTCTTCCCCTGTAAGGTAATATATACTTTTATTATTTGAGAGCAAAGATCCTTAATACAATATACAACAAATACGATGAATTGTGAATATGCCAAATAATCATTTTACAAGTTTGTAATTTATGAAGCGTAAAATACCTTCAAACGGCCTTTAATATTTTAACATTAAAAAAAAGCAATTGAAATATCAAATAAATAATGTTGAAAAAAAACCAATGATAAAGACTAAAATATAAGTATTTCAGTTACAATAATTTCCCTTTGTTCTGCGAATTTATTCAAATTAAGGACATGATTTACTTTTATGTTATTTTCTCTTTATTTGTTTTATATTTTTTTTAAATTCGTATTTTCCATTTAATGCACAATACAAATGTAAAAGTTTACTGACCGTAAGTGATTTGTAACTGCGTGTGTGTGTGTGTTTGATTAAGTAAACATAAATGCTAAGTTTTTTTTGTGACTGATTTTACCTTTTGTTTATTTAACCTTTCGTACTTGATACGTTCTTTATTACTTTTACTAATATTGAACATGGGCCTTTTAAATTTATTTAAGTAACATTTGTTTTATGTTTAAAGGATGTAATTTAAGATAAGCATTCATATTTTTGTTTTGTTTTAAATAACATTTTTAGTGAAATAATTTTTTTTAAACATGTTTATGAGATGTAGACCTAGTTTGTATTTAAAACAATGTAAGTCAAGAGTGTCTCTGGGGGACGAACTCTATTTGGGGTTTACATTCACACAACGCGAGTATCTACATCAAACCTACAAAACAAAGAGAGCAAAACAAAAGAAAGGTAACAACAACAAAACAGTGGGATATTGAATTGTTTTTCTTTTTTTTTATATAAAAAACACATTGAAAAAGCACCCACATATTCTCATAAATCATCCTTTCTCGCTGGGCAACGCTGATTTAAAAAATTGTTTCATGAAAAATTACCAAACTGAGCCTTTAAAGACTACACAAGCTATACAAGATGGTTAAAAACGGATTATTCATTTATGCTAAAAAATACTCAAAAAAACTTTTACAAGAGCTTAGAAAGCGAATTCATTGAAATGACAAAAACAACGTGTACAGAGTGTGGGCAATTATAAATTGATCATGCATATGCTTGATATATAATTGAGTTAAGTATTAAAATAAACTCATACAAAAATAAGTCAAAAGCGCGACTCATAAAAAACTTAGAAGAGATACAGTTTTCTACAAACAAAACAATAATATTTATAGTTTAAAAATATATTTGGCCACTTCAAGGTTCTTATTAGGTTTTGACTTTTAGTCTTTAGCTAATTTGGCCTATCTCGTTCTATGTCAATAAAAACCTTTTTATTAAATATGTAATAAAAAGTTTTTTATTGACATAGAACGAGATAGGCCAAATTAGCTGAA
This sequence comes from Melanophora roralis, assembly GCA_963583895.1. NCBI lineage: Eukaryota > Metazoa > Arthropoda > Insecta > Diptera > Rhinophoridae > Melanophora > Melanophora roralis. The sequence goes on from OY757187.1 coordinate 66,048,183, forward strand.
GACTAAAAGTCAAAACCTAATAAAAACAATAATATTTTCGACATAAAATCGCGAGCATAAGTGATTATTTATATCATGCAAAAGACGTTCTTTAATGTTAATATATACACGTTCGCATCTATATCTAGTTATATAATCAATATTTACTTGCATATAGATATATAACGCCACCCCATACATATGTAGTAGGGATATGATGCGTTTATGCAGATGCTTGTGACGTGTGTGTGGATCCATATATATCTTGTAATTTAATAACGCAGGCATGTTCTGAAAATCACATGGTTTCAAATCACTTGTAATTTTTAAATCACAATTTTGATTTTATGTTATTTATTTAATTAATTTATTGCAAAACTGGAAAAAAGGTTATTAAAAATATAACCAAGTGGTTTTAAATGGACAGGCATTTAGCAAACCGGTTTAAATCACAAAAATTTAAAAAGTTTTTTGTGTTTCTTGTGATTTCAAATAAGTTTCGCAAAGTTAATTTTAGAACATGCCTGATAACAGCAAAATCTTGAAGATCGAAAAGTTAATACAGAACTTATAAACAAAAAATAAAAGGAACTGTAATGCAAATATTAAGAATAAAATTAACACATAATTAAAAAATACCCATTAAAAAGTACATAATCATTTGAAAATTTAGTTTTTGATTTTTGTAAAACTATACATTTATTTTTATATATTTGAGATCGTTTTAGTTTTAAAAATTTTATATTAAAAAAGTTTAGTTCTTGTTAAAAAAAAGTTCTATTACAAAAAAAAGTACCCATATTCATAAAAATTATAATTGGTTTATTGGACGCTTGTTTGGCAATTATTCCGTTTGCTTTAATTTCTTCTTTATTCCTGTTATTAAATGCAAATGTTGTCAAAACAAAATTTAAAAAGACGAAATAAATATTTTAATACCAATTTTTTTTTATTGTTTTCAATTTTACTTTCGAACTTCAATTTAAATTTCACAACTCTTAATGTTGTATTGGTAAACATTAAACATTTGAAATTTGTTTTTATCCATCTCATTTTTAAATTTTTACTTTTTAGAGGCCTATTCCAATATTTGTTATATATTAATGGCCTTATTCATAAACGTACACTAGTGTTTATTAAAGGCTTATTTGACAATTATTCCATATATACTTGTCAAATAAGCCTTTAATAAACTTTATTGTACGTTTATGAATAAGACCCTATATCTTTTAAAATTAAACTTAATGGTCTATATTCATAAACAATTTTTGCTAAGTTTTATTTTAGCTTAGCTAGTAAAAGAAAAAAACAATTTTTTTGCAGAAAGTCTGACCGAAAAGATGTTAAAAATAAAATATAATTAGCTTAGTTTTACCAAATTTTGCCGAAACAGTACGGGATCACACCTAATGTGTGTAAATAATTTAAAAAAAATCTGTTAACTCCTTGTAGGTAATATATTTGTTACCTATTGTTACAAAAAAAGTTTCCAGAATATCAATTGTTAAATTTTGTTAGATACCTTAGATTCAAATTGTAGCCAAGGCAAATTTTATTACTACTTCAGAACAATTCTAGCCAAGAGTGTCTCCGGCGAACGAACACTAATCAGGTTGGCAGTTAAAATTAAACTTAATTCGGAAATGTTTATTTTTGTTTGATTTGTTTTTTGCAATGTCTACCATGATTTGTTTGACGTTTGATAATATTGAAGATAGGGACCTAGTTAGGAAAAATATTTCCGATGGGATCAGGTGAAGTGGTATTTCCCCTAAAATTGGCTAAATTTTGTGAAAAATTTCATGCACTATACTTCGGAAACTATAACAGCTTATGACTGCAAATATTCTACAAGGAGCAATTGGACAATAAGGCCTATATTTTTGAAAAAAAAAATTATTTGGGTTAGAGCAGGGGAAGGGGGTTTTTCTCAAAACAAATTAAAAATTTTTGTCCAGTTTTTGATACGACTTCGAATGATCTACAAGAGGTAAATAATGTTACAACAAGTCTTTTATTTTGCTAAAAATAGTCGAATAATGTCGAAAATTGTTAAGGCTCTTAACCTTGAACCTTCTACATGGTACTTCTATTACAGATACCAACGTTAAAATTTTGTAAACTTTTCTAACTCAAGACCTAGGATAGCTACCGACTACAAGCCAGGCACAAAGTATTTTTATTATAATATTTGCAGAACAAAATAACACGGCTAAATCAGATGGCTGGGTATAAAAAAACCCAAAGTGTTGGTCCTTTTGACATCGTTTTAAGAAAATTTAATTATAAAAATATTAAATAAAGATTTGTTAACACCGATTGAGTCCAAAAGTCAAAATAGTGACGAGAAGGTACTTTTTTACATTTCTGGTAGTTTTTAGAACTGTTTTGAGATAAGGTCCTTTGTTTTAGCTATACCATGTTCAAACATACATCATAAATTGAGACAATTTAAAGTAAATTGAGCAGTTAAGTTTTCTGTTCACACATAATAAATAGGGCTTACTCAATTAGCATATGACAGCTAAACAAATATTTTAATTTTTGAGGTACATTAAGCGTACGCCCTATATTTTCTACCTTAGATTTGAAAATTTTTTATGTTATATTATGGCTGTGTAAACCATATATGTGATAGCTAAATTGCAACCTAGGTAGAGGTTAGCTACAAAAAAGTATATTCTAAATGTTCACAGGAAGTTGTTGTTGTACGGAGGAGGTAACCTTATTATTCCACCATGGTATATATATTAAAAGCTTCAAGCTTTTATACTAACTTAACACAGCTCTTATTAAATAAGCAGGGTTGCACTTAAATTTAACTTATTTATTGAAGCAATTAACTATTAATTGCTCAATTTATTAATTGAAATTTTGTATGGTAAATTAAGCTCAATTAACTAGTGTCTGAACATGGCATTAATATTTAGTTGCTAATTAAATATAATAATTAAATCATCATTCTATTGCTTTCTACAGGTCCCATACAAGTCCAACTACTTAATTTTAACTTACGAAATTTTTTTTCAAACTGTGATACAAAATACGAAATATATTGTGATTTAGGGTAAAATGTGAAGAGGATTCTTTAACTATACCTTTCTTAAATGTTAAATTTTTCTTAATTTTTAAATTTTTATTGACATTGTCTCTTTAGCATTTTGTTCAAATTTTTTAAATATAATGTGTTCGTAAGTCTTAATATTTTACACATGAAAAATGATAACAAATTTCCTTAATTAAAAGAAAATTTATTCTAATTATTACAGTTTTTATTGTATGGCACCTAACGATATTTAAATGTTTGTTAAAAAATAATGGAAAAAGACATTATGTGTTTAAGAAAAGAAAGAAAAAAAAATTAATCCTTTTAAAATGTTTTTAGCCTTTTTAGCTTTAATTTAAATTATAATCAGCATAAGTATAAAAAATCTTCTCCTACTTAACCTTTGTTTACCGATGATTAATGACGCATTTTTGGGAACCATTGTGTTTCGTTGTCACAACTTTGGTTTTTGTGTTCTACCAAGATACTTTATTGTCTCTTTTTAAAAAACAAATGAAATTATTCTTCATTTTATATTTCATATGCTTTAAATCTAATGCATTTTTCATTGTATTTTTTACACAAAACGTTTAAAATAAGGCATGTATAAGCAAGTAGAATCAATTTAAAATGTTTTCTTAAGAAAGGAAAAAAAGATTAACTTTGTTTTTTATGCTAATAATATTCATACATACATTACTTTTACTTTAATATAGAAAGGCCCTAACTCATATTTTTTTAATCGAGATTTCTTTTTTGGTGAATTTTAATATAAGAGCCGACCATTTATTGACAATTGCGAAAATCTGGGCTTGAAAAAATATTCCAGTTAGGGCTTTTCTTTATTAAGGTAACGATAAGTAGATTTTTGCATATGTGTGACTTACAACATTTATAAAAAAAGTAAATAATAAAGATTTTTCAAAAGAAAAACAGTAACGGTAAAGCAAAAAAGATATTTCGTTGCTAATAAGTCCAAGTGTTTTGCAAAATATTCTATTCAGCCAAAACCAAAACTTGTAGTCGTAGTTTTTTTTACCAATATTGTGGTTGTTTCTTGGCTTTTCTATGTTTTCCTTTATTGATGAAGGTTGAGAAGGGTTAATATAATCTGATTAAAATCTTGCAATAGTTCAGCTTATTGAAAAGTTTCAAAATAAAATGGAAAGTTTTATAAGGATATGTTTGATAAAAAAAGATAAGAATGTCAACTGTATGACGTACGCATTTTTAAGCGTTTTCCTTTGTCATTGTTGCGGCAGACGTTTTCTTTAATCCTGTACCAACATCAGTTGATACAGACATGCATATAAGTTTGTTATTCCAAATAAAATATAAGGAAACTTATATTTCTAGGATATAGAAAGTAATTAAAATTTCTTTTTTCAACGTAGTAAATGAAAACACAGCATTTAACGTTCAAAATTTGTTATAAAACACTTTCTTATTTGTTTTGTTGATTTAACAGTTTTTATAATGCCCTGAGCAAAATTTATGTTATGTAAACAAATAAAAAAAAACATTACAATAACTTAATTCTTAAATAAATAATTTATTGTGAAAGACCAACTTATTTTAATATCACATTCCAATATTCGTTAGAACTTAAGTATCGTCATTGTCTAAAAGATGAAATTGAGGACTAATGACTCAGATGAAGGTTCAAGTTCAGTTAACTGGACAAAAATATCCTATTTTTAATTCGTTTTGTTACTTTTTAGAAAATGAAAATAAAAGATTCTGGACTAAGATTATATTAAAAATCATTTAAATTTCACTTTGTATGCTGGTAGTAGTTTTTTGGAGTCATTAATCTTTTTTTAAAAAATAAAAGAAACTGGGCTTACGAAGCAGCGGGTTACCTGCTGGTCTATATATGTATATAAAAGGGAATAATGTTGAAAATTTTTTGACTGACTGATCTATCATCGCAAAGCCAAAATGCCTTAATGCGAAATTGGGACTGTAGAAAACTCTCAACATGTATAGATCCACCAAGATGGGATTTTGAAAAATTCGCACCAAAAAGGAGTAAAAATGGGCCTGTTGAGAAAAAAAATCGGATATTTGATATTTACTAAATTATAAACGATAGCAACAAAATTTAAAAAATATCTTTTTTTGTCAAAAATAAACGTGTGTGGTACTGTGGTATGAAATTTTAAACCCTAAGAGGCAAAAGATGGTTAAAAGTATATTTTAATACTGCTAAGGTCCATTGTGTTAATTCTAAACTAATAAAGGTAGAAGCATAATCCAAATTACGTTCGGCAGGTCTCGAAAAGTGATAATATGTTTTTGGTATTTTTTCTTTAAATTTTGACCTTAATGACTCTTAAAAAAGGGAAAAATATTTTGGTATTTTTAGATGCTTTTTGTAACAAAAAAAACTAGAGGCCAAATTAAAAGGGCATTCAATAGATCTCAAAAACCTATGTTTTTGACAAATTTTTGAAATATGGGACTGCAACGGGCAAGACAGGATAAAACTTTATTTTGATGATGCTACTTTTTATTATCCGAGCCCGTTAAGATATAAAAAAATCCAAATTGCGCTCGACAGACCTTAAAAAAATATGAAAAATGTTTTCGCTACTTTTTGACATTTTGAGCCTTTAGAAAAAAGGATAAAAATTAAATTAAATTGATAACCTTTTGTAACTCATGAACGAATAAAGATAAAAACATTAAAAAAAAGAAAATTGTTGTTCCTTTTTAAAAATATTGTTGACATTTTTTCGAAATATTAGAACCTGGCGAGCAAACCAGTATTTGACTATATTTTTTTTATACCGATAGGTACCATTTTGCAACTACTGAAGCTGTTAAGATAGAAACAAAATTAAAATTGTGTTTGAAAGGTTTCAAAAAAATATGAATAGCTTTTTGTCCTTTTTAAAAATTTTAGTTCCTAAATAGCAATACAGGTAAAATAGGAAAAACTTTTGTTATTCTCTTCTTTTACAATTATTTCAAGCCACGTGTTACACATTAAGAACCTGTTTGACTAGTGATAACAAAAATGCAAATTAATAAAAAAAGTGTTTAAAAATCACTAAAAGAGCTAATGTCTATGTTTTGCATTTAAAGTAAGAGATGCTACCATCCAAGAATTAAAGTTTTTAAGCAGACTGTAGAATGAATACGATAAACTTTACTAGGCTTTTAAAAGTCATAAGTTGAAAATTAATAAAATTTATTGTGTTCGGCGTTGTTGTGCCGATTGTTGCCGAATTCGGCTCAAAAAAGACAAGGATTACTACTCATTTAACATTGGCGCATTTGTTAAATGGTACCAAAAAAACTTTAAACGAATATGCCAAAGCCAACGCCAACCACAATAAGGGTAAATGTATTACCAGACTGTTGGAAACGCTGTGTAACAACATTTTTGACATATCCAGTAACCTACAGACCAAATATGATAAATTTACATACTCAGTTTTTTTATTTCAAATTCCTTTTTCTTTTATAGGGCTTTATATTTTTTAAGGATACATTTTATTAAATATTTATCTATATATTATGATTGTGGATATCAAACAAAAGTGAATTATTAAAAAAAAATTTTGTAGTCCTTCGAAAGAAACAATATAAAAAATGTCCGTCAAAAAAATTTATATTCTTGAATGACTTTAAAACTATTTTTATTTTAATATAATATAATAAGATATTTTGTATAACTATTTTTGTTCCCCTTTAAAAATTCTGTTGTAATAGCTTAATGAGTATGGCTGATTACATTTTTCCTTTAATATTAAAACATCCTTAAAATTTCATTTGTTCTGTGAATAAAATTATTTTCCTGATATAATAAAGACGTTATTTATTCATTTATAATTTTTTAAAGCCATGTTGATTTTTTATTTTAAATAAAATTGGAGAAATATCTTTTTTGTGGACTTTTCAAATGCGTTTCTCACTCTGTCAAGAAAAAACGGTACTAACAAATAAGAATTTGAAGTATAAAAGATTGGTAAATATTTTTGTAAAATTGCTAGGAAATTGCCAAATGGCTAAATTAAAATTTTTCTGGCCAAACGTGCTAAAAATAGCTAAATCTAGCTAGAAAATGGTTAAGTTGACAACACTAGCTAAAGTCAACTAAGTGGACTTTTAAACATTTTTGGTACTTCCTTGCAGAAATCAAGACTACTCTTTACATGCGTGTAAAGAGTACTTCACAAGGGACTAAGACTAGTCCAAAAGTAATCCAAATATATGGGAAAACATGCTCCATTTAACATTACAATGTCCTAGGAGAGGACTATGTAACCAAAAAAAAAACATTACGTCAGAGTAGGCCAAAAACTAGTACAAATAATTACTCTACACATTATTAACACACTTTTCTTTATTCAGCTTGTCAGAAAACACACTAAATAAAACATGGCGTAACAGTGTTACCATAGTTGTATATTTTTTAAAATCATGTATTGCGAGTATTGCCAAATATCTTTTTTTTAGTCACCATGATCCACGTTTGCATTACATCGGACCATGTTGTAACTATTCCTTTTTACTTTCAACGGATCGTGTACTCCAATAATTTCTGCAGGGTTTTTCCCGTTTTTATGAGTTTATAATTTTTGGTACTTAGGTGTTTTTTGAGATTTTGGCTCTAGAAATATGACATAAAGATCTGTTGACCTTGATTGAGGCTAGAAGTCAAATAAGTGACAAAAAAAGGTAATTTTTGTGGCATAATTGGCACTTTTTGCAATTTGTTAGATTATCAGTCTATAAATATTGAATTAAGCCTTTAAATTAACTTCAATTAGGTCGTCGAAAGAAACTGTTTTATAATTTTTGGTATTTTATTTTGCATTTCTTAAATATTATAATCCAGATTAAAGTGGGTGATTATAAAAATTCAAAGCTATAGATTCTTGATTAAGAAATGAAAAGAAAATCATGCAAATGTTACTTTGTTGTGCACACCCAGCAAAAACTTGTAGATGTGATCCCTTAAAACCCTCATTTTGTTTACACCCAACTTGATAGTACAGGTAATCCTCCGATAACACGGTATATAGGTTTCTAAAGAATCGTGTTGTAAGAGACATTAACTCCATGTAGAAATTATAGTTTGGTTCCAAATCGCAAAATTGATGCTTATATTGTACATATAAAATTTACATATTTTTGTATTTATAGGGTGTCCGCCGTCAAGGTATACTACTTTGTTTGTTTATAATTTTTGAATGGATCTTATATTAAAAAATGTTGTATATAATGTCGGCAATTATCTATGAAATACAATATCAGATAAATGCCCGCTCCTGTAAGCCTCACAAATACAAGCTCTTTTGAGCAAATTTTTCATTACATACTCAAACATTTTCCACGAGGTATTTCATTAATTTTATTACGAATATTTTATTTGAGTTGCTCCAGTGTTTCTGGCTTGTTTGCATAAACCTTACTTTTCAGATATCCCTACGAAAAGTCCAAAGGCGACCGTGGAGGCCAGTCAACATCACCATTTCTTGGAATAATTTGTTGTGAAAAGAGATCTCACAATAATTCCATTGTAATCTTGGCTGTATGCGATGTTGACATTAAAAAATTTTCAAACATATAACGATATCGTTTTTAATTTCAAAAAAGTAAAGTCCAATAATTCCTCCTGACCAAATTGCACACCAGACTGTCAATTTTAGTGGATGCAAAGGTGACTGATGAATAATTTTATGATTTTCCATTGCCCAGAACCGACTATTCGGTTTATTTACATATCCATTCAAAAGGAAATGTGCCTCGTCACTAATTATGATTTTTTAATGAAAATCGATGATTGATTTTGATTAAATGTTTTAACGGCTAAAACACTAGTAAATGGGAAAATTTTCTTAAGCGAAATGAACCCAAAGCTTCTTTCTAATCAAGTGTTTATAAGTTACAACAACAACCACATTGCATTAGTTTTAAAAACTGTTATCATTACTCTTAAATTTTGTATGATTTTTCTTAACGTTGTAACAATTTATTAACTTATTCAATGTTGTTCTTATGGTTATTTAATTTTATAAAACAACGAAAGATTGCCTCTATTTTAACAGGTAGCTTTTGACATTTTCCTTATTTTGTCCCTTTTCTGTTTTAATTTCATTATTCATACAAACCCTTCTGCACATTAAAATGCTCCTTAGTAACGCAAGTACTTATTTTAATTAAGAACGTATTTCCTACACAAACATTCGTAAAAAAAAATAAAAGAAATTTTTAAGGAACGCTCAATTGTACAAAAAAGGCAAAAGAAAAAATAATAGTAAACACTTTGAGATCCACCGACCAAATTGTCTTTACTACAAATTACTTAATAGAAATTAAATATAAACGATTAAGAAGGAAATTTAGTGAATTAATTTTGATTTAATTTTTTAACATGAAGCGCCGTGGCAACTCAAAACGAAGTCAATTTTATAATTTTTACAAATATGGCTGCTTGGGTATGAGGCCGGATGATTTTTTTAACTTTAAAAAATTTAATTTAGTTAAATGTTTACCGACAAAGACCTTCTGTATTGATTTTTTGAAGTATTCTTCTTTGACATTTTCATGTGTGTACAAAACAATTTGATTATATCATTTGTTGTTATCAGCAAAGTAGTATTGAGAATTTCCAAGAACTGTAGGCATCACCAGCTCTTTTAAGTTTTTAATGACATTAAAAGATTTTAATTAAAAGAGTTTTGCGTTAATTAAACAAACAAATCATTTCTATTTTTTTTAAATCAAATGATAAAATTAATTTGTTAGAAACTATAGAAATATTGCTAAGTGATAAGCGCTACACAGTCGGAAATATATAAAATTAACAAATGTAGGTGTCTGTGTAAACAACCATCTTAAGCAAAGAAAAAGGTAATAAAAAATTATTTTGCATTGTGCAACGTCATAACTAAAAAAATCGAAAAATCCGGTTGAAGTTTTCGATTTTTTATTCTTGAATTTATCCAAAATCGTACTTAAATTTTTCTAAAATCAACTCTATTTCTATTACTTCAAAAAATCAAGCAGATAAAACTTGTTGCTTTAAATATATTTAAATATTTAAAAAACAAAATGTTTCGGTAGCCCAGATGGTAGCGCGCTGGTTTTGCAGTAAGTCGGAAAAATATAGAAAAACTACTTTTTTTAAAAAAAGCTCCTTTTGTCAAAGAAATCAGTTCTAATTTTAAGATTAACCTTTTTGTGCCTAAATAAATCTTTTTAAGCTCACTATACTTCGAACCTAAATCAATACTCTTTTGGCTTAAATGTGGCTAAAAGTAAAAACTTCTGCTAGATAAATTTAAGAAAACCCGTACTCACCATTCTTTTGACATTGCTACGGCTAGACTTATTTTATTTTAAATTTTGATTTATTTTAAATTTAATCAGAAATAATTATACGCATATGATGGGTTGTTGGTATTAGTAATGGGTCAGAGTGCCCGTTACAATATATATATAATGTTCCGCTTCTGCTGTTGTTAAAAAAATCTCTTGGCCTGAATTCATTGTAAACTAGAAAAGAACACGCACTGCTAAATAAAGCGTTCATTTTGACATGGTGAAGTTTTGGTAGAGCCGAACTGTTATCTATTTTAGACTTGCTCCCCTTTTAGGAGTTATATTGTCATCAGCCCAACAACCCTAAATGTTTGTAACTTTATTTAAAAACAAACATTAAGATAAATTAAAGTATGTTAATTAATATATGTACTTTATTTTGTTGATTTATCCACAAATCTTCTTTTAATTTAAAAGCCTTATATGTTGAAAGATATGAAATATCAGTTTATAACATTCATAAACAATAAGTACTTTTCTAAATATAAAAACGAACAAAAGATTTACAAATTTAGACATATTTATCGCTCGTTTGTTATTTTCACATAATACTTACTTATTGGTTGTTGTGGCTAAGACTGATAATCCCTTTTCTAATGTCTGCTTTTTTGCTTCTCTGCCTGACCACCCATTCGTTGCCTTTTTTAACTTGATATTTTGTTTATGCATAAAATCAAAAGATAAACAAAAGAATGGTTACAAGCTCAAGTATACTTTAGGGTTTTGTTTTTACTAGTGGCAGGTTTTTTGAAGTTGAATGTTCTGTGGCTTTAGTTACAGAAAGTATTTTAGATAAATATTGACTTTTATATTGGGTTTCCCCTTATTTTTGTTGTTACTTAATTGAAATAGTGGATTCTTATTGTAAATATGAAAGAAATTATTATAATGGATGGACATGGTAAATGAAGACAGCAAGATGCTTTTCTTGTTGCTCATAAAATCTGTTATTAATTATGCAACTTTGCTGACTATTTTTGAATTTATTACTTTTTAGAAGAGCCCGACCGAATGTTTGGATTCGGGTTTGGAACTCTATAAAAAGTGGGGTTCGGTCAATGCCCGGGCGTTTTTACCGAACTTTACTGAATGCTTATCTAACTTTTTCCGAAAATCAATTTTTGCAAAAAAATAAAGAAAGAGCGATATTTTCGGCTGTGCCGAATCTTATATATCCTATATATTGGCCTAATTGTTTACCCAGCCACCTGATCTAGGCAAGTTGTTTTCGAACCGTAAAGTGCATAGCTGTCATAGTTTTCAAACCAGAAAACTTACAACATTTTAACAATTGTGCTGATTGTCCTATCTTTAAGGATGCAGAATATACATATGTAAATACTTTATGCAGGTGGTAATACAGGGGGGGGGGGGAAGAAGTTTCCCACCCCAAAACGTTTGAACTTCATATTTGATTTAATAAATAAAAATATTGGTAGCCATGAAAAAAACGTTTCATCAATGATCATATACAAATTTTTTCACTTCACTGCGTTGTCTGTTATAAAAACTATAATTTTCCTCGGAAAGCATAATATACTTCTCCGTGAACATCGAGATTATGGTACAGTTTTCAAGTTTTTCCTTTAGATGAATGAAAGTTTTCATGATCTTATTTTCGAAACTATACTAAAAATATTTATGACGCTAAATATTATTTTTTTTGACGAAAAAAATAAAAACCAAACTTCTTTGGCTTAAGGTATATTAACGTAAACAAAAAGTTAGTAAAAGAAGAATTCATCGGCTTTATAGACGCATTTGAAGAGGTTTTAAAATATATTATCAATTAATGCGAACACAATATTATCAGTAGTTTTTGGAGCTTTAAAAATCGTTGGTATTGATTTAAAGAACTAAAAACTTCAAAATGATCATTTTAAATTATTAAAATTAGAACGTTGCATTATTAATACACATTCTGATTTTACTTACAAATCAAACATACATGTTAGGAGTATTGTGCGTTTGCTTAGATAATTGTAACACAAAAAGTAAAAGTCCAAGACCCACTCTCATTTGTACCGATTGACTTAAAATCACTCTATAATCTCTGAAAGCATATTTGTTCGTTAATCCGTTTGGCCGGGAGTCCTTGCGAACAAAGCACAGATGGCAATTTTGAAGCAAAATGTTTATAAAACTTGACACAGGGACCAAACTAAGGAAGCCAGTCCCGGGACCCCGATGCCGAGAATCCTGAGATTTTTTGGGATTCATAAATCGCACATATCGGGATTCAGCTCTAAAAATCGCAACTCCTGGGATTGAGCCCTCAGAATGCCGTTGTTAAAAATAAGGTTCTCTTATACATTAAAAAAATTAATATACAGCTTGAATTACACCTAAGACATACTTGTCGAACTTGAATTTGACATTAGCCAGGAACAAAATCACATCATATCTTTGTAATATAGACTTGGCCTTTTGCAAGTAAACAGTTAAACTCTTCATAAATTTTGTTTAAACTATTTTCCACAAATTTTAAACTGAAACCACTTTATTGAAATATCTGTGTACGAAATACAAATAAAAATTTCAAAGAAAATCCCAATTTTCAAAAAAGTTCCTGTGCATTTCAAAAATAACTAAAAGTTGATTTTTAAAATAATTACCAAATTCATCACATACAAAATATAACTAAGACAAAGGTTGTACAAATGCTGACGTATGTTTATAATGTTTTTTCACATGTCGCTGGCTAAACATGCAAACCCTTAAAGTCCACTTTTTTAAGGAATCGAGATTTTAATGCAGTAATATTGCACAGTAAAAATATATTGATTACAAAGAAACAAATAACAGTTATCTTGTTTTTTGTTATTATAATAGCAAAAAACTACGAGATCCGGGGATTTCAATTTTTAAAATCCCGACTCCCGGAATCAAAGAAAGTGGTTCCGTTGGACATCTGTAGACCAAACCTATCGATTGCAGTTATGACCAGTTTACTTTTTGGTATAGTATCCATACAATTGTTGTCCCAGAATGAGCTTTTGGGGTGAAACTGAATCACGTTTTGCTTTGATTTTTGTAGCAAAACCAATAGAATTAGACACTGTTCTTAGAATATTTCGGCTCTCCAAAGCTGATGTAGCAATTCTTTGCCTTTCATATACGCCTTTACTATAGCTTCCTTTGCTTTTTTAAGTTATTCCAGAAACATAACGTTAGAACTTTTATTAATTTTGTTTTATATTTTACTCTTGGACAGATCTCGATCATCATAGACATCAATTTTCATATTTTCTTTCGCCGTTAATGATTTACCATGACCTGTGTTCAATTAATATTTTGTTCTTGTTTTTTGTTTTTAAAAATTCAGAATATTTAATTTTGTAGTTAAATGTAGTAAAACTTAACCCAAATAAGTTTGGTGTTCGGGGGAGTCTGGGATTTTTTTCGTTGCTTGTTTTTTTTTAAATTTGGATATAACAACCATTATCGAAATAAAAAAAATCTGGACTCATAAAAAAGTACGAGCTAGGGCGTTTCTATATTTAGGTAACGATATCTACATGTAATATGAATTAAAATATTAAATATAAATCATTTAACATCCAACACTTTTCTGTTTTATGTCCGGTTGATAAAATCAGCAAAAACATTTCTACTGTTTCTGTTTCATGTCAATTGTTAAGGGGGCATTTAAAAGGTTAACATAAATCATTGTCAACAATTCAGGCATGTAAATTCAAATTGAAAAACATACATATTTAAAAAGTTGTTATAAAATAATATATGTTTGTTACTAAATGCTTATACATATATATTTACATAATTGACATTATGCTTGAAAGGTTAAGCATCCTAAAAAAGCTTCTTAAAAAGCATTACCATTTAAATGATTTATTTAAGGGTTTTTGTAAATCCTTTAAAAAACCGTTTAATCATTTGAGATTTTGTTGCCTTGGGAATTTTTACAAGACAACGAATAAAATATATTAAGCTAAAGCAGTGCTTCTTAAATTTGCATAAAATTCTACAAATTTTTAATTTTAAAGTTGTTAAAAAATTTGAATTTTTTAATAATCGTATGAGCTACACTTGAACGATAGAAAGTAATATTTATAGGCCAGTAAGAATGTAAAAGAATAACAATTTTAAACAATGAATTGGAAACTTTTCAACTTATGTACATATGTATGTGTGAGCTTCGCTTGTATTTGAGAAATGCTGAACAACTTATATATTTTAGTTGAGTGATGCATGTTTGACTAAAATGATTTTTTTAAAGGATTTTGAGGTTTCTTTAAATTTTTCAATTTATTATTTTTATAAAATAAAACAATTTAAGTAATGTTTTTAGGGGATTTTTAGGTGAAATCAGTTTAAATTTACAAATACATAGTTTATGTAAATATTTTTTTTAACATATTTAACCACTATTTATGAATTTGTCTGTTAAGTAATGTGTACAAAAATTATTACAATTAAAATAATCTTAAACCGAAATTTAAATAAATTTTTTTAACACATTTACATTAGTTTTGTTCAAAACAAAAAGTATGTATTTCCTTCCAAAAAGTGAACTTTTTAAGCCAAGGTCGAAAGATGCCAATGAAAGTTTCATCCCATTAACTTGATTACTTTTTTCCAGCAATACACAACTAAACCAGATTTATTAACATTTCTTACTTCAGCTTCTTTGTGACAACTGTAAAGCAGAAAAATCAAATTATAAGAACAAGAAAAATTCTCAAAAAACAAAGAAATTTATCAACTTTAATATGAGCTTTAACTAGCCACGATTAACGATATTTATATAAAACTCACCATCAAAATTAAGCAATACATTCTTTAAGAGAGCCTGAAGCAAAACTTATACAAGAGTGTCCAAGTACAGTTTTGCCTTTCCCTGCAAGAAGAGGGAGTTAAGCCACTTGATCATGACGTTCGATAATAACATTACCTTCGAACGTTTGTCAATTTTTTCTCTGGTAAACATTCGAATACGACTATTTTTAACCAAACGAAAAGGAGTTCATCCATTCATCGCTTAGTTTGTAGCATCAAATTTTTCGGACTCAAAGGTTTGCCTGCCGTTTTTGCAGCAAATCTTTAGTTATAGTTTTTGTGAGAAGCCGCCATTTTTTCCATATTTTTTAATATTGAATCTTTGCCTTTGGCGAACTAACAATAAGTAATCAAATTCTAAAGCAAAATAATTTTAATTAACCCAGTTATTACAAAAAAAAAGTTTTCCAATTATTTCTAAGTGCCACAGTATCCCTTCTATTCAAACGACTGTTTCGTGCATGCTGTAAGATGTTTCGAGCGAGCAGATTTGGGTGAGTTTTTAGCTTATTCAAGTACTTGTCCACATAGTTTAGGACTTCACATTTAACTAGTTCAACTTGTAAATCCTTGTGGATGTTGCTGTTTTTAACATACCAAGGAGCACCAGTTATCATTCTTAGTATTTTGTTTTGACGGCGTTGAATTTTTTCTATATTTGAGGCGGAAGCAGTGCCCCATAATTGTATCCCGTAGCACCAAATTGGTTTTAAAATCGGGTTGTAGAGTAGAAGTTTACAATCAAGACGTAGCACAGAGTTTCTACCAATTAGCCAGTGAATTTGGGCCGTTTTAAGTTTCATTTGTGTCAACTTCGCATCTATATGTGTATTCCATGTGAGATGAATGCCAAGATTTTTTGTCTCAATTCGTTGAGGCACCGTTTGGTTGTTAGAAAGAATTGGGGGGCACTTTTCCTTGCGTAGTTACGTGAGTACATTTATGTTCATTTATTTTAATACTCCATAATTTTGCTCATTTTTTTACCTGGGTTACGTGTTGTTGCAGTTGGCTCGAAGCCTCTTTAGGGTCTTTATAAATACTGAGAAAAGCGTATCATCAGCAAATGTAGACGTGTGCGTAAAACTGTTGGTTGGCATGTGTTACGATTTTTTTTTTCAAGTGCATTTGTTTTTACAGCTAAATTTCTTCATCATTAATTATATACATATTTTCTTTTCACGCCCATCACTGCTATCTATTTTGAGTTTAAATGATGTGACCCCTACAACGGTTACTCGTTATTCATTACTTGGTTTTATACTTTAAGTTACACACCTAATGAAAGAAGTTTATCTTTACATTTTACTTCCTTTTTAACTTCTACCTTAACGTGGATAGACCAGCATAGTGTGATCTCTATTTAAAAGAAATAATTGTGCAAAATCTTTTAAAATTAAAATAATCATTTTATCTATAGTTTAAACTCCCAGTGAAAACCCAAATAACGTTCAAATCGTAAACAATTAATTTATTATTTTGAGGTAAGTTTTTGTAGCTTTGCTTAGAAATATATGTAGATAATATTAAAACACGTGACTTCTTTAAAAATCTATTTTTTTCTAGTTGCATGTGCAACTCAAAATGATTGGAGTGCAAATACATCAATCCAATTAATCATTTTGCCACCTTATTTCATTTAAATATTTTCAAAAGTCTTAATATCTGGATTTTGGTAAAAAAAGCAGCGACAACGAAACTTTTAGCTGCCCCCCACAGATTGTCAAATATAGGACAGAGAACGTGCACCGTAAATACAGCTAAACAAGAAAATCAACTCCCCATCCATTTAAACTCCAAGAAAATTCAGTTTGTACCTTCAATACATCCCCGAAACAGAGCCCTTTTATCACAGTCAAGTATTTTAATAAACCAAAACGATTTGTCTAAAACAAACCTTAAAAATATCCAAAATATCACACTTATAAATAACACATTTTATATAATTATCTAAAATTAACCTAATAATTATTCCAGATATCACAATTAATAATATATAACTTCCTAAAATTATTTACCCCAACTTAATCGGTTATTTTACAATAAAAACAGGTATCACTAATTAAATCTAAAATAAATTACAACAAAAAAATAAAATACTATTAGTACTAAAGTAATTTTGTAAACAAATTTTCTTATTATACAGTATATTATGTATAAATAATGTATTAATCATTTATATGAAACTTCATTCATAAGTTTATTACTTTACCATGTTTTTTATTACATTTCATACATATTTTCGTATATAATTAGCTCTCTCACTTTTGAACCTATACCCGTCTTACTCCTTAACATAGGTTGCTTATTGCTTAATTAAAATATTTGCAAAGTTACATGCCGCTTAAAGAATATGTAAAGCAATAATCAATCAGTAATCGTCGGTCTGCTTTGATCATCGTTTGTCCGTCCAAAAGTGATATTTTGACCATTTAATTATTGTATTTTAAAGATCTAAATTGTAGTGATAATTGTGAAAAGTGCTTCTCATTAAATTCCATAAAATTATAAAGTAAATATATCAAATGTATTATATATAAAGAAGATTTAAAAATTACAACATACTAACATATAACCACAGAAACCACAGGTACATATCATAATTAACAGCATATAAGAAAAAAGCAGAAATCATCAGTTGCATAAAAGGCCTTTCATGTCAACAACGATGGAAACAAATAAATTGTAAGTTCAAAATCAAAATATTTTATAATGTATAGCATTATATAAATTTATATAAAAATTATTTTAAAAACCCGTAACTTTTTTGTAATTGCGGCGAATTCAGCCAAACGAAATTACTTTTTTCATTTTACTTTGTTATTTACTTTCGCATATTTATACTTACAAGTTCAATGACTATATAAACATCATCTAAATTTGTTATATACTTACTTTTACACCTAAGCCTCTATTATCACAGAAATTACTAAACCTGATAAAAAATGAAATACTTTTATTATTTAATACAAACCTTACTATAAACAAAACCTTAACTAACCCTTAAGGTTACCTATAAAATAACAATTTACTATGTTTTTTACTATATATAATTAATCTAAATAATGAATTGCTAAAACAAATAAAAGAGGAATGTTAATTTACAAATCAAATGAATAATTTAACTTAAAGGCTTTTTAAAGGGGCAATTTACAATAAAGTCCGAGCATTAGAATTGCCATAGGCGTAAAGACCTTAGTCTTTGGGAGGGAAAAATTGTGCTCCAGGAGTCAACTCACCTGACTCTATTATAAGTAGCTTGCGTTCAAACAAAAAAACTCAAAATTTGTTTATTTACACATCTGGTACATGTATAAGAGGCATAGACATTTTTTTTTCTTTTATTGCGTACGCTGTGAAGCAGGATTAAAGAACCACCCCAGACTGAAGATAGCCGGAAGACAAAATAACATGCCTCGAAATCTAGCTTCACGGCCAACGACTAAAATACGTAATAAAGATGGCGCCCAACGATTTGGCCAAACTGGTCAAATGAACGCTAAGTTACATTATAATTTTTTGTTTCGTATACAAACATTTCAAAATAAAATTTACCACCAAGTATTTTGATTAAAGATCGAAGTCTCATTTCAGTAAACTATAAGTTTTTGATCTGCATGCGCGGTATTTTGTCAAAATTGCTTAAATTGAAAAGTATACAAGCTCTTAATAGTTCTATCTATTCCATCTACACAAAACATACAAGGAATTATTTAAGGCATTAGTCCAGATTTAATATGACGCATATTTGTTAAATCTGTTGCAATGTTTTGATAGTTCAAAGTAATTATCTCTTTCTTTTATAAAATGTCCTAAAATATGATATTTAAGTTAAATCTATTTTTGTTGTATTTTGTTAAAGAAATTGTGGGAACTCAATTATAAGCTTTTCGTAACACGAAAATTAAACATATCACTATTATAGTTTAAAAACTTTATTTGGATTTTGAAGTTAATTTAACTATTTTTATATCTAATAAACGGTTGCCAGTATTATGTGCATCTCATAAAATGTAAACTTTGCCCGTTTTATTAGAACAAAAGTCTTTAACTTATTTTTAACATGCGATTTAATTAATTTAACATTCCTCACATTATATTACTATATAAATATATACTTATACTAACTTTTGTATTAACCCTAACTAAGTTATACGTTAGGCCAACACACAAATTTTTTCACTTGTTTTATATAAAAATATGATAACTAGATCCTCAAAACAAAACACAAAATCATCCAGTAAGTCATATTCTGTTCGCGGACGCGGTAAAACGCTTTCTAGCGAATCTATTAATTCCCCATTCAAACCCAGATTAAGTTTAGCACGAACACCGCCTAGAGTTTCCAGTCCCACTAGTAAGAATAACAAAATAGCTTTTTATCGTAGCCAGTCGACCTCAGATACTTCTGACCGCAATCTCCTAGATTTTTTTTTCACTGATTTACAGTTTGAGTGTGATTCCCTGCCGGATACACTTTCCCGAAATATGAATCCTAACGAGAATCTGTCCCAAACAATGTCGACCCCAGCTCAACCACAACCCCCTCTATTGGCAACTACAAACTTTAATCTCCCCCAACCACCGGCTCATTCTCATTCTCAACCTTCAACCTCCCACAGTGCAATCAATCAACCTGATATTGATCAAATTATTAACTTGTTACAGCAGACAGTACTATCCACCCAAGATGAATTTCGGCGTGAACTAACGTCAATTAAAGGTACCATAGATACTATGTGCGCTGTACCATCCCCAAGTAACCCTGAACATATAGTATTGCAATCCGAGAGCAATATGAACCGTGGTCCAAATTCTAATACTAATGCAAGCCCATCTGTTCACTTCAAGGAGTGGAAAGTTATATTTGATGGTATAGGCAGTGTTTCCGACTTTCTGTTTAAACTTGATACTTTATGCACTAGAAATAAATGTTCTCATCAACAATTGATGGACAATTTTCATATTTTTCTTTCGGGTAGAGCGGAAACTTGGTATTGGCTTTTTATTAAACAGAATCCTTCTGCAACGTATGCTTTTCTAAAATTTTCTATTACCAAAGAATTTGGTACCCTCGAAAAGGATCATGACATTGTTATAAAGATCTCATTGAAGAAGCAAGGCTCACGCGAGTCATATGATGAGTTTCACTCTTCAATTATAGCCATGAATGCTCGTTTAGGCGACCCAATGTCTGACACTCAGTTAATCGACATTTTGAAAAAGAACCTGAATCCAGGACTACGTTACATTTTGTTCAATTCAAATCACACAAATTTGGAAGATTTTCGTGAAGCTGCTCGTAAGGCTGAAAAACTTTTGTGGGAAAATAAGAATCAATTTCCTTTATTGTCTAATCAGCGTCATGTGAGTGAAATTGAGGTAGAAAAGGACGACAATGAAATTGAAAGTGATCCGCAAATTGAAGCTTTACATATAAAACGTAGGGCTGAATTCTCCAAAATACTTTGCTGGAATTGCTCTTGTTATGGACATTCCTACATCTATTGTCCAGATGAAAATCGTAATTTATTCTGCTTTAAATGTGGACAAAAGGGTGTCACCACTCCTAAATGTCCTAATAAACATATGGAAAACTCCAAACCGAGCGAGTTTACGATCGGGGATCCTCGTTCAGGTCGTTAAGTCCCGAAATTAACTGTTTTACTTCCCAAGAATTACAAATAAAACCCATATCCAAGAGAATTGCTAAATGTAGGCTAAGATTTCAGATGCGAAAGCAATTTCGTAAGGTAGTCGAATCCGTGCGCTTATGTGATAAGAATGATGACAGGCCTTTTGCTAAGATAAGTATTTTTGATGAAAGTGTTCTCGGCTTATTAGACTCTGGCGCTAGTATTTCCGTTTTGGGCCGAAATTGTAAGGAATTTCTTAGCAGACATTCAGTTCAAATTCAACCTTTTAATTATAAAATTTCCACTGCTGACGGTTCGCAGCAATCTATTCTAGGATATAGTTCTTTACCTGTTTTTTACAAAAACGTTACCAAAAACGTTATTTTTTATATTGTTCCTTCTCTTAGGCAAACTGCTTATCTCGGTGTTAATTTTTGGAGAACCTTTGCTTTGGCACCTGATATTATACCCAGTATTGACGAACTAGCCACCGACACTGAAAATTTTCATTTACTCTCTCCGGAGCAGCAACTAGAACTTGATAAAGTTGTTCTTTCGTTTCCATCCTTTTCCAAAATAGGATTGGGTTGTACGCCTTTGCTAAAACACTACATAGACACCGGAGACGCTGTTCCTATAAAATCAAGGCATTTTCCATTGTCCCCACCACGACAGGCAGAAGCCTACGAAGAAATTGATAGACTCCTAAGTTTGAATGTTATAGAAGAGTCAAATTCTCCATGGTGTAGTCCAGTAGTTTTGGTAAGAAAACCCGGCAATAAAGTTAGACTTTGCTTGGATTCACGTAAACTGAATGCCGTAACCAAGAAAGACTCATACCCCTTGCCTCATATTGGAGGTTTATTATCTCGTTTAAAGGACACTCATTTCATCAGCGGCATAGACCTTAAGGACGCTTTTTTTCAAATAGAACTTTCAGAGGACTCAAAGGAAAAAACTGCTTTTGCAGTTCCTGGTAAACCTTTATATCAGTACCGCGTAATGCCTTTCGGTCTCTGTAATGGACCACAAACGATGAGTCGACTGATGGATAAGGTAATACCATCTCGTCTTAGGGAAAATGTTTTTATCTATCTTGATGATTTGTTGGTATGTAGTCCCGATTTCGAAACCCACATTAGTACGTTACGTGAAGTTGCTAATTGCTTGAGAAAAGCCAATCTGTCTATAAATGTGGAGAAAAGTAAATTTTGTCAACGGGAAATAAGATATCTTGGGTACATAGTCGGTAACGGTTGCCTGAAAGTTAATGAGGAAAAGGTAAGTGCAATCAGGGATTTCCCAATACCGAAAACGCCCAGACAAATACGACGCTTCATAGGAATGTGCAACTGGTATAGATGTTTTATTAGAAATTTTGCTGATTTATCAGGCCCTTTAACAGACTCTCTAAAGAAATCTTCTAAGCCATTTAAATTGTCCCCGGAGGCTGTAGCCTCTTTCAATAAATTAAAGGAAGCCTTATCGACGGCACCGGTTTTGGCACAGCCAGATTTTTCTCGTGAGTTTATAATTCAGTGTGACGCTTCCAAGATTGGTATAGGTGGAGTTTTGTATCAAAAAGATAATGACGGAAAGGAGCACCCGATTGCTTTTGTGTCACAAAAGCTTAACAGATGTCAGAAGAACTACACAGTGACCGAGCTAGAGTGCATGGCAGCCGTTGTTTGTATAAAAAAATTTCGACCCTATATTGAAGGCCTTCCTTTTACAGTGATAACTGATCACTCAAGCCTCCGTTGGCTTATGAACCAAAAAGACCTTAACGGTAGATTAGCCAGATGGAGCCTTAAACTGCAGGGGTTTGATTTTAAGATCGAGCATCGAAAAGGATCTCTAAACGTGGTCCCAGATGCGCTGTCTAGGTTCGATGTTGACTCCTTATGTTTTCCTGTTGAGGCGTGTGATATTGATTTGAATAGCCAAGAATTTGACTCGGACGAGTATAGGAAGATATTAACGACGGTTTCACAGAACTCAAGGTTGTTGCCAGATATTTTCGTTGAAGGTAACAAAATTTACAAACGCGTTAAGTTCAGAAATGGTGTAGAGAATGAGGAAGAATCTCTTTGGAGACTTTGGCTGCCGCATAGCTTAGCAAATGATGCAATTAGAAAATCCCATGAGTTTGATTCATGTCACGGTGGCTTTATGAAGACCCTTAAGCGATTGCGTCAACAATTTTACTGGCCTTCAATGGCAAAGGACATAAAGACATATGTTGACCAATGTGATGTATGTAAGGCAATAAAACCGCAAAATATTTCTTCAAGGCCTTTGATGGGTACTGCTTTTCAAACCTCCAGACCATTTCAAAGAATTTACTGTGATTTTCTAGGTCCCTATCCCCGCTCAAAATCTCAGAATACAATGCTTTTTATAGTCCTTGATCACATGACGAAATTCCTGTTTTTAAAACCCTTGCGTGCTGCAAATGCATTGAGTATAATAAACTTTTTTCAAAATGATTTTTTCCCCACGTATGGAGTGCCACAATTTATCCACAGTGATAACGGGAAACAGTTCGTTTCTAAAGATTTTCAAAACTTTTTATCAAAACTTGGCATTCAACATATTAAAACTGGTCTTTACTCTCCACAAGCAAATGCCTCAGAGCGCTCGAATAGAGAAATTGTATCTAAAATTCGTTATTTTGTAGGAAATGAGATCCACCATAAGAACTGGGATCGTGAAATACCTACTATTTTATCTGCACTCCGAAGCGACTACCATACATCTATAGGATGTACGCCATATTACGCAGTATTCGGTCAGAACATGATTCAGCACGGCTCTTCGTATCATATATTGGAGAAACTGGGATGCCTGCGTGATGATACAATAACTTTTTCCGATAGATCTGATAAACTGAACAGCATACGGACAAAACTATCGCAGAATATCGATAAAGCCCACCAGAAAGCAACGAAGTCATATAACTTACGTGCACGGCATATTAATTATGAACCAGGTCAAATTGTTTTTAAGAAAAATTTTGCCCAAAGTAATGCAATTAAAGCCATAAATTCAAAATTCTTACCGAAATTTCTTAAATGCAAAATTAAAGGAAAGGTAGGGAACTCTCTCTATGAATTGGAAGATATGAAGGGTAAGATAGTTGGGATTTTTCACGCTTCTGATATTCGCCCCTAGATGCCCGGCTTTGTGGGTCGTGCCACATTTTGAACGCTAAGTGAGAAAATTGATTAAAGTTTTCCTGTTCGCTCCTTAATTTTATGTTGTAGCGAAGCAGGTTTGTTACGATTTTTTTTTCAAGTGCATTTGTTTTTACAGCTAAATTTCTTCATCATTAATTATATACATATTTTCTTTTCACGCCCATCACTGCTATCTATTTTGAGTTTAAATGATGTGACCCCTACAACGGTTACTCGTTATTCATTACTTGGTTTTATACTTTAAGTTACACACCTAATGAAAGAAGTTTATCTTTACATTTTACTTCCTTTTTAACTTCTACCTTAACGTGGATAGACCAGCATAGTGTGATCTCTATTTAAAAGAAATAATTGTGCAAAATCTTTTAAAATTAAAATAATCATTTTATCTATAGTTTAAACTCCCAGTGAAAACCCAAATAACGTTCAAATCGTAAACAATTAATTTATTATTTTGAGGTAAGTTTTTGTAGCTTTGCTTAGAAATATATGTAGATAATATTAAAACACGTGACTTCTTTAAAAATCTATTTTTTTCTAGTTGCATGTGCAACTCAAAATGATTGGAGTGCAAATACATCAATCCAATTAATCATTTTGCCACCTTATTTCATTTAAATATTTTCAAAAGTCTTAATATCTGGATTTTGGTAAAAAAAAGCAGCGACAACGAAACTTTTAGCTGCCCCCCACAGATTGTCAAATATAGGACAGAGAACGTGCACCGTAAATACAGCTAAACAAGAAAATCAACTCCCCATCCATTTAAACTCCAAGAAAATTCAGTTTGTACCTTCAATACATCCCCGAAACAGAGCCCTTTTATCACAGTCAAGTATTTTAATAAACCAAAACGATTTGTCTAAAACAAACCTTAAAAATATCCAAAATATCACACTTATAAATAACACATTTTATATAATTATCTAAAATTAACCTAATAATTATTCCAGATATCACAATTAATAATATATAACTTCCTAAAATTATTTACCCCAACTTAATCGGTTATTTTATAATAAAAACAGGTATCACTAATTAAATCTAAAATAAATTACAACAAAAAAATAAAATACTATTAGTACTAAAGTAATTTTGTAAACAAATTTTCTTATTATACAATATATTATGTATAAATAATGTATTAATCATTTATATGAAACTTCATTCATAAGTTTATTACTTTACCATGTTTTTTATTACATTTCATACATATTTTCGTATATAATTAGCTCTCTCACTTTTGAACCTATACCCGTCTTACTCCTTAACATAGGTTGCTTATTGCTTAATTAAAATATTTGCAAAGTTACATGCCGCTTAAAGAATATGTAAAGCAATAATCAATCAGTAATCGTCGGTCTGCTTTGATCATCGTTTGTCCGTCCAAAAGTGATATTTTGACCATTTAATTATTGTATTTTAAAGATCTAAATTGTAGTGATAATTGTGAAAAGTGCTTCTCATTAAATTCCATAAAATTATAAAGTAAATATATCAAATGTATTATATATAAAGAAGATTTAAAAATTACAACATACTAACATATAACCACAGAAACCACAGGTACATATCATAATTAACAGCATATAAGAAAAAAGCAGAAATCATCAGTTGCATAAAAGGCCTTTCATGTCAACAACGATGGAAACAAATAAATTGTAAGTTCAAAATCAAAATATTTTATAATGTATAGCATTATATAAATTTATATAAAAATTATTTTAAAAACCCGTAACTTTTTTGTAATTGCGGCGAATTCAGCCAAACGAAATTACTTTTTTCATTTTACTTTGTTATTTACTTTCGCATATTTATACTTACAAGTTCAATGACTATATAAACATCATCTAAATTTGTTATATACTTACTTTTACACCTAAGCCTCTATTATCACAGAAATTACTAAACCTGATAAAAAATGAAATACTTTTATTATTTAATACAAACCTTACTATAAACAAAACCTTAACTAACCCTTAAGGTTACCTATAAAATAACAATTTACTATGTTTTTTACTATATATAATTAATCTAAATAATGAATTGCTAAAACAAATAAAAGAGGAATGTTAATTTACAAATCAAATGAATAATTTAACTTAAAGGCTTTTTAAAGGGGCAATTTACAATAAAGTCCGAGCATTAGAATTGCCATAGGCGTAAAGACCTTAGTCTTTGGGAGGGAAAAATTGTGCTCCAGGAGTCAACTCACCTGACTCTATTATAAGTAGCTTGCGTTCAAACAAAAAAACTCAAAATTTGTTTATTTACACATCTGGTACATGTATAAGAGGCATAGACATTTTTTTTTCTTTTATTGCGTACGCTGTGAAGCAGGATTAAAGAACCACCCCAGACTGAAGATAGCCGGAAGACAAAATAACATGCCTCGAAATCTAGCTTCACGGCCAACGACTAAAATACGTAATACATGTCATCTGTAAAATATAGTACAGAATTGGACATAACACACTCCCCTGAGGTACACCAGCCTTTATTATTTGAGAAGAATTTAAGTGGTTTCCCTCTTTGCTCATGAATTGTCGGCCAGTTATGTATCTTTCCAATAGGTTGAATATATTCACCGGTAAGTTCAGCTTTAACTTGTTTAACAGGCCTTCATGCCAAACTTTATCAAAGGCTTGAGAGACATCAATAAAGAACGTGGAGCAGTACTTCTTTTCCTTGAAGGCTTTTCTTATTACCTGTACCAATCTGTGGATTTGCTCGATGGTACAATGTTGACTCCGAAAGCGAAATTGGTGATGTGGAATACAATGATTGTCATTCAAGATCAAGGTCAACTTGTTTTTGAGCAATTTCTCGAACAATTAAGACATAGTTGACAACAGACTTATAGGCCTGTAAGACTCCACCCTTCCAGGCTTAGGCATCATCTTTACCCCCGTGCAAGCATCACACGGTAGCCCGGCACAAGTGAACCATTTTCACAAAATGTTTGATACGCTATATCTTGGAAACTGCTAGAGCTAATGACCTTAAACCTGCTACTAGATTGTTTAATTATGTTTTTTTTTTACTTTGAAGGACACATTTTTGGACAAGAACAATACCCAAACAAATAGGAAAATTTTGTAAATTTTTTTTTTATATTAAATTTAGGAGAGCTATCGATCTCAAAATCCGGCGTAAAGTATTTTAATTATAATATATGCAGTACGAAATCAACTTGGCTAGACCAATTGGTTGGGTATATAAAAATACTATTGTGAAAGATAGAAAAGATTCGTCACAGCCGAATATAGCGATTTTAGGTTTTTGTTGAATTTTTTTGCAACTACACAGAGAGAAAAAGCACATTCTAAAATCAAGCAGAAAAAAATTGGTTGTTTTAATATACTATTTTACATTGAAAAAGAAAGTGTCTCGGTGGTCTAGCGGTAGCGCGCTGGTGCTGGTTCAAATCTTAGCTACTGTTAGTACAAAAAATGAAATTTTTATATTGTAAATATATGTTTAAATATCTATAAAAATAAAATATTAAAAAACTCTTCTTTGTTAATAAAAAAAAAGCTCCATGGTTCAAAAAAATAAAATTTTACACATATTTTATTTTTAGCGTATTTTTGAACAATTTTCATTTCTAAAATTTCCTTTATATTTTATCAGGCTAATTGGTTCAAGTTTATTGTGATAAGATTTTCATTGAAGAAATATTTAGAAAAAGTTTAGTTTCCCGACACTAGCCGAGTGGAATGCATTTTCAGAGCCCGCTACAACTCCTCATCAGCACTCTTTGTTCGGTACTGAGCATTGGTAGTAAATATCTTCTATTTAACCCAAGTTTTATTTGAAATTTGAATACGGAAATACTAATTTGTATTTTACACATACTCTCATTAGCAATTGTTAATTCTTGGGTTAGAAGGAAATTTACGGCCTGCCATTTTTCATATCATGGCAACACCTTTTCTTTTATGTATTCTTCATCTCACCACTTTAATTTTTTCCCTTTTTCATCTCTATTTAGATGAGTATGAAGGCAGCATGCTTTTGCATGGATTTATTTATTAATAAATCCAGTTTACGCTTTAGTCAATCTCTTTTGCCTTACATCAAGTACGGTTCCGAACTTAAATCAATATTTTTTTTGGCTTAATTGTACTACCGCTACGGCTTGATTTAAGTAAAGTTTACATTGTTTAATTTTTGTGTGTAATGATCATTTTCTTATTATTCTAAAAATTGTTTTAGAAATGCGCAATTTATTTTTAAATTAAAAAAAAAAATACTTTAAAATATCTTTTAATTGTTTTATACAATCTTTAAAAATAAAAACGCCCAAAAAGTGGTTTTATTCGTGTATATACTTTAACTAATTACATTCAATTTTGTGCAAATAAATAATATTTCTTTATTGATGTGGGATTTACAAGCTAGTAAACTTTATTGTGGTTATCTCCATATAATTTTTTGTGTGTTCATAAACACAAATTTTTATGAAAATACTTTTATTTTAATAAAATATTAGCAGAAACAGTAAATATAATGCTTCAGGCATGATGCGTTTTTATTTCTGTATTTGGGATAAATATGATATTGGTTTATATTTTTTTCTATTTGTATTTATTGAAAATTTTATGAAAATATATAACAATAATGATAATAATAAGAATAAAAAATGTGTTCCAGTTATACACAGATTTATAAGTAAAATAAATATAAATAACTTTATTACAGACATAAATCTATAAAAGTTCCATTATGTCATTTCTTTAAGTGTTAAGTTGCCCATTAGTCTTTGGGAAAGTTATAAAAATCGACCACTGTGCTTTAAAATTATTCTTAGTTGTCCTAAAAATCTTAAAAATTTACCCCGATATAAATAAAAAATCTTTTTGAGAAATAGAAAAAATTTAGAAAAAAAAAAATATATTTGAAACCAGTCAAGGGCCTCTTTATGGCAAACGCCAAATATACTTAATATTCTTCAGGCTTAATGCACAAAAGCTTTTCTCATATTAAATTGATTATTAGATTCAATATTTTTGTTTTTTCTTTAAATCATATCATTTTTAAAATTTATGATGGGATGGTTTATTAAGTTTGCATTTTAATATGTGTATCGATGCTATCGTAAATAAAGGATAAATGTATTGATTGTGTTTTAAAAAAATCATTTCATCCAAACCAATTTCTTAACGGAATGTGAATTCTCGTGCCTTTAAAAATATTGAACTCCAAAATATTAATAAACTTATAAATATTTAATAGGAGGGGAAGGAAAAAGAACAAGTTTTGTTTGCCACAAATGAATTACACCATTTCTAATGGTATTTAAGAAACTCTGAAATAAAAATGGAAAATCCTCAAATACAATTAATAAGTTCTAAAATACAAATAAGAAATTCTTTAAAAAATGAAAAGACTTTAAAATAT
This sequence comes from Melanophora roralis, assembly GCA_963583895.1. Classification (NCBI taxonomy): domain Eukaryota; kingdom Metazoa; phylum Arthropoda; class Insecta; order Diptera; family Rhinophoridae; genus Melanophora; species Melanophora roralis. Next base: position 66,077,582 of record OY757187.1, read on the forward strand.
TATTTAAATTACTCAAATTGAAATTGACATTTTTGAACCCAATCTATTTTTTTTTAAATTTAATTAGAAATATCTGAAATTAAATTAAAAAAATTTTAAATGAAACTAGGAATTTATGAGACTAAATTGAAGGTTTTTAAAATTAGAAATATGTGGAAATGGATTGAACATTATAAATATATTACATTTAGATTAGGATTTATTGACAATTTATTCTTTACTTTGACAACAAAACATTTCTCTTAGTGAGTAAAAACCTAATGGAGTTTTAATAAATACACTAGGAAGCTCTGAAAAACAATTGGAAATTGTGTAACGTTTAATATGCAGGACTATGGAATACGTAGAAAAAAATTGTTTTGTAATTCAATATTTTTGCTCCAGAAAATCAAACAGAATCAAAAAGGCAAAAGGGGTTGTAAAAAATAAATTACTTGTTAACGAAAATGAGCAAAATATGTTAATAGAGTGTAAAAATGGATGTCGGTAATAAAAACAACCTTTGAACACTTGTAGCAAAAAATTATATTTGTTTCTGTTTACTAATAATGAACAGAGATTTGTAACATTATATATGCCAGACATTGATAAAAATGAAAATTAGATATAAAATTATTATTTGAAAAGATTTTTTATTTCAGTAAACAATGATTTTTAAGGTTCTCATAGCTACGGAAATAAATAAATAAATAAACTAATTGTGTTTTGATAAATTGCCAAGAAAGATTCCATTTATGATAAACATTCTTCCTTTTGTGTTTCAGTAAATAATTAAAAAAATTTTGATTGAGTATAAAATTAAGTATTTTCTTATCAAGAGACTCCTAACTGTGCTAATGTCGTGACATCATATATCGAGTGGTCATAACTGAAAGGAGTTAAAACAAAGCGATGCAATTTTAACCCATAAAACATAGTAAAATTAAAGATTGATAGTTTTATCTCCAAGGATAAGTGTTTTTCCTGCATATCCTTTAAATCTAAATTGTCATAAGGAAGATAATAATGTCATCTTAATGAAATTTAGCACAGACGTTAGCTGTAAAATGCTTCGTGATATGCTTAAATTTTCTTCAATTCCAAGCAAAGATACTTCTACCCCAAAAATTTCCTTTTTTAAGAAATTAAAAATAAACCAAAAAAAATATTAAAATTTCCTTTACCATGCGATGCCTCAAATTGTTTTGTTTAAAATTGTTTTCAAAGGTAATTCTTCTAAAGTTTATAAAATTTTATTAAATGAAGAAGGAAAAACACTCGTCGCGAAATAAATTTGCAGCTTTTAATATCGTGATATATTGTCTAACAGAAAGGGCTACGTCAATACATAGGGCTAAAGCAGAAAGAAAAAAACACATTCTAAAGCCTTTAAATTTATTCTGAAATTTATTCAAAATCGTACTTGCAATTGTTAAGTACGATTCGCACTTAGGTTTTTTAAAATTAAGTCTATTCGGATTATTTCTAAATATCAAGCAGAAAAAATTGTTGTTTTTAAATATATTTTACGTTTAAAAACAAAGTGTCTAAATAGTAGCGCAATTAAGTTGCAGTTCGGAGGGTCTCAGGTTCAAGTCCCAGCTGAGGCAAGAAGAAAATAATTTAATCATTAATATTAAATATGCATAAAACAAAAATAAAATATAAAACTCTTCTTCTTTAGTAAAGATTCATAAGTCAAAAAAATTAGTTTTAATTTTTTAAGCTTCCATCAAGTATGGTTTTGAATTTAAGTCAATTCCTTTTAACTTAAAAATGGCTAAAAGTACGAAACTCGTACTAGATAAATCGTACTTGGTTTAAGGAAATCCGTTCTTTGATTAAGAAAATTCGTACTAACCGTACTTTTGACACGACGACGGGTTTTAATTTAAATAATAATTATATGGTTTATTTTTTCTGTGTATCGATATTTTGTTGTTTTTTAAATCACATTTTTCCCTGCGGCCTTAGTTTAAGTAGTGAACGCAACAAGCTCTTTAAACTTTTAATTCACTGTATTGCGTTCTCAAAACAAACAAATGGTCGACTCGTGCCTACACTTGTATTGGCTTTCTAATAGATGTTAGCTTTATTAACACACTAAAAAGATATTAGAAAGAAATACCTTTACCTAACATCTCAGTATCTAGTAGAATTTCAAACCTTTTTTTCTAACGTCTGTATTTATCCCAATAAATACTTTTTACTTTTCTGTATCCTTTAAAATTCATTGACAATGATTTTCTATAAATGGTTTACCATAAAGCTACTCACCAGCTTTATAACTATTTAAACTCTAGCAACTGCTGAAAAATTTTACAAACTTGCAATGAGATTGACACTAAAATACATTTAAAAACTACTTGCAGTCAGTTTTAGGCAGCTGAATTTTGTAAATTTTTTAACATTTAACATTAACATAATTTAAGCAAGAAAATATTAAAAAATGCTAGATGTGATATTTGATGTTTTCTTTAATTGTACTATTATAAATAACTCTTTATTCGAAGTCCAGACTTTACTGTAAATCTGCCATTTGACCAATAGTTTGTTGCGCACGATTGATATTTAAAAGAAATTTAACGCGAAAAAAGTGCCACACCCACTAAATAGAATACGCCCATTTTTGGGTGAAATTGTATCATATCTAGGCATTTATGCATAAAGGTGCTTATAAAAGAGAATTATGACTTTTCGCGCCAAATTATTCATGGAGGCCACTTTGTGGAGGTGGTGCCATGCCTACTTCGAACTTAAAAAGCTATAGGCTATTGCACCTTCCATTAATGTCCAGATTTGTCCAATCTGTTCTGTCATTTTTATTTTCTGCCTTAATATAATAACTTTAATAGACTTATTGAGAATTACTATAAACAAACAAATAACTTAAAGTGTTCTTTCGAAAACTAAACCAACTATTCTTTGCTGTTGGCTCTTTTGATTTACTTTTTCCTTATACGTTGGATTACCATTGGTGTAAGAACCAATGAAATGCATTTATGTATGTAAGCACGCTTAACCTAAAACAAACCATATAAATTAACTTCAATAAGGGTTAAATTCTAAATAACATTTAAAAATAGTTATACGTAATTACTAATTTTAGAAAAATCAATAAAAAAAAGTTTTTTTTTTAAATCACAAAAACTAAAATTATCTATCTGCCTGCCCCAGTAAAAATCAAACGATCGCTCGTTCGAAATTTTATATTGAAACCAAAACCAATTTTTCATATTGTAACATGTTTCAAATAAAAAAACTCACTTGTTCGATTTTAGGCAGTATTATTTGCAAAAAAAAATTAACTTAATAAAATCCAGGAAATTAAAAATCACTTTAATTTAAAAAATTAATTTAAGTTACAAGATGGTGTGAGTCTCCAAAGTTTTCTTTGCTCTCTTTTTTATAAAAACCTTAAACATATTTTTTTAGGCCCCTGATATTTTGGAAAAAAATAAAAATTAAAATACTAAAAGAAATAAAATTTAAAGTTGTTTTAAAGCAATAATCTTTTTCTTATTCTGTGTGTGTTCTCAAAAATGTTTTTTCTAATATTTATGGAGTTAAACAATTTCTTTAAAATCAATTAAATGAAAATATCAGATAAAACCAAAGTTAATTTATTATGCTCGATGAAATAAAGTTTTCTTATTGCACATTTGCGATAACTTGTGGTCAAAACTTTTTATTAATAACTCAAAGAAATGAGAAATTGTTAAGGTAAATCAAGCATAAAAAGGACTTAAAATAACACTTAACCGTACGTAACGAAATGCTTTTTTAACACTTTCTTTTCCTCTCGGATTTGAAATTGTTTTTAACTTTTCGTTTACGTTGTTACTCTGTCTGGCACGAAATCAAAACAAGCATTTGTTTGAGTCTGCGAAAGTTGAAAAAAACCCTGTTGTTGTTGTATAGGTGCTACTGGAATGTTTGTTTTAATACTGATAACAACACTTTTAACATGTGTAATATAAAAACAAGTTTAACTTTTGACAGCCTTAAAAATTGCTTTTATTTTTAAATTCTACTAAAGAAACTTAAATTAAAATAAATCAAACATTAAAAGGTTTTGTTAGAACTTGTTTATTGATGACGTCTAAATATGAAATGCTTCTTTGCTGTTTGTTGGCAGAATTCCACATTAAAAAAAAATATTTTTTTTTAAAAAACCTTTTGTTATTTTCTTTAAAACAAAGTGTCCTAAACTACATTTTTCTGTCGTAGGACGGGGATGTTTTTCAAAATGTGTTAAAGAAATGCAGAAAACTTCCAGTGTTAGCAAAATACTATTAATAATTCATTTCGTCATTTAAAATTAGAATTTTATATTAATATTTTTTTAACAAACCTACAAAATTTAAAGAGGCTTCAGAAACCGATTTTATAAAAAGTTCGTTTAAAAAAGTCTTTTAAATTTTAAATGCAGTTTTCTTTGAAATTAAGGGGTGTTTTAAAAAACGACAAACAGGGTTTTGAAGTTAAGAATTTTCAATTGTTGGGAAAAAATTTTGTAAATCAACCAAAGAGAACAAACGTTTGAAAAGAATTTTATAAATTAAACTTGTTTTTTTAATTAATCATTGTTAAAGTATTGTTAAATAAAATAATATAAACGAATCTGTTTTTTTGTTCACATATTGAATATTTTCTATTTAAAGCTTTTGCTTTTAAGATCCATATATTTACTGGTTTGCCAATGTCACGGCTGCCCCATGGGCTCTAGTCTGGGCTGGGAGCAAATCGTCCATTCAATTCCAATCTTAATTCGAAAATTCTTTTTAGAATTTCTATATTCAAATCATTAACAACTCGATCCATCAAATTAATTTCGATTCGATTACGACGATAAGATCCCTGTTCTCACAAAAAATTATAGGTGTAACAAAAGTTCTTATATACCTAGATTTATAGTAAAAAAAAAAAAACAACAAAAATACCAAAACTGTGGAGATGTAACCTTATTCTGGGACAATATTTTTTTATTTTTATTATTTTTAGTTCCATAGCCTCTAATTCAACAACAGTTTTTTTTAATGCGAAAAACTTCATAAAATATAAAGTAGTACTTTTTACCCCTTTCCGACCCCAATCATAATCAAAAACTACAAATTTTATATATTTAGACACTCTTAATCTTAAACAAGTAAGAGCGCTATATTAAGCTGTGCTGAATCTTATATACCTTTCACATTGGTCTTACTACTTCCCAGCTTTCTGATCCAGCTTAGTTGTTTCAAATTCTAAAAAATATAATAAAATCTTTCAAAGGCTATTCTACTTATAGCCAAACCACATACGTGGTAGGGGTATTATGCGTTCGTGCAGATGTTTGTAACGTCCAAAAATAATTGTCTGAGTCAAGCATACTGAATAACTCGGAATCACCTCCCGAGTCGATTTAAGAATTTCCGTCTGTCCGTCCATCCGGATGGGTGTCCATGTATTGTGGACAAGCTACAGGTGGCAATTTTGTAGACATTTTATTTGGCACTGGCACTGAGCTTACTGTTTTTGGTGCAGACAGGTTCTATCGGTCTTTTTTTTTTTCTTAATGTAGATTTAAGGTGAATTTACCAAAAAGTTGATTTGAACTAAAAAGCTGCTATAGTTTAGGGATAAAGCGAATCCAAAATTCTCCACTCTGTATGAGGCTACCGCTTCCGCTGCTTCTATCAGACTAATTTTTTTCCAAAATGTACACATAGCGCTGGAATTTCTCGGAAGCTGTTTTAAAGTTGACCATTGAAACAGTTTTCTTAATGTAGCGCATGAAATTTTCATAAAATTTATGGAATTGTTTGGAAAGATACCACTTTCCTTGCTACTTTTTAATTTAAAAAAACTCCCCAATTTATTTCCTCGTTTTTAAAGTATCTATTCTTTCCATGTCTTATGATAACAATTGGGATATATGCATGAATTTTTTCCTAAGAAACTACTGTGGGTTTCCAGCTGTTTTGCCCATATTTTGGTGAGTAAATAGTTAGTCGATCTTGCTTATTTTAAATAGCGATTATGGAAAGTCCACTAAGTTGGTATAATTTCAACATGATTCCCTTTTTTAAAATTCTGGACTTAAATTTATTAAATTATATTAAATTATCAATTTAACTATCAAAAAAAAAAAAAAAAAAAAAAAAAAAAAAGAAGGAAAAACCATTTATATTGAATAAGTGTTTTTATGCAAAAGTAACCAGAAATGGTAAAATTATAATTTTTGTTTGGCTTTACGATTTTTTGCTGCAATCGGGATCTAAATTTATATTGAAAGTTTCCCAAAGTTTCTCCAATCTAGCTTTATAATTTCTAAAATTAATGTAAAAATTTTATTCCTTATATTCTGAAATCTCAAAAAGATATACTAAAAGAGTCATTAAGGTTTTTTTTTTATAAAAGCTTCTGCTAGAAAATAAATCCATTGTAGGGGGAACGGTTGGTCCCTTAAAATTAAAAAAAGTAATTTCAATTATTATTGAATATATTTTGTCTTTACACACATCACAACAATTCAATATTTTTTTTATTTTTCTATGCAAATCAACAATTTGGATAAAATATAAAAAAAGCATAAATGCGTGTAAATGTTGTGTTTTAATATGCCGCCTCCTTTTTTCACTTTGTTTCTGATATTACTAAACACGTTATTTTAATAAAACACAAACCTTGTGTTTAGCAGAATGTTTCTGCATGGGAAAATGTGTGACTTATCTAAGACATGTTTAGATACATATTTATGTAAATAGAATGTCAAAAGTACATTAGCATAACTTTGAAATAACTCTATTTGCACAAACTTTGTTTTCTTCGGTAACTGAATTAAAGTCTCTTTTTGCATAATATAAACGTATTGAATACAAACATTTTGGAAAAGTCAAAACTTTGTTTAAGTTAAGAAATAACTTTTAATGACATACAAATAAAATATAACAATAATACTACTTATTGTTTATATTAAAAAAGCTGTGAAAGTAAAAAAAGCAAGAAAAGGAGTGATAAGAAAAGGCTGGCAAATAATGATGTCAGCAAGCAAATGTTACTTTTTTGGTTAAACAATGTTTTAGATTAACTTTTGCAAAAATATAGACTTTTTTTATTTAACCCATTGGCAGGCAAGCATATATTTTTTGGTTTTTGGGGTTTTCTTTAATGGATTAAGGTTTGCCTAAAACACGGACATTTGTTTAAAACGAGAGGAACTGGGGCCAATGTATTTTGTATAAAAGTAAAAATTAAACTTAAAAACAATTAATACAATTTATTTACATTAAAAAAATAATGTTATTATTATTATTATTATTATTATTATTATTATTATTATTATTATTATTATTTATTACAATTTAAATAACAATAAATAAGCAATAATATATGTATATGTAATATATGTATATGTATGTATGTGTAATAATATAATGTAAATGTTACACTCGTTAAAGATATAAATTAATTTCTTTTGTTTGGGAATTTTATAAGTTTTAATCTAATATATCTTGGCATGATTTTTTGCTTCTTATATAGCAGATTATGCTTATAGTATAGATTTGGTTTTGCAATTAGACATATAATTTAAAAGCACTTCTTTTCAAATGCAAATGATGAAGGTCAAAACGCAAGAATAAAACATTATTAAGAGAGCCATAAACTAAAGTTACCATTACTGACAGATATGTTTCATTTAGTCATTAAATGATCAGGTTCGATAAAGTAGTGTTCGGTTTAATGTTTTAGGTTTGGCATTTTATAGAACTCTACCAAACATTGAAAAAACTTTTTTTAAATAATTTAGATGCAAAAAAATTACAAAAGTGCCCACGTTGGTTTAAAACATCTAAAAATTATTAAGTGCTACAATTATGTAATATTATTAGTAATTTTTATTTAAAAAAATTTTTTAATTATTAGTTTTGACTATTAGTAGGCTTCAAAAATGCACATTAGATTAGGGCTCTTATGATTTTTTTTTAAATGTTTAAAATTATATATTAAGCATTAAAAAAATTATGATTATTCCATTGTTATGCTTTACTAAACATTCTTTAAATTTATTTTAAAGTCAAACTTAGAATTTCCGGTTTCTACAAAGTATGTTTGCAATTTTCAATGCAAATGCGCTACTAATGATTGTGGGAAAAGAAAAAATACATGTCATAATGCTTTTCTAATGCCACATTTTAGCCATCCGCAAAATATGCAAGAAAATTTTTGATTTTTTTGAGAACTCAATACGAGTTACGAAAAAAATGGGAAACTTCTAAGAAAATGTTTAACAAGTTTTGAAAATGAATTGGAAATGTGGAGTTAAGTCTTTTTGGGCATGTATTAAAACTGTTAAAATGTTAACGTTTTTACTTTTAAAGCATTCAATAATTAAATTTAGGAACTATTATTATTATTATGCCAAAAGAAAAAAAAATTGTGGTAAAACATTATTATTACTTTTGGATGTTAACTTTTTTTGCAGAACTAATTATTGTTTTAAAATAAACAATAAAGATAATGTTTAAAGATTAGAAAATAAGTATTATTTTTCCTCAAAAAAAAACTATAAAAATAAATTACTTCTTGCAAAAGTTTAACGCAATACCATCAAGATGGAGTTCTTCACTTGACTCTTCGATGTTTCCCTCTGCCTGATTTTTTTCATTTAACATTCGAAAATAATTATTATATCGTATCCTGGTTGTAACGAACTACTGAGTGTACCATGTTGGACAGGCATATGCTACCTATAATACCAGCTAAGCTCGTCGGAAATCGGGGAGATTCTTAAGCCTCGCCAGATATGGTTTTATTCGCCACAATAAAATTAAAAATTAGGTAGCTTTATTTTCTTAGATAGGTTTACCGAAATGGGGAAGAAAACCAGAAAGGAAGGGGGGGAAAAATATAAACATAAAATAATAATAAAATAGCTAATTTAATAATGTTGCGAGATTTGGGAACGAATCTTTTGAAAGAGAAATAAGATGACGATTATCTCTTTCTTCTGTACCCACCCATACCTCTGCTGATCTCTTTCGGTTCCGATCAGCCCACGACGAATCTAACTTTTGGTGACTAAATGTTTCGTAAAGAAATCGATTTAATTTTAAGTGTCCATAATTAAGGTTCAGAAACGTTTATTTTAAATACATCATTGCAAAATGTATAAAATAAGACATATTAACGTTAAAACAACATAATAAATTAAATTAACACTTAAATACTTGGTAGTAGATGTAGGTTTGGTAAAATTTTATTTTAATAAAAGGTGTATTAACAAAAAACTTAAAAATTCTTAAAGTATCTTTTGTGCAAAAGTATTTGCTATATTTTAATGTTTCTAATAAAGTAAACGTTCTGACTTACCAAATTTCTCGTTCCGCAGATATCAGGCCTGTTATCGTAGGAGCTTGAGATTTGATTGATAGCGAAGATGCTTGCTTAGCCTTTATTTCAAATCTTTGATTTGATGTATGTAGGTAAATTTATTAGTTAAGAAGTTTTAAATTTGGTTAAGAAGAAAAGAGTGACTGTGATGTATGGTAATGTAGGTGTGTGTGTGTGTGTGTGTAGGTTAATTAAAGTAAATAAACATCATGTATAGTTTAAAGTGTGCCAATGGTTGTAAGTCTTGTAAGTTAAGAGCTAATGAAATTAAATTATTATTAATACAGGATAGATTAGAGATTACATTGATTAAGTCAACTTATCTAAATTATATTTTTGTATTGTAACGTTAAACTTTTGCCACCGCCAAGAAGAATTTAGAGATTTAAGATAACTTTGCTTCTATCTTGGATTATGGTTCCGACTTCGATTTTGATTCAGAAATAAAAAATTGACCGGGTCAATTATCCTACCCGTCCCACTTTTATTTAAAAAAGAATATCTGCGGCAGGGCTTAACAACGCCTATACCAATTGGCTCCCAGGGTGGTTGTTTGTACGTGCGCCTTGTGAACAAACACAACTTGGTCACAACCCTGTGCAATTGTCTTTCGGTTTATACCCCACGCCTCACCCAAAAAAAAAATAATGCTGCAACCGTCTTAAATGCAATTGATATTGTATTTTTACGCCACACTCAGAAACACCAAAAAAAAATGTTGGTTTTCTAAAAAAACCACAATTAAAATAAACCAACTAATCTTTTAAGAAAAATGTGTATATACCTTACTATTTCTCCGCCAATTATCTTGATTTCCGATTAAATTCTTAATAATTATAGGAATAATTTAAAAACCGACGCTCTATTACCAAATTAGTATTTCAAATTGAAAAATAAATTTTCAAAATTTAAAACATTGAAATCAAAACTAACTTTAATTTTCCCATATTCGATTCAAATTTTTTTTTTTATTTGATATAGTAAAGTCTTAGCAAGTATTTTTTTTCCCGAGCATGTCCTCACATGGTTAAGTTTAATTGCTGGTATCCCTATCTACTATGCCTTTTTAACTTTAACAATCTTTTAACATAAGTAATTAGAACATTTTTAGCTTTGTAAAATTTAAATATAAAGAAACAAGCTACGGTTTATACTGAAGATACTTAGAATATTTGGTCAATTCACAATCTCCTCCTATTTTACTATTATTAAACTACATTTTTTTTTTGGAAAAAATGTTTTGAGGCCTTAACTGGGACTTTTATATATTTTTTCATTTTTTGCGTGAACCCTTCTGCTTTATAATCGTCTATATGGGATTTAAATATGTTTTATTCCCAATCATACATATTTTTTATAAATTAGAAAATTTTTTGTGTTTTTTTGCATATTGAAATACAACATTACTGCAGTAAAATAACATTTTCAATTCACAAGTAAATAGTCCAGGCAACTCTTTTAATAGCCGATTTTACTTTACAGAGACCTTGTAAATAAGCCAATTGTTAAAACTAACAGTTTCTTTTGTTCATGTTTTCCCTTGCATTGACATGTTTAAATGAATGAAAGTCATATCATTTAAATTAAAATTTAGATAAAGGATATACATATGTATTTTGTATTATTTTATTTTAAATTAAAATAATATTTAGATTCTAATGCATAACTAAACAAAATTGCTTAGACTTTTAGGTTCTAAAATGTTTTTCGAGATGTTTTTGCATCTGCCAGATGCAACAGTAATAGCCCTTTAGCAGTGTTTTCACAAAAACAGAAAGTTACCTTTTTAACACTATATGGATTAACTTTGGCTTAAAATTTTTTGTATAATTTAAAAAAAAGATCTAAAAATTTTTCTTTTAAATTTCGCGCGAAAAATTTTGTTTCAACTTTTTATGGTATAAAATAAACGTTTCTTAAAATTTTTTTTAATTTTCGTTTAAATAAGAAAATTATATATCACATCATCGGTTCTCTAAATTCCTTGTTTCCGCACTTTCTTCTTACCAGGTAACACAAAGGAACCGAATTAGGCGGATGCAAGTGAGTTGTATACCTTCCTTCAACGGCTCCCTACCTAAAATCAATTTACCATATTTTTTGTGAAAAATAAGCCTAAAATTGGTCGCTAGTTAAACTTTGCATCGTTACCTTTATATAAGAAGGCTCTTACGAAATTCTGTTTAAATCAGGGCTTTTTACAATTTTTACTTTTTACATTAATTTTTTTTTATATTTAAGTGTTAAAAGAATACTTTCTAAATTTCTTCAAATAAAAAGGGTAAATCGTATTTGCTAAGGTAACATTTAAATATCTGTAGGATATTTTAAACGATGTGTAGTAATAATATGAAGGGATAACCAATAATGCATGGAATCTTCAAATTTTGTCGCAATTAAGAATTTTTTTGGTTTAAACTAAAAATTTTCGGCTCAAGAGTTTAACATTTGTTTCCAACTTAATAACTTTTTTAAATAAGTTGATGACACTGTTTTTGAAAGTGAAAAAGCATCTAAATTTTTTTACAAAGCAGTGTCTTTTCCATTGGACAGCAATGCATACAGAGAATGGTAAACGTGCCATTAAACTTTATTTTATTTTACGTTTGATGTTAATTATAGTTAAGTTTGACAAAAAATTAAAAAAATGTTGTTAGTTTATTTAACGTTAGAGAACTTCTAATATAGTTTCTAAAAGTTGAAGATGATTTTAATTTAATACAGAATATTATTTAAAAATACTGGAGAATGCAATATTTGTAAAAGTGTTTCATAGTGCAAATATTGCTTAAGTGTTGATTGGCCCCAGCCATTTAAAGCATATTTTAAAATTTAATTTTATAATTAAGAAAACAAGCTGCAAATCTAATATCCATGAACAATTTTTTGTGAAACATAAGTATTTTCGGGTTCCTTTTTATAATTATAAAAAATAATTTACGAAATATTAAATAAACGCTAAACAGGCTATAGCTTATTTGATTAGTAATCAGAAAGCAGGTTATTTGAGTTAATAACGTTCAAACAAAGGAAAAAGTTTTTTTTTTTCAAAATACCCCTTTTTATTTTTTAACCTTTTCGGAACAATAAAGAAATTACAAGGTTTTTGTTATTTGATGTGTAAGTACAATTAAAAAAACATAATTTCAGGAGTTTTTTTAAAGAAATTCAAAAGATAAAGGTCTAGAAAGAAACCAGCAAATGCAAAGAATTAATTTTGCGTACACTTCACTTGGTGTTTTTTTAAATAACGTCTGCGCTTAATTGCGTTTTGTTTTTAGCATCAAATATTCCTGAGGTTTTTTGTTTACTTGGTTAAACTTATTTATATGGGTCTGCAAATTTCTGTAATAAAAAAGCTTTTAAAAGAATTCACCATAAACAGTTTGTAATTAGCGGCTAACTTTGGACCACTCAACATCTAATTTTTTATTTAATCAAATCTTTATAAAATAAGTCTGTTTTTCTTTAAAAAGAATGAAATGAAAAAAAGAAATGAAGTTGTTTCATAGCTTAAAGTCATTTCTAGCAAAAAACATTTATTAATAGGAAACACGTTGACATCAAAAGACCATTTAAAATGGTTTAAAGGAAGGCTTAGATTTTAATATTTTAATTTAAGAAGCTTAAAGCCTTAGAAATAGCTGCTGTGCTTTCTAAAATTGCCATTTTTATCATCAAAGACACTTTACAATTTTGTACGAATTGCAGTTCCTTTATGTAAAGCTAATTTAATTTACAAAACATAGTTAATAGTATTTTTACGGTCTTGTTATATTCAATTTTTAAATTAATTAAAGGCTTATAAAAAAATTTCATATAAAATCTTTTAAAATAATGAATTAAGGGCTTTTGTTTTTTGTAACTGCTATTTCGTCTTTGTTAAAACTTTGTCTTGTGGTGCTTAAAATTAAAAAATAAAATAATTAAAATCACGCTGTTTGTTTGCACGATGGCATGCTGGTTTTGCTTGAATTTTTGATATAAAAATTAAAAATCCTTTTTTCTAACAAAAGTAAAAAAGAAAAATATTTATATTTCGTCACAATATTATATTTTGCATATTATATGTGTAATTTGTTTCCTGCTGTTTTTGAATTGCACATTGAATAAATGTTAAATTTGGAAATGTTTTTTTAAAACTTACAGTATAATTTAAGCTGTCAGATGCAGTTAGTGTATTCAGTCCAGAATATTAATTTAATTAAACTTAAAAAATATAATACTCGTAAAAAAATAAATCAATAAATTAAGGTGAAATAGAGGTTTTTGGAATAGAAGATTAAAATAAATATTTTTAATGTTGCATTAATTGCATAGCGACATGCGTAACGTATACGCGTTATCGAACTTTGAATATAACTAATACGCATTTAAACACAGTTCTTGAATAAAAAAGTTATTTAAGGTTTTTGCTTATATCTCGGTTCGTAGCCAGCTTTCTGAGTTAAAATATCACTCTGCTTAAATCAGAAAATCAAGGAAAAAATTCGTCCATATATCCCTATGAATCTCAGTAAATATAGTCACTCTTGCCACAAAACTTAGCGCGGATACTTTGAAGATAGGGACCTAAATTATCGGAATTTTTTTCAGACAGTATCAGGTCAAGTGGTATTTCCCCTACAATTGCCCTAATTTTGTACAATATTTCATGCGATATATTAGCTATCGACTTCAAATGTGCTACAAAAAGTAATTGGCCATTAAGACCTACATTTTGGAAAAAATTGTTCGGATAGAGGCAGGAAAAGGGGAAGCTCCCATACAAATTAACAATTTTTACGAAATTTTCGATACACCATGTCCCAAAGACTATATTACAGCTATCGACATCAAATTTTCTACAAGAACTAATTAGAACTAATTGTGAAACAAATTATTTAGATAGAAGCAGAGGGAGAGGATCCCTTTATTGTATAATATACAATAATGAAAAAAGCGTTTCAATTCATCTGAGAGAGGGATGATGCTTGACGGTTAGTCAAGTGTTGCCGAAGAGACTTTTAATATAAAAATGAATAGTGGAAAAGTAAGCTTTGTTCTAACTTACAAAAAAAAAAAAGAAAGAAAAAAGATATTCCGTTTTCCTTTCTCATTAACTTGTAAGTTAAAAAGGTGATGTTTACAACAAAAAGACACTACTACCGTTCAAAGAGTACTGATGATGAAATTACACAGCTGCTTTCAAAAATGCATTCTACAAAAATACAAATAAGCAAAAAAACATGCTATTAGAAAAAAATTAATTTTGATTTTCTGTTTTTTGTTTGACGTAAAAATGAATATTATAAGGATCTAATAAAATATTGTCTGAAAACTCCGCTAAAAAACTTTTAATTTTTATAAAATTATTTTCTATGTGGCGAACACTATTTAAACACTTTTTAAGCGGATGCTTTTAGTAATCAGTCCTTGGCTTAAAATAAATAATAATTTTATTAAAAGCAGTATAAATAAAAGCTGTTAAGTTAAAACAAAATTAAAAAAGTCTATAGATTTTTTTGTTATTTTAATTGCAAATGCAGAACTATTTTCGTACTAGTTACCCCGGTCCGCTTCGCTACCCCCCTTACATCAGTAAATAAAAAAAATTTAGGTTCATAATGAAAAGTATATAAAAAAAACTCTAGTACAAATTTTTTTTATCTCTTATTTTGTTTACATTTGAGCCGTTATTTTAAAAGTGGCATAAGTCACTTTTTAAAACAAAATCGAGTTAATGGCAACACTAAATACTATTGAACGGTATTTTTTCATATCTTTAAATATCTTGACTTTAAAAAAAGGGACGTGTGTTATTTGCAATGTAAACGGCTCATTTATCTGTTAAATTGCTTATTTTATAACTTATTTTATTTCTTTATAAACCTCGATCCAATTTTAAATGCTATTATTTTGTCCGATCGTGCATTAGCATGTACACATGTACAGCGTGTGCATATTTTTTGTATTATGTTCTTCTCTCCCTTTATACACTTAAAAAGTTATTAGGAATTATTCGGTAAAGTTGTTTTTAAATAAAAAAACAATTAAATTTAAATAAAATATTTTTTTAACTGGCTTAAAGATCTATAGAAAGCTTCAACTGCACGAAAAAACTGATTTTCAGTTGCAGTTAATTTTGTCAGTAATTTTTACTTTCTAAATGTTTTTTCTGATACTTTTTATTTTGCTCTAAATGACAGAAAATCTAGTTAATTTTTGAAATTTATGTAAGTTAATTTTTTAATGTTTGAAATAAATAAACTATTTTGTTAATTTTAATAATATCTTGTTGCAGGGTTTTAAAATGAACATCCATTTATTTTAAGTAACAATTTTAGTAGATTTCAGATTCATAATTTTTTGAGTGTAAGATCCTTTTAGTAGTGCTTAGGATATTGAACTACATCTTCCCCTGCTCCGATCATAAAAATATTTGTCTCAAGTAGAAAAATGGAAAAAATCACTGTCACGAAATTTAAAGCCGATAGCAATTATAGTTTTCAAGATATACCGTCAAGCCCAATTAATTTGTAAAGGCGGTACTAATTCCGCTTATAGTAAAGATATAAAATATAGCCTTTGTTCGTTCCGGAGGCTTACAAAGTTATCCAGGTCAGATAACCAGTTCTAGAGAAAAATCAAGACGTACAAAAAAATTTTCCTCTTTATTACATTATTATAGATATGACCTTGAAAGCAAAAAATGTAAAATCGTACTTATTTTTAGATGTCACCTTTGTTGATGGAAGGACAAAAGTTTTTGTGAGATTGTGTCGTTCAGACAATTTAATGTTACAGCCTTTTGCAATTTTTTTCTAAAAAAAAGTATCTTTTTGTTAACATAAGGTGTCAACTATGATTTTCATTTGCTGCATTCTCAATTTGCAGAAGTGTTTACGAATGATTGTGTGGGTATATGTATAACATTAAAATCCATTCACTACTGTATTTTCAACATATGGATTTGAAATCCTAAAGTTTTATGCATGTGTATGTATTAAGTTAACTTTTCCTTTCCAAGGTAAACTTAGCTTTTAGTTATTCTACAACTTATACACAAAAGAACTGTGGTTCCATTGTATTTTCATAGATATAAGTTACAGAGATGTGACATCCGTTTAAAATGTTAAAAGTTTTTAAGATTCGCAATGTCATAATGTAAAAGAAGTTATTCCATTTTAAATGCTTTTCACAGATTTCCAAGTAAGTTACCAGATAATAGCTTTAGCCGGTATTTACCCTTATATAGGGTAAGTATTGGGTAATATTCAATCTCTAGTCATGATTTAGTACAAGTTAAAATTAATCATTACTTAATATTAAAAGGCAAATTTTAGTCATTTTTTATTTTTTTTTTATTAATTTTTAAATAAAAGCCATTGTAGCTAATACTAATAGCTGACCGGCAAGTCTGCTATATCAAGTCGTTTGTAATCTCTAAAAACTTTTTAATCATTTTAGACCTTAAGCGTTCAAAACTAAAAGCTGGTACCACTATAATTATATCTCATTGCATAAAATTTAAATTATATAATTTTTTAATAATTATGTATAAAGCTTGTTCTCAGAGAGGGTTATCAGCTTGAATATTAAAAAGTGGCCATATTGTGCAGTACTATTCGAACAAGGTAAAGGTTGCCCTGATTGTCCTATCGAGAAGCACGTTCACAAATAAAACTGCCACAATGAAGTTATTTACTGTAACATAAAATCTAAGAGCGGCCATTTTATCACGAAAGGTAAACGCTTGGTGTGTATTAAATGCGAGCAGTTGTAAATTTCTATTTTTTTAAGAAAGTTGCTACCATTTCATAACCGGTCATTTGACATTTCGAATGCACAACACAGCAAAACAATGATGGACGTTTGCGACACCTTACATTTCATACGTTATTTGTCCGCCGAAACAATTAATAAATTACTTTCGCTCATAAATTTGGATTTATAAACGTACATAAAGAGATAATAAAAAAACCTTTTTATGAAAGAAATAGACACATCAAATGGATAAAAACCGAATTTCGTTCCCGTTAGTTAAGGTTGATTTAAAAAAGATTTGCATTTTGAAGCTTTGACATGAAGGATTGTGTTTTATGCAAAAATATATGCGATAAACATTAAGTTTTTCATATTAATACTTTTAGATTTTCAAGGCTCTTGGCTCTGTTAAATATTTGCCAAAAAAAGAGTTGCCACTATTTAAAGAAAAAAATTGTTTGATATTTTTTGCCCTGAAATAAGTTCTTTTAACAAAGAAAACGCTTTAAATTAAACCAGAGATGAAAATTTAATCTATAATAAAGGAGATGAAAGTCTTACCTCAATATTCATAAAAGTAAGATTATTAAGTGCTTATTTGAAAGATGCCTACCTTAGTTTTTATGAATACGAGCGTACTTTTAGTAACAAGTGCAACACGTGCGTGCCAACAAAACTTTATGGCCATTAGGTCCAATTCTTGATCTTGATAGAAAAACTAAAAAATCAATTTTTAAATTAAAACTACATTAAACTATTATTATTGGTAAATTGAATTTTTTTTATTTCAGAAAAATTTTGTTATTCAAATAATGCCTTTAAAATTTATGCGCTTATATGTACTTAGTTTTTACATTTTTTTGTTTTGACATTTGCTGGTTCCATAAGCTGCATATGTGAATAAGGTCAAAAAGCTTATTGTTTTGGGATTAATTTTTGTTTTGTATTTTGGCTTAAGTTTATTATTTAATTTCTTTTTATTAAAGAAAATTAATATTTTCCGATAGTATCGATAAAAACTTTATTCGAAAAAACAGTACTTTCTGTTGATTCTAGCCGAGTAGAATGCAGTTTCAAAGCCAACTACATATTTTCATCATCAGTACCCTTAAAGCGGTAGTAGTGTCTTTTAACTGTAAACATCCATAAAGGTAAACGGAATAGTTTTTCTTCTGAGTTAGGACGAAGTTTAAATTTTCCAAATGCACTAAGCTTTTTTATTAAAGTCTCTTTGGCAACACCTGACTAACAATTAAGCATCATCGATCTGTTGTTAATAAATTAAGTTAAAAAGCAAATATTTTTTGTTAAAATCTTGGTATTTTTTTGCCATTTTTTCTATGTTACAGCAAGGTTGTGTTTTAAAACGAAAATTCTTTATAAAAGATTCATGCCTTCTATAAACTAAATTGTAAGTGCTTTAAACTTTATAATTTGCTTAAAATTGGTTTATTTTGTACGAAGGATTTTTTTACGTAATACTTTCTATTTAAAAAAACAATTTCGATTGCTTTTAGTAATTTTTTTGCTTAACTTAAAATGCAGTTCTTTCGGTATATTTTTTTTTTACCCTTATTGACCAATATTGATGTTTGAGTTTTAACATTGTGTAATGCCCATATCAGGCCTTGTTTTAATCACTTACGTTTGTGCAAAATATCCTTCATATGTTCCTGTATGTAAGTGTGTTACAGAATTTAATATTCATTTTAAACTGTTGCTTAAACATTTTGCTTGGTCGAGTAGTTATTGTTAATGCAAATGCCAAAGCTTTTTGTTATCAAAGACAATTGGATTTTTTCTTTTGTGCATTACTTTTGTTTTAAGTAATAGTCTTCAATTTCAGGAAATCTATTTAGAAAAACAAATCTATATATAAAAACATAATTGACATCAAGTTTTGATTAAAAGCATCAGTTTTACTTTACAGGAGAGGAAAACCTCTTCACAAAATGTTCAAAACTTTCAAAATAAAAAAGTTTAAATGTAGTTTTAATAAGAAGAGGCAACAAAATTGCTTTTTAATAAAAAAAAACATGGGATATTTTATTTTCAATAATAACTTTTATATTAAGAATACACTTTAAATAAAAGGAATGAACGTGGCACCACCATATAGTTTAAATACGTCAACCGGCATATGTTTTTTACACTGATGATTCTTTTATTTAACATTAAACATAATAAAAAGTCTTCCCGAATTGCCTTGGGCCTACCGTGTTTTATGTAAATTTTGTTTGGTGTTAGGTGAATTGTATATTTCCTTCGTGAGTGTTTCAAAATAATTCTACTTATTCTTACACGTGGGGGCAAATTAAGGCATTCGATTCGAATCGAAATTTTAAAAATTCCTATTAGAGCTTCTATATTAAAAGATAAGAAAACTCTCTTGATCAAGTAGGATTTTGTAACCATGTACCTATAGTTGAAATACAAACAATTTTTAATTTTGTTTGAGATGCCCCAAAAGAAAGCAAATATAATATTGCCACACATTGCCAAAATAATACGCATAGGCGGAGCGGATAAGAGTACATGTTTGTACTTCTTAAAAAAATGTCACAGCACACTAAATTTTAAAAATACAAATGGAAGAAAAATAAAAAATTGGGCATGGCATGATTTATGTAATTATTACAGAAAAGTTCTACTTAAAATAAACATTTGTGTAAATATGGCAACACAAATTCTTCTGTCTTTATTTTTATTTAAAACCTAAATTCTTTTTATTATATTTACCAATAAAATTTAATATATCCTGTTAAATAAACAATAGGGTTCTATATTACATCATAAAATTGTGTAACTCATTAACTATTTGTATTAATAAAAATCAGATTATTTATGTAATTTTAAATAATTTTCATACATTGTTTATGTGACACTAAGTATTTCATGCATATTGTATACATTGTCGTAAATCTTCTCAAGGTCTTTAATTTATTACATACTTTGTTTAGATTTAATATTTATTACTCCTCTTATAAATCGCATCAAATAACAGGGCGGAAATGAAACAAACGCTTGCGGATCAATATTGTTGATGTTTCTTTGTGGTTAATGTATCTCATAAATCAGTAAAAAATATATATCCTTACACACAAAAAATTATCTAAGAAAACTTTACTTAAATCAAGCCATAGCGGTGTCAAAAGTACGGTGAGTACGGTTTTTCTTAAATCAAGTACGAAATTTCTTACTCCAAGTAAAATTTTTCAAGTACGAATTTCTTACTTTTAGCCACAATTAAGCCAAAAAAGGATTGATTTAAGTTCGGAACCGTACTTGATGTAAGCGTGAAAAAGATTGATTTAAGCCGTAAACTGGATTCATTCAAAAATGAAATGTCATCTTTTTGACTTATGGAGCTTTACTAAAGAAGAAGAATTTTATATTTTATTTTTATTTTATAATTATTATAATTTATTTATAATTTAAAAATTTCATTTTTTGTACTTACCGAAGCTGAGATTCGAACCAGGGATTTCTGCACTGCAGTACAAGCGCGTTACCTCTAGGCCACCGAGACACTTTATTTTCAAATGTAAAATAATATATTAAAACAACAAGCTTTTTCTGCTTGATTTATTGAAGCAATCCGGTGAGTACGGTTTTTCTTAAATCAAGTACGAAATTTCTTACTCCAAGTAAAATTTTTCAAGTACGAATTTCTTACTTTTAGCCACAATTAAGCCAAAAAAGTATTGATTTAAGTTCGGAACCGTACTTGATGTAAGCCAAAAAAAGATTGATTTAAGCCATAAACGGGATTAATTCGAAAATAAAATGTCATTTTTTTTGACTTATGGAGCTTTATTAAAGAAGAAGAATTTTATATTTTATTTTTATTTTATAGATACTTAAAAATTTATAATATAAAAATTTAATTTTTTGTGTTTACCGAAGCTGATTCGAACCAAGGATTTCTGCACTGCAGTACAAGCGCGTTACCTCTAGGCCACCGAGACACTTTGTTTTCAAATGTAAAATAATATATTAAAACAACAAGCTTTTTTCTGCTTGATTTGTTTAAGCAATCCGAATAGGCTTGATTTAAAAAAATGTAAGTAAGAATCGTACTTAAAAAAATTTTGGATAAATTCAAGAAAAAAATTCTTGATTTTAGAAAGCGAGTTTTCTTTCTGTGTACGACATCTCTATACTTTTGCTCCTTTAGCGGTACATATTGAGTGATGTTTTCTATGCCAAAAACCAAACTCCCTTTGGAAAAACGTTTGAAGAGTTTCTAATACTTATGCTGTTATAGAATATTTATTTTATTGGGTTATAGGATTCATAAAATAAAACCATAAGATATTAATGATTGACATATGCGTGTCATTTTTAAGAAAGCTTTAAGGCGTTTACTTAAAGAAAAAACCGTTAGACGTTTAATAATTGAATTCCTTAATGCATGTATGTATGAATGTGCTAACATAAGTACGTACTTGTGTATGTGCTTGTTGATTTTTTTTTTATTTAAAATTAAAAATATATTTATTCCTCATTTGGCATATTACATCAATGTTATGTTATGCTTCTTTTAAGCTTGTAACAATTTTAAGGGACATTATTTGTATTTAATATTTAAAGGAAATATTGGCTTAAGTATTCATTCAATTCAATGAAAAAGCTTTAAGTGTTCTTAAATTTTACAACCCTTTTTTTACGCAATTTAAACTTTGTAAAAATATGGCAATACCAGTTGAAACACCAACTGCTTTTAGGCCAAAGTAAAGATGTGCTAGTACAGATAAATACATTTTCGTTATAACAAGTATGCTTTAAGCTAAAGTGTCCGATACCCTAAAATTAAACGAAAAGTTGTTTATATAAAGTTGCCGTAATTATTGTTCATTTGCTTGTTGTTGGTGTAAGCAGACAAATGAAAGCAGGTCCTCGCCACTGTATACTTTAAGCAAATTTTCTGGTGGAATTGCGTAATTTTTGCAAACAGGAGAATGTAACACGTCGCGTTCTGATTTACTTCAGTAAGTCACCGAATCGGTACAATCTGCCTCAAGGAAGCATACTTTTATGTCAGCCTAATTTGTACCCGAAGGAGGAGAAAGTGACGACATTAGGGATTCTTTTTGCAATAGGAAGAGAGAAATTTTCATCCTTTAGCAAGCTCTATCATCAAACCACTTGTCAAAAACCGCCAAAAATATTCTTTTTTTAGTTCCAAAAATGTAAAAGTCGCATTATTTTTCCATAAACAAACTTTATTGAGTTTTTGATACAAAAACTAATGACTTATTTAGTTTTATTAACTTTTTAAAAGACTGATTTCCTTTATTAAAATAATTTAATCAAATGATGAATTGTGTTTTGGAGTTTCGAAATATAAGAAAGAAGTGCTTCTTAAAAAATAACATCTTAAACAGATATTATACAAAACAAGTAAGAGCGCTGTATTTGGCTGTGCCGAATCTTATATATCCTTCAACACTTGTAAGAAGTTTTACTTTAATTTTTCAGACTTTGTATGGCAATCTCCTTGGAAGGTGGAGATAGGGGATAAGTATGTTTTAGGAAAATATTTGTAAAGAAAAAAGAGTTGGGGTTAGTCCTACATTTGAGCTATCCATGAGCACTCTGGAAGGTGTAATAGGGGATTTATTACAATTTTCCAAACTTTGTATAGGAGCCCCCTTAGGTGATGGAGGTAAAGGGAAAGTATGTTCTAAGAATATGTTTGGAAGGAAAAGCTAATGGGTTCTTACAGCGTTTTACTTGTGGATATTTCTGATAGTTTGAAACCACCTACGGTTCTATGCAACATAGGGGAGGCTTTAAAAATCTATTTCAACCATAACACGGGCAGATAGACAGGCAGATAACGCTCGACTTCACTATTCATAAGGACCAAGAAAATTTATACTTTATGGGGGCGCAGATGGATATTAAAGATATTACAGACGGAATGACAAACTTATATATACCCTTATCACTTATGTGAAGGGTATAAAAATAAATTTAGGAGGATTTTGTATTATTGTAATAGAATAAGGTTTTGTTAAATTCGTTAGTCCTTATATGTACAATTAGTACTAAGTTAGTACTACTAACCAGTGGTTTTCCCATTGTATAAGGAAAAGAATCGAAACATAAATTAATAAATAATTTGTTGATGGATTTTAAAAATATATCTACTCACACATTTTTAATTTTAAAGTACGATCCGTATTTAAGTTTTTTTAAATCAAGTTTAGTCGGCATCACCTTAAAAAAATCAAGCAACAAAAAATGTTGTTTTATATATATTTTTACATTAAAAAACAATATGTCTCGATATTCTAGATAGTAACGCGCTGGTGTTGCAGTTCGGAGAACACAGGAAAACATTTTTAATTAAATTAATTATAAATATGTATAAAATAATATATAACACTTCTTCTTAAATTAATAAAGCTTTATTAGCCTTGAATTTAAATTAATCCTGTTTACTTTTTAAACCAACGTCAAGTACGACTTCGATCTAGCTTTTTTTTGGCTTAAATGTGGCTAAAAGTAAGAAATTTGTACCAGATGTATCGTACTTGGTACAAAAAAAGCAAAACTCACTGTACGCTTTAAGCCGCTACGGCTTAATTTAAGTAAGATTTCTTGTTACTTTTTTGTCCCTTTTTTGACAGAGCTTCACAATTTCCTTTTAATTTTTTACATTTCTTAAGCTGTCTCACCTAATCTTTTGCAGAAATTTGGTAAAAAATATTATAAAAATAAAAAAAAATCCGCTCTTTAAAATATTAAGCACCATTACAACCTTCTAGTGGCCATTATGAGCGAAACTTATATTCTGCCACAATGACATTGCCCAAATGTATATCCCATTGTTCTAAAAACCAAATCTATAAATTTTGGAATTCTGTTAACCGAATTGTCATAAATTTACTCGATTAAGTCGATATATAGAAACTTCGATTTCATGTCGAATTAATTTACAAACCATGGGGATACATGAATTGCAATTAAATTAAATTTTTGTAAACTCCAATACAGATTAGATTTTGTGAGATGGCCCAGAATAAATATTTATGCAAATAAGATCTCAACAATAACTAAAAAATAAAACTTATAAAAACACATTCAACAAGAAATTTTAACCAGCGAGTTTTGCAACGAAATGCACAACAAAATAGTTTTGCAACTGATTAACAAATTAAACAATTTGTGATTATTAAAAAATCCAGGAAAGAACATAAATCGACACAATCAGTGTATTTTTGCTTATAAAATGGCAAAAGAACTATTGAAATCAATTGTTATCTCGATTTTTTAATTTTCGTAGCGAACGAATTTCGTATCTCATATAAAACACTATGATTCCCAAGACCCTTTGAAGATTAACAATTCGCTGTTATATACTATATTTTATATCGTTCGTTGTAAAATTTAAAAATTTTTTTTAATTAAAAAAAGATTTATTACCACCTTCACATATACAAATAGTAAAAACATCTCCAACTGACTATAAAAAGCTGAAAACAACATTAAATCAGATTTATCAGATAGTTATTTCAAACTAAAATTTGTTTTTTTTTTTTTTTTGGGAAGAGAAACAAGTCACTTTTTGTATTCTACGTATTGTATTCCGATCAGGTTAGATTAGCTGCATTGGCAAGGACATTCGACATTTCCACCCAGAGATCTGTAGGCCGATTGTGAATCGCTTCTGAAAAGTAATTGTATTCAAGTTAACTTTTTACTGTTTTTTTTTTGTTATTTTTGCTCTATTTATTATACAGCAGTTGAAATAATATTTCTGCAATTTTTAATTGTACAATTTTTTTTAAATTTATTTACAGACCTGTTTGAAAACCCATAGAGCAAAATGAAGAACTTTAAACACGCCATAAAAATGAATAACAAATGGAAATAAAATTTTTATTAAAATATTATCATTTACGCAAACAGCTTCGTAAAAGACCGTGAAAGAATAAAAATAAAACAAAAGACACGCACAAAAAGAATATTAAAATAATAATTGAAATAAAAAATATTTTTATTGATTTTAAACAAGATTGAAAAGCCATTTATAAAGTGAAAACGGGACACAGTCAGGGGAGTGAGTAAGAAGCCGTGAACATTAATTTTCTTGTTTTATGATTATGTCAAGTGGACGAAGTGCTCGTCTACCACCCACACCCAATGCTTCGAGCAATAAAACGTTAGTTGGCAACACAGATGAAACCAACAGCAACAGTTTAATGTATCAACAATACAACAATACAGTCGTTGGTTCTACAAGTATGAGTCACCACCATCAACATCATCATCAGTTGACATCTACCGGCATAACTGAAAATATAAACGAAATTATACAGACAACTGATGCATCAACTGTAAACATTCCTGATGATACCACCAACTCCTTGGAACCGGTGACAACGTCAAACGTATTGGAGAGTTTATCAGACAATGAGCGTAAAATGATAATTAACGTTTTGAATCGCGATGAAAATGTTCGGCAACATGATGAAACTCGCATAATGTAAGTGAAACTACTTTTTTATATTTTTTAAATTCTTATTGATAACTTACTGACAATATGAAATCAAAGGAAACCACACATAATTAAACATACATACATAAGAATGAATGTATGTAAGTGTGAGCCTTTAAAAAGAAAGTGAAATGTTAAAAAGGAAGTCTTTACAATTTACAAAAATACATTTGTTGGCTAAACGATTATATAAATGGCATTACAAATTTATAAAATCTTATTATATGTACAATTTTTTATCATCGAATGTTAATATGTAATATGTTAACAAGCAACATTTATTCGAATCTTAAACACAAACAATTAATATAAGTCCAAACAGAGCACAGTGTCCTGATTATGGAGTGGCCAAAAAGGAAGGAGTTATTACATTACGATTATATTAGATACATATATTATGATTGATTAAACATATGTAATAGAAATTTAAAATTTTGTAATTTTTTCCCCAAGGATTCGAGCTCTGCCCTTACAAATATATCCTGAAAAAATGGCCCTTGCGGAGATCAAAAAATGTCCGCAAGGATATGCATACCTCAAAAATGTCTTTTTTTTAAAGTAAATTAAAGCAAAAAATTATTCCATTTTTTGATAATTTTGCGCACGAGTATTTTATAATGAGTTGAAAGTGTAACCACAAACATATACTTTTTGCTCAATGTCTCACTCCATTATATCTTTTAGCATCAGTAGCGTCTTGGCTTACAAAATTTTGTGTGTATAAATTATAGCACCCACTGCCATATAAAAATACGATTTGTCTTTCGAACAAAAAACTCCTTTCGAAAGCCTTTTCGATTCGAAACGAATTACATAATAACCCCCCAGGTTTCCTTATAATCATGTTATACTGCGATATGTCTTTGGCTTTACCTGAATTGTCCATTATTTGTTTTTGAATATGACTCTTTTGCCTTATAAAAACTAAATATTTTTGATGCCCCTTAGAATTATTTACACTATAACAGGTAAAATGATATAAAATAGTAAACTTCTAATTTAATAAAAAAATATTTATTGATTTGTTATCTTTTTACTGCAGCCTGAAAATACAATACATGTGCGTTGCCATGATAAAGCTTAGAATCCATTTTCTATATCTGAATCGGCACGTGTTAAAATGCCACGGAAACTGATATGATACATTAATATTTTCAATTAATAAGTTCATATTCATACATATTATGTATGTGTGCCTGCCCTTAAACCAGTGCGACCAGATTTTCAAGTAGAGTTAAAGTTAAATCCCGTTTAAAAAACAGCTAAAAACAGAAACTTAAAGCCAAAAAATAGCGATAAATTTTTATGCGTTTTTAAAAAAATTGTTCGTCCTTTAGATATTTTTAATTATGAGGACGACAAAATATTTCAAAAGAAAATTTTTTACAAAAATTTGGATTTTATTTACATAAGCCCGGGAGACCCATACCTTAAGTAAGAAGGAAATTAAATATAGCACATTTTAGAAGCAGGTATTTATTAACTGCCTGTTTTGGTAATAAATAACCGAATTTATGAGTGAGATATACATACATATACATATATTTGAAAAAAAAACACAAATTCGTTCATTTTTTACAAAAACCCGCAGTTAATAACAAATTATAGTCATTAAATTAACAAAAATTTTTTTTGTAAATACTAACACATAAAAGCAACAAAAAATCTAAACTAAAAAACTAAATTAACTCGATGCAACTTTTTTGAAATTTCTTCAATGAAATTTTTGTTTGTTGGCAAAAAGAATATGATGAGACTACTTTTCTACACCGTTCGTCTAGAATCAAAAAATTTCATTAAAGTTATATCAAAAAAAATATCTTCAGTTAAATTTTCTCAAAGAAAACCAAAAGTTAATCCTTAATGTAAAAAGTTACATTGTATGACCATATTTTTATTTGTTCATGTATGCCTCAATATGTACTTATGAAAACTAACGACTGTAATAAATGTGAAAAAAATTAAATCAAAAAATAATATCGTTAAAGATCAATTATAAAAATAAAAATTATAGTTTACTACTTTTATAAAGATTAAAAAAAATTACCGTTTTTCAAAACAAGCAATAACATATGTAATTATCATTTCTGCTAAAGAAGAAAATCAATAATTTAAAAGGAATTTGATTTTCATCAAATTTAGTTTAATTCTATCAAAATGGTGAGCTTTAATTGGCCTTCCGATGTTTCACTGTGCCTGCTTTTTTCCTAAAAAATTAAAACTCCCTTATTTTCTAAAAAGCAGCGCCTTAAAACAACAACAAAAATATTGAACATTTCTTAAATTTTAGTTTTTTCCATACAATTGTTTTCGTTTTTTTGCGTTACGTTTTACGTAATAAGACCTTAAAAGTTAAATATTAATTTCGATCCTGTTTGATGTAATTTTTTGACAAAAATACATCAATATAGAAATTTTGTTTCAACTAAAACCATAACTTTTTATACTTTTTTAAGAAAAATATTAAAAGATTTTAAAATTTAACCAAAAAAAAAAACGACAAAAACTGTTTGTGCTGCATTTGACTTTCCTTTGTTTTTTAATTGCCGTATAAAAAGTGTTTGTTTTGTGAAAACAAATTCTTACGTTTTTTTTTAAATTATCAAACAAATCAATGGTTCGGAAACTGTGAAGTTGTAAGTGCGAAGAAAATTTAGAGCTTGACGTCTTTCAATGTAATTGAGATATGTACCGAAAAATAAATTACAACAAATATTTTATCTTTTTATCTAGATCAAAATATTATTTATCAAAGCTTAATAAAACTTCTAAAAAAACTAAATGCTGTTTTAAAAAATAGCTAAATGTAAATGCTTCGGGCTAAATTAAAGCACAAAGCTAATTTTAGCTCGAAAAAAGCTAATATGGTAACACTGCCATTAACATACGCCAAGATCAAATATTGTAATTAAAAATGCAAGACAACACTCTTCTTATAGTACTATCTCTATACTTACATACATACATACGTATGTAAGTAAGTACAAATACATAAACACACTTACTGTTGCAATTATTTCTTTTATCATGAACAACTTTTATGGCTTAAATGAATAACTTTTTCATATTTTTCTTTTTAAAATTGTTTTTCTACACATTTTTCTTTTTCAATAAAATTGTAAAACGATGCTATTTATTGACTTTTCCAATATTGTTCAACTAAAGCTCCAAGGATTTAATATTAAATTGATATTTAAGAAAATTACTTGTTCAGTAAAGGGGGTTTTATAAAGAATATAACAATCGTTATTGTTTTAAAAGGAAAACGATATTCATGAACTTAGCACTGGCACTTTTAATAAAAAAAACTACTAAAGACTACATTTACACAATGATTTTTTTCTATCAAAAAAATTGTTGTTTTCTGATTTTTGCTTTTGGAAATAAAAGCTGTTATTATTTTAGTTTTTATTAACATCTTCAAAAATATATGTTATTGTTGCAAAAGTCAGAAAACACCTTAAAAAATTTAAAGTTATATTTTTAGTAAAAAAAAAAATGTATTCTTTGGGTGAGAACAAATATGCTGCATCAGTTAAATATGAATTTAGGGATTTCTTGCGTTAAGTGTGAACGTAAGTGATGAAGTGTTTATTATGATCCAAAATAGTTGTTTTTGTTATATTAAAATCGCCTTTTCTGTGCTTAATGTAGGCTTAAAATAGTTATAAGGCTTGCAAATGTTTTATGTGTGCGGAAATTGGTTCTTTTAAATAGGAAGGTCGATTTAGCAGTGTCCGTCTGTCCATGTTATGGTTGAAATCAATATTTTGAAGCCACCTGGTGGTGCATAGACTTATAAGTGGTATTAAACTGTCAGAAATATCTGCAAAAAATTGTTATTGAAATACAGCGAATCCGCCCGATAACTGACCGAGATATAAGACAAAAACTAAGACTTCCTCTGTTTATTTCCCTCAAATTTGTACAAAAAAAGCCTCTACAACTGTTCCGGAGTTGCCCCTACACGCGTGCAAGGTAATACTCTCATTAAATTTTTCTCACAAACATTTTTGTGGAACGTACTTACCCCTATCCCCAGCCCCTAACAGAGTTGCCATTCACAATTTTAAAATTATGGTAAAAGCCCCTGCAACTTCCCTGGAGCCGCCCTTAGAGGAACAAAATGTATCACAGACCCCCATTATTTTTCCCTAAAAACATATTCCTAGAACAGACTTACCCTCTATCTCCATACAAAATTTACAAAATCTACAGACTCGGCCTCAGAGAAATAAAGTAAAAGACCGACTCCCATTACTTTCCCTCTTTAAACATTTTCTGAGGATAGGGGGCCTCATCGCCAAAGGGGGCTCTCATACAGAGTTTGGGAAATTGTAATAAATCCCCCTCTACAGCTTAAAGAGTGCTCCTACAAAGGTCAAATAAAAGACCCACCCCAATTATTTATTTCTCTCAAACATTTTTGTGAAACATACATACATACCCTCTATCACCATCATCTAAGGGGACTCCCATACAAAATTGGGAAATTGTAATAAATCCCCCTTTACAGCTTCCAGGGTGCCCGTGGATAAGTTAAAAGCAGGACTGACTTCCGCTCACGTTTTCTTGCAAACATAAGATTTAAAAAAAGTAGGATAAAACTTCTACCGGTTGTGAAGTGTATATAAGATTCGGCACGGCCGCATATAGTGCTCTTACTTGTTTTAATTTCTTTACCTTTACCAACATAAGCTTGCCTATCTATCAATATCTTATGCAAATTATCATCTGACAAAAGTCAGGAGATATTTTTTATAAAATGAAACAAAAGCTATAACATGACCCAAAGTTGACCCTTACTCAAAGGTAAGACCCGGCAATATGTATATTGACCGCTAAAAAAATTTTATGTCAAAATAGTATCCAAATTCAAATATTTAAACAATTTTCAAGGTAAAGGCAACATTTTTTTCACAATATTGGTTATATCATAAACGCTTGATGTAAAAAGTCTTGTTCCATCTTAAAGTAATCCTATAATTAATCGCTTTGTGTGGCTCCTCCTTTTCTCCGCTATTTATTGCGAATTGAGACCTTTAATTTTAAATTTAATATTTATTTTTTATCATCCTCCTTATTGAGTTTAAGTTAAAACCATTAGTACAAATACTTTTAAAATTTCTCATGGAATTTCATTAGTTTCATTTTATTTCACTTTTATGTCAAGAGATTGATTGTTTCTGGAATTTTACAATAAATTCACTCGATTAGCATATCTGCCAATACCTTTGATATAAAAAAAGTCTGTGGCGGGTGGTAACAACTTGAGCCTGTGTATGTGTGTGTTTTTGTGAATTTTAACTGAATCAATAGTAATTTGATGAGCTTTTGATAAAAAAAGCGTTTTATTTTGCTTTAATCGGTGCTTTTATGAGGCCTTTTTACTTTTTATACCCACAACACATCCCAGCAAAAATATATTTAAAACATGGTCGTATTTTATGAACTTATTTCTTAAAATGCATTTTAAATGCATTCTAAAACTATATCAAATATTAATATAATATTCAATGCTGTTGTGAATCTCTCTCTAGTTTACGAAACGTGTTTATACAAAACTGTAATGGAATTTCCCTTAGCTTAAACTATTTTTTTTTTTAATAAAGAGAAAAGGGTTGTATTCATCGAATATTCATTAATTTTAAACGAGGATTTTCATAAGGGTTCAATTTCCTAAATGTGAACCCATGCTCGCCAATGTTACGCTAATGTTAATTTCACGGATGTTTTACCCTAATAGGAAAAAGTTCATTCTCATTAGCACTCATGCATTTATTAGTTTTTTCTCATGACTTGTTTTACTGGAATATGTGGTACAGATAATATTCTTGTTGGCAGATGTTTGTAACACCTAAATAAAATAGTCTAAAACCCACCTTTCATTATACCGATGGACTCAGAATCACTTCCTTTGTCGACCAAATTTTGTCCGTCCGTCCGTCTGGCTGTCCATGTCGATGTGTTTTTGTAACTAAGTTACAGGTCGTATTTTTTAAGATTTGGTAATAAAAAGATAAGGTATGCTTGTTGATAAAGATGTTTGGTTTTATACATGATAAAGTTTTGCATGGGAGCCCCAATGGGGGGCAAAGGTAGGGGGAAGTTTGTTTTAAAAAAAATGCTGAGCGTAGAAAGTTAATGGTAGTCGGTCATATATTTCAACCCACCCGGAGCACTCTGGAAGGGGTGGTAAAAAATGTATTTATCTTTAAACAAATGCTTTCTGTTTCTGTTTATTCCAATTATTTTTTTTAAATACAAATATTTGGTCCAATTTGACGAAATAGAAATATTTTTCAATATATATATATATTAATATTTTTCTATTCAGGTTTTTTTCAGATGAAAAGTTTTCTGCCTGTTCCAGTAAAAAAACAAACGAATGTTAATTTGAAATTTTTGTTTTTGTTTTAAATTTATATAACCACTTTATTTTCTCAGGTTGTTCTTAAAAAAATAATTTAAAATTTTTAAAACTTTTTTGATATTCGAATAAAGAAACTTTATTTAGATTGATTTTATTTAAATTTCTTAAATTTAAACATTTTGGCCCATATTCATGACAATTATTATTGGTTTATAGAGAGTTTATTTTGCCTATTTTTAATGAATTAGTTCTCAAATAATCCCTTGACAAGCCTGCATTAATTTAAAGAAAATTTGCATTTTTATATATATAACAAGAAAATTTATTTCAAGCGTTAAAAATAATTTTGTTTATAAATTATTTCAGTTAAAAGAAAACAAATATAACAAAATTTATATTTTATTCCACAAATAACGTATTTTGTAAGAAAATTTAAATAGTCTGCAAACCGTACTAGGCTTATGGCTTATTTGGGCTTAGTAAACCAGTAGTGCGATTCAGTAACTTATTTTTACGATATTCGTATCGTTTAAATTAGTTAACAATAAGTATAACGATTTTGCGATTCAGTAAAGTTTTTAACGATATTCACTTCCGTTAAAGTCAGCTGTTATTGTTAAGTAAACAGCAAAACTTTTTAGCAATTTTTACAATCGTTATACTTGATAATTTAACGGCAATAATTTTTGTGTTGTTAGTTGTATCGACAAAAGGTTAGTTGGTTTATTTTATATTATTTTTACTATATTTATGATTTTCGCTTTGTTAAAATTTATTTTACAACTAATAAAATACAAACAAAAATAAACTTGTCCACTATCGTTAAAAACATCTTAGTGAATCACCTAACCGTAGCAGCAAACAATAATTTCTGTCGATAAATATGACGATTGTCGAATCGTTAAAAGTTACTGAATCGCACTACAGGTATGCTTAGGTTGCGAAAATTGACTTTGTGGTCTTACCATATGAAGTGTTTCCGGACTGGGAGGTATGAAAGAGATTCGATAGAATGTTTGAAGAGTTAGCAGTCTTCACCGATAGATCCTAGATGGATTTGTGCAATGGAGCTGGTTTTTATATTTTGGGATATGGGGTATGGGTGTCATATAGACTTTTGAACAAGTGCAGCGTTATTCAAGCCGATATTTTAGGCCGCAAAATTGACAAGACTGAATGCGGAAGGCAGAGAGGACATGACAATATATGTCGACAGCAAGCCGTACTTAAGTTAAGTCTCTAAAAGGATATTATGTAAAGTCTAGATTTGTGGGCTCTCAGTGTGATCATGGCAACACGGAGGGACAGGCTCTGCTGGGCGCGGGTTCACAGTTACGTTGCTAGTAATAAGGTTTCTGATAAATTGGCGAGGAGAAGTTCTGCCCAGAATATTGGGCTAGCTTGTTAGCCTTTGAGGCCACGCATGGGTTTCTACTATGGTTCTATTTTGGTAGTATGGCCATGGAGAAAGTGGGCCAAGCCTAAATTAGCAGGGATGATTTCGGGATCTAAAATGTATAGTTGTGACTCTCACAGAGCACTGCGAATTGAGATATATGACCAGTAAGACGGATATGAACTCTCTGGACTTCTGGAGGTTGTGCGGGGCTTAGGAGGAGATAGGGAATGTTTAACACCTTTTCTGCCACTGCTCAGATCTGCAGATCAGTCGAGAGGGATAGATTGAAAGGCACTTCTTAGATGGACTTGGTGAGGTCTCTGGTTGTCGGCTAGGAAGCATCATAGGTTATATGAAAGAGGTTGGTTGGCTGAGTAAATAGGTTTTTATTTCTTTTTTTCATATACTTATTATTGAATATTCGCTTAAGCGAACTAACAATAAGTATTCAAATCTTAAAACTAAGTAGTTAATACTAGTCCAGTCAGTACCTGACTAAAGTTTTAGCTTTCACAGTAAATAGTCCAAAACGTTTTTGGCACTTGCGCGTGATTTGACGAACACTAGTCTAAGGCTTCGCTTTGGTAAATACCCGATCATTAACCAGGTCAGGAATTGTATTGTTATTTTAAGATAATCAAAGAACCTTTTTTAATTTATGTAAACGTTGTCTACATTTTATATATTTATTTATTTTATATATTTTTTGAATTGTTCTTTTTTGTCTTATTCCATTCTGTGATCTCACTACGGGAGCCCCGTTTCAGTTGAACTGTTTGCGCGATGGTTCTTTCGAACTTTTACAGGATAAATACCTATACATATCACAACTATCTAAAGGGCTCGTATATTTCTTAACCATTTTACAATCAAATGAAAATTACCTTATTTCAAATCTTTTGTAAACAATATTTTATAAATTAAGCTGTAGAGACATTTAGTCCTTAATATTTATTATGTTTAGTTTTTGCCTTTGTAATGCCTAATTGAGTTTAACATATTTATTACTTTAACAAGAAATGTTAATACAGTCGCACCACAAAAATGTTAATTAACAGTTTGTAAGCTTCTTCTTATTCAATGAACGACATTAAAAACAATTTGGTAATATAATTTGGTTGCAAAGAGAAGATTAATCACTTAAATTTATTAGCGTGACCAAACACTCTATATAATTTAACTTTTCTTATTTAATTATTTTTTTATTTAAATATAAAAACGTAGGCAGGTAATAAAAGAAGGTCATACTAACTACTTTTTGCTTGTTTTTAATTCTCTTAAAGACGCAATAAGTTAAGGACTCCTTTCTACAAGCATAGAAGTATGTTGTTGTTTTAGAAGTAGTAAAATTTTAATACGTTTGTGAAAAAATTTATTTGATTCACAATCGACAATTCGAAT
This sequence comes from Melanophora roralis, assembly GCA_963583895.1. NCBI lineage: Eukaryota > Metazoa > Arthropoda > Insecta > Diptera > Rhinophoridae > Melanophora > Melanophora roralis. The sequence continues at coordinate 66,112,364 of OY757187.1, forward strand.
TCTCGCCTGTTTAATTTACTTGTAAATTAAAAATGTTATTTTTATCGTACTATTGTTGTATGCAAAATGTTGAAAATATTAATCATTTTAGGAAAAGAAATATTTTAATATTTATTGCTTTCAAAATATAATTTGTTAGTTTAAACAATTATTATATGAACACATTTGAAATTATTTTGTGTATTTATATCACAATTTTATATATTAATTACCAACAAACAAAAAATTCAATACTGTATTGTACAATATAATATAACTAAAAAATTATTCAAGTAAAATCCACTGGAAATGTAACTTAAAACAACTGGATATTCATTTAAAAACCCTCAAACAAGATATTCATTTAAACAAAAAAGTTTATTAAAGTTTAAACACTTAAAAATTTATTTGCAGAAATTCATAAAATTAACTAATTTTTCATTTGTTTTTACTGTCAACACAAAATACCAGAAATTTAAAAAAAAATAATTGTTCTTACACATTTTAAACTTTATTTTTTTCGCCAAGAATTGTTTCTGCTAATTTTTTTTACCAACACCAGCTAAGTACAATGTATTTTCGACACCAGACATTTATTTTCATCATCAGCATCTGAAAGCATCACCTTTTTAACTTACTGTTATCCAGAAATGCAAACGGAATTTATTTTTTGTATGATAAAATAAAGCTTATTGAAAATTATGTCTTGAAATAAAACGATGGGAAATGCAAAGCATATAACAAATTTCTTCTTTATTTTTACAACTTTACTGTTAAACAAAAATGTTCAGAGAAAAAGTCCTTTAAAAGAAACACCATTAACATTTATAAAGCCTTTAGCAGTATTTAATTGTCCTTTCAAATAACATAAACAATTTTGTTTAAAAGGTATTTTTTGGTGGGAAATAATTAGTCAAAAGGATTTGTGACGCACGCTACAAAAAGTGGAAGTGGCCTTGAGAGTTAAGGTGAGGTGTGTTTAACAAAAGAGAGATGAATATAAAAGTTCAGAAATATCTTATTTGAAGCCAAACATTTTTGTCTTTTTTTGAGACTTGCTCGTATATACTTGTTTCTGTACATACATACACATACTAGAGTATCCAATTAATGGGGGTTTGGTTTTGTTCGAGCAATTCATCGATTAAACTTTTTTCACAACTCGACTAGCTTAAATAATTTTGACAGTTAAAATTATTGCAGCGACTCCTAGAGTTTTTTAAAAAATAGTTCGTGTGTAGCTTAAAACTGCGAAATTTTTTCAAAGTTTTAGATTTTGTTTTGAAACATTTGTAAAATATAAATTTGTTTTTCCTAAATATTTAGTATTCTATGAGTTCCGCAGCTAAAAAACCGAACCCTGTTCTGAAAAAGTATACCAGAGAGAAAGAGTTTTGCATTAATCGAAACAACTAGTAGGATAAGAAAAATCTTTCCACTAACTTTTTTCTTAATAGCTTTAATAGGTTGTTTTACTTGTGACCAAGTGTCACAATATAATTTTAAGGTTTAATTTTTAACCGCCAAATTTGTAAGTTTTTTTTCCGAATCTAGCAGGACCTTTAATTTAAGGCCCCCCAAAGAGATAGAATTACCTTAGCACTAATAACTAAATAATTACTAAATAACAATTTTTTTTATAAACCAAATATTAAAATTAAGCTTTCAGAAGTTTATTTAAATATGATTTTATATGTACATATACATATAACAAAAAAAGAAAGAAAAACTAAAGTCAAAGTAGAAACTTAAATTAAATTAAATATAGTACTTATTTTAGTAAGAATAAAATATAAAATACTTAAGAAACATTAAATGGAAAATATTTCAATATTCAAGAAACAATGAATTGCACTTTCAGAAATTATGGTAAATGAGTCTGGGTTGATTGATCTTTGTGAAATTTATTCTAGTGGCACAAATTAGTTACAATACCCTTCACGTAAGTGATAAGGGTATATAAAAGTTTGTGATTGTGTTTGTAATTTTTTTTAAAACCCATCAGCCACTCCATAAGGTATAAATTTTTTTGGTCCTTATAAATAGGGAAATCGATTTTGCGCTTCCCATCTGTCCGTGTTATGGTTAAAATAAATTTTTAAAGCGCCCTGGTGTTGCACAGATGCGTAAGTGGCATCAAAATATAAGAACTATTGCAAAAAATCGATATTGAAATCCAACAAAGCTTCCACTAATTTTTCACCGCCAACATTTTCGTGGAGCCCTTAACACGGTTGCCATACAAAATTTACAAAAATTATATAAAAACGCTCACAACTTCCCAAGAGTCGGCCTAAAGTGTACGCTGACCCCTATTAGTTTCTCGTCCCAAACATGTTTCTAGAACATACTTATCTCCGATCAAAATCGTCTAAGGGGGCTCCCGTACAAAGTTTGGGAAATTGTAAAAATCCCCCTCTACATTTTCCAGGGTGCCCGTGGATAGGTCAAATGTAGGACTGACTCCTACTCAATTTTCCTTGCAAACATCTGCCATCCAATATTTGAAAAAATTATGGTAAAAACCCTTACACGTTGTGAAGTGTATATAACATTCGGCACAGCCGAATATAGCGCTCTTACTTGTTTTTGTTTACATCTGTTTTAAGTGTAATCTATTATTATCTATTGACGCAAATTTATTTAATGCTACATTTGGGCCAATTTAAATATTTGAATGGATAATCCAATAAGCCTTTCTTTGCTTATTGTTGTTTCGGTGCCATTTGTACAACTTTTCTACAACTGTTGTCAATGAAAAATATAAGCGCATCAATATTTTTCCTCTATTTTGTAAGAAACTAATTTTTTTAATCAAATTTTATAATTTGATCAGTCAAGTTAAATGTCTAATGACTTATATTTGTTAATGGACATGATACATCTTTTGCATTCAGATTTAAGCTACGAATAACATTAAGGACGTCTTTTGAAAAACGTGTTTTAAAAACTTCTAATATAAACTCAATTAAAACAGTGCGGTTTTATGTTTTGATGTTTTAAAAGGGATGTTTCCTTTAAGACTAGGGTTTTCAACTTAAATCTCCATTGTATCGGATATAGCTGCTGCTTTTCAAATTTTTTTTTAAAATAGGTTAAGATTCATTTCATTATAAGATTCAATCACTTTTCTAAATCTTGTTTCTGCAAAATAATTCTTAAAGGTTTCGTAGTGATTAATATGTTGCTTAAAATATGAAATTTACAAATAAATAAAAAAAGGCGATTAGAAATTATTTTAACAAAAAAAACATCTCTCCCAAAGCCTTTGCCATTTTTTTAAGGTTAATAAAAAATTACAAAATGAAATCGTCGCGATAAACTTATTTTGTTTCGCAACCCAGTAAAAGTCTAAGGCCTAAATATTTAATCAAAACAGAAAAAAAACTTTACAAAGCTAGAATATGTTTTAAAGTTTGTTATTATTTTTTAAAGTGATTTATTTTGGGTTTCTCCTAGGTATTCTTAACTGCGACCTTTGGTTGTTATAAACAACAAATGTTTTGGTTATTTAGTTTAGTTAATAACACATAAAGGTTAATATTTTCATCTTGTTTATTATAAAAAAAAAAAAACAAACTTCTGATTCAAATTAAGTTTTTATTTCCATTGCTTTCTGTGTATGTTATTCTACATTTAAATCAACTACCTTCATATTTCTTACTGCTGACATATTTTACCTGTAATTAAGTTAATTTTTTAATTAAGTTATAAAATCTCGTTAAAACAACCGCAAAATTTATAAAACACTTAGTTGTTAAATAATGAAATTTCTCTTTCATAATTGTGTTTGAAAAATGTAATTTTTTTCTTTCTTCATTTCTAGCATTAAGTGTTACTTCGTTTTTTTTTTGCTTTTGCCCGCTGTAGTGGTTCTTTTGTATAAATTATACGATGCTACAGAAAAAATAAAATTGGAAAATGATCTCGCGTGGGTTATTAAAGGTTATAATGAGATTATTACAAATTGTCTAAAAAAAATTTTAAAAAACACTTAAGTCCAGAAATTATTCTGAAAACCCCGTTGTAAGTGATGCTTGTCAACATATTTACTTGTAACTCAGAGTTTGTTCGAATTTGGTTTTTTCAACGGTTTTGGAGAGAAAATAAAATATTAATTAAAATGTGCCTTTTTCAATATTTCTTTTAGCCAGAGGTTTTGTTTTTGCCAAAAGTATCTACAAGAAAATAAAATGCTTATAAAAGTTTTAGACTCAAATATCTTTTAATTGTTTACTTTGATATGAAACCTCGTAAAACTTTGTGCCGATGTATAAAGAAAGTTTCTTTTTATCAAAACACGGTTTAAATTTTTTCAAGCATATGAAAGTTGTAAAAGTTTTTCCAACATTTTGTTCCCCAGCTCATACAAAATAAATGAAATTAAATAACAGAGTGCAAATTTTTACTTTAGAGTAATTTTAATATCTTTTGCAAATAAAACCCGATTTCAGTATCGGATATGTATATCGGTTTTTTATCAAAACTTAAAAAAAAAACTGAAAAAAATATAAATTTTTTAATACAAAATTAAGTATCCTGCCTGTTTCTTAAACTCAGTTGATTTTTAATCGATTAAGTTGCGGCATTTTAGCAAATTTTTTAACTCGATTTGAACAACTAACGTTTTTTTCAAAATTCTCGTATTTTGTTTATAAGCCCAGATTTCCGTTTAAAAATCTTGACTTAAAAAATACGAGTTAGGGCCTCTCTATATTAGGGTAACGATATATTGCATACATTTTTAAAAAGCTTGAGAAAAAGCTTTGCATTTCTAAAACTGGTCTAAATTTTTAATTCAGTCCTAGAGTGTATGAGAAAAATACATTAAAGTACTACGACCTATCCTAAAACCGGTTTTTAAATCCTAAAACATATTACTTTTGTGCTCGCCTGGGCCTAAATTTTTTTTTTTTAACAAAAATGTCACATAAGTTCTGCCAAAGCTTAATGGGAGCTATAGAAAGTTGCAGTTGGTATGCAAACTTTTGTAAATAAAGAGTAAAATTTTAACAGGGATAAGCGATAAAGTTTAGTTCAAAGAAAACAGGTAAAATAATCACAAGTTTTAAATTTGTTCCACCACGCAAAAATCCATGTGCGTCAATGGAAATCTTTTTTATCTCTAACCACAGATTTTGTAGGTGTTTTAAGGGAAATTTCAAAAACACTCACCAGCTACATTAGACCGAACTTAATTTTTTTTTTTTTGCAAAAAAAGTGTACCGCCCCCTCAAATTATTCCTTTTTACGCCAATAGTGAAATTCCAAAATCTTAGGCTGATTGCCTTAGGTTAAGGCGTGGCACATGACCACTAAAGTGGCTAAAACTGGTTTATATGGACTTTTCACAGGACAAGGCAAAAAATTAAAAGTAAAATGTTTCATATATGTTTTTAATATATTATTTTATTGAATTTAACTTGCGTTTAATGATTACTATTCTTAATAAACATTTAAACTTAATCGCAAAGGTCTGATTTATTAATGCTACCGTACTTTTTCCTATAATCAGTTACTGTTTGCAAGATATATTGTTTCTCTTCTTCGTTTTTTGTTAAAGCTGCATTATATTCTTCCATAAGTTTTACAAAACGCTCTGCAGTATCATTAACAACATGTAAGTTTTGTACAATATTCATTCCCTTTTGAAATTCGGATTCATTGGGCCACTTGGAAGGGTCAAGTTTTAGAAAGTTAGTTTCAATATTAAACCTTTCAAAAAAGCTCAATGTTTTTTTATTAACAAAGTCTGAAATATTTTTTTGGTTTAAATCATTTATGTTGGTAACTATTCTTTTATTCTCATTATTTTGTTCTTCTTTGAGATTTTCAACCATTTTCCTCTTTTCTCCAACGTCTACAGCATTATCAAAAAATGAAAGACCCGCTGCTTCTGGTGTCAAGTACCACAAGTGGTTCGAAAACTTGCTCGTTACTTCATTGCTTACTATTTCATTCACTTCGTTGAATTTAATAATATTTTTAATAAAATTTAAATCATTTAAAGGTGCTTTCGCGGCAATTGGCGCCTCAATCCACGGCCTCAAATAAACTTTCAAAATGAACACACTTATATCTTGTATAGCATTTGCCTCATCTGATGACATTGAGAATTGGTGGCGGAAAAGAAAAATCTTGAGCGTATATATCGCTTTAGCCATCCATCGGGCATGATGCATCGCTCCAGGTGATTTAAACCTTATAGGCTCTGTGTTTCGACCAAGAAATATAAGACTCAATTCCAATAACTCCTTGTAGTCTGCCCTGGGATGTTGTTTAGTGGCATAGTTTTGAGCAAATTGGGCTAATTGGTCTTGTTCAGTTATGTTAAGCGCAAGATTTATTTTTTTATCCACCATTCCACTTGCAAATTTTTGTTGATTGATTTTGGGCCAATATTTTTTGAAACGCTGGAAAATATCTAATGACGGTCCACTTAATTTTAAATCATATTTCACGAAAGCACTTTTCAGCAAGAGTTCATATATGTGATGACGGCAAGGGAGATATAACAATTCTCTATTGAGGTGTTGTTCTAATAAAATGCAAGTACCTTGTAATCTACCTGTATTTGTCGCTGTAGTATCAAAACATAAAGCTTGTACCTTGTTTGGAAAGAATGTTGTTTATATTAACTGTTATAAGAAATTGTTTTTTAAATACCTTTTCTGTTAGATTCCATTCATTTAATAGTTTGAGTATGGCGTCTGTCTGTTCTTTTCCAGTACCAGCTGACAGGGCAGGTACTCCAAGTAGATGTTCAATGCCATTTGTTGTTATCACAACTGGTAATCTGTCTACTTTTGCATTTCCTGTGATCGATGGTAAAATTTTTCCATCCCAATGTACAGTAATTTGATTTATATCTTTGTTTTTAAAATCCATCATCAGGTTTGCAGCAGTTTCCGAACGTAATTGTTTACGGCAAAGCCGAATCGATGTCTTACTGATTACTAGTGTACTGATATCATGTTCCAATGCTTCAGCCGCAGCTATCAGAATACGTACTGCATCCCTGTCACTTACCTTGGCCTTGTCTAAGGTCGCAACAAGCTTGGAAGTGATAAAATGTTTCATTCCTCGTTTTCTGTTTTTTTGTTGAGAGTTCGAGTTCGCAGTTTGGTCAGTATTATCATCACTATCGTATTCATCAATTAGTTCTTCTGTATTGTCACTCAAATCATTCGCTGTCAGGAATCCTTGGAATTGATCTTCGCCCTGCTTTTCTTTTCGCATTACCTCTTTTTCAATACGAATATTTCTTCGCTTTTCTTTTTCAAATAATGAACGATCGCATCCCACCATTGCACCAGGTCTACCTTCTTTACGTTGATTCTTCAAAAACTCTTTATCTTCTTCTATTTTAATTAAATCTAACGCATTCCCGTGCGCAATGTCAAATAAGTTTTCCATATTTTTAATAAACTCATCTTCTCGCCTTTTTTGAAGTGGTGTGCTGCGTTTGCACGTTTTTTGCAGATTTTTCCATTGGTGATATAAAGATTCAACTTTTTGAACACTTCTATCAATTTGACGAAATGGAATACGGGCTTTATTCCAAAAAATTTCGACCTCTTTGATAACCAGATATGCACTTGAACGAAGATCCAATTTCACTTTGCGCATGTTATAAAACAAAACTTTCAAAACTTGTCCATTGGAAGGCAGCTTAGATCCAACAATTTGGCTTTCGTCATATCCTAATAAATAAATTTTTTCACTAGCTCTTGTGTCCATTTTGCAAATACCATCAATATAAATTCTCTTTTTAGCAATAATGTTTCTATGATTAAAAGCTCAAAATACCTGCGCTTCACTCTTTACACACTTTTAATTGCCCCGTGGTTGACTTTACTCTGTTGTTGCCAACACTTTATTTAGCAAATCAAATATTTGTTTACATAGACGGTAAGAATGGGGGAACTGTGTTCGATGTACTGAGTTAGACACGCTTTGGTATTGTCAGTAATCAACGTAAACAACAACAAATCGTGAGCATACAAAAAAAAACAAATCGTGAGCATTTGCCGAAGAATAGTAATCATTAAACGTAAGTTAATTTCAAAAAAATAATATATTACAGACATATATGAAACATTTTACTTATAATTTTTTGCCTTGTCATGTGAAAAGTCCATATAAACCAGTTTTAGCCACTTCAGTGGGCATGTGCCACGCCTTAACCTAGGGCAATCAGTCTTAGATTTTGGAATTTCACTATTGGCATAAAAAGGAACAATTTGAGGGGGCGGTACACTTTTTTTGCAAAAAAAAAAATTTCCCATACAAAAAATGTTCGGTCTAAGCTACATGGTATAACAGTTTAGGTACACACAAAAAATTATCTAAGAAAACTTTACTTAAATCAAGCCATAGCGGTGTCAAAAGTACGGTGAGTACGGTTTTTCTTAAATCAAGTACGAAATTTCTTACTCCAAGTCAAATTTTTCAAGTACGAATTTCTTACTTTTAGTCACAATTAAGCCAAAAGGGGATTGATTTAAGTTCGGAACCATACTTGATGTAAGCCAAAAAAAGATTGATTTAAGCCGAAACCGGGATTAATTCGAAAATGAAATGTAATTTTTTTGACTTATGGAGCTTTATTTAAGAAGAAGAATTTTATATTTTATTTTAATTTTATAATTTATAATTAATTTATAATTTAAAAATTTCATTTTTTGTACTTACCGAAGCTGAGATTCGAACCAGGGATTTCTGCACTGCAGTACAAGCGCGTTACCTCTAGGCCACCGAGACACTTTGTTTTCAAATGTTAAATAATATATTAAAACAACAAGCTTTTTTCTGCTTGATTTGTTGAAGCAATCCGAATAGGCTTGATTTCTTCTTTGTACGAATTTCTTACTTTTAGCCACAATTAAGCAAAAAAAGGATTGATTTAAGTTCGGAACCGTACTTGATGTAAGCCAAAAAAAGATTGATTTAAGCCAAAAACGGGATTAATTCGAAAATGAAATGTCATTTTTTTGACTTATAGAGCTTTATCAAAGAAAAAGAATTTTTATAGTTTATTTTTATTTTATAATTAATTTATAATTTAAAAACTTAATTTTTTGTGTTTACCGAAGCTGAGATTCGAACCAGGAATTTTTGTACTGCAGCACAAGCGCGTTACCTCTAGGCCACGGATACACTTTGTTTTCAAATGTAAAATAATATATTAAAACAATAAGCTTTTTTCTGCTTAATTTGTTGAAGCTATCCGAATAGGCTTGATTTAAGAAAATGTAAGTAAGAATCGTACTTAAAAAGATTTTGGATAAATTTAAGAATAAAATTCTTGATTTTAGAAAGCGAGTTTTCTTTCTGTGTATGTTTTCTTTTATAATAGGTTGTTACACATTAGTTATTGTTATCACAACTTATCACATTTTATCAGTGTAGGTGTAAAAGAAAAAGAATATTCTTTCAGACCTCTGGTTAGGCTTTATAAGTAAAATAAAATAGTTTAATGTTCGTTTATACAGTTGTTATTAAATTTAAAAATAAACAGGTTTGACAACTTCTATATTCGCTTACGAATTTTGGTTCAAAGGATGACACCGAATAATTGGTTGCAATCAAATAAGAAAACACGTACATTTATATGTAGGAGCACAAATACATGTGCATGAATGTATGTATATTAATATGTAAATGTTCACCTGTATTGACTTTATTTATTTTTAAATCGTAAACAGGAATAATAAAGAAAGAGTGGCGTAAGACAAATAATTAAGAAGAGTTGTGTAAGTAAAGACAGTTCAGTCATTTGCTTTGAAAATATTTTTTATCCAGACAAAATCTTTTAATGAAACTTGACATCGCTTTTGGGTTTCCTCAAGAAGACAGACATTTTGGTTATTCTTGTCTGGATAAAACTTTTGCCTAAAACAAACAGGTTAATTCAGTTAAAGACTCATATTTTAACTAAAAATGTATGTATGTATGTGTAGTACATATGCACATTAAAATAATAAGTAGAAACATTTTTAAGTCAATAAAATTCATGGAAAAATGCACACAAACAGTTATGGGTTTCTCGATTGTACTTGTTCTTATTACGCTGACTCTGCGTTTTCTCTGTGTGTATGAACAGTATTGTGAAATTAAAAAGTAATGCACTAAGTATTTTTGTAAAAAAAAAATTTGTTTAAATAAAACTTCTTGCTTGCTACTTAATCTTTATTTGTTAAATAAGAATTTTTCTATAATAGAAAAAAGTCAATACGATTGAAAAGATAATCTCGCTCGCTATATATTACAACCTTTAAACTTTAAACGGATTTCTTAATCTAAAAAGAAAAAAATTAACCATAAACATTTTTAGGTCAAAAAAGAATATTTTTTTATTCATGTATGTATATGATCGATAATACACGATAAAAATCAATGTACAAACCGATTCTGTCTTGACGGTGGGATAGGACTCTTAATATCAAAATAACGTCAGTTTAACACGTTAACAATGCTGTCTTGATGTTAAAATGATAACGCCAAATGGGCGTCTTTCGACTCTTAATTTTTATGTTGTAGCAATACTGTAAATTTAAATTTCCGGTATAAGAATAACATTTTTCATCTTTTCTGTCTTAGGAGTTCGACCTGCTTTTGTTAAAATAATGGGCATTGATACTTTAGGCTTTTAAATAAGAGATTTCCTTAAGTAAATATGTTTATATGTAGCAAAATAAAACATGCAAAAGGCTTTCTAACGCATCTTAAGAGATTTTTAAATTTTATCTTACGTTTATAAATTTTTTTAAATTGAAAATACAACATTTTTTATTTTGAAAGCAAATTTGACATTTACAAACTAGTGTTGCGATTTTGTGTATACAGTACTGTAATCGTACAATATTTTGAAAGAGTCGAAATTTTGTGTTTAAAGGGCTGTGGTGGTACAACGTTTTTGGATCATCGTTTTTGAAACGTATATTTCTGCCTGGGTAAATATGGAAAAATCGAATTTAGGGAAGGGTATATAGAGGATAAAAGGTGTTTTTATTATAGGTGATTCATTTTAAAGAGGATTTTTTTTTTGATATATTTTATATATAAAGTTTAAAAATTCTAAAGTTATATTAACACCACCTGAGTTTTCATCTAAGTTGAGTGTCAACAAAATGAATTTAAATTTTTATGACTTTTAAAAAACAATGTGAATTTCTCATTTTTAGTATTACATTACGTCTAAAGAATTTGGTTTAGTCGGCTAATTATGAAAAGTAAGAAATAAGTCTTAGTTGTGAAACTCAGATGATAGCTCAGGTGGTGTAAATATAGCTAAAGTGAAAAGAAAAAAAGGAGCAAAGGTATGAGATTCTAAATTTAAAAAGCACGAGTTTCTTATGCTATGCCAAAGTGTGTATCTATCTATACAAGGTGATTGCAAGACGAAATAAAGAGAGTAGTCCTCTTAGTCTTTTCTGTCCGTCCGGAATTGCGTCCACTTTGTGCTAGGCCGCCTATGTACACAATTCCAACATGAGCAACCTGCTTTTATTTTATAAGTATAAGAGCAGATTAGAATTTACATTTAAAATAAATTCATAAATTTTAAAATGCAATATCTGTTAACATAGTTCTTTAGATAATTTAGAATTTAGCATTTTAAAATTATTATTTAGGTGCTATTAAAATGTACAGTACTTTAATATATATTTTTATTTATGACTATATTTTAAGTTCAATGTAAGAGATTAGAAATAAGTTCAAGATTCATCCATAAATTATTTAACGTACAGGCGTCAGATAGACAGGTAATTTTTTTTATCATTTTTATTTTGTTTGTGCGCTGCTTAACTATATTCTATTGCAAGAGTCCTAATGACAATTGGAATAAATATTCATTCATTCTCACGAAAACAGAAAACAAACATTTAAAAACAACCGAGAAGAAATCCAACAAAAAAGGTAAACAGAAGATTAAAAAAACCAGAGTTACTTAAACCATTGATCTATGGTAAACTGGTTTTTTAAGGTGCTGTTATTATAAAAAAAATTTCTTACAAACGTGTTGGATGTTTGCAACCAATAGTAATTGTATTCCAAGAACCACTTTCAATTGTACCGATTGACTCGGAGTTACTACCTGATTTGTGTAAACTATGTCCAGGCGTCAGTCTGGCTATATGTCAAAAAGCCTTCAAATTAAAGTACAGGTCGTATATTTAAACATAATAACGCTGATTTTCACAAAGTCTGATTATAATTTAACAGGAACTTTAACCGTAAGTTAGGCAAAATTGCATTTCACAAAGTACGGTTAGCATTTAACAGGCAGAAATTAACCAAAAAGTCCCTGTTAAATTTAACTGAATAAAATCTTCCGGTTAAATGTTTTACTAAACCAAAAATAAAAAAGAAAATGGAAAGAAGAAATGAAAATTTACATTTTTGTAATGTTTTCAATATTCCAAGTTGGAAAGCCAAAAAGAAAAAAAGTTTTTACACGACGGGAGCATTTCTTTTTACATGTATAAATTTTTTTTTTATTTTCCACAACGAATACATTTATATGCATGCACATTTAACAATTTATACTTACCAAGGAACTGTATATAAACAATTTTAAGTAAAAAATTTATTTTATATATATATTTCTCTTGCATAAATAAATTGCTAATAATTTTTGTATAACCATGGTACAATTATCTTAAAGTAATTGTACCATGTGTATAACCTTTTTTGATTCTTTTCTTTCATTGCATGATATTTCGTAAATAATAAAAACCAGTATTACCATACTTTTCCTATAATGTTATTGTTAACTAACCGAAAGATGGTGAAACGCAAAACACTAACCGTATGTTAAAAAGTTCCGGTTAACGATATCGGCGGTTTGTTTATGTTCCTGTTAAATTAAAATAATCGGACTTTGTGAAAATCAGCGTAAGTGGAATAAAATTTATCACAGATGTGTTTTTGGTAGTGAAATGTAGAGAGTCACCTTTGTTTTATCTGGCCTTAATATCCGTTCTGAAAAAGGAATTAACTTAAGCCAAAATAAAAAGCAACAATGTGTTTAAAAACAATTAGTTCAACAATAAATAAAAATAAGCAGAAAAATAAAATTAATTTTTGGAAAAGAAAAAGTCTGCACTTTAACAATGCAACGTTTTCATCATGTGTATGTACACAATAACTATTTTCAAAATATTTTTTTAATAAAAATATTCTGTTTTAAACTGGACTCTGAAACGGTTTGTGAACCGCTGTCATTCAAAATATCATCAGATGTGTGTATTTGTCGTAGTAAGATAACAACCGATTAAGATATAAGCATTTGTTATTCACAGAGCACAACAAACAAAGAGATATACAAATAATCTTACGTTTTACCTGTAGAGAGTAAGGTCTTAATGTAGACTTTAATTACGTGACCAAGCTAAAAGTCTACACGACAATTTCTTTGTGTTGTGTTAAAGATCGTAAGAAAAGGCTTTGAAGACTAGTTAGCGATCGGTATTAAAAGTGTTAACAACGTAGACACGGTAAAAGTGTTTAAGTTTAAGCCGGGGTTTTATTTACAAAGGGCTTAGAGGGATCATAATTGAGAAGTTAAAAAAAAAATTAAAAAGGAAATTGGGCGAATACATTACCAGTAAATATAAACTATGCTACTAAAAGGTTTTAAGTTTTTTTAAAAGATAAAAATAGTATCAATTGAAAAAAATAATTAGCAAAAATCAAAGAAATGTGTAAAAATTGTTAATAAAGATTTAAAAAAAAAATAAATAAATAAAAAAAATTAAATCGTATACAATAAACTCAAAAGTAATAAAATCAGATTGAAACCTTTGTGCTAAACGAATTCTTATGTGAGAGAGTCATATGAGAAAAAAACAACACAAATTATCTGAGATTGAAACTTGTGGTAACAGAAAAACAAGAAAAAATTACTTATTATTTTTGCAAACATAAGTATGTGTTTAAAAGGAATATTTGCTGATCATATTTATATCTACTTAATTTAAACATCGAAACCAATTGAGGTAAAAAGTGAAAAAAAAAATGATTTTTGGTTTTAAATAATTATTATTAAATCATTTGACCTGTAAACTGGCCATTAAAGTAAATATATATCACAGACAACTTACTTTAGTATGTCGTATAATAATAATATTTAATTTCTTTCTCTTTGAAAATCATTATTTTGTAGTCTGCTTTTGATTCAAAATGAATAAAGAAATTAGTGTTAAATGAAACAATATATTGCGATAATGACATTCATAACCTTTCTTCCACATACGCATTCCTTTTTGGCAAACTTAAGTAAGTTTGGTTAAATTAAATAGTGATCACTTTGAATAAACAACATTACTTTTATAAATGCAGATATAACTCGGCAGTATCGAGTGGGCACTAACACTGAAATTTTTTTGAAATTGTGTAATGGGCTGTCATTATTTCATAGGTTACACGGTAATTAGGTTGCTGCGACAGAAAAATTACCTTTTGGTAAGGGAGCCAATAATTACCATAATAATTGTACATGGAAAAATATATTAATGGAAAAGAATTTGTAGAACATTTTTGTTTTAAAACGCTAAAATTGTCATTTAATTTTTTGTCAATGCTTTGTAACTAGTTACTTGATTGTTTCTTGTAAGCCAATTTGTAAGTGAAGGTCGTGAACTTCGAGACAACTCAAACAAAAATAGCTAGTTATTCGGTCAAAAGGTAACGAGTGCTTCTACCTGTCCAATATTTACTTGCTAACTTACTAGGTAAGCAAAGGTTTTACTGGGAAGTGTTACAGTGAAAGGCCAATGCAAGCGGCATACGGCCAGATGTTCTATCTGCCGCTTGCGTTTATTCTTGGTACGCAAATGAACGTGGCTAAATACCATTAACATTCATTTCAGCACTTATTTTAGCCCAAACCCTAGCTCTTTTATTTATTTATTTCATAACAGGGCGAGCCCTTTTCATATGAGTATTTTTGAATATCGAAAATGAACTTTTCATCATCTATTTTTGCTGACAAGCTGAAGCGGCAAATAAGAAAGTTAAGCAGAATTCAATATTACCGCTCGCCCGCCTTTAACGGCATTGCCAAATTGAATTAAATTCATTGTGTGAATTTTTTTTATAAATATTTTTGTAAAGAAACTTATTTTTTGTTAGTTGGTAATACTGTTTTTCGCCCGCTACCGAAAGCCTTTCACTTTTATTAGTTGGTGCCAGTGGTGCTCCTTTAAAAATTGTGATAATAGGAAAATTACGAAAAATCACCCAAAATAATCAGAGGTCTAATAAAATTGATGCTTTAGATATTAGTAGTTGTTTAAAAAATTAAGGATACAGTTGACTTAGGTCTGCTAATAAGAACCATTTGTATTTTCTGTAAGGACAGATAAAAAAATGGAATTGACAGAGTAGCTGTAATGTAGAAAATAATATGAAAAAATAAGTAAGAGCATATATGCCGGATATTATAGTCCTTTTACTTGAGCCTTTTTGTTTACACAGCGATCCAATCCAGCTTGGTTGTTTTCAGAACTCACCCTACGGGAAATGTTGTTTTAGCGTAGTCGTACTGTGACATACATATACAAAAACTTAGTAGAGCAAAAAGTAGTAATCTAAACATTTTTTAATCAAATTAACAAATTTTTTAATTAAAAATTGTTTGTATTTTCTTGTGCTTAGAGGTTAACTGAATATAAATTGTATTGGCCGAAAAGTGACGAAAAGTTTTTTTATATGTATTACCTTATGCCACCAAATATTATATATAATCGTGTAATAAATAATCTCAAGCTAGCCGTTGGTCCTCAATAAGTCCTTATATTTATACATAAAGTAAAAAAATTTAAGTCTTAAATATTTTGGTCTTAGACCTACCCTTACAATAAAAATGTCTTCCCGAAATAAGCATTTTGGACCTTCTTCTTTACATAAGCCTTATTAAGATGTCCCCTAAAACAAACCTTAAAAATTTGGCCTTTGTTCAACATATCTCAAATCGCTAGTTGTTTAATCAGTCTATAATTTTCCGACGATTCCATATGCATTAGTTCTAGTGCTTAAAATTAGATCTAAGCGTATTACCTGTGCCCTCTCCATTCGAAACCATTTCTTACCGCGTGAGCTAGAAAAAAGCGATGCTAACTAAATACAAATACACATGCAAAGTTTCTTCGGACCTAGATATTTCCCGGAAGCCACCCTAATCCGCATACAATAATTATAGATGCTAATAGTGACGTAAAAAATTTGTTGTCGTAAATGTTATCGAGCTTTACCGACCATTTTTGTCTTACTTGTTTTATTTAATTTGATATTTAACTAAAAATGACTCCATAATGCTGGTAAATAGTTGTTAATACGTGTTTTAAGTCTATTTTTGTGCAAAGCCCAATTGTTAAGAATTTTATCTTTTTTTTTTATATTTAAAATACACTAATTCATAAAATTTTTTTTTATATTTGGGTTAATCGCTAAAAAAAATTAAAATACAATTTTACCATTTTATTTTCTCTATTTTAATGAAAAAATTTCTAAAGTAGAAAGAAAGCTGGTAAATGTGTAAAAATATGATAAATAACTTGAAGCAAGTTTTTTTTCTATCACATATCAAATTAAAAACGTGTCAATTTCATAATTAATTTGTTAAAACAAATTTTTTGGGGAAATTTAAAAAATGTTTATTTTTAAAAGTATTAAGATACAAAATTATTTTAAGTCATGCGATTGAATAAGATTAGCTTTTTGTTGTTGTATTCTTTTTTAATTTGTACCAATTATGCCTTTTTTGACCATGTCGTGTATAATTTTATTCCATTCAAGCTGTATTTTTACACTTCAACAATATTTTGTCACTTCATTTCTTAATATATTTATTTACACTTTATTAAAACAAACTGATTTTTTCTAGGCTGCTACGTTATTATTAAAATTAAATATATAAATTTAATTACTAAAGGCGAAACTAATTTTTTAATTACAAATGTTTTTACAGTTTTAAAAAAGTAGTTTTTATTGATTTTTTATAAAAAACTTTTGTTTCAAGCGAATTGGATGAAAGTTAAAAAATTTATTAGTTTTTAATTGGATTATATACACTATTTGACTTAACGACTGTATTATTAAAATCTTATCAATAATCTTTATTTAAGGAAATGTTTGTACTAATAAAATTGTAATTTCTTTGTTAGCAAAAAAAAAAAAAAAAAATTAATCTTTTCTGCCTTCAAATTACTTTCAATAAATCCCATAAAAATTTGGAAAGAAACCGCTGGCCCCCTTTAATAATTCAAAATGTTGATGAGATTCTCACAATTTTGTGAAACGCTTGAAATTAAATACCGAGAGTTATTTTGTTTTATTTATTTCATTAATTTGATACATTTTTATTTTATCTATTTCATAACATCTATCGGCTCGTAATTTTATTTTCTTTGTTTAATGCTTCGAATAAATAAAATGTTTATTTGCTACTTTTGTGGTTGCCAGAATTAAAAAAATAATAAACAAATTGGGATAAGCAAGATTTAGGAATCATTTAAGTGATTTCGGAAAAATAGGATTTAGTGCAACGAATTATTCTTATTTTTGTTTGGCAACAAAGTTTTTCAAAATTCCAAATTAGTTTCGAGTTTTAGGAAAAATACATGTCTTACATTTGTAACACCTAAGCTAACTAAAAATGGTTTTGTCACTTTTGTGTGACTAACCAACCTCACTATTTGTTAATCCTTATTTATTTATTTAATTTTTTTTATTGTTGTTGGCTTAAGCTTCTTAAATTTATTTAAAAAAATAATAGTCTTGGAGGTTTTTTAAGAATTCGATGAAAAGTCTTCTATTGATTTGGTGTAAGAAGCACTAAAATGCACATTGACACGCTTTAACCCATAAAAACCCTATAAACGAAGAAATAAAATATACAACAATTCCTGTATAAAAAAACAAAAACACCTCATATGTTAAAACAAATTTTCCTTTATTGGGCGAAAAACATAAACAATTTTAAATAGACTTCAAATGTAAAGTAGACCTTTTCAACGAATTTTTTTTAAACAATCAGTATTTGCTAATAAAAAATAGTATTTACTATGAGTTTTGAATATTTTTTAAAAAAAAATGGCTTATTTCATGTAGCTTAAGTTGTTTAATTTTCAAATAATAAATGCTTTTTTACGAAGTATATTTGTGAAATTATTGTTAACGTGTATGAAAAAAAATCTTCTGGCAACGCTTACTGCCATACAAGCTAATCTTCTTGATGCATATGTAGATAGTTGCCAAAAACAAATTAACAATTCGGTTTTATTACGTTTGCATTTTATTTTTGTGCAAAAAACGTTTAAACTGTGTGAAAGTGCTGATTTCTATATCTTTTTCGTTTCCCCTCTTAAATAATCTTGATTTAATGGTTAAGCAAAACGCCTTTTCTTACATTTTTATCGTTTTTATAATTTGAAGCTATTTGGCCAGTTTTAATTCATGTCGCATTTCGCTTTTATTTATTTCGATTTAATTAAACTTTCGTCGAAGCTTTTATGGTAGATTAAAAAAGATCTTTTGTTTCGACCCCAAGTAAAAGATAAAAATACTATTAGTTAAAATCTTAAATATCCGTTAAAAGATTGAAGTCCAATTTGCTAGATCAAATCTTTTCCTAAAACTTTAAATATGTTCAACTACTTCAGGAAATCTTCATATTTCAACTAAAAAGTCAAATCAAACAAAAAGTGGCGTCAAAAAGGAATACAAAAAGAATACATTTTTATATTTGTTTCTTTAGCCTTAAAAATAAAATTATTTTTAAAAACTTTTTACTTGACCATGAATGATAAAGAGTGATTTTTATAAAAAAAATGCTGCCAAAATAAAATGAGGCAAAAGAGCATTTAGCTTACAAGGTAACTTAATAAACAATTTAATTATTAACTACGTTACTTTGTTTTATAGGTGTTTTATTGGTGTTTTTAAACAAATGTTAAGTATAAAATTTTTTTTTGCGTGGCGTTGCCACATATAAGTTTTTTATGCTAAGCACTAGAATCGTATGTACACATACATATATTATTACAAACTAAAAAAAGCTTTTCTACTTGAAGCAACCCTAATCAACATATCGAAAACCAAATTAAAAATTGTCAAAATTTTTAATAATAAGCTTGTATGAGCAGCTTTTTTTTTGATTATTTAATCAATCCGTCTTAGAAAAAAATTTTTTACCAATTTTTACAGTCGCTTGAGATTTGATCTGGGAGCTGTTAAGTAAAAAATTATTTGAATGAATTCTGATTATTCAATATAAATATTAAAATGGGCCTAAATTTCATTTAAGACTTGTTCTGGGAATATTTCTGATAAATTAATATCGATAACAGATTCCAAAATCTACGTGTCATACTTGAGCTACTTTGAAGTAGGTTTAAAGCATAGGTTGTCAAAACTCTCATTTAATGAAATGCGTCTGTATTGGATAAGCGAAAATTGCCCAGCAAACAAAAAACTAAGCATTGCAAATGTGATGAATTTTACTTTTTAAAGCAAAATGGAAATGAACTTAAAAAAAGTTATTAAAATTAAATACAAAATATGTCTCAGTTATTACAGAATTAGACAATTTTTTTTTCACACATATTCCATTGGTCGAGTTTAATTTACAGTTAAAACTTAAAAAATTAAGTGTATTTAGGTATTATAAATTAAGTTTTTCTTGTTTTCTTTGTTTTAAATGTTTGGTAACATAAAATGCATTGCATGTTACCAAAAGCATTTTTAATGACAAAACAAAAATTTTTATCTTCCATTATACTATTTTGTTTGCTGGTTTATTTTGAAATTAAATCAAAGCTGAAAAAACAAGAAAGCTGAAAAAAAAGCAGTAAGCATCCGCACATATGCACTCGTTAACACTCAATTAACGATTGAAATCAGCGATGCCAACTTAGCTACTTTAGAGCTAAACTTGGCTCTTTTTAACTGCTTCTAACTCGAAAATTTTCCCTTTAGCTCTTTTTTAAAAAAAGGAGCTAACACAGCTCTTTTCAACTGTGGAAACGGCACGTTTGGCACTTTTTGAATTTTATAGTAAATTCTTTCGTTTTTACCCTATTGTTTTGCCTTTGTAGCATTTACGGAACATACAAAGCTATTCATTGATTTATTTTATTTATTATAGAGCCTGACAAATAAAATCATTATACCGACAGATAATTACGATTACATAGCTAGAGAATTTGAATCGAAAATAAATAACAACTGTTATCTAGGATATAACTTTAAGAAGGCATGCGAAAATTTTAATATATGTAATTGTATCAGATAAACATATCGTTAAACGTAATTGAATACAGTTCATAAAAACTCTATTTTATGAAATTATTTTTCCAAATTATTTTCAACTAATTTAAAAATTTTGGAATAAATCTCGGCATTTAGCGTAACAAATGTTTTTTTGCAGGATTTAGAAAATACTTTAAGTGTTATAAAAGAATTTGAAGATGATTTAAAAGAAATTGAAGAGATGTAAAATTGCTTACAAAATTTAAAATTGTACCAGTGGAAAAATTAAGATGGAACTGAATAATTTTGGATTGAAGTGCATCATTGCTTGTTTTAAAAATATTATCGTATCGAATTAAATAAGAAACCGCATGGCTTTGAATACGGTTAATAGTTTAATTCATATAAAATATGGTTTACAAAAGTGTAGCACCTGCTGTTTAAACTACGAGTTACCAGCAAGCGTATTTGTAAAAATAAATTCAATTGAAACATATAACAAATAAAAATATTTTTTTTACTTATTTGAGTATGTGCATGGTCATATTGTAAATGTTGATAAACATTTGTATCAATTGCTGCTGTGAAATATTTTTTTTTATATATTTTCTATTTTTTTTTCTATTATTGTTATTTTGGAAAAAAATCTAAAACTACAAATTAAATAAAAAATACATTCATAGATTTAAAACGGAAAAATCCTCAATTTTCAAATTTAGCTCCTTTTAGCTCTTTTTGACTACTCGGTAGGCTCTTTTTGCCTCTGAATTGTTGGCATCACTGTCCTTAAATATACCCAGCCGAGTAGTTTTGTACTGCAAATAATATAATAAAAATCCTTATGTGAGTTTTAAAGTCCATAGGAAACTTTACAAAATTTTAACGTTCGTATGAATAATAGAAATAGACGAGGAACGTTTGAGGTCGACAGTAATGCAAGTTTTTGACGTTATTTATATTAAAAGGTTAATGAAAGTTGTTAATTTTTATTAGATGTTCTAGTCCCCCTGCTCCTCTCCAACTTTTTTTTGCAAAATGTATGAATTATTTGATTATTACTTTTTGTGGAATATTCGAGTTATAGTTTTCCAGATGTGGCGTATCGCAAAATTCATAAAAATTCTTAGTTTGTATTAGAGCTACCCCTTCTCCTGCCCCAGCCCAAAAAATTTTTTTTTGAATGTAGGGGTTATCCTGTTACTTTTTGCAAAACATTTAAAGTCAATTTCTGTTATAGTTTCCTAAATTTAGCATATCGAAAATTTAATAAAAATTGTTAATTTGTATAGGAGATCCCCTTTGTCCATCCTTCACCCAAAAATTTTTTTTTTTCAAATCGTAGGCTTTGTTGTCGAATTACTTTTTGTAGAACATTTGATTTCGATATCTGTTATAGTTTCCTAAATATAGCGTATTGAAAATTTCATAAAAATTTTTAATTTGGAATACATTTATGGTTATTTATTTGAACTTTTTCTATATATCTTATAATTATAATAATAATATAATAATTATAATAATTATAATTATAAGATATATAGAAAAAGTTCAAATAAATAACCATAAATGTATTACAAACACATGGCTCAATGTAAAATTATGAATAGAAAAATTATCGAAAGCAATCGGATAACAGAATGATAAATAAAAATATTTAAAAAATTAAATAAATTTAGTGTCATCCAATGGATGGCCAAAAAGCAAAATAAAAATAAAAATAAATAATAGAAGTAACTAGTGATAAATGCAAATAGAATGAGAATAAGAGAACATAGAGTTGTATGTGATTTAGTTCGGTCTAAACAATAAGGAATATGAATAGAATTCCAGTATTCAAATTCTAATTAAAGTTTGTTTAAATAGAACAAATCAACATTCAACTTACAGTAGTACCGAATAGAAAGAGTGCTGACGAGAAAATCGTAGCTGATTTCGAAAATGCATTACACTCGGCTAGTATCGGAATTACTTAATTTTTAAAAAAAATTTCCATTCTTAGCTATCACATTTTTAATAATGAACTTAAGCCGAATAAATAGAAATAATTATAATTTTTAATTTGTTTGGGAGCTACCCCTTGTTCTCCCCCCACCCAAAAAATTTTTTCTTAAAAACAACTCTTGATGTACAATTACTTTTTGTAGAACATTTGTTATAGTTTCCAAGATATAGCGTATCGAATATTTCATAAAAATCGTTAATTTATATGGGAGCTACCCCTTTTGTTGCCCCCACCCAAAAAATTTTTTCTTTAAGGCGTAGCCCTTATTGCCCAATTACTTTATGTAAAACATTTGATTTCGATATCTGTTATAGTTTCCGAGATATAGCGTATCGAATATTTCATACAAATCATTAATTTGTATGGGAGCATTACATTACGTCTAGCAAATTAGTTTCAGTCCGCTAATTATAAAAGTATGGCAATACAACAACAAGCATTTAAACCGGTAACTTTTAAAAACTTAAATTTTAAACTCAGACATTAAAAAGTTTGAAAATAGAACACGTTCTGAGATAAGACAAAACTATTAACAGACATGTTATTACACTATACAAATGAGTCTAAGTTGTAAAACTCAGATGATAACTTAGGTAGTGTAAATGTAGCTTTATATTAGTACTTCCAAATGAAATTATTTTATCCCTTATCCCATAAAAGAATAATATTTGTTACAGCTCCTCATTACTTTGTTACCTATTAACTAATAGGAACCTTTAACGCAAATACAAACACAATTGCTGGGTTAGGACTTTGACCAATATAGAGATAGGAAGTTAGCTAAATTGATAAAAAGGACCTTTTTAAGTTTTTGGTGGTTTGTTTAATTTTTTTTTTAATTATGAGTCTAAAGATATGAAATTGAAGATTATTGACCCGATGAAGGTCCAAGGTAAACTAACTGGACATAAAGTACTTGCTATGGAAACAAGGAATTTCTTGAATGAGAATATCTAAAAGTAATGTAAGAAGCACTTTTTTGAGCACATTACTCTTCCACATTTAGTAGATTTCAAAAATAAAACTGCCCTTTCGAAAAAGCAAATGAATTGCTGGTAATCCTCACAGTAAGTGATTTTCAAAAACAAGTAAAAATCATTGTGCGCCATCTGCAAACAACATATTGCAAAAATGGCTTATTTTAAAGAAATGGATTATAAAGTCTAAATCTCTATAGAGCAAGATTTAATTATGAGTAAACACCTGCTGCCCCTAAACTTCCTTAATGCAGTTTTCACTTTCCGCTTACAACGCACTTTACTGACAATTTCAATTAAATTTATTTGGTTGGCTTGTTACTTCTTAAGCTTAAAATCTTTAAATGTTTTTTCGTGTCTTCAAAATATAAATTAAAAAGACGAATTATTATTTCGGTCTTATCTACAATTAAATTAAACTTTCGCTGCTCTTCCGTTGAAAGTTTTCGCTAAACAACAACTACACAAAAATTAAAAAGTCGAAAACAAAACAACCCAAAACCTGTTGTCACGTAGTTAGTTGTGTTCCTTGAACCAGTTTTTTAATCCTTAATACACTCAGCTGCAAAAAAACTAAACAAAATTCCTGAAGACACAAGCAAAACGAAATAAACAACAAAAATAGCAACAAGTTTTTGACAAAGTTACAGCAAAAACGTAAGTGAAAATTACAAGTCATCGGTATTAAGTAACTTAAAGTTACTTTAAGTTATTTTCATTTCAAAAAATTATTATTTATTTATACCTTCTGCTGTTCATTGTAGTTTCTTATGTTTTTCTTTCATGTGTTTTGAAAAAGATAGAAAAGACAATCGTGGTGGTAAACAGGAGGGTCGATTAAAAAAAAACATTTCAGAATGAGCTTTAGCTTTTAACAAACAAAAATGTTCATCACCATTAAATGTATTTTAAACAGCATTCAAGAAAAATTTCTCTTTAAAGATAAAAATAATTACATCGAGTTATAAATAAGATTATTATCCTTAAAGTTAAGTTATATCGCATTGCGTATAAAAATAAGAAATAAGAGGCTTTAATTTTTTTATTGTTGTTTTATGTAAAGTAATTGCAGGCGTCCCTCGATTGTTGTATCGTAAAAACTCCCCAGTGCATAATGCGATTGCAGGCAACCATTTGACTTTGTTTATTTTGATATCATACAGGTCGCTTATAGTATTTGAATAAGAGTTTAACAGCTTAGTCTTTTTAACAAAGGTATCGTTACCTTAACATAGAAAGGCTCTAACTCGTATTTTTTTAAGATCATATTTTGTTGTATTTTGATAAATCATATATGTATCACAATTAGCCAAAAAATCTCGACTTAAAAAAATAGGAAATAGGGCTTTCTTTATTAAGATATAGATATGTATGTGTAAAGCGTCACCTAAACTCCAAAAAGTCATATCTTACATTAAAAAGCTATTAGCATGAAATATGAAACTTAACTAAAGGATAATAAAATCAAGTTGTAAAAGTTCTGACACCGAAAACAGTAGCAAAAGCATTAATCAACATTTATTTTACCTTTAATCCAGTTCTTTCTTGAACATTTTTGCCTGTGTGCTTAACTTTTTTAAATGTAAGATAAGGCTTTTTTGATTTTAGGTGACGATATATAAATATATGTTTAAACAACAGATTTAAAGCAGCAGCTTTTTTATACATATAAAGGAAAATATGTGCATATTATGTTTAACAAATCCTGGAAAGTCTTTACTACAACTAAAAATACGGCGAGATACATACATATAGAAGGAGCTCCCAAATCAATGCTATTTTAACTATAAAAACTTAGTTTTTTCGGATGCATCAGACAAAGTGGCAGATATTAGAATAACACATTTTATTAGATTTAAAGGAATTATAAAAATTTTTTTTAAAATATGTTTAAGAATCTCTGCAATTCACAAATAACCTTATAAATACAACAATTAGTAAAAAACTTTGCATTTAGTGTAAAGGGAAGCTTGTGTTGTTTCTTTAAGCGAACGTATGTATTAAAGATTTTATTACATCCAAACAAGTTTAATCAGGATTCGCCATAAAGTGAGATGTTGAGAGTTTTTCTTATAAAATAAATTTAAATAAAATATTTATGAAAAAGACGATTAAAGTATTTTTCGCTTTTAATGCTATGAAAAGGAAAATATTTAAAGGGTTGTTATGTGAATAAGCAGGAATATGTTTACATATTTGCCCCTCCCCTCATATTCATAAAAAATTTATTAAGTTTTTTAAAGTTTTTTCCTAACATTTTTTGTTAAAAAAATTTTTTTAATTAACTCTTTGGTAAATAAAAAAATATTGTGCATCTTAAGGGTCATATTCAGTGTTTTAATATTAAATTTTAACTGCTTAAGGTGGTGCTTTAGTGGTTGTATCGAAACTGTTACATCAACAGCAATAGCTGTTCATTACTGCAATCGTTTTTAAAGCAAATAAACAGCAAATGAAGCGATAACAAAAAAGCAAATTTAAAATCATTTTTTTTCGAACATTGTTTTTTTTCTCACTTTTTTCGAATGCTGTTATTGTGTTTAAAAAAAATGACAGCAACAGTAGAATTTGATTACAAAGTAAAGAAATTCTGTTAAGTGAAACAAGTTTTTTTAAATAAATACTTCTGCTTTTTTTAAAAATGATTGATAACTCAGTAGCAGCGTTTAAATTATTAAAAAAAAAATTTTACAAATTTTAGCAAAGTAGATTATGTTTCTGGGATCTTGCTATTACAAGCAAGCATTTCAAAGTATGTTTAATCATATTATATGGTTCCAATAGAGCATAATAATTATCATATATTCTTTAGTCGAAAAACTAATGTCGGAGCTAAGATATAAAATGCCCTAACACGTATTTTTTAAGCCGAGATTTTTTTTCTTGCTAATTTATGTATATAGGCAGTACATTTGTCGAAATAAACGGAAATCTTGCCTTATAAAAAAATGCGAGCTTGGGCCTTTTTATATTAAAGTAACGACGTACTCTAAAGCCTTATAAATAGGAAATTCGATTAAGCCAAGGCCGCCAAGTCGGCCTGTTTGTTAAAATCAAGTTTTCGAAGTCAATGGGTTAAAATATAAGAAATATTTTAAAGCAAATCGTTATTATAAATCAACAAGAGAGGTTTACAACGGACCGAGATGGCGAGCTAAACTGGGGATTTTTTAAGGAGCAGGGAAACTTCAAATGCTAGGAAAGCTGTCGACTTCAACCCGGCCACAAATGATTATTTTTTTTATATTTTCGGTTTGAAAACAGCTTGGCTGATATAACAGCTTTTAGTATTTGTTGTGTTAGTGTTTATATCAATAATGTTCTACAGTTTTCATAATTTATGACTTACTTTATTAAATTTGTTATTTTTTTGGTCTAAATCAAATTGTAAAATACTTAAAATATTTTAGATACATTTTCAATAATGGACTTCGAAAGTCGTTACACATATTTATAAACAAATTAAGATTTTTGTTTTAGTCTTTTTTAAATAAAAATATTCAAAAATCAGTTACTTACATGAAATTCGAAAACACATTAATAAAACTGTCATTTGATTTTATCTTTTATTCTAATCACTGTTAATCTCGTAAATTTTTTATTACCAAATCGAATGGAATTACTTGGTTTTTGTTAATGTCGCAACCAAATACTTGTTGCTTTATGAAGCCAAATTAAAAAAAAAAACAAACTGGAAATAATTTATTAATTACGTGTTATTTAGATGTTTAAGTTTTCGCCCAAACAAATCAACATCTGGCAAAACGACAAATGTAGAACATTTAATAAAAGATAAATAACAATTTGCCGCCAATAAATAAGTCTTTTGAAATTATATGTTTAATTTTGCAATACAAATAAATAACTTACGGCATGCCATTCTGCAAGTTCTAATATGGATGGCAATTAAATTTTATGAGCAATAATTACTGATATTATATTGATGTTTTTACTTGAAAATTTTTTTTTTTTAAATGAATTTCTGAAAATATTCCGTCAAAAAATACTTTGAAAATACATATACTTATGTTGAAAAAGTAAGATTTTAGTAAAGGGTTAAACGGGGACCGTGGAGTTGCCTGAGCGTATTACTTTAGTAAAGGTAAAGGCCAACTGCACTGCATTGATACCAGACCGATAATCCTGCTTGGGCAGTACGTTGTGGCAGGGAAAAGCAGAGTGAGTGGAAACTGTCCACAGGGCGCGGTGGAACAAGAGGACGGTTGGCACAACGAAGAGGATTCTCTGGGGCGACTGGGAAAAGGTAGGACTAGGGAGATTTTTAAATTTGGGAAGCCTAAGCTCAGCAAAATAAGGATTGTGTTCTGTTGCGTTACTTACACTTACAAGCACGCCTCCATTGGATGGGGTTAGCGGAAGACAGCAAGTGCAGGGCATTTCTGTAAACTGATTTTTTGTTTGTTAGGGGGAGTTCCGATGTGAGGTAAGTAATATGGTGTATTGGGGGCACGATTATAAAGTTATATAACTTGCATATAAAAATGCCTATTTTTTTATAAGTTTATTGATATGGCAATTTTATTTTCTTTATCAGGCTCAAGTTCAATACTATACTAAATTCTCATTTATTTGCAAATGAAGAAATTAATATTTTTAGTTTTTACTACTTTATTAGCGTACTGATGATGAAAATCGTAGCTGTTTTTCGAAAATGCATTCTACTCGGCTAGTATCGGTAAAAATCTTGTTTTTTCAATAAAATTTCCTTTCTTAACTAACGCTAATAAAGTAGTAAAAACTAAAAATATTAATTTCTTCATTTGCAAATAAATGAGAATTTAGTATAGTATTGAACTTGAGCCTGATAAAGAAAATAAAATTGTCTTAAAAACAAATAGTTCAACTAATAAATGAAAACGAAAATTTATTGATATGGATTAATGAAAAAAAATTTTTCATTTACATACATTTATATGGGAATTTTGAAAAAAAGACCGATAATATTTGTATGCTCGTAATAGTCGGTGGCGGGGTGCCCCGGTAGATCAGTGGTAAGTGCACGAGTCTACCAGTCTGGGGGTTGTGAGTTCGATTCCCTCCAGAGACCCTGGTAAGTTTGCTTCATTTTTCTGTTCTTTCTTTATTTCCTTCTTATCCTTATCTAAATTTCTTCTTTCCTTTTATCTCAACCTATTCTATCTGCCTCTCCAGGTAACACAAAGGGACCGAATTAAGCCGACCCAAGTGAGCTTGTATCCTTTCCTTCGCTGCCTGTTCTACCTAACCTAACCTAATAGTTGGCGGCACAAAGAGAAACATATGTTCACAATTTTATCAACATAGAGAAATATTCGAGTCAGTTATAATCAAAATTTACTTTTCCGAGAAGAAATTTGTATGGAAGCGATGCCAAAAAAATATACCGATACTATTTGTATCTAGTATACTAGGTGGTGGCATAAAATAAGATACATTTGTGAATTTATATCAAATTAGAGTAATATTCAAGTCAGTTATAGACCAAAGTTTTTATTCAGGGAAAGCATTTGTATGGAGCCTATGCCAAAAATAAACCGATCAAAAAAACAATAGGCTTCGTGCCAGGGCCAGAAAATTTATCTTTGTGCCAAATTTTATAAAAATATCTTCAAAATTGCCACCTGTACTTTAACTACATGGATAACCAGCTAAAATAGATTGTTATACTTGAAGGTGGGTCATAGAGCAATTATTTTGGGAGTTACATACATCTGCACAAACGCTTAATACCCCTACCATGTATGTGGTTTGGGTATAAAAATTTCTACAACAAAATGAATTTATATTTTGAAATGTGAGCAATATTTGTTCTTTTCAGTTACTATGCTAATAATTTACTTAACAAACAACATTATGTAAAGTATCATAAATAAATTCAGAGAATAATAATAAATAGAGAAGTGTAAGTTGTATTTTAAAAAGAGCTGCACACAAAAAACACATTCAACAGTATGTATGACAAAGCAAGCATGATTCATTTTAGGAATGGATGCACAATTTTGCGATATACTTGCACTCAATCAGGTTTTTAATGCCTGATACTGGCGACAAGTCGCAAATGCATTTGTTAAAAAATTATTGTAGATATTACCTAAATGTGTAAGTTCTAAGTTAAAATGACTCGGCTTGTTCTCTTACCTTCTTTTCACAAGTTTACCTAATAAAAAACTTACGATCTTATTTATAATCATAAATTAGCTTTATGAATGAGGCCGCTAATTGTTCTACTTAAAAAAAAATATTTGCTTGCTGGTGTAATTTTATCCGCTTAATTTGCATTGCTCTGAAGAAATTTAAATTCGTTTATTATTAATACGTTTATATTTGTTAAGAAAATTGTCTTAAGCTTGAGTTGACAACAAAATCTTGTTGAGTCAACAATAAATTAAACAAAATTGGCAATTTTGGATATCAACTTCAAAAGACAAAAACATTTCAAAAATTCCCACATAAAAATAGTAACTGAATATAGAGATTTTATCTGTCAAAAGAACTATTTAACACACATAGTAAATAGATACTTATTCGCTTGCTTACATTATAAATAAAAAAAATTATATACAGCAAAAAACAAGTGACTAACAGCAAAAAAATAAAAACAAAATAAAACAATCATAAAGTCGACCTTTACTACTCAAAAGCAACCGACAAACTCATAAAAATGGCTAAAAAATGAGATTGAACATAGAGGCAGCAAAAAAAAGGAAAAAGGAAAAAATAACGATAAAAAACGCAATTGCCGCCAACACAAAGTTTTATTAGACTTTTAGGCCTAATATAGTTGTTTAAGTTTGAAAAAAATAATAAACAAAGATTACCCTAATTTCTTAAAAAAGGTTTATGTGTTTATAAATACTTGTGAAAAAGTAAAACATAAAATCATGATACATTGGCTTCAATAAGTAGACTTAATACTGAACTTTAGGATGCACTTAATAACGAAGAAACTTTTCTTTTAATTTAACATTATTAGTTACAAAGATTATTTTCAAAATCTTAAGGTATAATTAAAAAAAAAATCCATTGTTTAGAGTCAGAGCTTATCTATAGAATAACAGAAATAAGTTAGAAATATTAATTCTAGTAAAAAAGCAACCATGGAAAACAATTCTGCAACAATAGAATTATGTAGTTCAAAGAGAAATAAAACGCTTAAAAATAATGCAGTTTTAGGAGAAATAAAGAAATCAGAGTCATTGGATTTTTTTTTTAATTCTGCATTTAATTTTAATGTATAAAATTCAACACAAATAACAAAAAGAACAAAACAGGTTTCAATACCAAGTTACTTTGAGTTGAAGTGTTCAGTTGCAGTATCCCAGCAAAAAATACTGGGACTTCCCGTGAAAACTAAAAAAAAACTAAGCAGCTTGTTTATACCGTCACAGTTTTTAAATTGGCATTGTAAGCAGAAATCATTTTGCCAGAGTGTCTCCTTACTAAAAGTCGCTTAAAAACATTACATCCTTATAAAACTCGGCCTTTTTTGAAATGAATATTTTGAATTTTTTGAGTTTTAAGCAGAAATGTGAGCTAAATTGTCACATCCGTCACAATTATATTGCCCTTCTACAATATCAATTTGCGGCCAAATAAGATATTAACATCAATATATTGCTTGTCTTTACGTCCGTTTAAACCAAGTTTTCTGGGTTAAATCTAGCTCTATGGACGCCTATTTTTGTGACAGTTTGAGAAACATCACTAAACAATCTTTATTTATGTTCAGTTGAATCAAATAAATGCTGAAGTAGATTTTAGAAAATATCGGAAGTTCTTTTGAATCAAATACAACAACACTTGGCGTCTTTTGTAAAAGCTAATTTAATGAAATTTTCAAAACGATATATGTTTGTATCTGTACAACTTTTACGGGTATTGACATCAAACCTGGCACAGAGTTTTTAAAATTATAGCTGTTTTCTATTACAATTAGTTGGGTAGGAGCAGGGAAATTGACAGCCTTCATATAAACGAACCATTTAAATGCAATCTTTGATTCGCTGATATTTTACGGAAATTTAAATAATTGCCGACCCAAAACTTGGTAATGTTATTATAATGTGGGATGGGATCTCCAGAACCAAAATACAAGACTTAAGAATTTTTTTGCAATATATGACCTTCAATCTATAACAGAATTTAAAAAAAAATAGTTTTGTAATTGCATTCATATTTAATGAAAAATTTATAACAAACTTCATACTAAAAACAGTAAGTTTTTAAAGCCATGTTAAACGTGAAGTGTTTATAAGACTCAGCACAGCAGAATATATCGCTTTTATTTGCTTCGTTTTGCTATTATTTTATTTTTCACTGAATCCTTAGATGCGTTTAAAAACTGTTCGTTTCAAAAACATATAAATAATTTACCGCTCGCTAAATTTTCTGCTGGGATGCATACATATAAGCACACGTAACTTATTCAGTAACTCACATGGATACTTGTTGTTTTCTTTACTGCAACCTGCATTCCCTCTGCTATTTGTCTGGTTGCACACATCAATGTTGATATGAATATTAAAGTTTTTACTTTATTATACCTTTATACCTTACATTACGGGACACAAGGGCAAATAAAAGTTCTTCATTTAATTTTTAATTTTAACAATATATGAATTTGTTAAGCGACCCCGTTAAATATAAGCAGGTATATTGTTCCGCATGCAGGAGGTCGTTGTAACGATGATTAAAGACGCATTTAAGTTTTTTTTGTGAACATTACATTCAAGTATCACTTAATTCAAAAGTAGTTTACGATTAAATAAATGCAAGGATATGCTATATCAAGGGTGTTTTTTTATACAAAGCCACGTACGTAGAACAATATCAAAATCTGTAATTATCAATATAATTCGTTGTAATATATTTAAATATATAAAATCTCGAAAATGTAATAGATGTAGAATAGAAATAAATTTAGCAGAAAACGTTCTAAATTTTTTTATAAATTAGCCTTAAATGTACACTACCTATGCTTGGTCCATAAGAGGAGTTTTTCGGTAAATCATGCCAACCCTTTAAATACAATTAATATATACGGTATATCGTGGACATACATAACTAAAATAATTTTTTAAAAGCAAACATTTGTAAAGTCCACCTTAATCTCTAAAGGTTTTTTTTTAAATGTTGGTATGTAACCTAAAAAAGATTTTAGTGTAGGGTACAATATGATCGGTATTTATTAACCTTAACTTCTTTACTTAGTATTATTGCAATTTTTAGTCTTTCTGCTCTTTTATAAATGCACATTTTTTCCTTATATTAAACTTGTTTTTGAGAAACGCATGCAGTTGGTTCAAAAACCATTAAATATTATCTTTACTAGCTTTACCCGGTCCGCTCTGGTGGCCCGAAACACTATCTATCTATATATATAAAAGAATAACGTTACTGACTGACTGACTGACTGACTGACTGATTCATCATCGCACAGCCCAAATGCGCAGAGCTAGAGATCTGAAATTTAGACTGTGCCTTTCCTTATGTTTAGATCGACTAAGATGGGATTTCGGGAAATTCGGACCCGAAGGGTCTTAAAATGTGCCAAATATGGAAATATCCGAAAGTTAATATCTCCTTAACTACAAACGATAGAAACAAAATTTAAAAAGGATCGTATTTTACTCAAAAAATAAGCAGACCCATGTCTGGCATTTTTTCAAAATTTTAGACCCTTAAGGCTAAAAAAGGGTAAAAACTAAATTTTGATAGTGCCTAGGTCCACTTTGTAACTTCTAAAGGAGTAAAGGTACAGACATAGTTCAAAATACAATCGACGGATGCTAAAAAAATATGAACAAGTTTTTGTCACTTTTTGAAATTTGGACGTTGAGGGGTAATAAAGGGGTTCAAAAATGGGTAAAAATTATATATTGGTGCTTTTTGTAACTTTTGAACCAATAGAGATAAATACGTAATATAAATTGCGTATGGACAAAAAAAGAATATATTTTCAATACTTTTTAAAAATGTTGACCCTTAGGCACAAAAAAGGGTACAAATTACATATTTGTAATATATAGGTACTTTCTGTAACTTCTTAACTAATAAAGATAAAAACATAGTTTAATTTGCGTTCGACAGGTCAGGACAAAATATGAATATATTTTTTAAACTTTTTTTAAAAATTTAGACCCTAAGTGGCAGACAAAAGAGTACAAATTTGTAAAGTGGTACATTTTACGTACTTTTTGTAGCCTCTGAACCAATAAAGTTAGAAACCTAATTCAAAATGCGTTCGACAAGTCTTGACAAAATAAGAATATATTTTTATACTTTTTAAAAACTTAAAACCCTAGGGAATAAGAGAAAGGGTACAAGTTACATTTTGGTACTTTTTAGGTACTTTTTGTAATTTCTTAACCAATAAAGGTAGAAACTTCATTTAAATTGCGTTTTGCAGGTCTCAAAAAATTAAAAATATATTTTTGGTACTTTTTGAAAATATTGTTCCTTAAGGGATAGAAAAACAAGAGTACAAAATATATAATAGTTTTGTGTTTATTTTGTTTGACATAAAAATCAAATAGCAATATCATTAGAATCTTATAAAATATTTACTGAAGGAAACTATTATTTTAAAAAACTAGGTATTTGTTTTAAAAAAATTTCTGGAGTTTTTTCTGTGTGCTGCTTATTTGATTATACCCAGCAAAAAGTACTGCCTCCATCCGATCAGGCCTGTAACTTACCAACCTGCCTACGGAAGGCATGATTTTTGTTTGCAATGTCCCACTTGGCAGCACTTATTGGGAATCTTTTTTGAAGGCTTAAAATATGCGCATAGTTCATGTCTCTTTTATTGACGAAATAAATATTATCTAAAATCTCTGCTTTCCATTAAGTGCATCCTCGTAAGCGAGAGATTTTTCTTTATTTTTAACTAGCATATCTCTGCCTTACGCCGTCGCATCCTCAGGAGCGCATCAAAACTGCGCATTTAGAAAACATGATAATATTCTACACTTAAAAAATTATTACAGTAACTGACTGTAAGTTATTTAGGAAGTAATCCGTAAAGTTGTTTTTAAATTATAAAACAGTTAAATTTCAATACAATATTTGTTTTTAACTGGTTTGAAGAGTTATTCAAAGCTTCAACTGCTCAAAAATACTGATTTTCCGTTGCAGTTAATTTTGTCAGTTATTTTTTAGTAATATTTATTTTTGTTAATTTTTTTTTCCGATACTTTGTGTTTAGCTGTAAATAACAGAAAATCTAGTTAATTTTGTCGAATATGTAAGTTATTTTTTTGATGGCTGAATTTGAATGAAATATTTCGTTGATTTTAATGAATATCTAGTTGGAGGGTTTTTAAATGAATATCCAGTTATTTTAAATACCATTTCCAGTAGATTTTACATTAATAATTTTTTGAGTGTACTGCTTCCAAAAACTAAATTATTTTTTGCTGGGTAGTTTAAGAAATAAAGGCTAAAAACATCACCTTCACTTAATAAATTTCTAAAACTGAGCTTACGAAGTAGCGGGTCACGTGCTAGTTTATTATAAAACTAAAGTGATATAATTTAAACCTTTTGACATTTCAAAAAAAAATTAAACATACATAAAAATAACTTTTGCGAAGATAAATCTAATAATTGTATTACGGGTTTTCAATTGCATAGTGGTGCTACACATTTTTATTTGCAGTCTTAAGTAAAGGTCAAGAGGTCACGCTTGATTAAAAAAATATTTGAGTCTATAAGTGTTAGAAAATGACATGAGATACATATGTATGTTTTAATGTTATAGAAATTGTCGCGCTTCTTGTTCCAACTTTTTGGATTATTTTTATTAAGTAAGTCATTTAAATTAAAGTGGCTTATGCGAAAATTGACAATCATAGTTACAGTAATGTTTAACTAATTTTTGATTGCATGCTTTAACCCTCTCCCTTTGCATCCTTACCAAAATTAGTTTACCACAGTTATTCATACTAAATTTTGAGCTTAACCGTTAATCGAGCTTTGTATCAAAAATGATACATTTCGTTTTTTTCTTCGACATAACTTCATTTAATGAAATTTTATACGCAAGATGTTTTGAGACTTTGTCAACTTTGTTTTGACCGTTATTTTAAACAATATTGAAAAAATAAAGTCCAAGCAGGCCTTGAGAAATTAAGAAAATTCATAATTCTAGCTATGTATCATTTTTGATACATACTGCATTTTAACTTATTTTGTTCTGGTTTTCATATCAGTAGTGAGGTCGTTTTTAGATTTTCTTCTTTTTGTTTTATAGTAAAATATATACATTTATCTACATGAACTACCATCAGTAGTGCGTATCGAAAATAATGCCTTATCCGCTTTTTTGACCTTGGAAGAACTTGTAAATGAAGTAATAAATGAAAGTGAAAAGGATGAATATATTTCTGATCTTTATGTCTCTGCTCCGGATGTTTCTGGTTCTGATTCTTTTAACCCTAAGGTAGAAGAGGATAACAGCTCAGATTCAGATGACAGTATAGACATAGCCCACATAGTAACCCGTCGTTTACTGCGAAAGATGGAGCAAGGAACCTTACTCCGTTGGTAGGTTCGGAAGTGCAAATATTTTAAATTTGCACCCATAATGGTAGTGACTATGTGCTTATACATCTTGAAATTAAGATTTTGGTCATGTAGGCGTAAGAAAATTTGCATCCAGCCGCGTACATAGCATTCGTGACTCATTTCTGCTACTTTTCCCACCGCAAGAAGCCAAAATTGTAATCGATAACTCCAACAAATATGGAAAGCAACTATTTATTTCCAATCACATTGCAATTGACAAAGATATATTTTCTGCTTATTTGGCAGTGTTTTTATACATACAAGTAAGTAACACGATAGTTACATATGCGAAAAAATTTAAATTTTAACGCTTACCAGTTCCAAAAACGAGACGTTGCATGATTTATCATTAGCAACCCCCTATATGGAAAACCGAAAAAAGGCCCAATAAATGAACTATAAATGGCATTTATTTTTATAAGTTTTCAACCCAGAATACTAGAGGTTCAACAAATAATGAAGCTGGCCCATCTAGAAAACAGAGACTCGAAAAACCTTCCAAGAAAAAACGTACTAGATGCCAAAAAACTGCTACCATTGAGGACAACACAAAAATATGTGGACATCTTTATTCTGTTTCTTCTGTCGAAAACCATGCTGCAATTAAAAACATGTTAAAAATATTTGCGTAAATTGCATAAACACGACATAAAATTTAATCAGTATTAATAAATGTATATAAACTTTTGAAAAAAAATGGCTTTCACTGAAGTATGTATCAAAAACGATACATAGCTAGAATTATGTACTATTTTTAAAGCTCAATCTACGGTTAAGTAGTATAAAAATTGCAGTGCATCTTTATTCTAAGTTACCAGCTTCCATCCTTTTCATTTTTCGCCAACATTAACGCATTAATATTAGGCTTAATCGAACAAAATTTACGGAATTTAGTTGTAACTTTTTGAAATATATGATATACAACTTGTTTGACTGCATTTGGCTTCTTACTCAATAGAAATCTCATAAAAATAGATAAATTAAAAATACGAAATAACGAGTTCAGTCGTGCTGTGTTGGCACCGCCTTTTTTGCCTTCAAACTTTTTGCGCTACCTAATTTTTATCTTTAAATTTGTACGTTGAAATACGATATCTCATATATATCGAAACAGTAAAAAAATGTAAAAGCAGTTTATTTTTGCAGGTGTGGCACAGCTTTCTTTTCTGTTGCCAAAATTTTGCAAAAGAAAGGCAACAATATGCGTTCTAAGGTTAATTATAATCGATGAGTTATAACTATCTATATTGAGGTTTTAATTATTGGCAGGTTGGTATTGCCTACTATATTGCCTTTAAAATTTCGACATTATATGCCAGATATGTGTATGCTAAAGCTAAAAAAATCTGTGCAGTAGAAGGAACAGTATAAAGACTTAAATTTTTGTGGGTATAGCACCAGTCAATTTTTCATTATGAATTTAGAAGCCAATACTTTATATACAAAGTTTCATTAAAATCGTTTCGGTTGGAGTACCTGCATTGAGGTCATAATTTATGTAGGCGTTATAGATATGTAAACAATTTTTAAGAATTAGTTAAAAAAGTTGGTGCACTAAAAGAACCAATATAAAGATTTAAATTTTTGAGGGCGTGGCATATCTCACTTTTTGCCTTAAAAATTTTGCGAGGGTATTATGCAAACCAAATTTAATGTTAGTCGGTCAGGCACAACTACTTTTATTGAGGTTTTATTTTTGTGGGCATGGTCCCATCTACTTAAGTGCCTTTCCAATTTTGACATTATAGGACTTACATATGAGATAAAAGTATAAAATAGTATGTGCAGTAGAAGGCTCAGTATACAGAGTTTAGTTTTTTTGGGCATGGCACCGCCCACTATATAACCATAAATATTTTATGTTTAAGGCCTTATATAGTATATCCGTATAAATTGTAAGAAAATCAGTTTAGAAAAAGTACATATATAAAAGTTTGAATTTTTGGGGCGTGGAATCGCCCTTTTTTAGCCTAATAATTTTAAAGGAAGATGTTTGTACATGCGCACAAAGTTTTAAAAAAACGAATGCAGTAAAAGGGCCAGTATTAAGAGTTTTGTTTTCGTGGGCGCGGTAGCACCAACTTTTTTGTCTTCCAAATTATGACTTTAGAACACGTTAATATGTTAAAAATATTTCAAAAAAAAAAATTAGTCACCTTCTTTATGTATTTAGCTTTTGTGGGCTTGGTACCGTCTACTTTGTTGTCTTAAAATTTTTTTGGCAGAGACTTTATATATGTTAATAAAGTTCAAAAAAATGGGTGCAGAAAAAGTACCAGTATTAATAATTTAATTTTTCAGTAGAGGTACTGGTAGATTTTAAGTAATGTGGGCGTGGCACCAGCTCTTTTTCTAAAGAACTATAGCCTATGGCACAATCTACGCCTAAAAGTTTTTATGTTCAAAATTTCAAAAAATCTGTCCAGCGTGATTGCGTGGAAAACAAACAAGCAAACTTACACCTTATTTTTATAACATGTATAGAGATATGGATTATAAAGGCAGCTAAAGAGCGAGCTGACTAAACAGATTGCTCTATATCTAAGAAAAAATTGCAAAAATTGTATATTTTTTTTAGTAAAATATATATAAATTTTAATATTAAATAATCGTCATAATAAAAAAAATAAATACGAAAAACTATTTTTATTTTGAAGCCAAGACACGCTTTTTCAAAAATTGTTTAAGGTACCTTTACACGGTAATACATATATTACGATATGTCAAAAAATGTTGTGGGATAATACAAAATCTCATCATGTAAAAGCATAATGTATTGGGTAGGAGGGAATACGGATGCAAAATTTGACAAGTGTTCGGTAAATGTTTATTTTCTAAACCATTTTAGAAACTTAAGTATTCTCATCACATCAGAGGTGTGAAAGATTGGCAGCACAACAACAATACACAAACAATCGAAATAAATGCAGATTTTTTTCATGTTGTTTTTGTTAATATTGTTGAACCTTAACCATATGGCGTTGCCCCAAAAGGAAAGTGGCTAGAAACAACCGATTTTGATTTTACAAACCTCATCCGTGTAAACATGAGAAATAGTTAGAACAGATTTTTATTCTCTTCTTTTAAACACGGAGAGAATTTCATAATATTTTGATTCTACAAAATCTAATTACTTTGTATTACCGTGTAAAGGTACCTTTAGTAAAACATTTGAGACAAAATAAAACTCTTCTTGTATAAATATCATTCAGTTGTTTTGTTATTTCAAATATTTGAATATTGATTAAAATACAGATATTTATTTATTGGTCTAGTATACATACATACTTACCTATACTTAAGTGTTTGTTGTATTCCCATATTAAAACCTTTCCATTTAATTGGTAAATTTCAAGGAGTCCCAGAATAGTAGTGACCTGCTCTAATGGGTTTTTTGTAAACAAGTGCACCTACACGCATGCATACACAGAAAAAAATAAACAAAGAAATCTTTACTTAAATCAAACCGTTGCATTGTCAAAAGTACGGTGATTACGGGTTTTCTTAACCCAAGTATGATTTTTTTGTTGTTAGTCACATTTAAGTCAAAAAAGAATTAATTTAGGCCCAAAATCGTCCTTGATGTGAGCTATAAAACATTGATTTAGGAGTAAAAAGATTTAACCCAAAAACTGAAAAGTAACTTTTGACTTACGTAACTTTATTAAAGAAGAGAAGTTTTATATTTTCTTTTTATTTTTTTCATACTTATGTATAATGAAAAAAAATATTTTTCTGCACTTGTCGTAGCTGGGATTTGAACCTGGGACTCTCCGAACTTTGACAACGGCACACTACCATCTAGACCATCAAGACAATTTGTTTTATATTTAAAAATGTATAAAAACAACAGGTTTTTTCTGCTTTATTTTTTGAAGTAGTCCCGACTAGACTTGATTTAAAAAAACCTAAGAACGGATCGTACTTAAAAATTTCAAGTACGATTTTGAAAAAAATTTCAGAATAATATTCTTGATTTTAGAATGTCTTTCTTCTTTCTGTATACATATACAAATATATTTCCATTAAATAAAGTACAAACTATTACATTAAAGTAGTCGTTGTGTACTTAAACCATATGACAGTTAAGCCTTTTAGCATTTTGCAATAAAGTTTATATGTAAATGCATACACTTGTAAATGTATGTATGTATGTGACACATGTATGCTGTAGTTAAAATCGTTTCATGATAACTGGTTATTTAAAAAAAAAACTCTTAATGGAAATATTAATTTTTACTGAATGACTGTGGATATGTGGAGTTCATAAAAGAACAAACTCTTACATGTCTGCATGTGTTTTTTTTTGCTAAAGTCAAAAGTGGCTCCTAAGTTGTTGATATTTTTTGTTGTTGTTTGGATGTGGGTTGTTGACATGTTCAACTTTTTGTTTTGTTTGCATGTTACAAGCAAAAAGTTTGGCCGACTCACCATAAGTGACTAACAACCAATTTAGTACAGAATGCACATAAAAAGCAGGAAAAGACAATTTAAATACCAAATTTATCTTTAAAGTAAATATGTATTATTTTTATAAAAATTATTTCTTCAATGTAGTTTCTATAATTACAAATTCGACAAAGTTTTCACATTTAGTTATAAAAATAGTTTTTCTTTATGAGAAATTCATATACAACAAAATTAAAATAAAAATTTATTTTTGTGACCTTGATAGTATTGTCAGTTTTACATATTTTTGATTTAACTTTAGGTTAAGGTTGGTCAGTAGCGTTAAAAACAAGAATAACAGGGATTTGATGTCAAACCCTCGTTATAATTTTAAGGTTAAAATATAATTAACTGGGACATTTTGACTTAAAATCTGAAAAGAAAAGTTAAAACAGATGTGATAATTTTCTTTGTATAAAAATGGTTTAAAATATTTTTAAATGAATTATTCAAAGGTAAGAATTAAGGTCAATGAAAACTGTTTGGGTTAAAGTTTGTAACTTTAATCATATTATCCAGCCATTTAGCTGTGAATAAAAAAGGTGGAAAGCATATTTACCCTTATGTCTGCTGCCTAGTTGGTAACCTATTTTTGGATTTATCAAAAATTTAAAGTTAATATTGAAAATATAAACTTTAATCAGAATGAAAAATGAAATTTATATTATGACATTTCTGTTATTGTTTAATTATCTCTTAAGTGAATAAAAATATTGCTCCCTTTCCCCTGGATCCCCGCCTGGTATCAGAAACATATGAAATAATTATCCAAAAGAAAAAAAAAACTTGGTTTAACTCAATGGAAAAATTTAGGATTTTAATTCGAAACTTGGTAAAACTTTCCTATTTTTTAAAAATCTGCAAATCAGAATTTTACCATGGAGTTTGAAGCAAAATTAATTAAATTTATATAATTGGCAACAATTCTGGTTGTTATATATAAAACATATTTTCTGGATTTTCTGCACTCGTTATAAAAATATATTCAAAACTGATTTGAAATTTACATGAACAGAGCAGAAAGTAGAAGCAATCATTATTTACTTGCAAGATCGTGTAATATATTTACCTCAAATCATGCCCCTTTATGTATATTAAAACGACACCGTTTTTCATCTTTTTTTCAAACGGAAATTGTGGCTTAAAATCAATAAACTAAACTAACAGTCTAATTGAATGCAATTGATATTACAGCTACAATTGAATGACATTAAATAACTGTTAACAAATTCTTGTTGCAAATACAAATGTA
This sequence comes from Melanophora roralis, assembly GCA_963583895.1. Lineage (NCBI taxonomy): Eukaryota > Metazoa > Arthropoda > Insecta > Diptera > Rhinophoridae > Melanophora > Melanophora roralis. The sequence continues at coordinate 66,153,846 of OY757187.1, forward strand.
TGTCAAACTTGTTAACAAACTTACATATCGTCAACTTAAATGAAAAAAAAGATGGAGATAATGTTAGAACTTTTTAAGTTTGAAATAAAATAAAACAGAAAACTCTTTTATAATAAAAGAAATTTGTTTTTAGTGTAAACGTATTGCTAATTTGAAATTTGTGGTTTAAAAAATTTATTAATTTTTTTTTTGTATGTTATTTTAAATTTCGGGCCAAACTTTTGTTTTTAATTTTATCGTAATAAAATAAAAACTAATTAAAAATTTTTTTTGTTACGCATATTTTCGGCTCAGGGTGAAGATCTGTAGTTGTAACTGTTTTAAACATCAATTTCCAAATTAAATATTTTTTAAGAATTTGTATTTAAGAGCTTGTAACCTCCAGTTTTTTTTATATAATTAAGGAACCTTATATCGGGAACTCGCATTTAAAACATATTCATATAAATAATTAAAATTAAATTCATTTATTTCTATAAAGTGAGTGTAGATAAAAATTTTATTGATTTGGAATTTGTTTCTTAGATTAGATTTTTACAATTATTTTTTTTATATTTTTTTATTGAATTTTTGCCATTGGCGAACTAACAAAAAGTGTTCAAAACTTAAAGCTAAATAATTAAGATTAGTCCTGTATAAAACAGTTCTAAAGTTTCTATTTAAGGGCAACAGTACCTTCCTCTTGAAACGAATGTGTCCCCCACATTGTAAGATATTTCGAGCCAATGGATTTGGATGGGTTCCAGCATATTTAAATACTTTTTCTCATAGTTCAGAATTTCGCATTTTACTACTGGAATTTTTTCTTTATTCTAGACGGAGAAGCAGTGCCCTATAATTGTTTTTCGTAGCACCGAATTGGCTTCAAAATTGAATTGTAGAGCAGAAGCTTACAATCAAGAAGTATCACAGAGTTTCTACCAATCAGCCAACGAGTTTGGGCTGATTTAAGTTTAATTTGTGTCAGGTTTGAAACTATATGTGACTTCCACGTGAGGCGGCAATCCAGGGGAATGTATAGATATTAAGTTTTAAATCACCCAGGCCCCGTATGGCTGTTAATAAAGATTGGGGTGGTGGGGGGCATGTTTACTTGCGTAATGTGAACGTTATGTGAGAAAATTTTTGTGCATTTATTTCAATACCCCATAACTTTGTCCAGCTCTCTACTTGGAAAAAGTGTTGTTGTAGTTGTTTCGAAGCCTCTTTAAGGTGTTTATGAGTACTGATATGAGCTGCATCATCAAAAAATGTCGACGTGTGTGCAAAATTGTTTGTGAGCATGTCTGCTGTAAGGCACCTCTGCCCCTATTCGTTGAGGGCAACTTAAGGAGTTTCTTTCTTTTATCACAAATTGTCGGCCAAATTTAACTTTAGCTTGTTTAACAGGCTTTCATACCATACTTTATCGATAGCTTGAGATACATCCATAAAAAGCGCGGATCAGTTCTTCTTTTCCTCAAAGGGTTTCCTTATAACTTTTACCAATCTGTGGGCTTGTTCGGTGGTACAATATTTACTTCTAAAGTCAAATTGGTAATTTGGAATTTATTTTTTTTCTTTTTGGTCATATATTTTATTATTGAATCTTCGCTAAAGCGAACTAACAATAAGTATTCAAATCTTAAAACTAAGTACCAGACTAAAATTTAAGTTCTCACAATAAAAAAAATTAATTTTGAATGCAAATATTATTTTAAATCGGGGCCAGCTTGTTTGGAAAAAAATTTCAAGTACAAGACTATGTGACTGTATCGCTCTACTGATTAAAAAAATTGTTTATATAAAAATTGTTGAACTAAAATGGTTTTTATATTTTACTTAAACGAAGAAGTAATATTTCACATTTTTTTCCCACAAGATTTGTCGGTGCCACTTCTAAAACAAAGGGAGCTATCTTTTGACATTTTATTTTGTACATATTTTAAAAACTAAGCTTTAAATTTAAAAGTTTCAATTCCTTCTTTATTAATATTTAATAAATATTTTTTTATTTTTATATTACAAGTACAGCAACTTTTTATTTTTTAAGGTAACAAAACAGCAAACGCGTATAGTATTTGATACATATGCAAATTAATCTATAAATAAGCAAAACAATTTTTTTTTTAATTTCTTTCTGTCCTTTAGGCAAACTTAAGTTTAACCCAGTTTTTATTCCCATGTTTGAACAATTTCGTCTAAATTACAATAAATAAATTACATCAAGCAGGGGGCAATAGGGCTTACAAATACATAAATAGGAATAATTTCCCAGATGACGTGAATAATTATTTAATGTTCAATAAATAAATATTTACAAAAAAAGTTGCTAAATGTAAATATTTAATACATTTTGTTTATTTATTAACATGTTTAGTAAATGACAGAAAAATGTAAATGACTTTAAACAAAAAATATGCAATTTTTTCCCAATTAATTAAGCTGATAAAAACACTTTATTTTTTATAAATTAATTGTTTAAATAAATATTTAAGCGCATTTGTATTATATTTTGTTTTTAAATTGGTTTGCATTAACAATTATTTATTAAAGGGTACTCCAAAATTAGTAAATACTTAATGAAACAGCACACGGGAATAATAAGCTGGATAAAGATTAAACCCAACAAACAATTGCAATAGATCTGCTATATCGTTACCTTAATATGGAAACGCCCTAAGGCGTGTCTTTAAGTCGAAATTTTTTTTGGATAATTGTAATATATGAGCGGCCCATTTATCGAAATAAACGAAAATCTGGGCTTGTAAAAAAAGGTAGGGCCTTTCTATATTAAGGTAACGATTTCCTAAGGTACAGTAAAAAATTACATTTCTTGCATTTTGAAAAATCTATGGTCTTAATAGGTAACACCGGCACGCATTTCTGCCTAAAGTTCAGGTTTGAGTTTATTATTTATTTTTACACGAAAACTTTATTTGTTTAAGAATAGTGTTGCTACAACATTTAAGTTTTTTTTAACCAATTGGCCGTTAAAAACTAGATAAATCGTATAAAACGCAACAAACATTTTTTTAAAGTAATCTGTAACTTTTTACATTTTTAAATACAAACTAATGGCAAACAAAAAAAAAATCCTAAACAAATAATGAAAACATTCTTTTAAATATTTTGTAAAAACAATTTTTTTATTGTAATTTTAAGCCGCACAAAAAGATAAAAAAATTTAAAAAATTCTTTAACCATACAAATGTGGGAACATTAATTTCTGTTTCAGTTGACGGAAAAAATTTTCCACTGACTGAAAAAACATCCCTGTACTAAACAACAAACAACAAAACTTTTGTTTACTTTTCCTTGGAGCTGCAAACCGAGAAACGGAAAGTTCTCTAAAAATTTTTCGTGCCTAAATTCAAGCAGAACTTCGTTCCGGTATTAATTTGAAAAATATTTTAAGAAAAATGATCCAATGTTTTTTGTCAGGAGTACATACATATTTCTTGCTTTAATTCTACATCCCCTAATTGTGATTTTACATACTTATACAGCTGTGAACGAGTTTAAAAAATTTTTTTTTTTTGGAATTCAATTACTAATTAACCCCCCTTACGTGGTTATTGACAATACTTAACCTTATCGTTGACGATAATACAAAATATGTAAGTATCTTCAATTCTTTTATCTCAAAGTCTGTTTATCAACATTTGATTTCGTATGTTAAATACATTTTCTGAGCCCAATGCAACCCTACAGAGTAATTATTGTGGCATCAATTAATCAGAAATATTCCGTACTTCTGCTATTGAAAACCAGCCACCATATTTGTATTTGTAAATTATTTTTGAATAAATTAGAGATTTACGGCCGTATGCAAAAAAAATTCTTACTTTGGATTTAAAGTATACATTTGTTATTAAACACATTTAGGCTAACAAAGCTTTTTCAAAAAATTGTATGCAAAAAAGTCCTTTCACTAAAGTGTGCGTTAAGAAAAACTTTGGGTTTTATTCTGGTAACATCATCAATTATTTTGTCAGTTTATAATTATCGATGTATAAAAGCGAATACTATTTTACCCAGGTACCCACTTTTTTAAATAACTGTTTGTTTTTATGTTTACATAAGAATTTAAATTAATGAATATTTAACATAAAATCTACATTTAAAAACTAAAATATACATGAAAACTAATTTGTATAATTAAAAGAGTATGTAAGTATGTACATACACGTAAACGCGTAAAGAGAGACTTAAAATTTGGACTGTTATAACTTCTCTTGATGTGTAGATCTCCTATTAAGGGACCTAAAAAATTTTCGGATATAAAAGGGATACAAAAGAGCAAAAATGAAAAAATTGGTAGCTTAGTATTTCCTTAACTAAATTTTTATAAAATCTACTGCAAAGCAGATATTTTATTTTAGAAAAATGTTTGATTTCGAAATGTGGATAAAAAAAGTACTAAAAACAAGATATACGTTAATAGTTTAGAAATGCTTTGAACTTTCTAAAAAATATGAAATTCAGAAAAATTTTATACAATTAAGAGTTTTCGTTTTTATTTATTAGTTGAACTATTTGTTTTAAGACAATTTTATTTTCTTTATCAGGCTCAAGTTCAATACTATACTAAATTTTCATTTATTTGCAAATGAAGAAATTAATATTTTTAGTTTTTGCTACTTTATTAGCGTTAGTTGTCTTTATACAATTAAACAAAAAAACTTTGGGTTTTAATGCAGTAAGAAAAAAAATTTAAATTTTCTGGAATAAGAATCATTTAGATAATCAAATTATCATAAAACTTATTTGCATTTAGTACATTTGCTTATATATTAGCAATAACAACAAAAATAGCTATTCGAAAAACGAATTTTGTTTTGATTTTTTTTAACATCACTAAAATTATGTTTTTAATGAAACAGAAAAAATTAATAAAAATTTAAAAAATTTTCTTTTTTTAAAGAAAACATTCTAGCTTTCTAATATGCTTTAAAAATGTTCGGCAGAAACACATAATTTTTATAACCTTTAAGCTTAAAAATATTCATTAATTATTTCACAAGACACAAAAAACAAAAAAAAAAAAATTAAAAAAGTCACTTTAAAAAAAAAATTCAAGTTAACAAACGTACTTTTAGCAGAAATTATTTTGGAATATACTATAAGGAATTTTGCTCAACAACGGTTAGTAATACTTTTATTATTCTGGCCCCTTACTAACATGTCATCAAAAAATGTAAACAAAAATATTTATTTTGTAAGTAAGGACGAACTTAAAATTTCCCAAATACACTATGCTTCTTCTATAAAAGTCTCTTTGGAAACACTTAACTGATGTTTAAGCTTCATCCATCTATCTATAAACTATGGTGTAGAGTATAATATGGTATGGCGTGTCCGTCTATATTTTTCTTGTTTTGTTTTTGGTTTATGCTTAAACATTTTTTGATCAACACCAACTTTATTTTCTCTGTTCCTTTTTTATATGTGTATCCTTTGCGATTCCCGGTTTTTACTTTAGAGTGCTTATATGACTTCAATTACAAAGTTCCTATTTTTCGACAAACGTTTGTAAAAATCAATCGGCGTAATGTGGTAATTTTACCATTTGTTTTTTTTCTTAAATAAATAATATGTTAGATGCAGCATTAAGTTGAAAAATTTAACAAATCAACAATTTGTGGTGATATGCTATTAATTACTTAAATATATAATTTCGTTGTAACAATAAATATAAGTAGTTAAGTGATTTTTATTGGTATTTGATAATTAGCTTTATTTCCACTAACATTCGTGTGTCAATAAATAAATTATTTTCCAAATGAAAGTGATCGATTAATAAAACAAAACACGCAGTGCTTTTAACGACTCTTTAAGCGGCTGATTTTATTAGCCGTCACCAGCACCTGTTGTTTTCTTAACATCATGTAAAGTACAAACGTTCGAACACTTTACTTAGTAATCTAACAAACGAATAAGAGACAATACATCTTACTTAAAACATTGAAAAAATATTTACAAAGTAAGAGAAAGATTAATTCACACGTGAAAAGATATCTTTTATTTTATTTTTTTTATTAAAAAAAAAACAGCAAAAATAAACACTCAAGTGCGAAAAAATAATTTGAAAGCAATATGTTTTCAAAATTATTACATCAATTTTAAACGCAAATACATAAGTCTCTTTGTAAAAAGAAAACAACATAAAAACAAGCAAGAGCGCTATAACCGGCTGTGCCAAATCTTATACTCGCATGCCCTTCACGTTGGTCTTTTTTTATATAATGAGCTTCAAGATAGGAGAACTTTCTCTGATTGAAATTATAATGAACAAAAAAAATTTGTACGAAAAAAACACGCTTTGTTGTACAATAATTTTTAAACCAAATTTTTTTTTAAAGAAATAAGAAATATTAATTAAATTAAATTTTTGCAATCAGAACTTATCCAAATTAATGCAAGCACGGTGAAAACATTTTCTTAGAAAAATAACAAAAAAACGTTTTGTTTTGTGACTCCTCATGTATGGAATTCGTCTTAACAAAACCAGGCCATCACAGTGTTTTGCCTATATCTCGGTCAGAAGTGAACTGATATTGTTAATTTAAAAATAAACAATTATCGAATTAATATATCTGGTGGTTCTGGTTCGTAATGCTTATATTGACTCCGGAAACTGGATTTCAACAGACATACACACGGCCAGATGGACATGACTAAATCGACTTCCCTATCCATAAGGGTCCAGAAAATATATATTTTATGGGTTCGCTAAAGGATATTAAGAAAATTACAAACGCAATGAAAAACTGCTGTATATCCTTATGACAATGTGAAGGTTATAACAAAGACAAGCGTTGATTAAGAGACAGACAGCCTTTGGCAAACAAGCAAATTTCTGCAAAAACGAGTGACAGAAGCAGAAAGTGAAAAGCTGCTGACTTTATTTGTTTTTTTTTTCTTTATTTCAGTTTTTGTTATAAATTTGTAAAAAAAAAGTAATTGTGAAAAATATACATTTTTCTGTTATATTTTTTAAGTACAAAAATATTAAATATGTATAAACAAACAATTTCAAGGATTGTTTATGATAATGAATTTTGGTTTTTTTCTCTTTCATTTTACTTAAAACACATAAAAAACAAAACGCAAAATAACACAAGAGTTATAACTTTGCAAGATTGTTGCATATTTTATGCGAACATTTGTTTTTTCGTTCGTTAAAAGCCATATGAATTTTAGTAAAGGGAAGGTACTGCAAATATTTGGTTAACAAATTCGCTTAACTTAAATTCAGCACCAAGCTGATATAAAGATAAGAAAGGGGCTCTACATCTACATGTGTACGTTTTTACATTTTGTCACCTTAAATGGCAAAAATTTAGGTTTTTCTTTAATTCGAACCCGATGAATTCATCTCATTGCAACACTGTCCCTTCTCTTAAATCGAGTGTGTGAGCAATAATGTTATATGTTTCTATCGATTGAATTAAATTGCATTTTCAGCTTAATTTAATACTTGTCCACATAGTAAATTTCGCATTTAACTGTTGAAACTAGCAACGTTGCATTTGACACAAAATCGGGCTGAAATTGGTCTAAATGCTTCTCTTAAAAAACACCCTTTATTTAAAGGCGTATACTGGGATAGATATTAAACTTTTGCTTTACAGAATGTTGTACTATCTTACGATAAAAATTAATTTTTTTTCCAAATCTGACAGCAAAGACGGAAAAATTCTAAATTTTGGTAAATAATATTTGTTTTTGAAGAAACGAAAATATGTAATTTGCTAAAAATAGTTTATAATTTCGGATTTGAAAACAAACTTTGAGGGTATATGCACTTATTAACAACAAGAATGAAATCAGAAGAAAATTCTAAATAAAAAAAGCTTAAGTCCCATAATTCCCAAAAAATTTAAGAAAAATCTTAGAAATGGCTTTTTTTAAAGCCCAAGAGGAGTAGCTCGTTTAATTTAAATTTTAGGCCAGACTGATTAGCAGTTCAAAATGGCTTAATTTTTTTACAAAAATTTTGATTCTGTCCCACCGTGCATTTTTGTGGGCAGCAGCTGTAAAACGGGGACCTAAAGAACTTAAAAAAACTGTTTAGTACTGTTCTTTTGAAAATCAAAGCAAACAAAGAACTAAAGGAATCAAGCAATTTCGTAAAATTTGCTCAATACAGGTTGTATATGCGTCAAAATAGTTTTAGAGAGGTCACTAAAAATACCGACTTGGGTTCGCATAAACTTTGTATTAAGGAAAATATTTGTGCAAAAGTTATCCACAACCAGTCCATGACCGGTGCATGGCCGTCTCTTTTATTCTTTTATGACTAAAGACAAGTTAATATGATGAAATTTTTATGCAATTACTTTTATGATATTTATGTTTGTAGACAAAAAGGGCAATGAAGAGCCTACTTTTTACACCCCTTGTCTGGAGATATAAAATTTCATAGAAGTGATATTATACAAAACATCATCATGTAAATTGTCCCTATGCTTTGAAAGTTTTTGCCAGAGTTTCAGGTCTATCTAAGTAAAATGCTTTTATTAGATATAAGTGAATTCTTTGCTAACCTTGATTATATCTTGATCATTAAATTTGACCTTGCTTTTGACAATTTTTTTATATATTAAACATAAATATTTATTTAAACTGAATGTCATAACTTAGAAATAGGAAACGCTTTGAAACTTTTTTTATCTAAAAATTAAGACAAGTAGATAAACTTTTGTTTGTATTCTGCCAACTTTAAGGCATTTCTTATCTTGAATATAATCACAAAATATTGTTAAACGAAGCGAACGGCAAATGACGGCAGTCGAAGTGTTTATTATTTGTTGTGTGTTTTGTTGGACTCTTTTAAAATTACGTTACTTAAAATTGTGCAATAAATTTGGTTAAAATTTTTTCATTTTCTTTAGTGCTTTCCGAAAAGCCTTCTTCTATTTTATGCCATTAGCGTGCAAAAATTTAAAATAAGGTTTATTCTTTTTTGTATTTAATATAAAAAGTACGGCAACCTTTTAAATATAAAGTATTTATAATTTCTTAAAAATTCTAGCAAATCCTTTGTATGTACTTAAGTATGCACAAGCCACATAAATGGTCTCTTAAATTTTTTCTTTTAACTTTATGAGTTCTTATTCTTCTTTAGAAATTGAAAATTTTATGGTTGAAGTTTCATTTATCTAAGGATTACTTCCCCTGTCTGAAAAACTTTGAGAAAAACATTTTACTTAAAATGTACGCATTTTAGTGCTTAATGCAACAAGACATAATGAACAAAAGAAAAAAAACCTCTTTATTGTTGCAAATAACAAACGCACCTTGGAAACATTATAGTGACTTGAGAAGTAATTTTAATAATAAAAAATAATACGTTTTTAGAAAGTTAAACAATTGAAATACGGCAGAAATAAATTACTTGGAATTATTTGAAATGTTAATGCTTTGCAAATAATTAAATGAAAAAAAAAACGATTTAAAGAGGTTAAAAACAAAAAGTAAGTGAATAATAGAGGATTTATTAAAGACTTTCGAAATAACAATTTAAATGCCTACAAATTTAAAAAAGATATGAAAGTGGTCTTAGATTCCGCTTTTTATACAAAAAAAAAAATCCAGGCAAGTTAAGTTAATTAAAGAGGAAAATTGTTGTTTTCCTGAATAAATCTAATTCTTACAATATGTTTATCCTTTTTTATCTGCTTCCAATTTTAGCTAAAAAAATATTGTTAATTTGTGCTTTTAATTTTTTGAAATTTGTAGAAAACCACAAATGATTTATTAAAAATTATCATACTGCTTCTATTCTCATCTGCAAGGCTTCATTAATAACAAATAATAAATCGAAATTAAAAATTTGTTCTTTGCAGGACCAGAATTCGTTTTAAAAGAACAATAATTAATAATGTCAATATGTAACTGGTTTTCATATTTCAAATCCTTTTTCCATATTTTTGTATCATAAATCTTAAAATTACTTACACTGCATTAGTAATCAAGTTAAATTTACTTGAATCTAAATGGAAGCCAATATCGTAATATATTTTTACAAAGATTAAAATGATCCCTATGGCTAAATATGGATGCATCAGCTTCAAAAGCCAACAACAAAAACAAGTAAACGGTAGTTAGTTAAAGAAAATCTAAATTTATTCGACAGCAACAAGAAACAAAGTTAAATTTACATTTTAAAGCAAGTTTATGCGCTCATCCAAAGAACCTTTTAACAAGGCAGTAAATTGGCGAGATGTACATACTAGCGCTTACAGACATGCATTTATATACAAACATGTTATGTATGTATCGTCAGCTGAAATTAAAAAAAGCCTTATAGAAAAAACGAATTAGGTTTTCGATTTTTAAAATGGTTCAGCACAATATTACAGATGTCACTGGTGTTTATTTTGAAAATTATGGCCTTATTTAAAAAAAATCCAAAACTGGTAATAAGTTATGATTTGACACTTTAACAAGTCAAAAAGGTCTAGTAACACCTTGGGCGTTTTTAAAAAAATTTTATTTATAGTACTTTAATATAATATTTTATTATTAATACACTGAAAAAATTATTAAGGTAAAATCAACTGGAAATCTATTTAAAATAACTGGATATTCATATAAAAACCGTCCAACAACATATTTATTAAAACTAACAAAATATTTCATTTAAATTTAGACATCAAAAAATTAACTGACATTTTCGTCTAAAATTAACTACATTTTCTGTCATTTACAGCAAAACACAAAGTATCCGGAAAAAATTAACAAAATTAACTTCAACTGAAAATCAGTATTTTTGTTTGTTTAAGGCTTTGAATAACGCTTCCAACCAATTTAAAAAAAAATATAATATTAAAGTTTAACTGTTTTTTTCATTTAAAAACAACTTTACGGAATACTTCCTAAATAACTTACAGTCAGTTACTGTAATAATTTTTTGAGTGTACTAGTAAATAACCTGTTATTTTGTAAGCGAAGTTTTTAATATTGACTATAACAAAGTAATAAATGCGATTAAAAAGTAAAATTTTCTATGAAGCCCTAATAAAGAATCATAAGTTTTCTATTTTATTGACTTCAAACTTCATTAGCCCCTAATTTCATATAAAGAAGTAGTTTCTGATCACTAAGTTAATTTTTAGCATTAATTGGGATCAACATTCTTTGAGCTTAAGTTAAATAGGACAAAACATTGAAACAAAAGATCTTAGAAAATAGGCGAAAAAAAAATCCTTTTAGTCTCCTTTGCTGGTTTTCGACCTTTGTCTGGGTCAAAAGTAGTTTATTTAATTTTCGTAAGCTTACAATAAAAAAAAGGGAAAATACCACAAATGTAAAAAAGTTCCTTTTGTCCACTTAGTTGACTTCCGGCCTTTCTTTCATATATTTGGAATGCAGTTGTTGACTCTCCCCTTTGATCATAAATTTTCGACCGGTTATGTACTTTTCTAACAGGTTGGAAATATTAGCTGGTAAGTTGAGTTTCAGTTTGTTTAACAGACCTTATTGCCATGCTTGAGAGGCATCGATAAAAAGCGCGGAGCAGTACTTCTTGTCCATCCGAATTGGTGATTTGGAATGCAATTGTTATCATTCAGGATCAGAATCAGCTTCTTTTTAAGCAGCTTTTCGAACAGTTTTAACAAAGTTAATAACAAACTTATAAGGCCTATAAGACTCCACCCTTAAAGGATCTTTACCAGGCTTAGGAATCATCGTTACTAAGGCAACTTTCCATATTGTCGGGAAACTTTCAAGCCGAATTATGCCATTAACAAAAAGGTAGATCTAAAAGCATTTTTTTGCTTATCTTGTCAACGCCAGGAGCTTTTTTATCATTTAGATTAGAAATAGCCTCTGCAACATCTAAAAATCGGAAATGTATCTCTATAGGACGTTTAGCAACAATAGGTGGTAATTCTCTCACGTCAGTGCATGCATTGGGAGTGAACACGTTCCCTTAGTGGCTTGCGAGGAGATCGCATTTTTCTTCGTCATTTCTAACTCAGGATCCTCTCAGATTACGCACCGGGGGTTGTACGATGACGGGTCTTTTAAAACGTCTGGCTGATCGCCATAGAAAATAGTTTGTTTGAGGAGCCGCGTCTAGGTTAGTTGACTTAAAATTAAAAAAAACAGTTAAAGCACAAGGGGTATAAATGCAACCTTCATTAATTTCAACTTCTCTTAAAACTTAAAATTAATCAATGTTTTTATCTCTCCTGTTAAGTCACTAAAGGTAATTAGATACTCTTTTGCATTCCGATGGCGATATACTCAAACTGTTTTTACTTTGTTTTTCAATTTGTAAAAATCCCAGTTTTGTAACTAAAACCAGACCCAACAAACCAGTCAATTTAACCAACTTTATGCAACACCAACCAGCAACAACTTGCAAATCTTATGCTTAAGAGTGCAACTGGTAGTTCTTGCAAACATATTATTATTTAAATATTTATAAGAGTATGAGCTTTTATCTAGCCATCCATATACAGACATACATACTACTAAAAACATCAAACGTAAAAGTGTACGACAGTGATGTATTTTACGATACTATTGTATAGGTACATTTCTAAGAACTTTTTTATCGCAAGATTACAAATTTCTTTCTCAACTCTATTTAATCAACTGTTGTATCACTAACTGTGATAAAACCAGATGATGTTAAGAATCAAGGAATATTAAGAACTCATACAATGAAAACTTTTCCATTAATATCTATTCCAATTTTTTGGCTAAACTTCAGTAAATTTTATCTTTTTTATAGCATGTCGGTCTATAATTTTAAGATGGTTCTACCAGGTTTTTACCTTCTTACTACACTCACTTAGTTTCACTTACAAACAGAAGCTTTCTGACTTTTATTAAAAAAATAGGAGGTACTTCCATTCTCTATTTTTTTTATTGTTTATACCGAGAGTAAATGTCATGATTTTCGTTTTTTCGTTACATCTTCTGCAATGCCTTTTTTTCTTTCTTTTGTCTTAGCGAGATTAATATTTTAATCTATAAATTATTAGATCCGGTATCCCTTTTAAAATTTTATACATTAGATCTCAGTTTGCGTCATATTGTGTGTATTGTGCTAATGTCAAAAAATTAAAGCTATAAAAAATCTCGAGTCTCTTTCAGACAAGAACATTTATATATCGAAAGATAATAGAGTAAGTGCTGAAAATATAATAAAAACTGAAATGGCGATCTCTACTATCGGCATACATTTTTTTGGGGAAATTTTTACTTTGGCATTTGTACTGGGCATTTTTTTTCTTATTAGGCGATACGGTCTAGTGTTCATCTGTCTTGCTGGGTATTCATGTGATCACAGTAAATGTCGCATTTTAAAAGATATTTGACGCAGTTTTTGTTGGCATAGGGACAAAGCCATTATGAAATTCTTTGTGATCGACTCTTATATTACGTAGCCCCCATTAAAATATTTTACCTCAATTAGCATTTATGTCTCAAATACTAATTACAAAAGTTTGCCGCGTTAAGAATTATCTGCCTCTAAATTTCATACAATGTTGTATCATGATTGGTTTATTCTTTCGTATAGCCCATGCAGTAAATGTCCTACGGGAATAAGAATTTTTTTGCTTGTTGGGGACTTTCTATATTTATTTTTTTAGTTGACTTGGAGATTTTTAAATCTTTTTCCAAAATGTTCCAAATTTTTAACAAAAATCAACGAAAGTTCGTTCAAAATTTTATCTTTAAACCACAAATTTTCTTTTTTTTTGGTAGATTTTAACTTGGACTGGCAGTTAGTTTTTTTTCTTTTAAAGCCTGTATTTTTGTGTACAGTCTTTTACAAAAAATTTTATGAAGTCTGATTCAAAAGCTGAATGATGAAAATCGATCCGAGTTAAACTGAACCCATGTTTAATAAGAACGAAATTAAGTTTTCTGACATTTGTCAAGACGTACATTAAAGTACATAAGCTCTGCATCCCTATGTATAGAAAATTCGATTTAGCCACGTCCGAATGTTTTAATTTAGTTTTCAGACCCGAGTCAAACCCTAAATAGCTAGCTTTGGTATCGAAGGGATTAAAATATATGTAATTTAACTGTAAATAAAACGTTTAAATTTTCGGATTTGATTATCAAAAATCAAATAAAATTTCACAATTTTCTTTAAGAAAAATCTAAAAAAATAAAATTATTCAATTGAAAAATTTTTAATAGAAAAATATTCAAACAAATGTTCAAAAATATTTTTGTTTCACAAAATTTAAAACAAAAAAAAACATGAATAAATAGTTTTAAACATATTTTGAGTAAAAATATTCACAACTTACAGCTTTGCTTAATAAATGATATCCTTCACTAAAGTCCCATAACCAAATTATGCATTTACTTGCCGAAACCTCGAATGGGTAGTTGTATTGAGATATAAGAACACCTGCATTCTATAAAAAAACCATTGGACAAATTTAGTGAAGTGACGAAGTTTTTATTTATTTATTCATATTCTATTAGGCTTTCGTTCTATTCCTTCAATTTAGTCACGTAATAATGTTTGTAAAAATGTTACTTTAAGAATCTTATAATGTTACATCTAGCCTGTCGAAGAGCTTAATCAAATGTCCTGTAACTAATGACTTAATAATTTATCACTCTTTTAGATTAGTCTTAAATTGTTAACGATGTGGTTTACGGGAAACTGCGCCCTTAGGCTCCAACAGTTTAGGATTATGATTCAGTAACATTAGGTCAGTTGCATTCTTAATCTCGTAGTGTACGGACGTGTTTACGCGAGTGCAATATTGGTAATAGGTGATATTAGTAATAAGTGGCAAAAGAATTTATTAATATACTTACATACACAAATTAGTGAGAAAAGAAAAAAAAACAACAAACTAAATAATAAAAAAAGCGAACGGTTAATGAATAACAGTAATCGTCGTGACAGTGGGCCTAATAGCCGAAATGCTTACATTGTGTTAAGCTCAAGCGTTAGTAATGAAAACATCAGAGACCCTGAATATAATAAAAACTATTTAAGTGCAAAACCTATAATAATTAAAGACAATTTAAGTGCAAGTGCTCCTAATTTAAATAAGGCTACTGAACAAGGGACAAACTTAGCCCGATCTATTTTTAAAAATTACAAAAAAAATACCGAGGTGCCAACCTCATCGCGCTCATCCTTATCAAGTTCTGGTGTTGAACCAGCAGCTGCTAAAGACGGTCACGGTCATTTTTCTTCACAAGCTCCAAAGGTCCAGGTAGGAATGGATCGTTACATAACAGTTCTTAAGAGGGGAAGAAGCCCCAAATCGGCAGAGATTAATAACCCAGCAAAAATTCTGAAAGATGACGAAAGGCCAACGTCATCGCAAAACCGTTTTGCCATCTTGCAGGAGGAAAACGATGCTCCATTACCCGAGAAGAAGACTTTTAAGCCTCCCCCAATTTATTTGAGGGAGAAAAACACCAACGACCTCATTAAGCTTTTAGTAGGATTGATCGGTGAAAACAACTTTTATGTGTCGAACATAAAACGTGGTAACATCTACGAAACCAAAATTCAAGTTCATCACGAAAACGATTACCGTACCACTGTTTCGGAATTTGAAAAACAGAAGAGAAATTTTTACACCTACCAACTAAAGACCGCAAAAGGCCTCCAGATTGTGATTAAGGGTATTGATTCAAATGTGGACCCGGAAGAAATTAAGGCCAGTTTGTGCAGCAAAGGCTTCAAAGCCAAATCTGTGTCAAACATTAGAAACAGGGAAGGGCATCCCCAACCATTATTTCGGGTGGAGCTTGAGCCTGGTGATGTAAAATTAAACAAAAATGAAACTCACCCTATATACGACCTAAAATATATTTTGCATCGTAGAGTTGTGGTTGAAGCGCCACATAAGCGATCTGGGCCCGTGCAGTGCTTAAATTGCCAAGAATATGGTCACACCAAGGCTTACTGCAAATTGCCTTCTGTTTGTGTGGTGTGTGGAGACCTGCATGCTACGACAAAGTGCGACAAACAAAAAGATGATCCTCGTGTAAAGAATTGCAGCAATTGCGGTGGAAATCATACTGCCAACTATAGAGGCTGCCCTGTTTTCAATTTAGTAAGGCAATCATCAAAGCCAAAAGTAGTTCCTGCTCCTTCCCAGCAGTTAAATATAGCAGCTACTTCTATGCCTCCACTAGCACAGCCAACTACGAGTCAACTTTCTTATGCCAACGCGCTAAAGTCTGACCAGCCCAACGCAAGCAAGCCTAACCTGCCAACAACACAAAGAGAGGTGCCAACAAATGAACCCACGGGCCCCAATTTCAGCCGCCTGGAAGCCGTAATAGACAATATGGTAAAACAATTTACGCAGATCATGGCGCAAATGGCCAACATGATGCAAGAAATGCAAAAAATGCAGTCTGCTTTTCTGCAGGCTATGCTTAAAAGACCATGAACTGCCTCAGGGTTTGTTTCTGGAACGCAAACGGCATCCGCCAACACAAAAACGAACTCGAATATTTTCTAAAACACCAAAAAATTGATGTCATGTTGATTTCCGAAACTCATATGACATCTAGAAGCACTTTCAAAATATGTGACTATACTTTTTACGACTCAAAAGATCCCAGAGATAGGTCATGTGGTGGCTCAGCTATATTAATCAAATCAAGAATCAAACACCAGTGGATGGGTGGTCTCTCCGAAAGTTATATACAAGCAACAAACGTCTGCATTGAGGAATTTTACCATAATCTCGTTATTTCGTCAGTTTATTGTCCACCCAGATTCTCCATAACGAAGGATCAGTACAACAGTTTTTATAAATCTTTAGGGCCCCGCTTTATAGCTGCTGGAGACTATAACGCTAAGCACACGTACTGGGGCTCCCGCCTAATTAGTCCGAAAGGTCGTGTCTTGTATGATTCCGTGTCTGAAATGGGACTTTTCGTTATTTCAACTGGACAACCAACATATTGGCCAACAGACCGCAATAAAATACCAGACGTAATAGATTTTGGCGTAGCAAAAGGTATATCCCCGGAGCTTATTGAGGCCCAAGCCTCCTTGGATTTATCTTCTGACCACTCACCAACAATAATCACTATTAGCAGTCCTCATCAAATAGCAACTAGTGATTTATTCTTAACTAAAAAAGTAGATTGGTTGAAATATAAAAAATATATCAGCACCCACTGCTCGGAAAGCCAACCACTAAAAACACCCGGAGACATCGAAGATTGTCTGAACAGCCTTAATGAAAACATTATAAAAGCCGTTGAACATGCTTCGTCTACTTATCGTCAGGCCAAGTACAACAAAATTTTTTCTGCAGATGTTGAAAAGCTTTTATTTGAAAAAAGGAGAACCCGAAGAGAATGGCAAAAGCATAGATCGCCTCAACTTAAAAATAAACTGAAAGAATGCACAAACCAATTAAAAAACTTGTTGGAGGTGCACAGAATGGCATCACTGAACAAATATTTAGAAAGCCTAGACGCGACTTCCCAGACAAATTATTCTCTATGGCGAGCTGCCAGACGTCTAAAAAGACCCGTTATCGCAAAACCTCCACTGCGAAATCTGAGAGGATCCTGGGCTATAAATGACAAAGAAAAATGCGATCTATTCGCAAGTCACTTAAGAAACGTGTTCACTCCCAACACGTGTACTGACGTGAGGGAATTACCGCCTGTTGTTGCTAGATGTCCTATGGAAATACGTTTCCGATTTTCAGATGTTGTAAAGGCTATCGTTAACCTAAATGATAAAAAGGCTCCTGGTGTTGATAAAATAAGCAACAAAATGCGTTTAGAGCTACCGTTTATCGCTAAAAGAATTATTCTTTTTATTTTTAATGCCATAATTCGGCTTGAACATTTCCCGGCAATATGGAAAGTTGCCTTAGTTAAGATGATTCCTAAGCCTGGTAAGGATCCTTCGAAGATGGAGTCGTATAGGCCTATAAGTTTGTTACCAACATTGTCAAAATTGTTCGAAAAGCTCTTTAAAAACAAGCTGACTCCGATCATGAATGGAAACAATTGCATTCCAGATCACCAATTTGGCTTTAGAAGTCAACATAGCACAATCGAACAAACTCACAGACTGGTACAGGTTATAAGAAAAACATTTGAGGAAAAGAAGTACTGCTCCGCGCTTTTTATTGATGTCTCTCAAGCTTTCGATAAAGTATGGCACGAAGGCCTGTTAAACAAACTTAAGCTTAACCTTCCAGTTAATATTTTCAACCTTTTAGAAAAGTACATAACCGGTCGACAATTTATGATCAAAGAGGGAAATCAAATAAGTTTTTCTCAACCAATTGGGGCTGGTGTACCTCAAGGGAGTATACTAGGTCCAATTTTGTACTTGCTTTACACGGCAGATATGCCAACCAACTGTTTTACGCATACGTCTACATTTGCTGATGATACCGCTTTTTTCAGTATTCATAAAGATCCTAAAGAGGCTTCGTGCCAATTGCAACAACACGTAACCCAAGTAGAGAAATGGGCAAAATTATGGGGAATAAAAATAAATGAACAAAAATGTACCCACGTAACTTTTACTTTACGCAAAGAAACGTGCTCTCCAATTCTTATTAACAACCATATGGTGCCTCAACGAACCGAGACAAAATATCTTGGTATTCACCTAGACCGCCGCCTCACATGGAAGCCTCATATAGATGCGAAGTTGACGCAAATGAAACTGAAAGCTACACAAATCCATTGGCTAATCGGCAGAAACTCTGTGCTTCGTCTTGATTGTAAACTTCTACTCTACAAATCGATTTTGAAACCAATTTGGTGCTACGGTATACAATTATGGGGCACTGCTTCCGCATCCAACATAGAAAAAATTCAACGCAGGCAAAACAAAATCCTAAGAATGATAACTGGTGCGCCTTGGTATGTTAAAAACAGCAACATCCACAAGGATCTACAAGTTCCACTAGTTAAATGCGAAATCCTGAACTATGTGGACAAGTATTTAAATAAGCTGGAAATCCACCCAAATCCGCTCGCCCGAAACATCCTGCAACATAGTGGGCACACCCGCCTGAAAAGGAGGGATACTGTTGCGCTCATATGAAGCTTGATAATTAATATGAGAACTTAAATTTTAGTCTGGCACTGGCTGGACTTATATTAACTACCTAGTTTTAAGATTTGAACACTTATTGTTAGTTCGCCACAGGCGAAGATTCAATAACAAATATATGAAAAAAAAAAAAAAAAAAAAAAAAAAAAAGTAACATTAGGAATGACATCCAAACTATTTACTGTGTAAATTCTTGTTTAAAAAAATGTTTTCCCATCCTTACTGAAGACTTCCCAAGGGTTTTTACAAAATTCAGTTTAAATAAGATTTGCGCATTTAGATTTGCTTATTTTCATATTTAAGAATTCATTTGTTAAAGTGGCTGTGAAAAGCACCAAAATTTATTCATGCTAGAGTTGTGGTTTTTAAATTTAAATCTGAAAATTAGCATTGGATAAAAGTTTTGTATTTGAAATCTTTAATAACATTTTGGTAACAGCTTTTGCTGCAAAAACTTAATTAACATTTAAAATATTTCCCATGTTTATTCCCAGCAACAAAAAATTTTGTTGTTATTGTTGCAACATAAAGTTAAAGTTGAAAAATTAAATTTTAAAATATGGTATCTAAAAAGTTTTAATTAAATATTTTCTTAAATCGTAGTTATGCTCGTAAAATGAAAAACTCTTACACAATAGGGTCAGTTTTGTCTTTGGCTACCAAAAATATTGGCACTACTCCATGCAAAATACTTTCTTATTTTAAAAAAAACTGTTGCCTTTAATAAACGTTTAAGGTTTCTTTTTTTTTGTTTGATTTTTCTTAATGAAAAGATTAATTAGGCCTTTTATCCCTAATTTTTATTGCTTATCATGGCAATTAATAAAATTTAAACCGAAAATATCAAAAACCTTTTAAGGCTTTTGGGTTGCAAGGACAAAATTATCTCTTTTGTTTCAAAATCAAATGATTTTATTTGCCTGAATAAAGGGGTTGAAGGGAATAAGATTTTTCAATATTTTTCATAAATATTGTTTTGCTTAATAAAAGAAGAAAAGGAGTTGATTCTTTTTGATTGTAAAGAGTTTAAATTCAAAAGAAAACTAATTTTAAACGCTTTAGACAAAAACAAGGTATAATTCTTGCATAGGAGTTGGGGCCATGGAGTCCTTGTTACTACCGTATGTCGACCGCAAGTTACTTTGATGTTTCTCTACAAAATATTTTTTGGAAAATTGAATTTAAACATTTATTTATAAAACAAAAATATATTAAAAAACGTCATCTTTTTACCTGAAAAAAAATGTTTTTTCCTATATCGGAGACCATTGCAGGTAGAGATCTGGAGATTAAGGATAACTATAATTTTACCCCGACAATTGTTTCTTTTATCATTTTGAAATGTATCTAAAGGTGACTTTCAAACAACGATGTTTGTTTCTTTCTTTCAATGACTATCCAAGCCTTTTATTTGTTATGAATTTAGAGGAACATAGGAATAGGATAAGGATCGGAATGGAGGCCAAAATATTCTCTTTTTAAACAAAGTTGCATTAAGCTATAAGCAATAAGGAAAAACAAGCTTTTCTGCGTTTAATCTTTTTATATTAAGCAAAACATTTTAGATTTTAAAAGAAAACAGAAGCGATTTTTTTAATTTTTTTAAAAATAGTCTTTGACATCATAATCGAAAATGTTAAAATGTTTTACATGATTGAAGCTTACTAGAGTCATTTCAAATCTTTGGGAATGTATCTTGTTTATAATTAAATGATATAAATAATTATAGAAATAATGACATTGAAAGACATCAGTTTTAGCCAAATATATTGAAAATTGAAAAAGAGTAATAAACTGAAAACGTGAAACGGTTAAACATAATCTTCTGAGAATATTACCGCCATCCTAAAATAGTCTTTGTTTGCTAGATCTAACAATCACTTCTAGTTGTTTAATTTAATTTTATAAATATTTAAAAAAAACTCATATCTTTGTTATCTGTTATGTGCCACTAGATTTTTTTGCGTGAATTTACCTTTAAATATGCTTCTATGTAATGCAATATTTTAATTAAAACTTTATGATCAATAGTAAAACCAATAATGTGCATTGAATAATATATGAATGCGTGCGTTATTGCAAGAAGGGTTTATGTTCGAAAAGAAAACTCAATTAGTACGTTTTTGTATCTTTTTTGCCTCAAATCCCAATCACTAAATAACATGCAGCAATAAAATATTATAAAAAAACTAAACAAGAAATATGTACTAATATTGAAACTCTGCATTTTATTTAATGAACATTTGGTTTAAATATTTTTTTAGAAAAAGTTTTAATTACTTTTTCAATCCGTTCGTAACAAGGAAAATATGTGTTGAATACACGACAGTTTAAAATACAAGAAACAATTTTTTATATACTTCCATTTACTAAAATGGAATAAAGAATAAAAAATTATGGACAAATAGAAAAGGGACTTGCTTAGTCGGTTGAAGCACGTCGGTCCGTCCGTCCGGCCGGGTGTTCATGTATTCTTGTGATCAAAGTACATGTCACAATTTTAAAAATATTTTGATTTAATTGGGCGCAGATAAGTTTTTGACACTGACAACAAGCCTACTGTTAATGGCGATAATCGGTCCATATCTTGACATAACCAGAATATAAAAAAGAAATAAGAAAATTTTTAAGATAAATATTTTTGACTCTTATTGCGTTTAGCAATTATTTCCTCAAATATTGTCTAGCGTAATCGAAGCTTAAGAAACTCTGTGATACTAATCTGACTACTTATACCTTCTATTTGCGTTTTATTTTATAAAAATGTCTATGAACCCACATAAAGTCTATCAAAACTATTTCTCCAATAACCGGTTAATCGCAACTGAGAAAAAAAATCAACAACAACAGTTTGTATGCTAATGGTTTTTATGCCAAAAACATTTGTAACTCAATGATTATTTAAAAGTTTTTAAAAAATGTGTGATGATCTCAATACAGCAAGTTTTGGTCGCCTGTACATATAAATATACAGACATACTTATACATAAGAATTAACGAATAATTTATGCAGAGTTCTCTGTATAATTAAATCAAATGTTTTTTTTTGTCTCATATAATAGAAGCGACATGTTAAGCTTTTGTAAGACAAGAATATATTAATGAAAACAAATACTAAAACATTAACGTTATTACTCAAAATTATATTTAGGGGATTCACAAGGTGTCCTATTATGTCATATTGTTATAAAATATCACAATGTTTTTTTTGTCTTTAATACAATAATAGTTCTTAAAAAAACTAGGTCGTTTAATATGCTTATTAAATTGTCACAACAACTCCAAATACACCTGCGCCGAGTGTCCAATAGTTGGCAAATGTTTTTAAACCATTGTGGAAATTTTATGACAATAGAACAAATAGAACACCTTGTGAATCCCCTAATTAATTTGAATTTTGCAAAAAGTTTTGAAAGAATTTTTTTACAGTCAAAATCTTTATAGATTGATGTACGAAAAAAACTGATATTCATAAAGAATATAATAACAAATGCTATGACATTTTAATGCAGGTAGTTAGCGTCTTGTTAAATTATTTGAAGGGTGAAAAAAATTCTCACAGACTTATGTGTTTAATCTACAACTAAACTTATAAATAAACTGAAAAATTCCTATTTGTACACATTTTTTTAATGAAGAACAATTAGAGCTAGTTTTTTCAGAATTTATGAATCGACATCGAATGTAAAGAAGACTTAGCTTTTAACGAAATTTAATATTTCAAATAATTTTTCCATAAAAACAGAGTGCTCAAGTACATATGCACTTATTTTACTATTCTAAATATTAACTTAAAGATCACCATCAAATCGAAATATATCGTCTGCATTATTACGCAGTTGTTAAGTAATGAGTTATTTCTCACCTAATATTTAAGTAAATGGTTTAGAATTTTTTTTATCTAGTTTTAATTTAGTATTTTAAAGCAGTTTTAACCAAAACAAAAAAGTTTAAAAAATATGGAATTTCTTTTAATATTTTTATTTATTTCGGTTCGAATCGACTTCCCTCAGGCTTATGCGTTGTTGCTTTGACATCTCGCTATGTCGAAACATAAACAAAATATCTGTATTGGTGGTAGCCTACAGGTATAAGCGTAGATAAAATTTATTTTCTTGGGGGTCGGAATAACTTTGGCTGAGGGGGGTGTGGTTAAAAAACTTAAAATTCAGGAAGTGCATGAGCCAAAAAAACATATTTCTAAAACATTTTAAAAATTTGATGAGGAGGGGGGGGGGGGGGGGTAATGCATCCACAGAATGGCCTTCCTACGCCAATTCCCACAGGAGAAAAATCCTATGCTGCAAAATATTTCTTGCTACCGTCAGAAATCGATTTCTTGTCATGGCAACGTATTAAAAATCAGCGAAAAACATATTCTTTTGTTATAAAATTTCATATGTCGCTCTGCCAGCATTTTTCTACACTTCTACTTTCGAGCTTTTCCCTGTTTTATCTATTAATTTTCATTCAATTACACGGTACATATTGTTTTTGATGTGTTGTCATACTGTTGTTAACGTTGTGCTTCAACATTTTTTTTTCTTAGATTCCTCACCATAAAAAGGCACTTTTATTCGAAGTATTTGAGTTGTTAACATTTTTTATTCCTACGCTTTTAAAACATTTCAAGGAGATGAAAAGACTTCAAAAAGTATAAAAACAAAATTGGGTGTAAAACTTTTTGTGCGAAAATCAAAATTCGTTTAGTCTTTTGTGTGGTTTGGCCTACTTACTTGAACAAAAGTTTTTAATAATAAAGAAAAATTTAATAAAAAAAAAATGAAAACAAATTTATTCAATAGAAGTATTTTTCAATATCATTTTCAATGTTGTTAAGAATGTTAAATTATAGACGTTTTGTGTTTTATTTTATTGCGTTACATTATTAAATAATAGAATGAGTTTTATGAAGTTTTTTTTTATTACAGTGAATACGGATTGTTTTATTCGTTTGGGTGAAGTTAAAAAGGGTGTGTTTTTTCAAAGCCGGAAACCTTAATTATATCAAAGAAAACTGTCTAAACTCTGTTAAAGAAATTGGTTTTTTCTAATTAAAAAATTTAAATTTTTATCTATTTTCCCACGATAGCAATCAATGAACCAACTTTTGAAATTTGTAATCGTTATTTTAGTAAATATGTTTATCTACAACATTTTAAACTTATAACTTAATAAATTGTCACATTTTGACGCCTCTAGAATAAGTTTATTTGTCCATGTTCATATGCACGAAGAATAGAAAGAAACATTTATTTTTATATTTATTAACAATTTTTTATTAAATAGAACTTTATTTGTTTTTTTAAGCTTTAATTTTTTTTTTCTCACAAATAATTATTTTTATTATTTTATTTTGTAGATGTGGCAAAATTTGTTTATGATTTTTTAAAATCAAGCACAATTTTATTTGCTCGAAATAATTTTTCTGTTTAAAGTTGGTGAGTGAATTTTAATTTTTTTTATATTTTATTTTTTATATTCATCTACATATTTATTATCAAAACAATCTTATATAAGAAACCGAAAGTTATTTTGAAGAGTTCTATCATTGGACTTTCAAATATTTTAACGTTTATTGAAAAAAATCGAAAACAATCCTCCTTAGCTTATAAAAAGGTAAATAGTCAAGTTAGGTCGGAAAATCGACTTAGATATTGTTTGGAATAATCAGAATGGGAAAACTTAAATTGGGGTTTTCATTTTTTACATTTAAAAATAAATTTATTATTATTTAAATCAAAAGTATAAAATACATTAAAGAAACATTCAAAACAGTTATATTCGGTTTTAATGTGGGTTGGGCTAGTCGTTTACAATTTATGGGAATTGTATAAACTTGTCTTTTTCTAAAGAATTTAACAACTTTCGACACAGTATCCCCAAACCCATTAAGCAATTTTCCTATTTCAATAACTGCGTCCAGTTCTGTAAATGTAGTTTATTCAAACTTATATCGGTTTCTTTTCTGTCAGAACTGTTGCTTAAGTGCTTCCCTATGGTCTTCTTATTGTTCTTTTCTGAGAAATGGGCAACATTATAAACGGGACATTAGGTATTTTTGGATAATGTTTCCCTCGCCAAATGGAAAAATGCTATATGTTATATAATCAAAGGGTTACATTTTTCCTTTTTAATAATAAAAATAAATCCATGTGTTCTTATCAGATTTTAAGTCGTTTTAAGATAATTAAATTTAAAGATTTAAAAATGAATTAAAAATTAAAAAATTATTATTTGTTGGACTTTTTTGCTTATTTGCAGGATAAAAAGTTATTACATTGCAGATCAAACGATTCAATTTTTCACAGCTACATATATCCCAAATTTTTGCTCTTTTTTTGGCGTCTAAAAATGTAGTACTTTGAAATTTGAAAAAAATGCTTCGAAATAAATTGGAAAAATTTTTCCTTGGCTGAGATTATCCTTTTAAAAGGGAGTGGCAACTTCAATTGAGCTTTAATATATACAATGTCATTTATTTTAAATAGTAATATCGTTGGGTTCTAAACTTTTTACGAATCACTTTATTAACCCAAAATGGAGTGAATAAGTAAGAGCAATCCAAAAAATGTAAGTGATATATTTTATATTATGTTATATAGTTCGTATGAGAAATAAAGGGCCACCAATGATATGTTGCGGAAACTATGTAAAATAGGTATTTTAACTTATCTTCGCGTGAGTTTTTTTTTCTTTGATATAATAAAAATTATTTTTGCTAACAGTTAACAGAAGGTGGTAAGGAGGCATTGAACTTTTAATAAAACTAGTATACGTTCTATGACATAGTGTTCAAACTGCAAAATCTGTCAAATTTATGGTCCTACAATCTTAAACAAATAATTCTGATATGTTGACATCTCTTAGGTCTTTAAAATATGTGCTGTTAACAACGACATCCTATCCTTAATTGTAACTTGTTTTCCAATTCAATAATTATTATTTTGGTATACACATTTTACATGAATTTCATTGTATGGTATGTTTGGAATATTTGGATAAAACAGTAACATGTAAAACATCTTTGCAAAGTTTATTCTGCATAGCAATCGTGCAGCTAAAGGCCAATTTGTATCTAACGAGTAATGCGATTTACTGACCACTCAATTACAGACATACATAAAGACTCTGCAGGAAATGTCAATAGCGAAAAAGTACTGATTCACTATTGACTTTGTCACCAGAACTAGTGACTTATTATACCCCAAACAATATAATTTACTATAAACATTTAACATTTCCGTGCCATTGAAAATCTACTACTGACGTTGGTAATTGACTAGGTGGTTCTTGTGAGAACATATAGGTAGACATTGTCTATAGAGACTCACTAGTTCATTTTCGTCATTTTGGTCTATACTTTAGGTACTTTTTGGAATAATGGTTGATAATGAAACGTCATACTTAGTTCACATTTTATATTTTATTAAAAATGTCTAATTTTTTATTTAAAATTTTTAAATAAATTTAACTTAATATAAAAACGTAAGATGGTAATTTTATAAACGTTCGCACTCAAAACGATATATTTAAACACACTTGAATTAAGCTCTCTGAATAAAAACTATTATGCTGCCGGTAAATTACCACTTAGCGACGCCGCCAAAAATTTTTAAGTGACAAAGTTTTTTCTACTCATCAAAAGCAATTATTTATGTGTGGACGATTTGATGACAATTTCGTCGAAAAGTCACCAAAATAGTATACAAAACTGTTGGCTTGGAGACACTTGCCCCCAGGCTTCCTGCAGAGGAAGTATGAACATCTCATAGAAAATACTTTTGTAATAAAATTAAAAAAATTAATATTTTGACTCTATGTTCACATCTTGACTTCTTATATAAATACGAATCAAGATAATTCTTTATTTTAATTATTTATTAATTAGAGTATTTGTTTATTACAAAAATATGGCAACGTTACAAAATAAGAAATTATTAATGTGAGCAGGCATACGTGTTTTGTTTTAAAAATATTAACAAACTGTCAGAATCATATAGAATAATACGAGACTTACTGCCTGTATTTGCAAAAAAAAAACGAATTTATTTTTGGTTATTTTTATTTAAATGTATAAGTTGCAATATAATTTAAAATAAAAAAATATTTTTGTAAATAAAAATAAAAAGAGTATATTGAAAAAAGGTCAACATAAAAAATTTTACACAAATATAACTTAATTACAATTATTTGACATAAAATATTGCTATTTTAGTTTAAAGATCTGGTAGAAGTTAATAAGAAAATATTGCCCCTTTTTACATAAGTGTCTTAAGAATTATAATAATAACTAGATTTAGTTCTAAATTAAGTTTTCGAAAATATTTTTTTTACTAGCCATAGGGTCAGGGTAGTCAAGCAGGCCAAATACTTATAAAATAAAACACATAAGCGTATACTACACGTCCATAACTACTGCGATTCCAAAATTCATCATACGTAACGAATTTTGGAACAAGTTTTTTCTATTTCTTATGCCGGCAAACGAAGATTGATTTAGTGCACCGTGACCAAATCCTTTTTAAGTGTTTTAAATAGTATATTTTTATTATTGTAAAATAATCGTCAATTAAGCTCATAATTTAAAAAAGTCGATTTTTTGTTTTAGCTAAATAACCTGCTGCTTATTTTAAGACATTAAATGATTTGTTTAAGTTTTCCTTAAAAATGAAATAAGTAAAAGCTTTAAATTTTACAAATTAGTATTTATTTTATTTCAAGGATTTTTTCTGTTTTTTTAAATACTGAAAAGACTTTCAAAATTTTGTGGACATTTATATAAATATCTAAATATTTTTATAGCATATACGTAGTAATTTTATCACAACTTTATTTAATGCTATAAACATATTGAAAACAAATATATCAATAAAACAAATTTACCTTTATAAGATTTTACTGCATTTGTACTAATCTGGCAATTCACCGGTGACATAACAGGGGATGATAATACAATTTTATTTTTATTTATTGTCACATACATACACATACATATGTGTGTGTACGTACAAACATATAGTGTAAGAGTAAAGTTTTTTATTCTCTGATAAAAAAAACCAAATCCCTCGATTGCACTTTAGCTAATGCCAACGTAAAAGTTATTTCATATACATTTAATGGAATGACATTAATTTTAAACACTAAATTGCCAGGGTTTTAAAAATCGTGTAACAAACTTTTTATTTTTTTAGCATTAACAGAGGGGCATTTCCACAATAATTAACCTTAATTGAGAAAAATTAGTTTTAATAAAATAAAATGGATTTATTTATAAAAGATAATCGAAACAATTAAAAAATTAAACAAATATTTAATACCGTATGTTTTTAATTTAGCAGTATTTTATAATTTTGCAAATAATAAATAAACCAACAGAACGTAGGATTAATTTTAGGGCGGATACAGAAAATGTTGTTTATAGTTATAGGCATTTAGTTAACAAAACCGGAAACGGATATTAAAAATATTTTAAATAATATTTTGTATGTACTGTTTAAAATTTTTTTCAATATTGACAATTGTTTGTTTTTTTTTTTTGTTAAATAATTTTTGAATGCTTGTTAAAAAACCGTAATTTTTTATAATAAATAAAAAACAAAATTTGCCCTGAATAAGCTACACAAAGAGTAGCAAAATATTGGCAGACTAATAAAAACAAATAAAGAATAATGATTATTGACCTTAAGTTCAAAAAAACTCATTGTGTATTTATTAAATAATAAAGGTCGAAAAAATAAGAAAATTTGAAAGATTTTCGAAATTTAAATAAGCTTTTGAAAACAAAAAATTAATGGCACCAATTTTTGGGGCATAAGGTTATATGAAATTGGTCACCAATCTCCCGAAACTGAGTATGGGGTTTTAATAGCATTTGATAGTACAATCGAACTTATACGGTTTTGATTTTTGTAATGGAGGATACTTAAGACTTTCAGATTTGTTTAAAGAAAAAAACATAAAATTAAAAAAAATGTTTTAAAGTTAATTGGCGGGGCTTCGCGCCAAAAAAGTCAATTTTGCCATATTCCCTCCAACGTATCGGTTGATATGTCACGAGTATATTCCTTAATAATGGCTTTCAATACGTCAAACGGTGCAAGCTTGTCCTTATAGACAAGAGACTTAACATAGTCCCACGAAAAATAGTCTTAACGCGCTAACTCACACGATTTAGGCAGCCCACAACGTGACATTATTTTTTTTTACCGAACTTGCCTCTTAGTTGAGCCATTATTTTGTGCGCTCTGTGGCTTGTGGCATCACCTTGCTGAAGCCAAATTTATTTCAAGTCTATCCCTTTTAATTTGAACGAAAAATCGCAGGGTAGCGCCCGGCATTACCAGTATGGCCAAGGCGATTCACTGAGCGACAAAGCAGTAAGCAAAACACAGAAAAAAATTTAATTGTAGAATCAGTTACGAATTTCAAAGAAGTAGTAAATATTTTGTCTGGCTGAGGACCTACAACGGAAATTGTAAATTTGGACAAACAATTTTACAAAAAATGAATTGAAAAAATTACAGTTTTAGTTTCAGTTAAAAAAATTTGTTGAGCTGGTTAAATATTTGAATTGTCAAGGCGATAATTTTGTTTGATTTAAAAATCAAATTAAAATATTATTAGAGACTATTAAATAAATTTACTAAAAAAATAAATTATTTCGAACAAGAATTTGTTTGAAAAAAATTTTCTGTAGTTTTTTTGTGAAAGAGCGGGGAGCGACAAAAAATTAAACATTTAAACTACAATGTATATTTTGGTTCCAAGTCTTGTAAACTAAGAAAGCAGATTAAACTAATTAAGACAAATAAATCTTTTTCGATATCCCGGAAAAACCTTTGCTTACCTTGTAAGTAAGCAAGTTATATTGGAGATGAAGAAACCCTAGTTACCTTTTGAAAGAATAATTAGTTATTTTTGTTTGAGTTGTTCAGAAATTCACGACCCTCGCTTACAAATGCGCTTATTAAAAACAATCAATTAACTAGTTACAAAGCATTAACTGAAAATAATATTAATATTTTAGTGGTTTTAAAACAAAAACTTTGTACAAAGCCTCCTCCAGTAATATTTTTTTTTCAATTCATAACTATAAGTGTAATTACTAGCGCCCTTATCAAAATGTAATCCTTCTATAGTAGCGACCTCATTACCTTGTAACCTATGAAATAATTACAACCCATTACGCAATTTCAAAACGATTTCACTGGGATGAACGTTGAATTACGGTCATAGGGCTGATTTAAAGCGTTGCAGATTCGTGATGTATTAAATTCATGCTTTAGCAAATAAGTATTAAAATACTTAATTCGTAATAACGAGCTCAAGCTTTAACACTATTTATTTGACAATAGAAAAATAAAATAATATTCAAATATACAAATGTATGTAATTCAATTGTGTCCTCAAAAGGGCCAAACAAATACATTTTAACAAAAGTCACGTAAATTTTATTTAAATAAATTTTTGGTATCCATAACTGTATGTCGTATGTGATCGTAACTGTAGATATACATTTCTTATGAAAGCCTTAACATGAATTTTAAAGAGACACACAAGTTTATCAAACCTAATAAACAAGAAAAAGTATAAAATATTGACAAAGAAAAAAACATAGTTCTCATCCAACTTTAGCTTTTTATCTTTAAAGTAAATAAGAAACTAAACAACAAGAAAAAATAATAAACTTTAAGAAAAACAAGTGTGTGTGAATGGGTGTAAAAAGACTTTAATTGTGTTGTAAAACGTAAGCATGTGGGTGTGAAGAAATATTTGTTGACGCTTTACTTGTTTATGTGTAAACGAAATCATAACAACAACCATCATTTTTACACAGTATTTTTCATTAATTATTTACCTTTAAGTGTCTTTTTGCTTCCGTAACACTTTCCTTAAGCAAACACAAAGTAACAAAATTCAAGACAAATACTTTTTAATACACCCACACAAACGATGGCGCAGATTGGTTGTTTTTGGTTTGGTTTTGATGCATAAAATTCACTTTTGGAAAAAGAAAAGTATGTTTTTCGAATACAAATACATTCTTTATCTCTATAAGCGAATGATATTGTTTGTTTTAAATTATACTTTTTGATATTTTATGATATATAATTAGGTAAGATAGAACAGAAAGCCGTTGAAAAGAAAGTTTAAAGATCACTTGGGTCCACTTTTTCGGTTCAGTTGTGGTACCCGTAGAAAAAAATAGAAAGAGTGAAAATAGAAGTAAAGTTTAAGTGTAGAGAAGAATTTGAAAAATAGGATGAGGCGAACGTACCACAGTCTCTGGCGTAAAACGAACCAGCGATCCCAGACTGTAGTAATAAGGTCTCTGATTCCTTTAGATCACATTTCATTATAGTATAGGTAGATCAGCGAAACACATTCTACATCACGATGGTATTAAACTAAACATTTACTGGTAGAAGTGAGGTAACTATCGCTGTCACCGATAAGCAACTTCGTTCATTCCTGTACGCGGTCTGGTAGCTCCTCGCTAGGTTTTAAGGTACCGAAGATGTGATCCCTTTTCGTTCAGATGTAGTTTGTATAATTATTAAAAAGACAAGATTTATATTTTTAAACTTAATAATCGACACCAAGTTTTATTAAGACCATCGAACGATAGAATGAAAATGCTGATTTTATATTTTTAAGAGTATGTCATCCAGATGTCTTCCGTCGAGTTAAACACACTGTTCAAAACAAAGCCTTGTATTTTGTGCATAACCAGAAACGTGTTTGAAAATACTTGATAGATGTTTATAGTAAAAAAAATATTCTAAATCATATGACAAACACTACAAAATAACTTTAGCTGAAA
The DNA here is from genome assembly GCA_963583895.1 of Melanophora roralis. Taxonomy (NCBI): domain Eukaryota; kingdom Metazoa; phylum Arthropoda; class Insecta; order Diptera; family Rhinophoridae; genus Melanophora; species Melanophora roralis. The sequence continues at coordinate 66,185,717 of OY757187.1, forward strand.
TGCCTTAACTTTAAATCAAATTAATAAATAAATCGTGTCTTTTTAATGTTTTGTCATACTTAAAATGAATGCATGTTTGTTGTTTTGTTTAATTTAATGTTTTTGTTTTATTAATTTAACGATTAAACTGATAAGGTTAATGAACTGTCTTTGTGGTACACACACACTCAAGCCCACTAATGTTCACTAAACCCTTTTCCGCTCTTTTACACACTGTGTTTATGTGTGTGTTAAACATTTTTTAAGCCTTGGCTTATACATACAGGCATTCAATAATATTGTGTACACATACATACACACATACATATGTATGTACATAAGCCGCATGTACATATGTTTGTGTGTACGCTTTATTTCCTTTTTCTTATTTAATGTTAAAAGGTTAACGGTTTCTCATTAGTTTCTGTTGTTGTTGTTTTTGGTCCCATGAATATTTTTAGTTCCTTTTTTGGCATTTTATTTAGGTTTTATTGTTGTTTTAGCGTTTCGGTGTTATACGTAACCAAACTGAAACTAAAAGAAAAAAACTTTTTCAAAACGGAAAATTAAATCACGTCTGCATGTTTAGAATTTATAATTTTATGCACAAATATACATACATATGTACATACACTCATACATTTTTCTATAAGTATGTAAATTGTGTTGTTTGTCTGAAACTGCTACTTTAAGTAATTTGAAAGTGACATTGTTTTTCATGCCTTCAGTGAATATTTTTAAATTAAAAAATATTAATATTTAATTCAATAGAGTTCTTTAATCATTAATACTTATTACGAGCAAAAAGTTGATAATGAAAAGAAATATTGCCGTCATATTTAAGATTCTTTTTAACAAGCAAAACATCTTTTACCAAGTAAAATCCAATTTATGTTAATTACCCTAAAACATGTCTTTAATTAAAGAAATCAAAAAAAATTTTGTTTAATACTTGATGATAACTTTGATGGTCTTAAGAAATAAGCCAATTATGTAACGATCGATTTAAAACTTGTAAGACTGTTATTTTATAAATTACGCAATTTTATTCTAAAAGGGTGTAAATATTTTATTATAATTTAAAAACTTGAACATTTCTTTCTTTCAAAACTAATGAATATTAAGAAAAATAAGACTTAAACGTTTAGTATTAAGTAAAGTCCAAAAAAGACATAACGTCTGGTCAGGATAGCTACAAGGAGGATATAATGGGAGTGATTTTACAAATTTCTGCGTAAAAGATCACATCTTGTAAAGGATTCTAGAGAACATAAAGTTGTTTGAAGTATTTATAATTGTACATATGTAATTCTTAGTTTTTAATTTTGTTTTGTATTAAGAGACTTTTTTTGAAAATGTGACGGGTATAACATTTTTAAAAGCAAAAAAGATAAACGGGTTGCTTATTACCTTATGAACGAAAATAGTGCTAAATTAATTAAAAAAATATTTCTTTTCTCTTGCTCTACGTTGCCACTTTCTATGTTTTTAGATATACATTGGTTAAAGAAAATTAAGTTTTTGATCAACAAATTCAAAATAATTTTTGTTTCATAACGTATATTTAGAAATAAAAATCTACATTTTATTTTTCAAGCAATGAGTAAATAATTTGTACTTTTAAAGACATTTGTTTTTATTAAAAACAATTTTTAAATATTTCGGGTCTCTGATGGACATATGTACATATCCTTACCTTAATATAGAAACGCCCCAACTCGTATATTTAAGTTGAGATTTTTTTTTGGGCTAATTGTGACCACTTATCAAAATAAACGAAAATTTTGTAATTCAAAATACCAGTTAGAGCCTTTTATATAAAGGTAACGATATAAACGATATATGCATATCGCTTGTTTGCTCAAACAACATCATAATTCAAAAAAATCCAGTTTGAGAAAATTACGATTGAAGTTTTCCATTTGCTTACATTTACCAGCAAAGACAAGCGGCATTTTCTCCTTAACCGTTAAAAGTAGAAACAATTTAAAGTTGAAGTTTAAACACAGTATAAAGTATAATATAACCAACAATCTCCCTCGTTTACAATAGTAACAATATAACGTTATTTGAGCAAATGAGTATTACATACTACAGCTTACATTATCAGTCAGCGTCATTTTTATCATTACTTATTTAGATTCTTACCAATTGTTATAACAATTTGGAAATTGGAAAACTACTTTGAAAGTTGAGTCAATAAAATGCTTAAAATGTCAACGATATAATGACAAATTAAATTCACAACAATAGGAAGCTATAAACAGGGCAACACATATCTAAGTGCGAAAAAAAATTCAAAGTTTACTTGTCTGTCATAATTTTAATTGGTAGTAGAAATTTTTTCAGCCACTAAGACACGGTGGGCAGCGTGTCTCGTATTTTTGACAGCGGACACAGAAAAAATTAACCCATGAACAACTAGTGGTCTAACACAATTACACATGAATAGTTATTAATTTAATGCAGCAGCAAGTGACAAGTTTAGAAAACGTTTTGTATTAAAAGTAAAACCTAAAAACCATAGAATAACAATATTACAGAAAAAAAATTTAAGAAAATTTTAAAAAAAGAAGACACTTAAATATTTTTTGTTAAACTTTTAAATACTTAAAGAGATTTAATTAAAATTAAAATAACTGAGTATGCTTTATTTGGAGCTACTTACAAAACAATCAGTAACTGTAAAACTTGGACAAACAAATTTTAATTGTATTTAAATGCGATTTTTTAAGGTTTAAATACCAGCAAAACGTTTGCACAAAGCGCCAATAAAATAATATAATAAAAACTGACTTGATTTCTAGATTAAAGCCAGATTTAATTTAAAAAATTCCTTTTCTTTATTTATAAAATAAATACCACCAAACACAAAGCGGCGTTCAGTAAAATAAGGATGACAAGACAAATACTTAGATAAATGACATACGCAAGAGTTTACCCTGCAGAAAACAGGACTAGTCCATTCATGCGTGTATGGACTAGTCCATAAAGGAGTAGGATTACTCCAAAACTAACCCAAATGCATGTAAAAAACATGGTCTTTTTAACATTATGATGTCCTAGGGCCGGACCACTTAACCCAGATTTGCATTACGTCGGAATAGTTTCAAAACTACTCTATCCTACCTACAAACAACGACAACTCGGTACGCAATCGTTAAAACACGAACGCATATCACTTAAGTAACTACAAGTTCTTGTTTGACAATGACATGGTCAATGACTGCATTACACAAGGACCATGTTGTAACTAGTCCATTTAAGCTAAAACGGACCATGTGGTCCAAAATTTTTTGCAGGGTAAGCGCCCCCCACACATGCAAAGCACTAGGCTGATTGAAAAAGTTTTATACTATTTATCAATTGTCACGAAATTAATTTTAAAAGGATTTAAATCGTGGTAAAAAACATTTCAAGGTACAAAAATTTTGCAAATTCTCAAATTCTGCTGTGTACGCTTCCGTTTAAATTTTACAACTAAATTTCAGCAAAATATCTCTAAAATTGCGACCTGTAGCGAGTTAACAAAAATACAAGGACACCCAACCAGACGGACAGATGTGCATGCTTAAGTAGATTCAAGAATTGACTCTGATTCGATTGATATACTTGCAGGTGGCTCTTAGTCCATTATTTTTGGGTGTAACAAACATCTGCATATATTCATAATACCTCTATCACATATGTGGTGTGGGTATAAAAATCAGAAAGAAAGAATTATTTGTTGATTTTAATTTTATTGGCATAACTGTTACAGTTCCAACTTCTTTTTTATAAGGACTTTTTACTAAATTTTAAAAATCCGTTTTTTATATATTTAAAATTAGAAAAAAGAATAAATTCCCCTTAGAAAAAGGAATTCCACTGCAAAAGAAAACTTAAGTAAGCAACAATTGCAGTAAAAAATAATTGAATGGCAACAAAGAAATAATATAAAAAGTAAAACATAAAATACTCATATGTACATACATAAATACATATGTACCTCCTTACAGCCGTCCATATGTATGTGTATCCACACATACACCACAGCTATGTACATGAATGCCTCATAAGCAGAAAGGAAATGTCATTTTATTTATAATTCATTCTTAATATTAGTAGTAAAATAGCAAAAAAAATTACAAAAAAATCATTTAATTTAATAAAAAGAATATCATATGAAAAGAAATATGACAAAAGACGTAAACAGTTGACTAGTTGACAAGTGTAGAGAGTGACATTAAAATAAATTTATGAAAAACAATGCAATTGATTGTTGTGATTTAATGTTAAGGCACGATGTCCTATTTTTAAAAATTGGCGATTTAAACGAAACAAAAAGTTTTAAATATTTTTTACATGAATCTTTAACGGTTATTGTGTTTAAAAGTACCTAAATAGTTTTATTATTTAATATTTTAAATGTGTGGTTAGGTAAGATTAGGTGTATTGGGTAGTTACAGAAATAAAGTGGGTTGAGGGGCAGCTTACTTGGGTCCTCTTTATTATATGTATCTGTTAAAGAGAAAGTAGTCATAAAAAGTTAAAAGCAAGCAAGCGTATAAATCAAAAGTCAGTCCCGCCTGGTACTTTTTCGAGAACCCACCTTTGCCCATGATATAATATAATAAATATGAGAGGCAAGGTTTCAAAGTGCCTGTCCTAAATATTGTCTTGACAGAAGCAGAGGAAAGTTTGAAAGCTTTTGCAGTCCCACTTTCCTAGCATGATTGCAGTGACCAGCAATTACACCCCCAATGTCTCCCAGCCTTTGCATGTCTAAACCAATACTTGAAATGAATTAGATCTAGCCTCAGCAATTATATCCCTATACTTGACATAAAAAGAAGAGCATACCACAGAAGGGGTCAACTGCGGCATCATCGTTCATATCGTCTTTAGCAGCTCATTAACAACAATATCAGTATCGTCTTTTTTGTGGATAGAAACAGGGGAAATGGTTTCCCTCTTAAGTCTGCACAAGTTTTGGGAATTTTTCAATGCGATTAAGTCTGAGGAAATAAAACAGCTATCGACTTAAAACTTGCTATAAAGTAGTTTCAATGTGATATACGTACAAAAAATTATTAGTTGGAAAGGAGCAGGAGAAGTGAGAGCCCCATACAAATTAACCATATTTAAGAAATACTTGTTACACTATATCTCGGGAACTATAAAAGCTATCAACTTGTACAGAAAAGCACTGTTTAACAGTGTCTGCATTTTAAAAAAAGTTTGTTCAAATTCAAAATAAAAAATTGTTATCAAATTTTTGACCTCAAACCTTCCACAAGGTATTTCTATTATGATATTTTTGATTTAAAAGAAAAATTTAACGGATAGAAGCCAGGAAGTAGCACATCTGATACAAAGTGCAAATTTTGTAAAGTTTTCTATTTAAAAATAATAGGATAACTATGGACTTTCGATTCGAAAATATCTTGGTTAGAAAAAGACCAGACTTACTGGTTTCTCCTAAAAAAAACGTTAATTATTCCTTCTTACTTTGGTTTTTTTTTTTAGTTTTACGTTTTACCTTTTGTAACACAAACAAATTTATTTTAAATTATTTTAAAATTAGATTTCTTAATACTGCGAATAGAAACTTTTCATTTTGATACAAAAATTAAGAAAAGTTTTTCGTCTTGAGGCTTCAACGGTTCCATAGTCTAGAGTCTAGACGTTAATAAAACAGTAAGAAAAAAAATAATTTAAATCAGAAACCAAACGAACTTCTATTTTTCTACATTAAAATGAAAATATATTGGGCAGAAAAATAACTTAAGTTTAATTTCACTTTTAACCTCATGAGGTTAAAACAAAGTTTATAAAGATTTGATTTATGAACTTGGGCTTAATAAATCAAGCAAAATCTAAAAAAGAAAATAAAAACACCATAATTCTTTTTAAGAATTTATTGTCCAATATTGAAATGAAAGTAAAATATAAAGTGGAACAATATTTCAAATGGTTCTGCTAAGTTTGTTTTGTTTTTTATAGACCTTTGATAATAAGATGAATTTGAAGGAAATTCACTAAAAACTTCAGTTGAGTAATGACCCACTTTAATTTTATTTAAACAAACTAAAAGCCCATTTCAATACCTTTTGATATATGTTTTTTGAAGGAAACTTTTTTTTTTAAATTTAACAAAAAACCACGATATTATTTTTTTTTATTTTATTAATTTCTTTGAAATACTTTAAAACTGTTGTAAAGTGCTAAATTCTAATACACAAAGTAATTTGTTTCTGTCCACGTTTTTTTATAATGCAATACATTTTCTTGTTTTAAGTACTTTGGTAAAGGATACACATTCCTTGAATAACGCTTTAGACACATTCCTGGTAAAATCGTGTAAATTGGCTTCGAAAAAAAGTAACACAAGCAAGTTATTTATATTAATGTTTTAAATGCTTAAAAACGAACTATTTTTTTTATAGAACCAAGTATAAAACCAAAAGTAAAAACCTTTAAAATTCCATTTTCATTAAGACTAAAATTTCAATTCATTCGTTTTTGACTCAAATTAATTTTTTTAAATTTTCATATTTAAAATTAAAATTAAATTAGTGATATGCATGTTTAAATGGCAAAAATAAATCAATAAATAATTTGCTTTAAAAGCACTACAAGTTCGACAGAGAAAATAAAAAAAATTTATTTGTATTAAAAATATTGACATTTATATAACAAATCATATAATTCGAAGTAATTTCTATATAAAGATTAATGTGAGAAAAATTTAATTGTAAATGTCACATAAGGAAAGCATATTGTAAATATAGGGTGAAGTGTACGCACATACATGCACACTTAAGAGGCCAAAGCCGATAAAGATTTTATTCTGGAAAAACCATCAATTATTAATGTTTTTATTGTAGGATTGTTACTATTTATTTTTTAGCTAAAGTTATGCAACTTTTTTGCCATAAAATATACTTTATATTAAAAAAAACGAATTATTTGGATTAAAATAAAATAAAAAGTGTTTTTTTTAGCTTTTAAAAAAATATAAATATACACATTTACAATTAAGCTTTAGCAGTTTATCTTGAATAAATCTTATTTACGTGCAAAAAAAAACTGTTGCTGGCTTAGCTGCATTTTAATTTAAAATAAAGTAAGAAAGTTATAATCGGTCAAGCCTGACCGCATTATCCCCTACAGCGAGGCCCAGATCCAGCCCAAGTTTCTAAGACTAAAGTTGAGGGATGTTAAGCAAATCAAGGGCCTCCTTTGAGATACGTGTTTTTAAGTCTTGTAAAACAGATCAATTAAGAGTATGTATGTACCTTTGATGCGGTAGTGTATTTTGACATCTTCAAAATGATTTTCTCTTTCAAATTAAGGCTTTTGAACTAAAATTTCCATACCAACGCAAATATTATTTTGCCTCTTCAAAAATAATTTTAAATTCGGTTTGATCTTCTTTTTTTATTCTCAAGACACATTATCAGGGTTTTATTAGAGATGATCCTTTTTGTAAATCTATATTCTGCTTTTGTAGAAATACGCTAAGTTGCTGTGTGACAGCAAGTATATCATTTAATATATGTAATCTGCAAATAAATTTGAAAGTGCTCTGAGATGTTTTTAATAATAAGGCTTTTGGAGACGTATTTTTCCACTCGGGTATCTTTTCCAATGCCTCTATTATGTGCTTTATTCTTACTGAATCATGGCGATCCACCCATCGTGTTTCGCATAATGGAGACGTCTTTGTACCAGGATATTTCAGAAAAACTGCATTACGCTAAGGATAATGTTTTTAAAAAAATAAATTTGCTGGTGTCCTTAACAAACAATAAAACTTTTTGTATTATTGGTACCTTCTTGTCTTTTGATATAGAGTGGTAAAGTCTGTTGGAATAGCAAGGTGTTTGTTTTGCATATTTTGCGGTTTTTGTACTTTTTTACTGTTCCATTTCCTGCCAATACAATTTTAAAAATCAAGATCAACGTTTTTCAAAGCTCTTTTACTAGCTTTTCGTTAAGGTTTAAGCACTTTAAAGCTAAAGAAATTGAGATTTTTCCTAAAAAATCAGTGGTTTTGTTAAAAATAATCGAATAGTATTTAGCGTCATAAAAATTTGTTTCTATAGTTTGAATTGTTTTTTTTTTTTATTGGAACCAAAATATTTTAATACATTACTTTCTCCTCAGCGCCCTATAGGCATTATTGAGGAAACGGTCGCTAGATTATACACAATGAATTTAACACTAACGTGCATTTAGTTAGTACATATACAATACTAATAATAATAAAATAATACAAAAAGAAAAAATTTAAATATTTTGTTGGCAAAACAAAATTAAATTCAGAAAATAATAAATATTTCTGACAAAAACAAAATTATAGAAATAAAATAATTATTTCTTAAAAAAAAAAATAAATAAAAATTATCAACAATTATTATTGCTTAAAAAACAAATAAGAGAATAATTGCTTCTGGTCAAAAAAATTAAAATTAAAAAATTATTATTATTTTTGCAAAAAGAAAATAAAGTTAAGAAAATAATAAAAATTTTTTAATTTTTTTTTTTATAGTAATTACGGTAAAAATTCTTATGCTTTGATTAACTCAACAAGTTTGTTTGATATAGACGGACTTTTTTTTAATTTAGAAGAAGGAAAAGAGAATAATTATTCAGAAGCAATTCTAATAAATAAAATTTACTTTTGTCGATAAAATTAACAACCCAGAAATTGTTTTCGTTAAGATAACAAATATAACGCTTGTGAACATCGCACAGTGGGTTCGATGACACCGAAAGTGGCGATTAATTCATGGAAGCCGTAATTTAAATATTTTTTCAAATCGTTAAATATGCATAAAAAGGCATATTCTGAAAAAAAGATACACGGAAAAAAAATTTTTTACGATTTTATAGACATTTTTGTTTTTTGAAAAATTATAGTTTGTTTCAGAATTTTTGCCGTAATTTAAAAATGGAAAGTGATTTTTTAAAAAAATGAGAAGCAAACAAAAGCATATATTGTCTACTTTCTAAAAAATAAAAAAATAAATATATATCTTGCGTAAATATGAATATAAGTTTAATTTAAAGTAACGAAATAAATTTTTATAATTTTTTTTGTTCATCAATAATTGTCGTACACTTAAAAAGAAACCATATTATGTTCATCCTAACCTTCATCATCATAATCTTCGCTACCATTACTCTCACTTTCATTTATTTCTTGAAAAATAATAGGCGATAGCAAAAGCTGTGGATCGGAATTTGATAGTTGTTGCTTTTCATTCCGCTTATTTTGTTTATTAATACCAGATATGAATAGATCTGAACTGAGAAAAATTCTATTTAAAATATTTTCATTCGACTTTTCTCGGCTCCATTTGCGAGCAAAGTGTTCCCTAGGATTTTTAAAATCATATTGTATGATTTCAGGACCTTGAATTAAAAATTTATATATTGTAAGAGTCATACAAAACCATTTTAACACTCTCATGCATAAAGATGACTGAAACTTGCATTGAACGAACGTTAGTTTTGTTAAATATATGACTTTGAAAAAACACGACTTAAAACAGAAAAATGTTAATAGCAAAAAATGGAGCAACAAAACCGCAAATTTTTTTGCAATATCAAGCTAAGACTTTAAACTTTTAGAAAATATAAGATTCAAAACCCAATCTTAACTAACTTAGAAGTTATGGTTCACGAAACATCAAAAATAGGCCAATTTTAGACCTTTTTTTAAAAAAGTCGTCAAAAATATTTTCACACATATTTTCAAAAACAATACATCATTTTTGTACACTTTTATACCTGAAGTTGAAGGTGCCATTCTTAAAACAACACTTTGTTTACGTTAAATTTGGAAATTACGGACTCGTTTAATGCAAAGTTTTACTTTTTTCGCTTTTTAAAAAAATTGCAAAAAATTTTGTAATTTGACACGTCACTACGGAGTCAGCTGACAAGATGCTTGAAAATTAACATAGTGATGTAGAATCTTATCTAGTTTTATCCAATACCAAATATTAATACAAAAACTTAATTTTAAAAATTCAATTAAGCGTCACTTTCGAACCATTTCAACCCAACGTGCATCGCTAAAAATTTTACTGTGTATTTAACAATAAAAATTAATATTATCTATAGCGAATATCGTTAAAATAAGTTACTGGATCTTGTCGTAAGCAAAAATCCAAAAATGTTTAAGTATTCTTTACTTTTCGTTTATAATCTTTTTCAGTAAAACACAAACGGCTTTTTATTTGAAAGGTTTTCTTTCTTTGTATAAGTTCCTTTAATTTCGTGCATGTTAGCAACACTGAGGGTAAATAGCTTGATAATTTACTTTATATTTAAATTTATTTAAAATTATTTAAAATCGAATTTTCAGAGTAAATAAGAATTCTTTTAACTAATATTAACATACCTACAATTTTTAAAATTAATGTTAATTAAAACTAACATATAATCAAACATAAAGGCATATCGTCATCTTTCCTATTATTATTTTTTTTAAAGTCAGTAATCAACACTGCATGCATTTTTTATTTTAATTTTATTTTCATTCATTCTAAGTATTAAACAACAAATTGCTCACTATCAGGCGTTGGCGTATCCCCAGCCAGCCTGAATGGACAGAGTAAGTTGTACATGAACAACAATATTTGTTAGAATTATGTTTCAATTTACATGATTGACATTTTTCTACTCATATATAAAATGTTTATAAAAAAATATTACTTACCATAATTGTTATAAATTGTGGTTATTTGGTTGGATGGCGATTTTCCTCAACTCAACACGATATTTTATGAAATTATAGTGGTTAATAATTTGTAAGCATTTTAATTAATTTTTTTGTTTTTTCATAAAATTTCAACCACACAGGTTACCACACCAGAAAACGAATCAACTACAAACACCAAAAATAAATTGCATAAATATTTTAGTATAAAAAAGAAACATTAGTTTAACTCTATTTGAGTTAAACTTTTTTCATAAAGACAAACGTACCAATAGTATTTAAAATTTTTTTACTTAAATTTAACTTTAGATTTTTATGGCAAAATTTGCTACAAATTTTATTGTTTTAAAAACTTAATTTTTTTATCTCATAACAAGCAAAATTTTTCTTTAAAAAAAAAATTTTTTTATCCCGTAAATACATATGTACATACATTCATGAAACGCAAACGCTCTAACAAACGATTTAATAATTTTACAGAAAAAGGAAAAACATTTTAAAATTGAAAAATAATGAGATTTTCAATGCGTGTTTTACAAATAAAAATAAAACCCTTTAATAAGATATTTTTTTCTACGAATTGTGTTTATGTTTTCAATAATTTAAAAGTTATATCAATCACTAAGGTCTGCAAAAGCGCTATCTGCACCGAAAGCTCATTAAATTTAATGTTGTAAAACTATGTACATAAGTGTATCAACTTTTTGTTTATTTAATCTTGGAAAAAGCTGTTAAAAATCAACATTTATGAGGAAAAATTATATTAACAGACAATTACATGATGATATTACTTCCATGAATTTTTATGTTTCTAGACGAAAAGTAGATCATTATCCTTTTTGTCTACAAACAAAAAACATTTATGGAAATAACTTAATATGAAAATTTCACCGTGTTAACGAAGACTAATTTTATTATTATTTTTTTTAAAAAGCCTCTGGCCTTGATAAAATTAGCAACAAAATGTTTTTAGAGTTACCATATACGCCAAAAAGAATAATTCCTTTTATTTTTAACGCAATAATACGGCTTAAACATTTTCCGCCAATATGGAAAGTTGCCTTATTAAGATGATTTCTAAACCTGGTATAGATCCTTTAAAAGTGAAGTCTTATAGGCCTATAAGTTTGTTACCAACTTTGTCAAAACTGTTTGAAAAGCTGCTCAAAAACAAGTTGACTCCGATCCTGAATGAAAACAACTGCATTCCAAATCACCAATTCGGCCTTAGAAGCCAACATAGTACCATCGAACAAACTCACAGACTTGTGCAGGTTATAAGAAAAACCTTTGAGGAGAAGAAGAGACTGCTCCGCGCTTTTATTGATATCTCACAAGCTTTCGATAAAGTATGGCACGAAGGCCTGTTAAACAAACTGAAGCTGAACCTTCCAGCTAATGTTTTCAACCTACTAGAAAAGTACATAGCAGGTCGACAATTTATGATCAAAGAGGGAAACCAAATAAGTTTTTCCCAACCAATAGGGGCTGGTGTACCTCAAGGGATTCTGTACGTGATTTACACGGCAGATATGTCAACAAACTGTTTTACGCACACGTCTACATTTGCTGACGATACCGCTTTTCTCAGTATTCATAAAGACCCTAAAGAGGCTTCGTGCCAATTGCAACAACACGTAACCCAAGTAGAGAAATGGGCAAAATTATGGGGAATAAAAATTAATGAGCAAAAATGTACCCACGTAAATTTTACTTTACGCAAAGAAACGTGCTCTCTAATCCTCATTAACAACCATATGGTGCCTCAACGATTTGATGCGGAATACCTTGATATTCATCTGGACCGTCTCCTTACATGAAGCCACATATAAATGCGAAGTTGACGCAAATGAAACTTAAAGCTACACAAATTCATTGGCCAATTGGCAAAAACTCTGCGCTTCGTCTTGATTGTAAACTTCTACTTTACAATTTGGTGCTACGGTATATAATTATGGGGCACTACTTCCGCCACCAGCGTAGAAACAATTCAACGCCGTCAAAATAAAACCCTAAGAATGATAACTGGTGCTCCTTGGTATGTTAAAACAGCAACATACACAAGGATCTACAGGTTCCGCTAGTTAAGTGCATTGGCTGGACTAATGTAAATTACCTAGTTTTAAGATTTGATTACTTGTTGTTAGTTCAAAGATTCAATAAAAAAATATGCAACAAAAAATATTAAAAAATTAAACATGTATAATAATAATTTCCCTAGGCTTACGATCAGTTACATTTCCTCTGAAAAATCCGGGCTTGTTAACCAAAAATTTTTGATTTCGTCCAGTTGTTGTGTCTTCAGCAACATATTTGACATATTTGAAATAACAGCTATAATTGGTAAAATGATTTAATGAATGATTTAAATTCAAACTGATGTAACCTTAAAACAATAGATTCAAGTGCGAATGACTTTTTGATCTGCAACACTACGCGCTACTATGTTGACCACCGATGTAGTTTGTTTTTCAATGTAAAAATTTCTTTTGTGCAGCATCACGGGAAAAACGCACTAAGCAACAAAGTCAGAACTCACGCTGCAAATTTAACACGAATGGGGAAAAAGCACAGCAAGTCTTTTGTGCTTGAAATTTTAATTTTGGTTTACGAAAACCTAAGTACTTAACATTTCAAATCTGATATCGAATAAATGCAAAAAGTAGATTCTTAAAATTTGAGAAAAAAATTTTTTCTTTCTGTGTAGCATTTTTTCCCAACATCTGTTTCTACATAAAGTTCAGAAACTGCAGAGCTAACGTATTATAATGATTAAGTATTTTAAGTCAACTGTGTCAAGTTGTGTACATAAGAAAGTTGTTAAGCTCTTTTTTTCATTTTACATGAAATCGGTGTTGTAGTTAGAGCGTTTTGATTTGGTCAATTAAGCCGGTATTTTTGTTCTTGGAGGTGTGATTTTTTTTGTGGTAATGAACCTTGATGAGACAATCAGAAATTATTAAAAACGGAGTTTTTACTTTTTGTTAGCTAGGGCGTTTTGCGTTTCAGGTAACAATATGTATTTCTAGTGCATACATTTTTCTAGCAAAAACTGATAACTATTTAACGCAGCTGTTAAGTGGAGAAATCCTTATTAACAACCATATGGTGCCTCAACGATTTGAGACGAAATACCTTGGCATTCACCTGGACCGTCGCCTTACATGGAATTCCCACATAAATGCGAAGTTGACGCAAATGAAAGTTAAAGCTACACAAATTCATTGGCCAATTGGCAAAAACTCTGGGCTTCGTCTTGATTGTAAACATCTACTTTACAATTTGGTGCTACGGTATACAATTATGGGGCACTACTTCCGCCTCCAGCGTAGAAACGATTCAACGCCGTCAAAATAAAATTCTACGAATGATAACTGGTGCTCCTTGGTATGTTAAAAACAGCAACATACACAAGGATCTACAGGTTCCGCTAGTTAAGTGCATTGGCTTGACTAATGTAAATTACCTAGTTTTAAGATTTGATTACTTGTTGTTAGTTCGAAAATTCAATAAAAAAAATATGCAAAACAAATATTAAAAAAATTAAACATGTATAATAAGAATTTCCCTAGGCTTACGATCAGTTATATTTCCTTTGGAAAATCTGGGCTGGTTAACTAAAAATTTTTAATTTCGTCCAGTTGTCCTGTCTTCAGCAACATATTTGAAATTACAGCTATAATTGGTAAAATGATTTAATGAATGATTTAAATTCAAACTGATGTAACCTAAAAACAAAAGATTCAAGTGCGAATGATCTGCAACACTACGCTCTACCATGTTGACCACCGATGTACTTTGTTTTTTCAATGTAAAAATTTCTTTTGTGCAGCATCACGGGAAAAACGCACTAAACAACAAAGTCAGAACTTACGCTGCATATACATATAACACGAATGGCAAAAAACAACAACAAGTCTTTTGTGCTTGAATTTTTAATTTTGGTTTACGAAAACGTAAGTACTTAACATTTCAAATCTGATATCGAATATATGCAAAAAGTAGATTCTTAAAATTTTAGAAAAAATTTTTTTCTTTCTGTGTAGCATTTTTTCCCAACATCTGTTTTTACATAAAGTTCAGAAACTGCAGAGCTAACGTATTGTAATGATTTAGTTTTTAAAATCAACTGTGTCAAGTTGTATACCTAACCAAGTTGTTAAGCTCTTTTTTTCATTCTACATGAAATCGGTGTTGTAGTTAGGGCTTTTTGATTTGGTCGATTAAGTCGGTATTTTTGTTCTTGGAGGTGTAATTTTTGTGGTAATGAACCTTGATGAGACAATCATAAATTATTAAAAATGGAATTTTTAATTTTTGTTAGCTAGGGCGTTTTGCGTTTCAGATAACAATATGTATTTATAGTACATAAATATTTCTAACAAAAACTGATAACTATTTAATGCGGCTGTAAAGTGTTCACTTAATGCTTACTTTACCCCATAAATTTTCGTATGTGTGAACAGGATTATTATTTTCCCATTTAATGTTTAAATGTGTGCGTGTTAAACGTTTAATATCAGATGATTGCTTAGGATAATCTTAGTTGAAACATGTTTGTGTGTATGTACAAAAACAAATTAAAATAAACAAAGATGTTGCAACTGATAACAAAAGCTAATTAAAAAAGAATTAAATAAGCAGTAACGCAAACACACGAACATAAACATAAATATGTTTGTGTGTGTGTGTGTGCAAGTGTATGTGCATAAGTATTTAAAAATTTTAAAACAATTAGGAAAAATGCTGAATTGTAAAAGTACTTTCAAGACTTATAACAAATAAAAATAAATTAGAAAGAAATTAATTAATGACAAGCTTAAAAAATAATAAAAACTGTTTTTCTAAATCAGCTTAAAACTTAATAACAGTTTTGGACAAACTTATAAACTTTGTAATATTCGATTAAAGAATGTAGCACTACGATAAAAGTAAATAAATTTCCCAAGTTCCCGAACATTAGCAATGAGGTGGAATACAAAACCCCCCGAGTTTAAGCTCAGTTTTTAATTTAAGATTTTGATGCTCTTCACATAAATAAATCTGGTAAAAAACAAGCCAAATACCTGAAAAATTTTGTTTCAACGTTGGTAGAAAAAATCTAGGGTTTTTTGTGTACATATTTAAGGTAAAATTCATTTACATGTTTAAATAAAAATTAAGAACAAGTGCATCTCTGTTCAATATTACTTAATAAATTGAGTAATCGCATGAAAATCTACCTAAGTATGGCTGTATTCCTAAATGCAGTATGCCTTGCATCAAGAAATTTGATATTCTGCTTTTAGCAATGCTAAAGGTTTTGATAATATCTTCTAATCCCAAATGGACTTTTAAAGTTATATTAACGCATTTCAAGCAGAGAACATTGTCGAAGTTTTAAGGGTTGTATTAAAAAAGAAGTTGAAATTTCGTGATGCAAAGAAAACTGATTCTAGGAATACAGCCCGTAATATCGTCTCCCCGAGTAACTTTTACAGAAAGCATTACCCACACATTTTCTATACTTTTTAGGACTATAGAACATGGTGACCACTCCAAATATTAACCTTTTGACATCGACTACATTCGACTGTCCCATAAAATAAAATTGATCCCGCTAAAACCATAAAGCTTCCTTTAGGCCTATGCAAACGTCTCAGGTAGCGTGTAGCTACCTGGTGTAGCTATCTTAATCATCAAAATTTTACTTTTTTTACTTTGTTCATTTTTTTGCTGAAGCTCTATATGGAAGGATTTTTTTATTTTTATTTTTATTTTTTTTTTTTTGTAAAAAATTTTTCGCGACACGCTTTGGGGCATATAAAAAAAATTTAAATTTGAAGTAGATTTTATATGAAAATTTTGTTTAAAAATCCTATTTTAGTTTTTTTCTATATTAGTTAGAGGCTTTATTGGGAAATATATTTAAAACAAATTAAGTTTTTAATTTATAACCATAAAGAGAATTTTGTAAAATAAGAAAAGGGCAATATTTGTTGTTGGTATTTTTTGCCAAAATAAAAAAATCATTATAATAAAAATATTTATTTTTTGACAAAAATAATAAAAACCAAAAACTATTTATAATTTTTGGAAATTTATTAAATTTTTTGCATAATTTTTACGGTCCCTGAAATAAAGTCTATAAAATTTTATTTATATTTGTTCTCATTCTCTTTGTCCACGTCTTGGTATTGTAATCTAAATTGTTATTTGTTTTTGCAAGTCATCAATCTTAGTATACAAATAAACATTCATAAATATATTTACATTTGTACTAAGCCTACCAACAAATATAATATTGATCTTATCAAAATCATCATGTTGTCAAAATTAAAAAAATCAATTACAATTTTTTTTTTGAGCATCCAATCATTTTGAAAAATTATCTTCCTTTAAAAAAACATCTTAAAGTAAAATAACAAAATTATATCTAAATTCTTACTTGTAATACTAAATAAATTTAACATTATTCTAGAAAAGGATATGTGAAGAAGATGGCAATTTAAAATAATTTATTTGTGTGTCTTGTTTGTGAATGTATTTTTGTGAATATGTATGGATAAGCGGCAAGTGTAGTTGCAAAGAAAAAAAGAAAATTAATTGATCTTACCGTGAAGTAATGACAGCCAATAAATATTTAAAGACAGATTAGCCTTAAGGTTACTGGACAAATGAACCAAAAAGCTACATGATAAACTGGCATTATTTAAATATCCTTTCAAAATAAAAAACAAATAAGAAAATTGAAGCCGGTCAGGACAGGTTGCCCATACTACACTCTGTAGCAAAATTTGTTTTATATTTAGAACCAACATAACAAAAAAATGTTTGAAGGTTAACTTGATTTTAGAGAGTAGACCAATGGTAAGTTAAAGATTGATTATTAACAAGTTCAGTATTGCACTGACATAAGGTCCTAAACATATGCAAGGTTTCAATATATTTTAAAACTGCAACTTGGACTTGAATCACAAGGATATACGCACATCTAACTAGCTGGACGGACATGTTTTAATTGACTCAAAAAACTCTTCTGAGTAGATCTATGTAAATAAAAATAGGTCAAAGCCTATTATTTTTAGGCGTCATAAACATCTTCACAAATGCATAATAAAAAGTTAAAAGAATTGTAGTCGGTCATGGCTAACCATTATATTCCATATCTAACATATATTATTTTTGTTTAGCCAGTGCCAGACTAACATTTATGTACTCAAATTAAAATAACCCTCAACTCTGATGGTCTCACCTGAGAGCAACAGTGTTCTTCCGCCGTGAATTTTATTGTAGTCATTTGGCCAGTGGGTTGAAATAACGTTTAGTCCCATTTCAGACACAAAATATTACGAATAGTCACTCCTAGAATTAACAACGTGTTAGCTCCAGTACGCATGCTTAGCATTTTAGCTGCCAGCAGTTTTAAAGCAATAAACTGTTAAAAACCGAGGTTGTGGAAAAATTCCACCTCATCATCTATCCCTGGGATCCTTCGTATCGTTAAATAGCTCCTTCTAGATATCATATAAGTTTCGGAAATTAACATGTCATAAATATGTTGGGTTATTACCAAATAGCCCAACATGCCGTTTTTGTTCCGAAACAAATTTTGAGGCTGGTGATGGCCTTTTTATTATGGCCTGTGGCAGAGTATACTGCATTTTTTGAATTTCTTGCGTTATGCTATTCATACTTACCAACAGCAGATTATATCGCTGTCTTTAAGATTTCATTACATAAAAAAAAATTTTAAAGCACATTTATGTGGAAGGAAATCAAAATAACTTTTGTCAAATAATTTTTTTTATCGCAAAGATTACGAGTTGTAATCTGTACTCGTTCTGAAGGACAGATATATTTTAAGGATGATACTATGTACTTTAAACTATATTAAAAGGTTTTAACTTCCGCTTGAATCTAGTGTGCGTTGAAAAATATATAAGCTTGTTTCTTTCTTTTCACTTTTGAAATTTAAGAGTAGGGAAAGAATTATTATAGAGTCGAAAGGATGGTTTTGCACTGTTTTACTTTTGTCCATTTTATTTCATGGAATTCTAATTAAATATTTTGTACAAATACCAAACATATTAATGGAGTTTCCACAAGATAAAAATGTTTTTTCAATTCGCATATACGTTAACCTTTGAGTCAACGTTTTATTTATTTTTTTTTAATATTTTGGTCAGTTTGAGTGTAAATACACTCAAGTAAACACACATACATACATACATTTGGCGTTCGTGATAATATGGTTGATTGCCATTATTATTTATTAGCATTGTTGTCTTTGGAGCAAACCGCTTAATGGTTTTGTAATGTTTATTAATTCATGTCGAAATAACATTAAAAAAGGATTTACGGCTAAACAAAATAAGACACATACACACGCCCAACCACTATGTAGCACATACAAATTACCACTTAATCCTCGGCACTTAACTCAAACATATACATACATACACTCACTCACACATACATTCATATAAATGACAAAATAGTAAACTTTTCTCTGTAAACCACCTCAAAATACCAGAGAGTAAAAGTGGTTGTAAACAAAGAGTTTGGCCAATGGTGTTTACGGGCTGCAAATGGGTTAAGATATATTGTTTAGAATGTAACTTATTTAAGCCACAATTAGTTGTGGTGATAGCTCGAACCAAGAAGGTTTAAATTACTCGTGGTTAAAACAAGTAGTTATTTTTTCAATTTACATTTATAAAATTATAAAAATAAAAAAGAACTTAAACAAAAAATAAATCTTAATTACTTATACGTACAGTGGCTACTAAATTTATAGCGATATTAGCGGTAAAATCATTGGGTAAGTCTGTAAATTAAAATCTGATTTTTTGTGACTTTAGTATTAAAAGCCTTCGGGCGTTCCATATACTCCCTCTTATTTCTTATTTGTTTATATGTTTGTCGTTCATATATAAACAAAACAGTACTTAAGCTTTGTTTACACAATTGTACAAGTTGTTGGTTGCTACAAAATTTTATCCCAATCTGATGAGTTCTATAATAATCATTAAACACACGCTACTTTGTTCTTTTGTTATAATGTTTTTCCTTTTCGCTACCTTGTGCACATTTGTATGGATGACTTTGTATGTAAAAAATATGCTGAAATGTGCTCTTTTCAAGGTAAAATGTTAAGTCTATATTTTTAAGGGCAAAATCATGTTCTGCATACTCCTATGTTGTGTTATGGCCTTTAAAAATTATAAGCTTGTTGCATTGAGAGAGAATGTGTTTTACGTGTATGTTTGCACAAGTATTAAAAGTTTTTCTTTATCAACACACTGACGATATTATTTACTGACAAGCCCGCAACTTGTTGAAGCAGCAAGTGATTAGAATTGTAGAATGCATAACTAATAAATAATTTCAATTTTAGAAAATGTAACAAAATCCCAATTGTTTATCTTCCACAAAACAAAAAAAATTTTAAAGTTTTTTAATTCTTAAAAGATTAAGAAAATTTTAAGGTTTTTTTAGATTTTTTTACCTGGTTTTTCGTCGAGCTAGCTTACTTAACAAACTCTATGAGACCCAAAATCAACTCAAATTCAAATTAAATTTTCTTTAAAAAAAGTTAAAATATTTTCTTATATTATTTCTGTGACCTACAAAAAGCATTGAGTACTTAAATATAAAAAAACAATAAATATAGTCCAGGTAGTGCTAAACCAAAATTTCAGTTCTCAAATTAAAGTAAACGTCAAATCGGATGGTTTCATATAAAGGCAATGGTGTCCTTAATTTACAAATGAGTGATTTTTCGAGAAAACAGTTTTGAATGTGCTTCCAGCTAATTTAGATACTTGTCTACTTAGCTTAAGATTTCGCATTGTGAAGTTTGAAGATCTTTTTGAAATGTTTAAAATAGTAAAAAAGAAAGTGTCGTCAGTAAATATCGACGTGTATGAGACTGTTAATTGGTTGTGTTGAGCAAGTACAGAATTGATCCTAAAATACCCCCCTTAGGTACGTCAGCCCCTATTAACTTAGGATGGATTAAATAGTTTCCGCTTCCTTAATCATAAGTTGTCATCTGGTTATGCTGTTTTCTAGCAGTTAAAAAAGATTCACTGGCATGCTGAGCTTTAGTTTGTAAAAAAAGCTTTTATGCCATCCTTTTTGAAAGTTTCAGAGACACCGATAAAATGCGCTGCCAGTACTTTTTCCCAAAGGCTGTTCCTATAACCCGTACCAGTCTTTGGGTTTGTCCGATGGTATAATTGTATAGAGTCGAAAGGTTGATTATATATACAGTTCTTGCCACTAAAGATCAGAGTTACCTTGTTTTTAAGCAATTTTTAGACTTTTTGGCCTGTAAGTTACAAGCTACAAAGGATTCTCCAGGACTATAAATAGCGTTTTCCAAGGCGTCCTTCTATATTGGCGGAAAGCATTCAAGCCGTAGTATTGCATTATAAAGAAACAGGATTATTATCTTGGCTGCACACAAAAAACTACAAAAAAAATTTTTCAAACAAATTCTTGTTCAAAATAATTTATTTTTTTAGTCAATTTATTTAATAGTTTCTAATAATATTTTTATTTGATTTTTAAATCAAACAAAATTTTCGCCTAGACAAATAAAATATTAAACCAGCTCAGCAAAATTTTTTAACAGAAACTAAAATTCTTGCAAAATTGCTTGTCTAAATTTACAACTTTCGTTGTAGGTCCTCAGCCAGACAAAATATTTACTGATTCTCTGAAATTTGTTACTGATTCTACAACTCAGTTTTTTCTGTGTGTGCAAAGAAGCTCTAAAATTACTTTTCTGATAATTTTATCAAATCCATAAGTTCTTTTAATATTTTAACCACATCTTTGCAGCTAAAATCGTATATCAATTGGTTATCTTCGTTCGTTTTTTAAATAATTTCTATAGAAGAAAATAGAAAAAAATTAAAGGGAGTCGATGATATAAAATGCTGAAACAGAGTAAGAATTAGTTTTAAGTTAACGCATTCATATTTACATAATTATTTTTAAATAGATTTTTGGAAAATAACTTCATTTTAATAATTAAATTAAGTGAAAACAAAAAGAACTTAAGCTTACATCGATTTTTAATTTAAAAACAAAAACTGTATAAAAATTTTCATATCTTTTTGCTAAAATAGACAAAAAACGCTATTTTGAAAACAATCGATTTACGTCTTTTTTATGTTAAGCTATCGATATTCTCTAAGTCATTGTTACAAGTTATCTTGCTTTATAGTTAATCCTAAATCTGTTTGTTTTTGTAACATAGAAAGGAATCAGCACACTTAGCAACAAAATTGGCAGCATAAAAGAACTTGTGTGTATAAATCAAATGTTGATTGCTAAAGCGTTTCCGTTAACATTTCGTTAACATTTGTAGTAAATATTTTATTATAACAAAATTATTCTATTAAAAATAAGTCCCTCCGTTCCTTTAAGTAAAAACCTTAAGGAACTAAAAATTTGCATTTAGACCAAATTTTTGTTAAGCTTCGGCTGGCTTTAAGCTTCAAAAAGTTTTTGTGTAAATAATTTATACCGCTCAAACTTTTTTTGTTAAAAATTTTTTACCATTATTAAGTACAATTTTTTGACTTGAAATCTTATTTTTAAATATATAAAAGAATTTTGACTTTTACTATTTGGGCTCTGGTTCACATATTAATTTCTTTTAATTTTTAAGAAATTAACTTTTCATTTCAAATGTATCAGCATAATCGTCTTATTTCCGGAAAAATTTTAGTAGGGCTCATAAAAAAATCTCAGCCTTTTAGAAAAAAACTGATAGTGAATTTGAAAAAACCTCAGTAAAATCTCTATAGTCCACACATTTTTATTTAAAGGTAAGAATATTTTTTTTGCTCTTTAAAGACAAGTGATACCCAACTAAAACATTTTTGTATTCTTTATGTTTCTTAGCATGTCCAGTACTAAATACATAAGTAAGTACGTACATACATATTTACTGCAGTAAAGTAATGTAAAGTAAATTTACGAAAAAAAAATCTTAAAAAATAATTATTTTTTTCTGATTTTAATGATTTATTTTTAATTATTTTTTTATTATTGTATTTGAAGTTTTTTTAGCTTAGGTTTATTATTTAATTTCTTTTTTATTAGAAGAAATTATTATTTTCCGTTAATGTGGAAAGAAATTTATATTTTAAAAAGCAGGTATTTAAACGATACTAGCCGAATGCGTTTTTGAAAGCAGCTACCCAATTTCTTCATCAGAACTCTTTGAACAGTAGTAGTGTCTTTTGGTTGTAAACATCACCAACTTAACTTACAGGTTAATCTGAAAGGAAAATTTAATATGTTTATCTTTTCTTTTATTTTGTATTCTAATAAAAAAACAATTAAATTAAAAATTAAATTAATGCCATTAAAATTGTATTCTTTACATGACTCTTCGTTGTTGTTTACCTTTTCTCATTTGAAAATTCCAAAATAATTATTATTTATAGTCCCTGGTGCTATACACACATATAGCTCCCTTAATGTAGAAATACCCTAGCTCGTATTTTTTTTAAGCCGAGATTTTCGTTTATTTTGACAAATAGTCTGCTCATATATCACAATTAGTAAAAAACAAGTAAGAGCGCTATATTCGGCTGTGATGAATCTTACATACCCTTCACATTGGTCTTTTAATATATCCAGCCGAGTTATTTTGTGCTGCAAATAATATAATAAAAATACCTTGTGCGAGTTTTAAGCCCATAGAAAACTTTACAAAATGTTAACGTTCGTATGGATAATAGAAATAGATGAGGAACGTTTGAGGTCGACAGTAATAAAAGTTTTTGACATTATTCATATTAAAAGGTTAATAAAAGTTGTTAGTTTTTATGGGATGTTCTAGTCCCCCTGCTCCTCTAAAACTTTTTTTCCAAAATGCAAAATTAATTTAATTATTACTTTTTGTAGAATATTCGAAGTCGATAGCTGTTATAGTTTCCGAGATATAGCGTATCGAAAATTTCATAAAAATTATTCATTTGTATGGGAGCTACCCCATATTCACCCCGCACACAAAAAAATTTTCTTTCAAAGCGTAGGCTTTGTTGTGCAAATACTTTTTGTAGAATATTTGATTTTGATATCTATTACAGTTTATAGATATAGCGCATAAAATATTTCACCAAATTTGTGCAATTGTAGGAAAACTACCACTTCCCCTGATCCTATCTGAAACAACTTTTTCCATTATTTAGGTGCCTACCTTAAGAGTATCCGTGCTAAGTTTTGTGGCAAGAGTGACTATACTTACTGAGATACATATATAGGGATATATGCACAAATTTTGTCCTAAAAAAAATGGGTTGGTTTGGGTTTTCGCTTATATCTCGGTCAATAGTGAAGCGATTTTGCTGATTTTAAATAGTGATTGTTAGCGGGATATTTCTAATCGTTTTACACCATTAACTGGTCTGTATCTTTTTATTTGACTCCGGAAACTTGATTTCAACAGACGGACAGACGGACAGATAGACAGACAGACAGACAGACAGACAGACAGACAGACAGACAGACAGACAGACAGACAGACAGACAGACAGACAGACGGAGAGACGGACATGGCTATATCAACTTTCCTATCTATAAGGATCCAGAATATATATACTTTATGGGGTCGCAAATGGATAATAAAGAAATTACAAACGGAATGACAAACCCTTATCACTATGTGAAGGGTATTAAAATCGACTACAAAAATACGAGTTAGGGCCTTCCTATTTTAATATAACGATATTCATATACTAAAAACAAAAAAGTTATTAAATCAAACAGAAACAACCTTATGGTTTTTTTGATGTATGTACATACATATATACGTGTGTATGTATAAGCCTTTTAATGGAAATATGCTCATTTTCTAGGTTTAATTACACAAAACTTTTTCTGATTTTTCCACGTGTGTCAAAAAAGGCTTCAACTCAAATATTTGCTTAAGGTTCTTGTTATTTCGTGATAATTTCATATTTCCCTGTTATATGTGGATTCGTGTATGTGTAAGTGCCAGTGAAATTTTAGTGGCGCTTTTTAGCGGTTATTTGATGGATATTTATTTTTATAATAAAATCCTTAAAAAAATATTGGAAAAGCAACATACATATGTATGCAAATATGCGAACGTAAATGTAAAAATAAAACCGCAGCAATGATTAATCTTTTAGCCAAACAAAATTGTAAAGAAAAAATTTTAAAAAATTTAAATGTTTCGATAAATTACATTAAAAATTTATGGTATCAAATGTTATTTCTTTTATTTGGTACGTTTTCAAAAGACATTTTAATCTCGCACCAATTAAAAGACATTAATTATTATATTTCTTAAAGCTCTTAAAGCTCTTTTCTTATAATATCTTGTGGAAACTATAAACGATAATTTATAAAACGAAATAGTTTTTATTCATATGTTCTGTTAAGTTATCTTCTGTCTGCTGAACTTTTTTGCTAGTTTAGAACTGAAAACTTTTTCATTGTATGGTTTTTAACTTAAAAAGATTGGTATCCAGAAAAATTTAAGTTTAACATGAGGTTTTTAAATGAAGTTCAAAAAAAATTTGACTGTTTGACATCTACTTGAATTTAAAATTTTGTTTTGGATACGACCCTCAATATATTATTGTTACAACAAAAAAAAACATCAAAAATAGTAACGAATAATAGTGAGACAGATAAAACAAAATATTGGTTTATAGGAAGAACAACAATGCATATTTATATAACTAGTTTAATACAAGACTTCATATAGTCCTTAAAATAAAATAAAATGTTTTAATAAAAACAGAGTGATGTATAGTAATATACTAAGAAACTACATCATATGCTGTAAAACAGGCTTTATTTGGATAAATTTTATATAAACTGGATGAATGATAATTTTAAAAATGGGTGCAAATGTACACACAAAAAATTATCTAAGAAAACTTTACTTAAATCAAAGTACGGTGAGTACGGTTTTTCTTAAATCAAGTACGAAATTTCTTACTCCAAGTAAAATTTTTCGAGTACGAATTTCTTACTTTTAGCCACAATTAAGCCAAAAAAGGATTGATTTAAGTTCAGAACCGTACTTGATGTAAGCCAAAAAAGATTGATTTAAGCCATAAACGGGATTAATTTGAAAATGAAATGTCATTTTTTTGACTTATGGAGCTTTATTAAAGAAGAAGAATTTTATATTTTATTTTTATTTTATAGACACTTAAAATTTACAATTTAAAAATTTCATTTTTTGTATTTACCGAAGCTGAGATTCGAACCAGGGATGTTTGCACTGCAGCACGAGCGCGTTACCTCTAGGCCACCGAGACACTTTGTGTTCAAATCTAAAATAATTTATTAAAACAACAAGCTTTTTTCTGTTTGATTTGTCTAAGCAATCCGAATAGGCTTGATTTAAGAAAATGTAAGTAAGGATCGTACTTAAGAAGTTTTTGGATAAATTCAAGAATAAAATTCTTGATTTTAGAAAGCGAGTTTTCTTTCTGTGTATGTATTTACAAAGTCCTATGAAAAATTTGGGCTCTTGAATTTAAAAAATTTTTCAAAACAACCCAATCATATTAATTTTAATATACAGTGCACTCGCGATAATGTGAACACTCTAATATTTGAACACCCCAAAATATGAACACTTTTTCTTCACCATTGACTACTCTAAAATATGAACTTTGTACAAAGGTTTTAAAATTTGAACAGTTTTTTTTTTATTTTTAAAGCATACAAATTTCAGTTACAAAGCATTAGATGTTGGGGAAATCCCGAGTTATATTTATTTTAATACCAAATCTTAAAAAACCACACATATGTACATGCATAAATATGTATGTATATGCACGGGCAAGGTCTATTTTTCGTTAGTTATTACATGTACGCGAACGCAACTTGTCAACAGTTAAAGTGCTTATTAAACGTAAATAATTTGTTAAATATGCATACAAAAAAGCATAAAATTTTAACTTTAAAAGAAAAATATGAAATTTTAGAAAATTTATTTAAGCAGGAAAAGTGTTTACCTGCAAGAAAACAAAATTTTTTGCAATAATTTAAGCCAATTGTAAATATGAACAATATCGAATATATGAACAGGCTCTGTTTTAATTAGTTCATATTATCGCGAGTGCACTGTATGTACAATAAATTTGGACAAACCAATATGTACATATATGTGGGATGAAAATCTCATTGGACATAAAGGATTGTTTGTAAATGTCCGTTAGTTAAATTCTAGAAGATCTCCAGTACATTGACAAGTAGGGTAGGGAGCTGACTTAGCTTTGGCTGACTAGGATATGATGTTAAGTTAGTAAAAAGGGAGACGAGTGTATTGTTGGCCGAATTATTGTAGAAAATTGTTGGAAAAACGCTCTCAATATTATATACAAAGTAAATAATTAAAATAATCTAGTAGCTTGTCACTTAAATTTTTCCTTTAAAAATATTATTCATTGAGTTTTTAGTCTCTTTGCCTGAACAACTTATTTAAAATTTAATAAATAATAAAACTGTTTTTTATATTCGTTAATATAAAAGAACAAAATGCGTTTTTTCTTTTACGATTTGTTAGTAACGGGCTTTTAAGGTCATAAGTTATCTTAATGTAAATAAAACTATTATTTCATTATTTTATTCAACGTTTCGCTGGTATTTTCCAGCCTCTTCAGGGATATTTATTTTAAATCAATCTGGCAACGATATAGATTTGAACATAAAATATTTGCAAAAAAAGTTATGAGTAACTTTCTTGTATAAAGAAATCTCTTTGTCTGAGTTTTTAGCTGAAAAGTTGATGAAGTAAGATCGAGAAGCAGCAGCTTAAGTGTAAAATAATTAACTTTAAATTATAACTACATGTAAAACTATAAATTTTTTAATGTAATAAATGAATTTTTAAAAACTAAAGTGTTTATTTTCCTGCATTCATATGTATGACTTTATTATATTATTCAGATCTTAATATTTTAAGTTTTTTTTTTGGTGGCAATACTGGTTTTGATACGAACCATTTAAAGAATTTTTTTCTGAAGATGCGAATTTTACTCTAATTTTTTTAAAGTAGCTTAAGTATTATCGTGAAAATAGACTTAATAGCACTTGCCTACGGTGCGTATGAGTTGTGTCTAAAACTTGATAATTGTGTTCCACATACGCACCGCTTAAAATATGGTGCATTGGTGTTTTAGTTTATTAAAATCGGAAATACATAGGGAGACCATTTATTTCTGGTTCGAAATCAGTACAATTTTCGTTTTTTTTAATAAAAAGTTCTTTTGGTTTTTATAGTCTAAGTACTACTTTCGGTTATGGCGATCGACTAAAAATGACTTGCTAAGTTGATTTAAGCATGTCCGTCCTTCCGTCTTGTAGCTAAAGAGCAGATAGACTTTGCAAGCAAAATTCAAAAAAATATTGAGTTTAAAAACATTTATAAAAAAAATTCCATAAATAAAATAAAACAGTTAGATTTTTTATCTAAAAAAGACACACACGATAACAAAAATCACTCCAATTCTTTTTATGTTTTTTATAAGCCGTTTATTGTGCTGCTTATGTATGGCAATCATACTTTACGTCGGTTGCTAGTTTCCGAAACTATATAACAGATGCCAACTGACGACTAACTGCTGCCAATATTAATTAACAAATGTTTAAAAATGTGGCAACCGAGAAATCTTGGTTACTGCTGGGTAACGCAACTGAAGTTGGGATGCTGTACATAATCGACACATAAACTGGTTTTATATTAATACACTTTAAAACGTTCGTTTATTAGTTTAACATTAATTTGCAATATTTATGCTCCATGGTGTATTTCGGAAAAAATAGTTTTGTTTGTTAATTTTAACGTCAAGGCAAACAATTTTTTTTTTAATTGACTCTAAGGATGTTTTGCGCTCTTCTTTATTCATTTTAGTTAAACAAATTTTTTTATAAAGGGAACCAGGTTTTTTTAAATTGTATTGCTTAAATTTACAGCAGCATTTCTATATTTCAAATTTAGTTTTTTATAAGGGAAACCTAAAGTTGCTTTTTTAATGCAAGAAGGCGAGAATAGCCCAACAATTTACAAAAAGCCTGCAGCTAATCGTATAATCGCCGGTAAATAGCAGTCTTTTAGGGATCGTTTAAATGGCTACATGACGACACCGATTACAAAAAAAAAAAATCGTTCGCACAACAAGTGTCAAAATGTTGCTGAAAATATTAATTGAAAAATAAAGTGCGATTGTTGTTAATTAACAATGGTCCAATGATCTCAAAAACACTTAAACCAAGATTTTCTTGTTTAGAAATCGTCAAAACTACTCGTAAAAGCATCATTTTCAAAAGCCGAACAGCAATCGTCTGGGAGTCGCAAAACAATCGCTCGCATCAAATAAACGTTTAAACTTCAGCTGGGTCACTTCATTTATATACATATGTATGTATGTTGCGTTAACTATCTAGTTTGGTGCTAACTTACAAGTTTTTTAAGAAAAAAATTTTATATATAATTTTATGTTAAAAAATCAGTACTTTTTCTCAAATATCAGTACATTTCGAAACATAGATTTTTAGTCAGTACACTAACAAAAATCAGTACATGTACTGACGAAATCAGTACGAATTGTCACCCTTGCAATACATAAATTGTAAAAAGCTGCATGCGCATGTAGCTCTGAAGTAATTTTGACGTCATTATTAAGCTCCTACGAATTATTTTAAGCGAAAGAAACCCAATATAAAGGTTTTCATACCGTACATATCGCACAGTAAATTTAAAACAGTCACAACTCAAAATTTTTTTTTAATCATTTCTTTTTTTTAACCGGCTTCCAGATTTATTTTATATCGAGAAATTAAGTGTACGTAAAATAAACTTTACTTTTTAACAATTTCGTTACTGTTGAAATTAACTTGTTTATTAAATTACTACTACGTCTTCGAAAAAAGCCTTTCATGAACATATTTTAATTCTAAGTTGTGGTTGTTTTTGATGAAGTGTGTGATTTACAAATTATTAAAAGAGATTACACTACTAATTTTTTAAAATACTTATTTATATTAAGTCTAAAATATAATCCTTATCTTAAATTTAAGCAGCATATAACTAACACTAAATAATTTTCTTTAACACTTTTTTTTAATTTTGTTTTTCTCTTTTCTACTTTTATGTCTGTATGTGTGTGCGTGTCCACTTCTGCAACAATTTGTACTAAAACAACAACATAATTAAATGCCATACTAACATCCATTATTAAAAAAACAATAATTAACATGTGACAACTACAACAACTAACTGCAATTAACAAAAATCAACAACTCAACTACTATAAAACCACAAATCATTTTCATCAAATTAATAACAATAACAAACATTAAAATTAACCGTTTTCATTCTCTTTGTTCGGTTTTTTTAACTCTTCATATGCTTTTTTATCTCTCTTACCATCTTATACACACTGATGGTATCACCACGCACTTGCAAATATTTTATGGTACTTTTACCTCAAACCCAACAAATCAATTTTTTTCTGCGATAAAAATCATTTCATGTCCGAATAATTAACTTCTGCCTCGATGCGTGTGTGTGTGCGGTTATTATTTTCAATAAATATTTTACGTGTTTGTCTGCCTTTGTTTATATTACACTTTTATGAAGATTAGGCTGTTACGTGCCGAACTGTTGTCGTTGAGAAGAAAAGGTGCTTTAAAAATCGGTGGTAGTTTAATGGGTAACGGCGGTAGTAGTATAAGTAGTAGCGGTGATGTTAGTAGAAGCACTGGTACAACCACGACAACAACCACAACTTTTGCCGGCTCACAACACCATCAGCAAAAATATTATATTAAACCACATAATGAACAACAGAAATATCAACTGGAACAAAATAATCACAATTTACCTGCTCAAACTCTGCCCACTGAATCAAATCGAAATTGTGCCCGCTGTAGTACCGAATTGGGCCGCATAACAAATCGGGGCGCCCCTTGTCGTGTCTGCAAATTTCGGGTGTGCAAAGCATGTCGAGAATTTACGACACGGACAACGGACTGGGTTTGTGTAGTTTGTTATAAGCAAATGTAAGCAACATTCAACTAAATATGTTTTTATTTTATATTTATTGTTTTTTTTTTAAACAGTTTCCCTTGTTTTGTGGTATATTTAAATTAAGCATGATAAAATATTATTGTTTACGTTTACCCTAAATGTGATTTTTTGCAATTCACTACAGGACAACTAAAAAAATATGTTAAATAAAATTAAAATTGGTTCTTTTTCAAACAGAATTAATATTAAACGATTGTAGATTTTATTACCTTATGGGGCTTAAATTATTTTGTCAAACCTATGTTTGAAGTTTGCCCCCCTGCCACTTAAATTCCTCCTCGGCATGAAGACCTTTTTAAGTGCGAATCGTTCCTAAATCAGTTGTTTATTAAAAACTTTCTAATAATTAGAATTTAAAAATATATAATTTTTTGTTATTTAAAGAAAAAAGTGTACACAATTTTCTAAAATAGAAAAACAGTACAAGGTTATTATGAAACATGTTTCAGTATTTTTTACTCAAATGACCTGTTATCATAAAATAACCACTGCTTTATCTGAAAAGATGCTGGGCTATCTATACATGACAAAGAAAAATGTGGTATTTTTCAAAATCACATAAAGAACGTGATAACTTTTGAAATTTGCAAGGTTACCTTTTTACAGCTAAAGTAAAACGGACCACCGGCTGCCCAGAGCATTTTTGAATAAAAAACACCATGATAATGGTTTTCAAATACAGTCTTTATTCATTGTATTCATCTTGTTTTCTTCAAGCTATAGATCAAATGTCTTCACCATGTATGGGCCTCTACTTTGAGCCAGTTTCCCGGCAAAGTTATTAGTTTCCTAAGTGGGTGCTGTTTAGGCAGCATCGTAAAGCCGACCTTTAATCTCCATGGACGCCACCTTTAGTCATAATGCCTCCAAGATGCACAGATTAGGTTTCCTTTGACAGTCTCGATTATTTATTTCTGCTCCAAGGCAACCCAGCCTTGTTAAGTCTTTGTATCTGCTGTTCCTTTGTCAAAAATCAATTAAAATCGCGGCTTTTGACCTTGGGTGAAAGACGTGGGAAATTATCCGGTGGATTTGGAGACACTGAAATTGAGGTCCCGCTTAATTTTAAGGAACTCCTTGTGGTTTTCTTCTAAGAGGCGCTCGTTTTGGGTGTGGCCACATATAGTTTGCAGGACGTGACAGTTTACTCATTAGACTGACATTGAAAGTGACAATATAGCTGCAGAATTTAATTTTACTTCTTTCATATTTTTCCTAAGCCCCAACTGTTGCAACTGCACAGCTAGCCAATGGTGCAACCTCAACGTGCTGACGTCAATCTTTTTGGGATCTTTACGATACTTGATTTTATGAGGCATTATCAGGTGGCACGAGATCGCCTCTGGCGTAAGGTCCACTATTCGCCCGGCACCCGTCTAGTTTTGAGTGATGCCTCCCTTCATTTTTGGCACGCTCTGCGGTTAAGCCGGAAATCGTTATCGTCGTACCCAATTAACGAAGAAACTCAAGCCCCGAAATTATTTGCTTACTTACCTCGATCTTGACGAGGTATCTGCATTTTCTAGTCAGACTATCTAAGGTGGTCTTTAATTCCACAGCATGCGTTACTTTACAAATCAATCAATCTGCCAGGACCATGTTGAGCTCTTCCTCGCGGTATTTTGCACAAATGTGTAGTAAATAAAATTTTGACAGCCACTGCTGTCATTTACAGCTGTGCAAACTAGTGTGGCCTTGTGAGGATTCTTTTGCGGAGATTCCGACCACTTTCAGCTGGGTTGGCCTTAAGAAACATTTCCCGATGAGCGATCTCCAGGCTTTGAGCATCTTGAGGCGTAGTGGCCAGGCTCATCACTACGGCGGCCACGACTAACCTCACCACTGCTGGGTCGTGGTACAGCGGGTGTCTCTTCGGGTTGATTTGAAGAGGTACTCGCAAGGACACTCTCCATGTCTCTTACCAGACTTATCACCTCCAGAAGGGAGCTAAAATCCTGGCGCTTAATGTATTATTGATACTTAAGTAAAGTATTCTAAAAGATGCGTTAAAGTTTCTGGTCAGTCGTCAATTTAGAGTGCAGCATCAGATTTTAGATCTCAAAAAAAGTTATCCTTTAAAAACACACCTGGCCACTGTAACTGACCTCTAATTTTATCTTCAAAATGTTTTAAGTACCTACCAGGGGGGAATACCAAGATCATACCTGCCACTGCATGTTATTTTTGCGATACCATACTATGGCTCTTTTTTCAAATTGATTCGCGTTTGTTTACGAAGCGATTTCACTCTAAGGTTGAGTTTTTACCAAAATTTTTGTCAAATAAAAATAAATGTAAGAAACTAGTATAAGCTAGGTTAGGTAGAACAGGCAGCCGTTGAAGGAAAGAATACAAGCTCAGGTCTCTGATGGGAATCGAACCCACAACCCCCAGACTAGTAGACTCGTGCACTTACTACTAATCTACCGGGGCATGCAACAAACTAGTATTAAAACACAACAAATAATTCCTTGTTTATTGATTTTGTTTCTAGCACCCGTCTAACATACATAAGTGTGTGCATACATTTTCAATGCACAAAACTATTGAGTTTTCAGCCTATCGTACATATTGTAAGATGTCAGCTATTAAAACAATAATAATGTACAAACTGTTTAGGCGTTTGGTGTAGAAATACCTGCTGCAACTCGTATGATATTTTCTCCTATCTTATTTGATTCTTAATTATACCTTCAATTTGTTACAATCTATTTTTGTAAATTGACAAGACTGTCGTAGTTTCTATGACTTACAACTCGTGAAATAGCTTGTGAATAAAACGAAGGATTCAAAATTATAACACTAATTCAAGTAATTGGGTTTCCTTTTTAAAAGTTTGACAGCAAAAAAGTAACAACAGATGTAGTTTTTAAGGCTTAAAAACTAAAACAGACTATGAATTGAGTATTTACCTACTTACGTTACAATAATTAATATATGAAACATGATAAAACTTTTATTTTCTTTGTAATTTTTGATTGCTAAAGTGTCAATGCTTTGTGTGTTTGTGTGTTACCTTCACCCTTAAACTGTTTCAAAAAAGATGTTAAAAAACATTTTTCTTACTTCAATAATTTTGTTGAACAAAAATACCAAAAAATTAGAAATAAATAAACACATACATAAATACATACATTAGCAGATATGTATATCGGCTGCTCACTACTATAAGTTTGGAAAATTTTTATTTTTTTGCTCTTTATTTCCTAATAAAATTAGCAACAACATTTACTAACTTAAGTTAGGAATGAGAAAATTACATAAAGTAAGAAATTAAACGAAATTTATTTTTTATTTAATTAAAATCAGTCACATGTTCCTTGCACTTTGATTTCTTAAACATTTCATAATGCGATTCTTGTTTGATCGGTATTACTCAGGTGGATAGTAATAAGTCTTTTCTATTGCAAACATTAGCACAAACACATTATGATCCTGCCAACAAGGTAACGTGAATATAATATGCTCAAACGTTTTGTGGTTCATACATTATTAAAGTTGAACCCTTTTACGCTTTCTGACGCAACTCTGAAGCACTCTTGTTGGCGGGGGCTTAAAAAAAGTTACATAAGACCTTATAATACTGAGCAAACGATATGTTAATACTGGTTTGTATGTTTTGCGACTCTTTCCAATTGGCGAAGATTTAAAAAAATTTAAAATACGGGGTCCAGTGCCATAATTAATCGTTCAGGACGTAGTAAAAAAGGTTCAAATCAAAAGCCGTTAAATCTTACAGGATCAAATTCGCAACCGTTTTGTATATTTGTCGTTGATCTATAAATGAAGAGATTCACTGTTGAAAAAGTTTAAATATATAATCGTTATAAAAGTTTTTTTTCTCATCTTTAGATACAAAATAAAGACAAATGTCTTCATTAACAAATTTTTAAAAGTATTTAAGAAAATAAGGCCTTAACTTTGTCATTCCTTAAAAAATTGTCGTTAATTTTTTTTTACTGGGATAAAAACAACACTTGCTTGTAAGTCATATTATAACGAAATTCATACATTAATTTGAATGAAAAAAGGTCATTGTTAAATTAGACAGATCGTAATGTCAAGTGTTCACGTTGATGCTTCAAAAAAACATATACATATGTTAAAAAAAACATATAAATTTGCTAATGTGTATTTTTTTGTAAATAAGAAGGTTTTAGTCATTTACGAACTACATTTTTTAATATTATCTTACCGATTGCAAATATTATACTTTTTATTACTACTAAGGCATTTAATTTGAATTGAAATTTTAATCGTTCGAGCGAGCTATAAATGTTTTTAATATAGGAATTTAAATAAAAAGTTTTCAATTCCGATTCGAATCGAATGCTGTAATTGGCTCATTGATTTTTTTTATTTTTTGTTTGAAAATTCTAACACTCTCGTCTGCACTTCTGTAGTCTTTATTGCCAACTAAGCAGCTGTTCTCCGAAAATTTATTTTATTCTACAAACTTTGGCAAAACACCAACGTGTAGCTTTAGAAAAATAGTTATAACAAAAGGAATATAAATAACCAGCTAAAATACCGAGAATCTTAACCAAGCGACGATTTTCGCCTATTACGACGAATTTGTCAGCAAAGATTCGCTGTGTAAATTCGTTGTATGAAGCACAACAACGACGAAAAAAAAAGTTGTTTCCTGTTTATGAAAAAAGAAAAAAAAACACAAAAAAACAATTAGTCAAGGAATTTTAAACCATTGTAAATCCACTAAAAAAAATATTTAATTTAAATATTATTGAATTAAAATAAATCCAAGTTTAAAGTAAAAAAAAAGTTTCATGTGCCAAATCAAGCTTGGCAATAGAAACGGTATATTTGTCAATTTGGTATCGGAATTTTTATTATATGTGAATCGGGGTACCGGTATAGGTATTAACTTAATGGTACTTACTAGAGCCCGACTAAACGTTCGGGTTCAGGGCTCAGTATAAAGTGGTGCTAGCACGATGTTCGGTGATAAGGGTTTTTACCGAACGCTGACTGAACTTTTCATGATAATCGTTTGCTATAATTTGTTTGCGACAAGAATAAACAAAAGTGTCGGAAGGGTCTTAAAATATTTAAAAACAAAACTATTTTGTAATTCATTCGTGCCAAAAAAAAAAATTTCTACTAAACTAAGACTTGAGCATTAATTTAATTTATTCTGCGTGTGCTTTTGTTTGTATGTGACCTAAAATCGTCACGTTTGGCATTCCTGACACTCACATTAATTCCTTGTGGTGTAAAACTTTTTGTTTACAAAAGTTACAAGACGAAAAAAATTGTTGAAACAGCAGGTATACTGCAATCACCTTACTTTGTTTGTTTTTTTTAGAAAACAAAACATTCACTCATATTCTGCACTTCGATTTGAAACAAAATTTTTTCCATCGGCCTTCATCACTGTAAAATAGTTTGCTCATAAGTCACTCTATCTTAGTATATTTTTGATTTTTCATCTCTGGGTACTAAAATCTTGTGCTCCTTAATATTAAAATTTGAAAAATAAATTTTTTATTCCCATTGTGATATATGATATATGTTTGCGTATTTGGATGCGTAATCTTAATCGAAATGCAGAATAACCCCCAATAACAGCTTTGCAATTACACGTTAGAAATACTATTTGAAACTAAGATTCAAAATAATGTTTGCTACATTCAAAATATCCAGGATTTTTCGCGAAATAAATCATTTCGGTATCAATACCGGTAACCAAATTTAAATGGCATTTTAACGGTATCAGTAATGATACGGATAAGCTTAAATCAGATATGGCCACATTGCACCGACTTGTTTGTCGTTTGGCTGCGTAAAAATTTTGAATAAATCTATTGCCGAGCTTGCCGCATACGACAAATTTTCGCGTACGGTATTTTGTTGGCATTTTTATTTACACAAACATGTTTTATTTGTGGCGGCGAATATTCGCAAATTCGTCGTACGCCCTAGTTGTATTTCTAGCATTACATTTAATTGCGACAACTTAAGAAATATCAAAAAAAAAATGCAAATAACAAAATTAAAAAAAAAACAAATTTGGATTGTATTAACACATGCGATAATTGTGAGCGCTAAAAGATATTTCTTTATATTTGACACTTGCTTGAATATTTGGTTGTACACACCCGTCTAACCTATTTGTCAGATAATAATAACTTGTTTTACCTGTGATATGGGGGCGAAATTCTAGTTGAAGTCAGTGATGGTGTGTATATATACTTATGTGCTAGACTGTTTTTATTAGGCAAATTAAATGCTTGGAAAACAAACCTTTAAAGAGTTGGCGTGTAGTTGAATGTGTTATGATAACTACAGACATGTATATCTTCCTACTGTCTTTTAACTTATGTGAGTAATAATGCAAAGGAAGCCTGAACAAACCCTGTTGTATTTTAATATTTGTAAATAAAAAATTATTTATTCTTTTACTATTACATACAACATAATTATGTACTTACATACATATGTATGTATGTATGTATGTATGTATATTGTATTATGCGAAAAATCTTCGATCAAACCAAACAAACATTTGAAATTTTCAAAATTTAATTTTGGTATTTAATTTTTTTTTTGAATCTATTCTGGAAAATTTGTAATATTGATGTGTGTGCGTTTTGTGTTTTTTATTTAATTTGCCTTTTATTTTATTTTATTGTTAAAGTTATAATGATGTGCAAATGTGTCTAGTGATAATTTATCCAAATCTGTCTAATTGTCTGTGTTGAGGCGTGTGTGTTTTAATTCATAATTTTAAATGTTTCTATTTTTGCTGATTGGCTAACAACTTCTTAGTAACAAAACAAAAGCAGCATTAGCAATAACTTATTATAACATCAATTGCTCTTGACTTTAAGTTCATTTTGGTAACAAGACCCATAAAGATATTGGGTTGGTTTATAACTAAGTTACAGAGGTTTTTTTTTATTATATATATTATATATATTATATATATGTACAAAATATTAACTCAGTGCATATGTAAATATATGTCTATCAGTGTATAAGTGTATAAGTGTGTTTCAATGTTTTTTTTGTATATGTTTAAATCTTTCAGCAGATGTTTAACTTTATTTGATTTTACAGTTTATTATTCGCATGATTTCATGCCGTCATTTCACATTAAGATTTCATATTAAACGCAACTTAAATTTTGCATTAAATGTTTTTAGCGTCTTTTTTTTTAATTTTAAACAAAATAAACAATATGTTTTCATTTCTTATCTTTAAATGCAACTGTTTTTCGACTTGCAGGGAAATACAAGCAGCTTCAACTGACTGGTTTAAGGATACCGGTGGTACCGATGATTCATTTCAAGCCGATGATGTCCTTAGAAGGAGTATACGACGTTCTTGGACAATAGCTAGTAAATTTCTTCTGTGCTATTAAGGAAATATAAAAATTTTAATTAAATTATTTTTTATTTGCTAGATCCCGAGGACGATCCTAATAATCCAAATGCTCAAAATCCTGTTGCTGATAATCTGTATCCTCAACAGCAAAATTTAATTGAATCTCAATCTGCTGGAAGTTATCCATCATTGGAAGTTCGTCATCAGCCGCAACATCATCTGCCACAACAACCTGCACTTCACCGCAATCAACCGATTATTAATTACAATACAGGAAGTGCCATAACTATTAGTTCTATAGGAGCCAGTGCACCAGCGACACCGCCAGCCTTTCACCTTAATTCACAACGTCGCGTCTTACGTCAGTCAACACTACCCACGACCTTAACCAATAATGACACCAATCTAAGCGGCAGTGGTACAAATCTAGAAAATTATAATAGTGTCAATCTAACTGCTCCTACATCTCCACATCAAATTCAAAAGAGCTTGCTCTATCCAACGGCCTACAATAGTGAAGATATTTTAAACGTTCAGCCAAGCGATTGTGATAATTACATACAACAACAGCATGTTATAGCTCAAGTAATACAACAACCTACATTACAACAGCAACAGACCTTAGAACAGCAGCCGACAGGACAACAAACGCCTCCATTGCATCATCGTTTACAGGTAAACAAACATTTGAATACTATTTAACTAAAGCTCTCATAATTAATTGGCTGGAAATATTTTTAAAAACAGGTGCGTCGACAATCAACTTTACCAGCGAATCCACAAATGTATTTATCAACGTCACCAAATCGCAGTTACAGCCGCTCTCCCGAACGTTCTCCAGGAGAACAACGTTATACGCCATTCATACGACAGACTTCCTTTCCATGCAATCTAATTGAGCCTGGCCAAACTCAAACCCCACAAATTCATTTAGGTAATTCACCAACTGCCACTTATCCTTCACCCATACACCGAGGTAAAATGCTACCGCAAACAATAAATTTCCAAACATCCCCTCAACCCTCAGTACAGCCCTATGAACAACAGCCACCACAAGCCCCCACAGAAGAAACGGATTATGCACCATCAATGTCGAGTGCAAGAGTGATGCGCCAAGCTACTTTATCAAATCCCGACCAGCATGTTAAGCTTTTACCCACCTCACCACCTAAACGTCAGACATCCCCACAGTTTCGGCGTTCACCAGAATTTATGCGCCAACAAACTTTACCCAATCCTGATGCTTTTAATAGCAATACCTTGACCGTACATGGAGCAAATTCTGGATCCCAGAAATTTCTACCAATATCGCCGAGACAAAAACAAAATTTTCTCTTTCCCAACGTGCAAAATCCGCGGCAATTTTTGTCACAGCAGGATGTACCAGCCGTGGGAGTATCGGAGCCTGCAGTGGTAGGTACAGCTGAACATTATTCAAGTAGTCAAAGCGTTAATATACATCATAATCGTGATAATTCCAAGATGATAAAGGTACGCAGTCATAGCAATGAGGAATATTCGATTAACAAGTCCCAACATCCAGAGCCTCGGCGCTTGTTACCTGAAATACCAACAGCTGGTCGACCCATGTGTCGTTCGCCCAGCCGGTTGGTGCGACAAGATTGCTTAAAAGACACCACTATAACAGTACAACCAACAGATGGCCATATACGTACATTCGGTGAGGCTAAGCAACAGTTTCATCAATTTCAAAATCTTACTGAGGAAGACGACCAGCGCCCTGAGTACGTTGACTATTTTGGCGATAGTACAAGCAGCTTCTTGGAGTCGGATGAAGTTCAATATGAGAAATCATACAATGCGGGCTTCAGTAGTGAACCACGCATAATTTATAATGATGGCTCTGATGATGGCAGCTATCAACCATTTCAAAGGCCTATTGTTCATAGTGCTGAAAATATGATAGCCCAAGACCAAAGTTATGGTTACTACAATACAGAAGCAAGCAGTTCGTTAGGTCAACATGGTCTGGCATCTGGTTTAACAGTTGGCGGCTGCGCTTTGCCACGTACTCCTCTTGTGCACAATCGCTTAAGACGTCGACAATCAAAAGACTTACAAATACCACAAGAAGAGTTTTCTTTGTTGCAACAAGCAGCTGGACAAGACACGGAAAGTGGGGCAGCATCTACAGGAGAAGATGGTTCACAAAATCCCGATGATAGTGTTAATGATGATAAGTATATGGATCGACCCAAACCAGAACAAATGCGCTCAGTATCTGAAGATTCTGGTGCGAAACCAAATCTTCCTAAACCAACAACTAGACGCTCCTTATCACATCCCGAAAATGAAACACAGGTTTGAGACAAACAATGCTAACTACTTAAATACTATTTACCAATATATTTTTTATTGTTTTTTCCAGGGTCCAAAGAAACAAGAACCGACAAAAATACCAAGTCCCAAACCTTTAGCTGATCTACTTGATAAAACACGACCAAACACTAAAATACCACAACCGAGACGACGTAATAGCAAAGGCACCGATAATGATGAAGGTAAGTTTAGCTTCCATCTTATATTAGCTAAGACTTTGGACACTTCAGTTGTGACGGGTGTGACCATTTTACTCACATTTTTTCTTAAAATTGGAAACATTTTTAAAATATTATTTGGAAAGGCTGTAATTATAAAGGATGATATATTTTTCGCGTTCAGCTGTTTTGCTTTACGCTGTGTTTTGTGTGGAAAAAGGAAGAAATTTTCAAGAAGAAATAATACGGAATAAGGGAATAGGGAATTTGGGAATTCTTATGTATAATTGGGCTTTATTGTCGATTTTTCATTATATTTTAGAAATAAATTTGTTGAACTAATTGTTTTAAGACAAATTTTTTGTCTTTTATAATGTTTTAAGAAGCATTTTTCGAAAATGCACTCTACTCGGCAAGTATCGGTAGAAAAACTTGTTTTTTCAATTAAAGTTTTTTTTTTTTAAAT
Organism: Melanophora roralis; assembly: GCA_963583895.1. Taxonomy (NCBI): domain Eukaryota; kingdom Metazoa; phylum Arthropoda; class Insecta; order Diptera; family Rhinophoridae; genus Melanophora; species Melanophora roralis. The sequence goes on from OY757187.1 coordinate 66,226,807, forward strand.
TAGCGGAAAGCATCAATTTATTCTAATAAAAATAATTAAACAATGAACTTAAACGAGATTTAAAAACAAACAAATTGTCCTAAAGAGTCACTTTTTTGAGGATTAATGCTACACAGAGGAGTCATAGCAATTACATCTTTTTTGCTATCCATCATTTAAACAATTATATCGACTTCCCTATCTTTAGGGATCCAAAACATATACAAATACTTTATGGGGTCGCAAATGAATAATAAGAAAATCACAAACAAAATGACAAACTGATATATGTATACCAGACAACGGTTTGAGTGTCATACTTTTGGCTAGTGAATGCTTTCACAAAAAATTAGTTGTCAATTAAAATCTTTTCAAAAAAAACAAGACACGGCACAATCACAAAATGCAAAAGCAACGAAAACGATGCAGTGTATTGCTTGCCTTCTGCTTATACATCAAAAGATAAGGGATATGCTTTAATAGACTCAGGAAGTGATTCTGAGTCTATCGGTTGACCCACCTTCAAGGTCTCAGACTATTATTTTTGCGCAATACAAACATCTAAGCAAACGCATAATACCTCTACCACGTACATATGTATGTAGAGTGGGCATAAAAATTAAATTATTATGTCTTAAAAAATATGCAAAAGTTAGGCTTAAAAAATAATTTGTATTAATTCTTGAATGTTTCTGTTTTAGGTGCCAACTTTAAGTCTTATTTAAACGAAAGAAAGACTTCCGACTTTACCACGAAAACGAACAAAAAACAAAACGATGATGCGCAGCAACATTTAGATATACGAGATCAGGCAACAAGCCAGCAATATCAAACTGAAGATAACCCAAAGGAAAATGAAGGTGAAAGAACTTCACCCAAAACAGATGAAAATGAGTCAACGAGTGCCTCGATGGACCTTAATAAAAATGCTGATTCTAATACTGCTACCGGAACCGACAATTATGCTATTAACGATAGAACAGAGGCAAATGCTCAAACTCCCAAGGTTAGTTAAGGATTAAGGTTCATTTTCATATTAATTAAAGGCGGTTTATTAAGGGCTTAATTAATTGTCAAATAAGCTCAACCTACTTTGATTATTATGAATATTAGCGAAAAGCTTTACGAAAAAAAGGTTGGAAGGCATAAAAGGGTTAACGTTTATAATTAATAAATAAAAATAATATTGATGAACGTTTGAATGCTGTTCCCTTTTTTTTTCTAACAGCCAAAATGTGACAATTGCCTATAACTTGATAGCTGGCATTTGTTTCAAGGTGGCAATTATTCTTTCTGAAAGAGTTTTCTTCTTCACTTTAATTTTAATTTTAAATTTCATTTCTAGTTACAGCACACAAGCACTTTGGGCGAACAAGAGATACAAAGTGCTGTCGAAGCAGCAGCAGTTATTTTCAAAAAAGTCGTTTTACAAAGACGTCAAGAAAAGAAAGCCGCTGAGGAAGGTAAGTTTTGTTTACATTATTAATCTTATATAAAAGTTTATCTTATATTAAATAAACATCATGGTTGCGGCTGTCAATTAAAAATGTCGTTTAAAATTCATATAAACTATTCACTAATAAATTTATGTACAAAATTAGAAAATTATTTATTGTACTTGTTTGCCTTGTGGTATTTTACAAGATCAAGAAAATGTATAGAAACATACATTTTTAGGAAAATAGAAAGAATATCTTAATATTTAAAGCTATTAAATATTTAGATATGAACAATTTTATAACTTTATTTGAAGTTATTAAATATTTAGATATGAATAGCTTCATATCTTTATTACTCAATGGATGCTTAAAAATTAAACAAAAATCAAATCTGCTTACACCGGCGTAGCTAGGCAATTTACCTGGGTGTGCTAAATCCTTTTTCCTCCTCCGTTTAAGTAGATATTTTTACATGGAGCTCTGAGGTGCTCTAAAATGTTTCTGGGGTGGTATTGGTCCATCCTAGGCTTGACTTTGCCGGTGTCTGCTTGTTAATATTGTTTTATAAATGTAAACGCACTATGTAATATTTTTTTTAACTTATAAAATGTATTTAGATATGTGCTATTCTAGTTTTTAGAAATATTTAAACATCAAATACGTATTTCTTGAGCTTAACTGAAATTGGTCTTTATTGTTCATTTTAGCTAAAGTTACCTTTTGCACTTCATATGTATTTGTTACAAAACCCTTAGTTAGGTCCTTTTTGTATTAAGGTAACGATATGTGTGAATGTAATGCAATTTATTTAAAAGAACATATCCTCACCTAAAATCGAAAAGGGCGTATCTTACATTGAAAAAATGTAAACATTTAAATAACAAAATTTATTAAATAACTGGGTAAAACGTATTTTTTGAGTTTTATAACTTGAGAAATTTTGGTCAAGGCTCTTGCTAATCTATTGGCGGCTTTGGAGATATATAAATATACGCGATTTAGTTTCTTTTAAGTTAAAAGTTTTGTTTCTTGCTCTTAGTTTTCATATATTTATAAGATACGCCCTTTTTAATTTTAGGTGACGATATGAAACGTAGATTTTTAAGCTCGGCATATACGTGCATACATATATATTGCTAATTTATAAAAACGATTATTGCATTCATAAATATGTACACACGTTCGCTTAACTCCTTTTAAACTTTTTATTATAAAACAATTTATTTTAAAACAATTTTTAAAATTTAAAAATATCACTGTTTCGCTACAAAAATAAAATTAACCACATCGAAAGTGTCCTTGTTCTGCAAAAAAAAACGTTCCACTTTTATAATTCTTACTACATGAGAGTATTTTTTTTTTGTCACTTCCTTAGATGCAGTATTTTGAAGAAATTTTAATTTGTGTTTTGAAAATATCTACTGAAGATATAAAGCCAAAATCAATCAAGTAGTCCCTACTACTTCTTTTGTCTCGTGAAAGTATCAAAATTTTATACTTTTTTAGTATAAATTTACAATCGATTTTAACACAAGGAAGCTTAACAATTAAATGTAAAATATTTTTTTTTTGTAAGATTGGTAACATCTACCAGTAGATCAAAAGTAGTGACTAAATAGTTACTTCTATCCAAAGATAAACTTTCAATTGTTTAGGGCGCATATACTCATAGAAATATGTAATAATTAGATCAATTATTCGCACAAAATTATTACAATTTTACGTTGATTTTCTTTCATCTTTTATACATAATTAAATCGATTTTGTACACCCACGTAAATATGTCGGTTACAGAACAGTCAATAGGAAATGCACTTACTGAATAAAGTTATGGCTATTTACATATGCATTTATGTATAAATGTATGTTATGTATGTATTGTTTACTTTCTAGACTACACTAACGCAAAAACTAAAGCGTACATTTAAACAATTTTTGCTCATAGCAATCAAACCGAGAAGAATCCTTTTTAATCCTGATAAATATGTTCATGAAGGCGAGGATTTTTCTAAATAAAAACGCAGATCCAAAATTCATAAATATATGTTTATTTCTTTTTCTTTTGTTTCATGGCAGAAGAACCAATTTATGATTAATAGCTGACTTAATCACTTAAGTATATAAAAATTATTACAAAGACATATAGTTTATGTTTTAATTTTTAATAAAATGTTTGCTTTACCACTTATCACCATGTTCTTAGACATAAGTTGCGAATTTGTTTTATCTATACACAGAAAAAAATTATGACAGACTAATATTAATAAACGAATTGTAAATTAAATTAATTTATTGTTGAATTGGAACTAACAACTAAAATTGTAAACACGATAAACATTTTTGTTATCAGCCATCGTAAATATATTTTTGACATTGTAAAAGCAATAGAGAAATTTAAAGATGCGTTCAAATTGAACTGGCTTAACAAAAAAAGTCAATAAATTTATTTTTATTTACTTGGCACCTGTTGCCATTTTTTTTTTCTGTGTAGTATTTGTAATCGTAATGTTGTACGATTTGAATTGTACGATTAGTATGCTCATACATATATGTGAGGATACTAAAATATATTTACTAACTTTTTAAGATAGATTACATCATACATATATGTATGTAACTAAGGGGTCACTAACTTAGAAACCCGAAAAAATGGCTTTTCATCTCGTTTATTTTAATGACTTATATTATCTTCGCACAAAAAAACATTTATTACACTGCTTTAATATTCCGAATTTTAGCAAAAAAAAATTTCAAAACATATTATTTAACTTCGTTTATTCATCGCGTAACTTCAGATCTTTGCAGGTGTGTATATTAAAAACACGACAAAGGTATTTAATTAAAAAATATCATTATAATTTGCTAGCTTTTGGTTACATTACAAATTTTTATTTAATTCGAAATAGTAATTTTTTAACAAATCCTTGAATGTAAGATATAATTAAAGTTAGTCTAAGAAAAACACCAATTACTCTTGTTAAATATTACGACTTTTACCGCAAATTTTACAAAAATTTTTATTAAAACATGGTTTGTTTAACATGAGCACCGTGAATGTATATTAAAAACAGTGAAGAATTTCACTCACCCAATCAAAACTTGCTCAGCGGGAAAAAAGGTTATGTAAGAAGGTAAAATGAGAAGTGAATAGTAAGCAATTTTTTTACTTTGCGATTTTTCTTAACAAATGCGTGATTGTAAGATATAGATAATAAAATTCTGGAACGTAATCTGTGAATACAGAAATAAAATTACGACAAATTGTAAATAAAATTATTTTATTGTTGAATTGTCACGAACATCTAAAATTGCATAGCAATAAAAAATGAGTTCAAAGATCAAGAACTTTTTTCTCGAATTTATCTAAAATCGTATTTGCAATTTTTAAGTACGATCTGTAGTTGAGTTTTTGTAAATTAAGTCTAGTCGGGATTACTTCAAAAAATCAAGCAGAAAAAACTTTTTGTCTTTAAAAATATTTTTACAATAAAAAGAATATGTCTCAGTGGCCTAGATGGTAGCGAGCTGATGTTGCAGTTCGGAGAGTTACAGGTCCAAATCCCAGATGTCAAGTACAGAAAAAAAGTGTTCAAATGACAAACATTAAGTATGTATAAAATAAAAATTAAATTTAAAACTCTTCTTTTCTAAAACAGCTCCATAAGTCGAAAAAAAGACGTTTCGTTTTTGAATTAATCGTTTTTACACTTAAATCAATCCTTTTTTTTGCTTACATAAGGTACGGTTTTAGCTTAAATGTGGCTAAAAGTAAGACGTTCGTACTAGATAAATCGTACTTGGCTTAAGAAAATCCATACTAACCGTACTTTTAACACCGCAACGGCTTGATTTAGGAGAAGATTACTTGGCTTATTTAATTTTTGTTGCCGGCCGTTGTAAATTCATATTTGAAAATTTTAAAAAACTGTGAAAAAATTTTTTATAAAAAGCATTCAAGTACAACTGGCTCAATAAAAAATTTTGTATTTATCATATTTATTTTTTAATTGAATCTTCACTTTTGTGGACCAGCAAAAGGTATTCAAAGTCTAAAACTACATTTTTAAAATAAATGTTCTCAAATTAAAAATATTTAATTCAAATTGTTTCAACTAAGGGAAACAGTGTCCTTCTTTTTCTTCAAACAAGTGTGTCCCCAATATTGTAAGATATTTCGGTCGAGCTGATTTGGATGTTTTTTCAGTTTATTTTAATACTGTTTCACTTAGTGTAATATTTCACACTTAGCTAGTGGAACATATAGATCACTGTGGTTGTTGCTGTTTTTAATGTACCACGGAGCACCAGTTACCATTCTTAGGATTTTGTTTTGACGACGTTAAATTTTCTCTATGTTGAAGGCAGAGACAGTTCCTCATAATTGTACTCCATACCACCAAATCGGCTTTAAAATTGATAAGTAGAGCTAAAGTTAACAATCAAGACCAAGCACAGAATTTCCACCTATCAGCCCATTAATTTGGACTGCTTTCAATTTCATTTGTTTTAACACAGAACTTGATATACCAACTTTTTGTAATAAATAAACGCGTTGTTGTCCCTTATTGCTCCCACAAAGCTTGTTAAAAGATTAAGTGACAACGCTGATTCTTCAATCCCTGCTCTATTAAGAAATGGCACATTGATCTTTGACCCCGTTGATAAAGCTAACCTCTTGGGTGAAATATTTGCAGGCAATACAACTGCCATAGCCTGAATGAGTTCCTGGGACTATGCCTGGCATATTCTCTGAGCTCGCGCAGTTAAAAGAGTTTTACTGAATCTTAACAGTAGTAAGTCCCCTGGGCCAGATGGTATACCAGCGCTGGTCTTGAAACAATGCTCTTCGACGCTGGCGCGTCCATTAGCTAACCTTTTTGGCAGCATATACCGTGCCAGGATATTCCCCATATGCTAGAAGGTAGCTTTTGATGCGCCGATCCCCAAAAGGGGAATGGCGGAAAACCATGAAAACTACCGCCCGATAGTTACATATTTTTTCAACATTGTCACAATGTTGGAGGTGTTTCACTTTTCTATCGATACTATAATGAAACGTGCTCCGCAGAAATCAGGGAACTTGCTCCTGAAACCCATGGTTTTGCGTGATACACGTCTTTTAAGAAAAGCACACTCATGTGTGGTCGATTGGCCAGTGAATAGCCCTAGGCATTACAGAGAAAATTCGTTCTTTAGTCGCACAGTCCGTGTGTAAATCAAACTTCCTAAATATTTCTTTTCTTTCACAGTAAATATTGAGAAATTTATATCATCCTTCCTATAACCTATTTTCCTGATACCAACACGATGCAATGCATGTATAGGGGCTAGCCCCTGAGTGCTGGTTATTATTAAAGAAAAAAATTAAAAATTATTTTTAAAAAAGCAATAATATTGATTTAACTGTTTCTTTATTTAAAAATAATATAATTTTTTTTTCGACAAAAATAAGACTGGCCATAAGCAAATTAGACTAATACTTTAGAAAATGTAAACCAAAAAAATTATTTTTTAAATTATATCATAAATAAATCACAAATTAAGAAAATTTAATTTTTATTTGGGCTCAAGTTCAATACTTAATAAATTCTCATTTTTTACAAAGAATAAATAAATATATTTTTACTGTATTAGCGTTAGTTAAGAAAGGAAAATTGTGAAAAGAGATCCCTTAACTATAGTTTTAAGGTCGCAACAATTAAACTCAAAAAGAATTCTATTGAAAATTTGGAAAATCTTAACCTTTTTTAGAATTTATTTTTTTTAATGTTAAGTTTAAAGAAATAAATCCCCTGATATCTATAGCATTACAACCCCAACACGCAATTTGGATTTTACAAGGCATGTTGTTGCCTTTTTTGCAAAAAATTTTGGTTTAAAATTATTATTTTAAACCATAAATGTCTTATTAAACATTTTACATTTTTCTAAAACTAAGACATAATAACAATAACACATGGTAACATTCATACCTTGCAAATTATATTATACATATTCTAAAAAAAATTTAATTCATTAATATCGCAAAACAGCTTAGCAAAATAATTTTTTAAAATGGTAATCCAAGAAAACTTGGTGTTTTGAAACATTTAACATTTTTGTATGTAATAATTGTAATTATTTGTATTAACTGTTAAAATTAACCGCTTGATGATGGTCTAATTTTTAATTTTTAGTAGATAACAAATATTTACTCATACGACAACACTAACTCACAATAAAAATTTATAAACATGTATTAAATTTAATCATTTAACAATTCATTATCAAAATATATAAAATAGAACAAAAAAAATTATAACAAAACGTAACTGTGGGCGTAATTTTATCTGCAATAAAATACAAATTCCCCATAAAAGTGTGGTCTCATTGTAATGTTATCTAAGCCACATGACATTAGAAATATAAAAATATATAAAAAAAAGTTTAAAAATACTAACCGGGTGTATGGTATAAGATAATAAAATATTTTAACAAATTAATAAATAAACAAAAGCGGTGTTGGATAATGTAAGTTAAACAACAAAAATTAGAACTAAATTTTAAACAACTATTATTGACCTTTACAACGTTTTACGCATTATACCATTTGCAGATGCATATGACGCATTGGAGACCTCTTCAGAATTGGAATTTAAATCGATAAGTGTCAATCATGCCCACTACAATATGGATGCAGATGAATTTAAATTAGTATTTATTAATTCAACTGATTCGTCATCGTGTCGTGATGAGGAAGAGTTTGAAGACAGTAGTTCAACAACTTCCTCATCTACACATAATTATAGTAGTATAACAATAGATGACTGTGATTGGGACTATTTCGAGCCATCAATGATAAGCGCCAGCATTACAAAACATGTGCTTTATTCACCATGTGGTTCCCCTCTTGTAGCGAAAAGGCGATATCCTAAAGAAATAAAATCTAGCGATAGTACTGCTTCTCCCATCGAATCGCCATTACTGTATCGCAAACAGTTGCTTATGTGTCCTCGCGTACGGGAAAGTGATACTGGCACCGATGAGGAATTTTTAATGCAAGCTGAAAGTTCTAGTTCAGACAACTATCTGACTAGATCTTCGTCCGCAGCACGCAGTCAATCACAACTGACTATGAAGACCAGAATAAAGAGTAGATTTTTAAACAAGGAACAGCATCACCATTATAACAAACACCGCCACAGTTTTCCTCGAACTACGCTAACGACAGATACCTGCAGTTGTGGGGCTGCAAAGCTCAACTCAAAACATGAGAGTGTTTTAGCAAACACGGCCTTACAACCCCAATATGTGCCCATACCTGTTCCGGTACCAATACCAATACCCATGTCTGCATATCCATATTGGAATGCTAATGATATATCACCAAAATTAGAGACTTTAGGCCAAGACAACAACGATAGCAGTTTATGTGCCTCTTTGCAAAAACTTTGGTCTGCGGCTCAAAGCAATATGCCAAATTCATCAAACAGTTCTTCCAATCTACAAGCAGCTGCTGCAGCAGCAGTAGCGGCAACTTATCAACAATTAGCAAGTCACAAATTCGATGGTGGTTTTAAGTCATCAGCACCTGATTTAAGTTCATCCACCTTTTCCCTAGTGGGTATGACTCAATCGCACTGTTCCACTTCTTCCGGTTATGGCACAAACACAACTACTGGCGGTAGCTTGGAAACCTTATTAAATGTTGAAAAACGTACGACTGGTGTAAATCAATTGGAACATAACCACCACCACCATCAACTACCATTAAACAACCACCTCAACAAGCAGGCAGCTAATAAGACATCTGTTGCCAAAAGACATTCTTTGCACACCATACCAGCTATTGTAGATGAGGACGACCAACAACAAAACTACCACCACCACTATCAGCAGCACTTAAAGCAGCAACAAAATTCAAAACTACATGAAAACGATTTTATCGATGACAGCAGTTTCAGCTGTATTCCAGTTCACCATACCCCAGCAATGTTAGTTGATACTAAACCTTCGTTTGGTTCAAGTCGTACTTTAAGTCAAACGGATATACGTGAACGCGACGTAAAACACGGGGACAAGGTACAGGAACGTTATAGTGCATCAATTGAAATTGAAACAAATACTGATCAAATTAAACAACAAAGTCAACCAATAAATTTACCTGATAATATCACCTCTAAACAAAATAATAAACTGTTAAATCCCAAAACAAATAATGATGAGAATTTAGTTAAAACTAAAGAAATTAACAAAAAATTAATTAAAAATAGTGTTTCAGAAGTAGAGAATAAACAAGTTTTCAATTTAGTTAAAGGAAATAGTTGTGCAAGCAGCAAAGCTGCCGCCACAACAACAGCGACTCTTACACATACTAACACACCTTTAGAACAGTCCGACAATACGGCTGAAACTAGATATAAACAAAAAGTTTTAAGTAAAACAAAATTAACAACTAAACGACCAGCACCATTGCCACCACTACAAAAAACAAAAGAGACTTGCGAAGAGACAAGTGGCAAAGAAACGTCATGCCTTAATCATTTGGCTCTAACGGAACGTAGTGAAAATGAAAAACAGTTATTATTAGAACAACAACAAAAGAAACAAGTCATTAATGATATTGTTATCGTTAATAATGACATTAAACATAATGATGACGACTTCAGCGACCATTATGATGATAATAATGATGATTGTGGTAAATGTTATGCAAAAGCTGTGAAGCCGGTAAAAACTTGTTTGTCCAGCATTAAAACAAAAAACCAAGTTTGCACAGATGACTATGGCGTTGGTGACGACTGCCAGTTATTGGCTGATATAAAGAGGCAAAGGAATAAAAGTTGTAAAACCACTGCAGGCGTTGCAACTGCACAAAAAGCTTTTGAAGAAAATGTGAAAAGCCATATAACATGTACTACAATTTTTAAAACAATACCAGTAACAACAACATCTACTAATTGCCCAACAATTGTGGTAAAACCATTTAACACACAAAAGCCTTTACAAACAGCAGTTGTTGAAAAATCGCCAAACGCAACGGTAGTTAATGCGGCGTCCCTGTCCACTTGCACTACCAGAGATTGCAGCAGTAAAAACAATGAAATAAAAAAACTTACATTTACTGCAATCAAAAACGAAACGATAAGAAAATCATCTGAAATCAAAAATATGATAAAGCATCCAAATATAATAAAGAGCGATGACGACAATGAGGAAAACGATGGATATCTACAAAGTGAAAGAAATTTTGTATCAACTGATTCTGAAACAGAATCACAAACCGATGACTCTGCATCAAGAAAAAATTCCCAAAACGAAGAGGAGAAGGAGGAGAAAGACAACAAACAGCAAAATCAAAAGCGTCAAAAGAAAAAGAAACAGGTTAACCGTTCCTATAACATAGTTAATGTTGAGAATGATAGCAATGAAAGCTCCAACTCATCGCCCAGTAACTCCGCCAATCAAGCGGAAGCAGAAGAAGAAAACACGCAAAATGATAGTGCTAGTGATAGTAAAATAAGTGTATCTAGCTCAGAGTCTATAGATACCGATGACACCGGTAATGTGGCTGATTGCAGGCCACGTAAAAAGCATTTTGTAAAAGTCTTTGTAGTCAATCGCAAATCGCACAAGCCCAGTAATAGAGCAAGCTATACAAGCGATTCGTGTACTCAATCCTCGTCGGAAGCAAATTTAGAAGACTCATCGGACAACGACACTGACACTGAAAGGACCCACTGTGGGATTGTACTACGCTGCATTAAACTACTTAACGAATATGGTGACAAAAATAACGTTGAGTTGAAAGAAATACGCGATTCTTTGCATGAAAGTGACAGTTGCAGTGATTCAAGTGTGCATGATTGCAAACGTGATGCTAATTGTTCGCTAGACAAAGACCAAAATGATAACGATTTAAATGACAACGATGATGACGATGAAAGTGAGTGTGGATCGTTGAACGGTTGTACTTCGCGCGAAGAAATTGCCAATACTATTTTTGTAGTTGGCGGTCAAACGGACGACAATAATGAGGGTGTTGTTTTGCAAAAAATTAACCTCCTAAATATAGAAGACAATTTAAATTATTTAAATAGCAACGTTGATAATGATCATGGCATAGTTAGCCAGAAAGTGGCAAGTGAAAAACAACAAAACATTGTTGTGGTGCCTCCACAACCAAACACAAAACCAAATTTTTGTTCATCTGATAAACAACAGCACAAGCAATTAGAGCATTCGAATGCAACGCGTGTTGCCAAGCATGCCTCACTAATTACGGCCGTTGACTATAAACAACATGAGCAACGGCAACAGAAGCAAATAGAAAAAATACAACAGCAGCAATCAACTGAATCAATAAACTCAGTTGTAGATGAGGCTTGTGAAGAATTGCATAGCATCTCAAATGATGTAAACCGTTTATTGGCCTTAACTAAACAGAATTCCGAACTGGAAATTAAGTTGCAAAAACTTAAACGTGGTGTAGCTGAAATAAATCAGGATCATTTAAATGACCTGACTGGCACAGATCAAACCTTAAAACCATTAACAACGGAACAAAATCAAGAGCAACAAAAACAGCAACAACAGCAAACAATAAATAAAGAATACATTCCAAAGGCTTCTTTTACATCACAACATGTAAATAATGAAGAGGTATCTATGGAAGAGGCTTCAAAGAAACAATTGCTAAATACATGTTCTAAGGGACAAACTAAAAATAAACCAAAAACTGGTAATACAACACTAAAAGCAAATCAAATTATAACAAAAGAAAATGCAAACAAAAGCGAAAATTCTCTAAACGAATGCTCAACGTCATCATCAGCTACGAATAGTGCTACAGCAACAACAACAACAACTAAAACAAATAAATGCATGAAATTGAAATATGAGCTAGAAAAAGTGGAAATACCTGTCATGAAACCAAAAACAACAACAAATATCAATCAAAATAAATTACTAACAGAATTAACTACTACTTCTACAAATGACGTTAACGACACCGACGTCAACGATTTCAATCTCGACGTCAGCATAGTCTTTGCTAAAACAAATGAAAACTTGTCTTCAGGTAAAAGTGACTTCATAGATGATTTCAAAGTTAACCATGTTCGTTACGTGAATACTAATGATTCTGATGACGACGAACAACCAGAATATGTTTCTTTTAATGAGGAAGTAGCAGATGTAAAAGGTATTCATGATGACGAATGTACTACTGTATATAAAAATAAAAACCATCTTAATTATGATGACGAAAATAAATGTGAAAGAAAGAAAAATCAAAACAAACTCACACAAACCTTAAACACTAATTGCAAAGACAACGGTAGTGGTAATAATAGCTGTAGTAGTGACAGTCAATTTAACTTGAGTAGTAGTAAAAATATCTGTAAATTATTAAACGAACATGTAAATAAACCTAAAGATGAAAAACGACAACAACAAGAAAAGAAAGTAAACAAAGCAGCTGCTATAAAGGGAAGTTTAAAAGAAGTAAACAATAAACCAGAACAGCAACAGTTCAGTCAAGCATGCAAAATATATGAATTAACACCAACTAATTCTCCAACAAATTTCACAGAATATTTTATGGACTCGTTGGAAGCTACCACTACTAATACACCTTTTACAGGTAGCCAAGAATCACAATCACAACAAAATTCAAAAACAAATTACTTCTGCGAACAACAGCAACAGGTAGTATTTGAAGAAGAGGAGAGTAACGAATCTTTGTCGATTTTTGCTTCACAGGTGAGCAAAACGATTTCACGCTCAGAGATCAATATGCCATCGTATAGTAAAGTCAAACATGCAGAATATACTTCTTTACAAACAGTTGAAAATGAAATGTTAAACGAAACGCATGGTAAGCGCGAAGAAAACGATCATAGTTTAGTGCAGTCATCACATTATGACAATTTAAAAACAGCAAATGATTACGATAACTATAGTGCGATACCTAAACTACAACAGAAACCACAAAATTCTAAATTAACAACCACAAGTGAATCTTCAACAAAAAAATACATAAATAATAATTTTAATCATTTTAGTAAGAAAAAAGAAAACAATAATAAATTTGAGTACAATAAAAATATAAAAGAATCACAAAACAACGAATATTATCAAAAGGTTAACGAAAACGACGACGTTGCCGAGGAAGTCTCGAACGAAGACGACGTCGACGATGATGTATTTGGTTTTAATAGTTTATCTAAAAATAAAAAATCTAAATGCTCTTTAATGTTACCATCTAGTGAAACAAGTTCTTTAAGTGAAAATCCCAATGAAATTTCGAATGTAACGAACGTCGATGTTGTTAGATCAACTGTAACGCCAACTAAATACTATAGTACGCACGTTAACAGTTCACCAAATACTTTATCTGCTAAGTATCGTAGTTTGATAATGATTACAAAAGACCAAGAACTGGCACAAAGTGACATTGCAGTACCTGCAAATAGTGAAAAAGAAAACAAAATATTTGGCCAAAGTGTTAATGAAAGTATAAGCAGTAATAGTGGTAGTAGTAGTTATCATATAAATGATAATGGTAAAGAAGTTGACAATAATGGCAATTCAAGTAGTGTTAACAACGTTAAAGCAAATGAAAATTTAAAACAAACGTCTAAAATTGCAACAAATTCAATTATTAATAACGAAAATAAAAGTAACAAAAACGACGATGTACAATTAAAAATATCCTCTTGCGACGAAAATAATTTAAGCAATTCGGATAATCAAATAGAAAAACCAGCCGATAGAACATTGTTAACATCAGTAGATCTGCTAAGAGATCATCGCATAACAAGCGACGATGATGATGAATATGACAGCTATGAGGAGTATGCTACAAACTCAGATATTACGATAAAAAAGTGTACTAAAATTCCACCAGTTATATTGGAAGATGGTCTGGCAGATGATGACTCCTGGGTGGAAGATATCAGTGAACACGGAGATGCGGTGGATGAAAGGCGTATGAAAGGAAAGACAGAAGAGGAGAATGATTCTACACCCACATGCACTGATTCAGAGGATGGTGATGACCCACGTACCTCGAGTATGTATCATGATCGCGAAGAAGAATTGCGGGGCTATCATCGCACAGCCATAGATTTTACGCTTCATACTATTGTCGAAGAAAGCTGTGAAGAAAGTGAAGTTGCCTCACTTAGGGGCCAAACAGATGAAGATGAGTTGGATGATTTGGAAAAAAGGCGTCAAAAGACTTTACAACACCATCATAGGCTGTCGGCTTCAGAATTAGAAAAGTATTTCTTTTTCGGACTCGGTGATGGTAAAGTTATGAGTTCTATCGATACTCATGGCGACGATACTTCCTCTGAAGTCAGCAGTGTTTGCTCTGAAGGCTTAGATTCTCTGGGCATACCAGATGAGCCAATTAATGATGTTACTCAAGCGGCAGATTTGGCTTCGTCGCGCTTGGAAAAATATTTTATTCTAATGGGTTTTAATTCCAACGAGAAAAATGATTCCGATGAAAGCGGTAGTGTAGGTAGTGACAGTGAAGGTCATCCAAGCCCTAGTCAAAGAAGAAAACGTCTTGTAAGAGCGCGAACTACACCAAGATCCCACAATTCTTCTTTAGACAATCTCTTAATGGACTCACAAAATAATGATAGTCTCGATAGTACTTTGATACCCTCTCAAACATCACAAGATATAATTGATTCATCCGAATCGGAAAATTGTAATGAAACTGTTGTTCACAACAGCAGTGCCAGTGAGAGGACCTCAGAGGGGGCAGATACTATTAAAAGGAAAAAACAATTGCGAAAACGACACGATTCTTTGGATGAGAAAAAACTACACGACTCTTCTCTTGAGGAGAGTAACAAAAATAGCCTTGAATGTCGTACACCAACACCGGGTTCGATAAGCAGCTCCCAAGCCAAAAAGCAGCAGCATCATAGTCGTGATAGTGGTTTTGTGGGAAGTAATGATGATTTACTTAAATCCCCAGAAAATGAGGCTCCCACGACTCCTTATCATTGTCGCACTAAGTCCCCCCCAACTTTAGGGCAAATCAAAGAAGACAACGAAAAGATACAACTACCAGTACCTGCCATACGTTTACATACTATATCCAATAACACCTCTGCCACATTAACCTGCGAAAACAGCAAAGAACCTACTATGCCTGCAGCTAGCTCCAGCTGTAATCTGGTTCGAAAAGATAGTTTCAATAATTGGAGCTCCGATGAAGAGACGAATTTAATGATGAGTAAAATGCGGCAATTCTTCAAAACATTAGTGGTAGCCACTGCAAATGCTCAACAAGGTTCGGCCAGTAACTCCAAATCTACTACTCCAAATCAGACAACACCCATATTAGTACGTCGCATTAAAACTCGTCCAAATGCATTTGCCTATTTTGAAAATGAACTAACTCGTCTTATGAAAACGGTTCCGGGTATAAACGATGAACAAGTTCGTGAAATTGTCGAATATCTAAGTAGTGAAGACACCTGGTCAGATTCCTATGATTCATCTGATTATACAAGTTCTGATTTAGAAGGTAGTAGTCAGAGACAAAGCGAGCTTAAGCAACAAATTTCCGCTAGCTGCCAGCAAATAATTAATAAATTTGAAGTGGATGAAGAAGGCGATCGTGGGGATGGTGGCTTGCTAGATGATCCAAGAACTTCAAACCCAGACACAGCATTAGTGTACCAAAAACTAGTGGCTTCATTTTCAAAAATGGCGGTGGATAATGCCAGTAGTAGTTTACGCCAACAAGCTGAAACAACATCAACAGAAAATAAACCAAAGGCAACAGTAGAAGAAGATTGTGTGTCTACAGCTAGTGCACGTAGTACCGAAAGATCTCCAGAACTTTTTGCTAAAGTAATGCAACATATAGGCACACGATTAGTGGCCCTTATGCATGAAGTAAGTAGTGGTAATGAAACGCATGGCACTAATTCTCCCATGCCTTCTCAACGTAATCAACATAAACGTTTGCAAGCTAGAATATCAGCTACCACTACCGAAGATGAAGACGACATAATCACAGAAGACAGATATTCAAACAATAGCAAAAATTCACAATATTTGCATTCTTCGCATGCCCGTAGCATCTATCAAGCAACACGTTCTAGCAACTATCCGGAAGATGACGCCAATTATTTGGCAAGAAGTAAATCACACGATCTTTTATTAGACTCGACCACAGTTATGACTGCATCGCAGCGTAGTAATAGTTCCGGCAGTGGCAATAGTAGCAACTACCACACAACTGCTCCCAACCGACCACATCACCATCAGTCTAGCAGTGGTGTAAGCGATACCGCCGGCGAAGAGTGTGGAGTGGCTAGCGATTATGAGCGCTTTTCGTGGCGCGGTAGTTTTGAATCAGCATTACTGGCTAATGGTGACTCCAGAACTAAGTTGTCCCAACTTGACCGCGACAACTCATCGTCTGCGTCCGCTTTGGCCATTGCAAAGCGACGTTCTGCAGGTGATTTGTTGTTTAATCAAAAAAGTCTGAGTCGCGAGCAGCTAGATCGTGTTCGATCCTGTGGCAGCATTGGCGGTGGTGATGAACACCACCATGTTCTAGAGTCCTCACCAGCCAAACCTTGGCTGTCATCCAACGTTTCTAAGGATGCCAGACGTTCTAGTGTACCGGATGCAATTTACGAAACAGATACGTCGTCATCCGATGACTGTGAGGGGTTTGGCGGTGCACGCTTAACACTACCACGTAATCTAATAAATGCAACCGAAATGTCTACAACAAACTCATTGCCACGTCTACCCACCACTGCCAGTCAAACCGCCACCTCATCCACCTCGTTAGGGCTGAGCGAAGCTAGCACAACAAGTTCAACGTCTGCTCTTACATCAGGTGTGCCAGCAACTTCCACACCCATTTCCTCAAAATCACAAAATTCTTTAAACTTCACGCCAACAAACAGTGCAAAAAGTGCACGCTATCGACCAGCTGGACTTAAATCTCATAACAATTATGGCTCAAATAACGTCAAAAAATGTGCCCAATCTAACGCACATGCGTTGCAACAATTCTTATACCCTAAGCGTGATGCACGTAAACGTTTAAATTTGTCCACGGGTAAGCTTTAACTTTTGTTTTTACATTATTATTTTTTATTTCTCACTTTTTAAGTAGAGGGTGTGTTTAGTTAATTTTTTGTTAGTTTTCATTTGTATTTTATTATTCTTTCTTTCCTTTAACATTTTAAGGTGCGTCCAAAATATAGATATATGTAGAAGAAAACCGCGTTTAGTCCCTTTACTTCATTTGTGGTTTTTAGCTTAGCAGTGGCTTTTCTAAATTTATTTTAGGGACGAAGGCTTCATAAAAGCAAAATAAACTAAATCAAAAAAATTTTAGATTTTCAAAAAAAAATTTTTTAACAAAAACACTAAATCGTAGTGTCTTTATATCTTTATGTTTCATATTTTGCTTTAATTTTTTTCATTTTATAATTGGCGTTATTAAGAAATTACTTGACTTGTTTATATTGATAATTGGTGCTTTTGTTAGAGTTTGTAGTAGACTTCCAAAGAATTAAAATAAACATAAACGAATATTGTTTGAATTAAAAAAAATTAAGAAACATGTTTTATTATTAAAAAAACGACTGCTAGCAATAATCAAGAAGATTTTAAATTTTCCAAATGCTAACCATAAGGCAATTCTAATGTAAATGTATTAACAAATTTCAAATAAAAATAAGTAAGTAATAACAACGCCCAGCAGCGCTTTTATAACATAATAGCGACCCTGTAATTTAGGTACACTTTTTTTGTAGAATAAACTTGTACTCCAAGTGCTCTGAGTATTTTTTATTATTTTGTTTAAAGTTTAGGTATTTTGCTCGACAGACTTATTTTGCTAAGTGAAAAATTATAAGAATTATTATTAATTGATTGGAATGTAAAAATATTGATTTATTCTGAATTAGCTTTAATTTTATTTTCTGAAGCTTTTTAGGCCCATAGAAAGAAAACTGTCACTAATTTCACCAAACCAGTGTGCTGTTTTTCAAAGTAAATTGAGTGATTGTCTTGGACGATTTATGTGTATTTTGTTTTTGTTTACAATAGCCAAATACACACAAATCGTCTGAGGCAATCACTCGATTTGCTTCGAAAACAGTACATAAGTATAGGGGCTTACTACCCTTTGATAATAGAATTGAATTTACATATACTGTATACATGTTGTGTTTTTCAAAAACTCTTTATGTAATTGATATTTTTTACAACTGAATCTTTGAGATACAAAAACGTAACTAAAAAAAGATAAACTACTTCTCAATTGCCAAGAAAAATTCAAAAACGAAGAGATAAATAAAGAAGCACACAGGCAAACAAAATAAAATGAAACAGAATGAGTATTTTGTTTTACCTTTGCGTAAAGATGGGAGTTAAGCTCGGACAAGCAAAAAGAAACAAAATTAAAGATAAAACAAGAAAATGAAGCAAACAATCAAGGTCAAATAACTGTTGACCATATTTAGCGGATTTCTAAGAGATAAAGATTAAAGACTTAGGCAAACAAATATAGAATCAAATAATTTATTATTTTATATCCTACCCGGCGTTGCACGGGGATAATCTTAAGATGTAAACTTTTTAAGCAATTGTTAAACTTAAAAAAATTCACATAAAACTGGGGGAAAATTACGGCATTCGATTCAATTCAAAATTTTGCTCGTTTCAATGCTTTAATATATAAATTTTTAAACGAAATACCCTCAAGTATTGTTAATATAACTTTTACATAAACATTTAGCTCATAACATATGTATATGTACGTTTGTGGAAATATGCAAACAAAACTTAACAAAATAAGGTCTGAGACCCACTTTCAATTGTACCGATCGATACAGAATCCCTTCCTGAGTCGATTTAAGCATGTCCTTCCATCCGTCCGGTGGGCTGCTTTTTTGCAGATATTTTGATGAAATTTGGAACATATAATATTTGTTTCTGATGATGATCAGTTCATTTTTCGACCTAGCCCCCATTTAAATGTCCTTCCGGATTAAGCGTTTTGAGCTATAACTGGCTCAAATAGTGCTCTATCTTCACATATTTTTGCACGTTTGTCCATCTTCATGCTACCCATTATTGTACCGAAAAGTACCAGCATCGCCCACTTTTTACCTTCAAAATTTTTACTTGAGAAGCCGTTAATATGCGAACTAGTTTAAAAAAAAATCAGTCTGGCAGAAATTTCAGGGGGCGTGGTCCCTCCTACTTATTTTTCCTAAAATTTTTTCTTAGAGGCCTTATATATGTTTAAAAAAATCTTCAAAAAATCGGTGCAGCAAATACACTAGTATTAAGAGTTTAGGTTTTGCAGTAGAAGTACAGTTATATTTGAAGTTTTCGCAGTCAAATAAAGTCGAACAGAAAACGTTTTCATGACAAACTAACAGAAATTTTCCAGAAGCAGAAAAACATATAAGCGGGAAACTAAAATAACCCATTTTTTTATAAATTCGCGCATATATCCGTTTAAGCCTAAATAAATAATAAATATAGCCACTGTTGCCACAAACCTTTGTACAGTTACTTTCAAAGCGTCCAACGCCGCTTTGAAATGAGCAGGGGCACATATTTTGTGAAATTATTCATACCCGAAATCTTAGAGACTATAACAGTTATCGATTCAAACCTACTACCAAAAAAAAATAGTACAATACGTACCTTTTGCAAAAAAATTAGTTGTATAGAAGCAGGGGCAGAAGTAGTAAAAGTCCCCATACCAAAAACCATTTTAAAGAAGTTTTTGATACTAAATATTTTAAAAGCTATAACAGCTATTGACTTAAAATTTACTACAAGTAATTAAATTAAATAACCTTCATTTAAAAAAAATGGTTGGATAGGAGCAAGAGGAGCGGTAACCCCCATCCAAAAAGCCATTTTTATAAAATTTTTGTTACGTTATATCTTGAACACTGTTACCGCTATCGACAACAAACCAAAGCTTTTGACAGCTTTTGATTTTAAACCCTTCACAAAGTAATCTTATTTAAATTTTACTTTTTAAAAATAACTTGGCCAGGTCAGATGACAGGGTACACAAAAGGTCCAATTTGAACGTTATATTAGATTCGGCACAACCGTATTTAGCACTGTTACTTATTTTAATTCGTGCTTCAACACATATCCAAAATTTTCTTATTATTTACACACATATTTAGGTTCATATGCCGATTTTTAACAAATTTTATATTTATATATGAGAGAGCAGAAACACTCGTGCATGCAATTTTGATATGATCAGAGTTGCCCATTGAGAGGTGATTATTTATAGCAATGTATGGGTGCTTTTTAACTATGATGATTATTAAAAAAAAAAAAACAATGCAATATCCCTCCATGTTGTTGTTGTTTCTTTTATTTTGTTTTGCTCTCTTTGTTGTGGTTTTTTGTAGATACTCGCGTTGTGTACATGTAAGCCCCGGTTAGTGTTTCGCCCCCGGGCCACTCTTGGCTTACATTGGATATGATACTTGATATTTGTTTTCATAATCATGAACGGAATTATTTTTAAATCTTTTCATAAACTTTGTTGTCAACTTTTAAAATATTATCGATATAATTTTTTTTTCAAAGGTTTTTTAAAATTTTAGTGCACTCACACAATCCTTATCTACATTTCCTGAATAAAAAATTGAACTAAAATTTTAAATTAGATGTAACAAAATTAAAAAAAAATATTACAAGCGCTTCGTTAATTCAAAGCTGAACATTAAAACATACATAAAAATATCGTCACCTAAAATACAAAACAACGAATAATCAAAATATTTAAAATGGTTTTTTATTAATTATGATTCAGGATATCATTTTAGATATGTTTGTACATGTGTTCACAAAATGTTAATTTTATGCTGGCAACAATAACTAAGTTATAGCTTAAGTTCAAAATAACGTGTCAACAAGTGCATGAGTTTCTAAAACAAAAAACATATCATACATGCTAAAGGAAAACAAAATAATTTTCAGCCAAAATAAACATTATCATATCAGAGTTAATGGT
Source organism: Melanophora roralis (assembly GCA_963583895.1). Taxonomy (NCBI): domain Eukaryota; kingdom Metazoa; phylum Arthropoda; class Insecta; order Diptera; family Rhinophoridae; genus Melanophora; species Melanophora roralis. The sequence goes on from OY757187.1 coordinate 66,248,266, forward strand.
ACAAACTTTTATAGGACATAAAATTTTTTTGTGTTGTTTTGAAAGGGCCACGTTATCCAACTTATTGGCTCAGTGTTCATATAAATAAGTTAATGTCAAACATGTGGAGTTTTCTCTCACATAAGCCGTATCATGATGGAATAATAAGGTGACCTCGTCCCTACAACAACAATTTCCTGTAAAAATTTAGCATGTATTTTTTTGTTGCAAAATTCTAGCTGAGTTGTCAAAAATGTTGCTATCACACATACACACAGTATACAAAGCCATAATATAGCACAAAAAATTTGCCTAATTTTCAACTAAAATGAAAACACAGTTAGGGGATTCACAAGGTGTCCTAATATGTCCTATTGTCATATTGTCATAAAATTTAACAATGTTTTTTTTGTCTTTTATACAAAAATAGTTCTTAAAAAACACTACGTGGTTTAATATACTTATTAAATTGTCACAACAACTCCAAATACACCTGCGACGAGTGTCCAATAGTTGGCAAATGTTTCTAAACCATTGTGGGAATTTTATGACAATATGACAATAAGACAAATAGAACACCTTGTGAATCCCCTAAGTGTATTTTTAAACTAATTGAGATTTTAAAGTTTTGTTACAATATTTTGAATAAGTAGTTTTAGTTTCACCTTTAAGCTTGGTCGTATAAAATGATTTTAGGGTTTTTTGCTTTTAGTGGACGATATGTATGCTTGACCACGTGTATGTATTTTTGCGTTTATCCACATATGTACTTCCAAAGTTACATTTTATTTATTCATTGTTTTTTTTTATTACTTAATACCGAATTGTAGCTGTAATAATTATTAGTTTGCAAATTTTTTGAGAAACATTGTAGGAGTCTAGTGTGCTGATTTTAAAATTTACATTATTTTTTTAGTGTTATATACCTAAGTATGTGTGTGTATGTGTAACTCATTTTAATTAAATTTTGAAAATAATTTGGTCAGTACTTTCTCTTCATTAATAACAGCTTAAATGGTTCAAATCAAAATTTTGTTTTAGGCATTTTAGAGTAGAATTATTTAATACCAATACCGCATACGTGGTATGGGGTATTATGAATTTGTGCAGATGTTTGTAACGACCAAAAATAATGGGATGAGTCCTAACTTCAAGCATATCTATCGACTCAGAATCACTTTTTGTGTCCACTTAAGCATGCCCATCCGGCTGTCTTCTTGTGAGCAAAGTACAGGTCGCAATTTTAAAGATATTTTGATGAAATTTGTCACAGTTAAGTTTTTTGTTACAGGCCAAAGCCTGCATAGCCCTAATTCAAATGTGTTCCCAGAAGAAGTATTTGGCCTCCAATTTTACTATATCTTCACAAAATTTTGCACACGCGCTTAATGTTATGCATCCAACTGTTATACTTTTTATAAATATAATCCGTTCATTTTTAGGTAAAACTGCCTCAAATACCCAGCAAAAACTTAGAAGTGATTAGTAATTATAAATTTCTCACTTTTCAACTACTATTACATACCGTCTATATTACTTAGCAGTTGTTAGATAATGAGTTATTCCTTATCTAAAATTTAGACAAATAGTTTTAGTTTAAAAATTTCTGAACTTATTCTAACTTAATAGTTTAAGCCAGTTTTAACCAAAATATCAAAGAAAAAAACTTTTAATGCAAATAAAGTAATAGCTTAAGTAAGTCCCTCTTTGTAAGCGAGCATGGTAACTTCTTTTTTAACTTCCTCTTTGTAAGTGAGCATAGTAAGTACTTGCCTCCAATGTCATCGCCATGTTGAAATAATGGGTTAAAATGCTAATGGGTAAGAGTTTTTTTGGACTTTAACTTATAACAAAGCAATGTAAGTTTTTGCTGGGTATAACTCCATCCCCACAAAGTTTTGCATTATGATATCATAAGCAATTTCAAATTTATCAACGGTCCCACACAAGTAACACTCGCGGAAGTCACGTTTAACCTTATAAATTAAGAAAAGGTAAATGATTTAGAAATATACTAAAACAAGTTTAAGTCTTTTTTAATTACATATAATTACCTAAACAAATTTGAAAAGGTAGATCTCTAATTGACCGAGGGATAAAAAAAAATAATTTAAAAAAATGTACTTTAATACCATCAAGATGCTGCACTTTATTTGCCTTTTCGATGCGTCCTTGTTCATGCTTTTTTGTTGAAAATTTATAAATAATAATTACTCACAGTCCCTGGTAATAACAACTAGAACAAAATAAATGTACGTAATGTGAAATGTTTTTATACACTTCATATAGTGATGCTGGTATATATCTATCAGTTTTATGTTCCGTTTATTATTTCTACGAAGTGTATATATACATATACATATGTACATATATACTCACAATATAGAGATATATGTATTATTTTTGAAAAAAAAATTAAATAGAGCAAGGGAAATTGTAGTCACAATACAGACAACATATATGAAGTTTTTGAAGCTTTATATCTAAAAAACATTTCAGCCACCCATTCCAAACCTGCTATATGGCAGTTCTGGTATGATACTAATGCCCATTAAAAAAAAAAAGTTGGTTGTGTTGGAGCAAGAGGAATGGTAGACCCTATATTAATGAACCAAATTTTTTAAATTGTTAATGCGCTACATCTCGGAAACTATAACAGATACCGACCTTAGACCTTACCTTAAGAAATAATTTGGATGGGCCTTTGCTCCCCTAAGGTAGCCACATATAAATTGGCAATTTTATAAAATCTTTAATACGCTTTTAATTTTTTAAACTATCATAGGTTTCGACTTCACACCAGCTACCAAGTAATTTTAACATAACGTCTACGTTTTATAAAAAAAGTTAAATAGGGCCAAGATAAGTGCAAACCCCAGTGTAAAAGAAACAATTTAGCGAAATTTTTCAAACATTATATTTGAAAAACTTTAACAGCTGTTGACTTTAGTCCAGCTTAAAAGCAGTTTTAGTATAATGTCGTCAGTTCAAAAAAAATATTTAATTAAATGGGAGCAAGACCAATTTTATAAAAATTGTTTAGGAGTTATTATTTAGAAAAAAAGGGCAATGTGAATGGTATGTAAGATACGGCATATCTTAAAATGTATTTTATATTTTTTTTTAGTTGTCAACCTAGTTCTAGTGAATGGATAGCTTTTCCGTACATTTGCAATTAACATATTTTAAAAGTTATTTCTTTTCGTGTAATCCGTTGTTATATTTGTCTGTTTGATCATAAATTGTTTCTTGTTTATATGAATCTTTATTAAATTAACCTTTTGCCACATTAACATTCGTTAACAATAAAATGTCTTAAAAATTATTAGTTTGTTAAATAAAGGCATACCCTGCGGTTTTGAAAATAGCAGTGCCAAGTTTGTTGTTATAAAAAATTTTTGGGGATTATTCATTAACAATTTTAAAACTTCAAATAGGTTTTAAATTCCGACTTTGTACGAAAATTTAGATTAAATATAAACTTTTCTTTTGGATCATGCATATGCCTTTTTATATTTTGTTCTCATTTTTGCAATCCGTATAACTTTTTCTAATTTTGTCGACATGTTACCGGGATTATTAATAGAAATTATTTTACATTTATTTAAGGCTTATTTGAAAATCATTCAAATTTGTCAAATAAACCTTTAAGAAACCTAAAATAATCTTTTTAAATTAGGATAAAAAAAAATATCTAGATTTTATTACAAGAGGTTCACAACTCCAACTCGAAATTTTTTTTAGGGTGGCAAAAGTGCTCTTTACAAATAAACCTTTAATTTGTTTAGCACCTTCAATAATCTGTCTAATATTTAAAAACAACAACAACTTCCTGTAAAAATTTAGCATGTGTTCTGTTCTTGCTCAATTCCAGCCTAGTTGTCAAAAATGTTGCGATCACGCATACACACAATATACACAACAATTATATAGCATAAACAATTTGGCAAATTAAGCTAGAAAACATATGGCGGAAATAAAAACCTGCTGAACAGTTACTCCAACCTTTTTTAATATACCTTGGTCATCGCGGTAGCAAATAAACATTTTTCATGTTTTTAATAATAATAGGTGTATCACGAAATAGCATAACTGCTCACTTAAATAGAAAAAAAATTATTTAAAGTTAATACCCTTTTGCAGGAAAGTCTCGATGCATTTAAAAACTTTACTTTGCATTAGATTGCGAAAGAATAACTGTCAAATAGTACGTTTACATTACATTCAGTAATCGGCATACAAATCATAATCCCAAACTTAAATTTTCTTAAAATTTATACCTATTTATAATTTAGCCATATAAAACTACGGGGTACTGTTTTTTTTTAAATAATTTCCATAATTGTCTAAATATGTAGGTTGTTATAACACCCTACAAGCACGCATTTGAATTGATTTTATTAATAACTTGATTTTTTTTAATTTTTTATAATTTATACAAAATTTTAATTGTTATAATTTTTTGACGATATATTTGACAGAAATTTGCTAATTGTGATCCTTCAAATTTTTAATAAACCTTTTTCACCCACCATAGGGTAGTAAAATTTACCACTAAGTTTAACGATAGCATGTTTGCAATTAATATCATTTAAGATCGTGTCAATATTTAAATTATCAATTTAAGAAATTCGAGTAAGAAAAAAAATTATCTTTCCTTCATTTTAATTGAATAAAAACTGTGAATCAGTTAGAATAAAAACATCTGAGAAAACAGTTTATCACAAAAAAATTAAAAAAATATTACAGAAGCAAATTCATATGTAATTTGAAAGTTACATTCGTTACCAATTAAAATTTCATGGTTTAATAAATTTTTTGGATCACTTAAAAATATATTTTAAAGAAACAAATAAAAGAAAGTTTAGAAAAAACAACAATGATTGTTAATCCGCCTCATAAACAACGGTTCAATATTGTATAAGAAGAGCCACAACTTTACTAAACAAAACGACTAAACGAGTGCTTAAAACATAAAACATCTTCGAAGTGAAAGTGTTTGCTTTTTGTTAACAACAAATAAATATTACAATCGATTGTTATGCTAAAATATTTAAAAGCATAATAAATGTTTTTACTTAAATCTAATAAATATTAAAGACAAAAATCAATAATCATAAAAAAAAACTTTTAGCAAATCACGGAGTTGTTGTTTCAAACAGATAATAATAATTCGGAAATAAATAAAACTATTAATGTCGCAAAGTCTAACACTTTCTTAACCATAAATAAAAAAAATTTTTTTTTTATTATATATAACACAAATATTTATTTACCACTTCTTTTGTTTACCTTCACACCATTGTAAATTTTATTTCTGAATCTTTTTTTCTTTCTCATACATTCTATTTTGCTTGGAACTCGTACCAAAAAGTTTTTTGCTTAAATATTTTAAGCAGAACAAAATTATTTAAACCTTTCCAAAACGTGATGATTTATTTTAAACAAAAAGAAAATTTTAAATAATTTTTTTAATCTACGGTTTTAAGTTGCCACGTAAAATGTTAAGGCCTTTAAAGTATTTTTAATAGCAATTTTCATAACAAAGTTTAAAGAATTTTTAATTTACTTACCAGAGAATAATGTGCTGTTTTTGAAAGCCGAGTAGTGATCATTGTGGGACAAATTATGTTTAATTTGTTTGTTTGTTTTTACAATAACCAAGGGTTTAACTTCAGTAATTGTATGATTTATGTACAACATCTATCATGTGTTGTATGTCGTCGGGGTCGTAAAAATGATTTTAGTATTTGTACAGAAATAGTTGCTCCAACTACTACAACATGTTTACCATGTTTGTCAAGCCTTTGTTCAAAAAATAATAAAAATAATGGAAAATATGTGTAACGGACAGTTTGAATGTTAACTTCAAGGATCATTATTAAAACTTGCCTATAAGGCAATTTATAGTTATAACCTAACATAACCTATGAAATTGGCGCCTTCAATTCAAAACTTAATTGTTTAGATTAAATATATAATTATTTGTACTTCTTAAATGAAAACCATAATTACCTTTAGAATTTCTTTCCTTATGAAAATTTTTTATTTTTTATCGATCTTGTGCACATTTCAAGTTGTATTTTTAAAAATTAATATCAATTATTAATGTGAACAAAACTAATGAAACCAGTGCATAGTGAAATCAGTGATAGTTGGTCACAACAATTTATTATGCCCTTCACATAGCGAAAAGGGTTATAATATCAGTTTGCCATCCCTTTTTCATAACTTGAATTAATATTTTATCCATATTTTCTATATCTCTACAATTTCCTTTCTAGGAATTGCAAAAATATCAGACTAAAATGGTGGAAACACTGAAATGACAGCTAATTGTTTGGTTATAATTGCTGACGCAATTACAATTTGCTGTTTACACGTCGCAATTTGTATGAAAGTAATCAAATTTGATAATAACCGCAATAAATATTGCTACGTGTAGACCCTAAGTTAGGAACGCATTTTGTCGTTGAACAAATTGTTACAAATATATTAATAACCTTGCTGGCTAATGGTTAATCGTAATCTTATAAAATTAACAGCAAATGAATGTGTAGGCTTTTTCTCAGTATTATAAATTAATATCTTGAAGTGTTTTTCTTTATTAACTTTGGGCCACACAATTAATTATAAGATTACAAAAATATAAATTTTAGATATTTATTTAGAACTACAAAACGCAATTAGCAGGCAGTAAAAATTTATTGATTTTTGTTTTTAAAAAATTAGTTTGAAGAAAATATTAAAAACATGCTTTATTTCTATATAAAATTTCATGTCTACCCTTAAAAAATTACACCTCAATTTTTAGATTTCTTAAGTTTTTTATAACAAAAAAGCTGAAATTCAAAAGTATGTAATATTAATTGCTTTGTAAAAGAGAAATTTACACTACTTCTTAAATAAATAGACGGCTGGAATGCAGTTCTTTTTTTCAACTGCATTAATTTGACATTTAAAACAAAGCCGATAAACTTTAAAAAGAAATCCATTTTTACTTTAAAATTCGAATTTATTAAAAGGCGAACTTTCTAAATATAAGTCAACATGTTGAATTCCAATGAAGTTTCAAAAATCTAGATAACAAAACTTTGAATTTATGAAATGTTTTAAAATTAATATTAAATTAAAAATATATTTATTAAGTTTCACTTTTGTTTGCATAATTCATTGTCTTATTAACAAAAGGCATTATGTTTATTTTTTTGTCCCAGAACAAAAATTTTCGATCATATGTAGTTGGCAATTTTTTAAAATTTTAAAAATTTTTTTATCAAACCAGTTGTACCTACATAAATATTGAACATATTTTTTTATTTTTCGTTAAAAATCAATTTACAATATCGTTATCTTAGTATATAAAGGCTCTAACTTGTATTATGCATATTACGCTGGTTACTTTATTATATACTTAGGTATTTACAAAATTGGTTGTTAGTGCCTTTTTTAAAAATAAATATTAATTATAATGGTCAACATGATAACTAATATGACAATTAGTTGTCGTAACTTTTTTAAAATTAAATTCTTCTTTAATTTAGTAACATCATATTTATAGACCGATTATTAGTTAATTAACTTTAGATAAAAATAAAAAAAAACTAATTTGTTTTTACTGTTCAGTTAATTTCTCTTAAGTTATTAACAGCTAATATAAAACCAACAGCAGATTTTGTTTGGTAAACAAATTTAAGAAATTTTAAGAGAATGAAAACGAAACTTTATTTTTTAATAAAAATTAATTTTTAAGCCACGTTTATCAAACAAAACAAATTGGTTAACACGATATTGTGTTTTCATTGACTTTGTTATTTAGTTATTTCAGTGTTTTTATTTCCCTTCTCTTCTTATTTCTCTCTTTTACGTGTTTTCTGTTTTCTTTAATTAACATTTTTTTCCGTTCGATTTGTATATATATGTATGTGTTTGTATAAATTGTATTTCTTAATCTTTAAACTTGTGAAATAATTTAGTGTTGCCATAAAGAGTGTAACAAAATGAAATTTTTTTGAAAAGTTTTTCCAAGTTAATAAATAATGTCCACACAACACTTTGTGACAGCAAATTTGTGTCAATTTCTTTTCAAAAAAATATTTTCTGTACACTAACGGTTTTCTTTAACATTTTGTATTTAAAACATTTTTAAGTTTCAGTTTTTAGACGCCATAATCTCGTAGTGTACGGACGTGTCTACGCGAGTGTATATTTGTAATAGGTGATATTTGTAATAAGTTACAAAAAAAAAATATTTGTTAATATACATACCTACAAGACATAAGTGAGAATCGAAAATAAAAACAAACTAAACAAAACAAAAAAACCAAACGGTTAATGAGTAACAGTAATCGTTGTGACAGTGGGCCTAATAGCCGAAATGCTTACATTGTGTTAAGCTCAGCAAGCGTTAGCAATGAAAACATTAGAGACCCTGAATATAATAGAAACTATTTAAGTGCAAAACCGAAAACAAATACAAATAATTTAAGTGCAAGTGTGCCTAATTTGAATAAATGTACTGAACAAGGGACAAATTTAGCCCAATCTCTGTTTAAAAATTATAAAAAAAATACCGAGGTGCCATCTTCATCGCGGTCTTCTTTATCAAGTTCTGGTGTCGCACCAACAGCTGCTAAAGGCGCTACGGGCCCAATTTCTGCGTGTGCTCCTAAGATCCAGGTAGGGATGGACAGGTACGTAACAGTTCTTAAAAGGGGAAGGAGCCCTAAATCGGCAGAAGCATCTCAACCTGCAAAAATTTTAAAAGACGATGAAAGGCCAACCTCATCGCAAAATCGTTTTGCAATTTTGCAAGAGGATAATGAGGTTCATGTTTGTGAAAAAAAGTCCTTTAAGCCACCTCCCATTTATTTGAGGGAAAAAAACTCAAATGATCTCGTCAAGTTTTTAGTCGGTTTGATTGGGGAAAATAACTTTTATGTTTCAAACGTTAAACGCGGTAACATATTTGAGACAAAAATTCAAGTGAACCATGAAAACGCCTACCGCGCCACGGTTTCGGAGCTCGAAAAACTCAGAAAAAACTTCTATACCTACCAACTCAAGACCGCAAAAGGCCTTCAGGTAGTTATTAAAGGCATTGATTCTAACGTTGACCCAGAAGAGATCAAGACCAGTTTGTTAAACAAAGGGTTTATGGTTAGGACGGTATCGAATATGAGAAATAGGGAAAAACACCCCCAACCATTATTCCGAGTGGAGCTTGAGCCTGGTGATATCAAATTGAAAAAAAGTGAAACTCACCCCATCTACGATTTAAAATATATTATGCACCGACGAGTCACTGTGGAAGTGCCACATAAGCGATCTGGGCCCGTACAGTGCTTAAACTGCCAGGAATATGGCCACACTAAAACTTATTGTAAGTTGCCTACTGTTTGTGTTGTGTGTGGGGATCTGCACGATACGACCAAGTGCGACAAGCCAAAAGATGATCCTAGGATAAAGAAATGCAGCAACTGCGGGGGAAACCACACTGCCAACTATAGAGGTTGTCCTGTTTTTAATTTAGTTAAGCGATCAACTAAGCCGAACATAGTTCCTGCTCCTCCCCAGCCTTTAAATATACCAACTACAAATATGCCTCCATTGGCACAACCAGCTACAAATCAAGTTTCTTACGCCGCCGCATTAAAGTCTAACCAGCCTAATTCACGTAAGTCTACCCAGCCTACAACACAACAAGAAGTGCCAACTAGCGAACCAACCGGGCCTAATTTTAGCCGCCTGGAAGCCGTAATTGACAATATGGTCACACAATTTACGCAGATTATGGCGCAAATGGCCAACATGATGCAAGAAATGCAAAAAATGCAGTCTGCTTTTCTGCAGGCTATGCTTAAAAGACCATGAACTGCCTCAGGGTTTGTTTCTGGAACGCAAACGGCATCCGCCAACACAAAAACGAGCTCGAATATTTCTTGATGAACCAAAAAATCGATGTTATGTGTATTTCTGAGACTCATATGACATCTAGAAGCACTTTTAAAATTAGTGGTTATTCTTTTTACGATTCAAAGGATCCTAGGGATAGATCATGTGGTGGCTCGGCTATTTTAATCAAATCAAGAATTAAACACCAATGGTTGGGTGGCCTCTCGGAATGTTATATCCAAGCTACGAACGTCTGCATTGATGAATTTTTCCATAACCTTGTTATTTCATCAGTTTACTGTCCACCCAGATTCTCCATAACGAAGGATCAGTACAACAGTTTCTACAAATCATTAGGTCCCCGCTTCATAGCTGCTGGAGACTATAACGCTAAGCACACATACTGGGGCTCCCGCCTAATTAGTCCCAGAGGTCGTGTCTTGTATGACTCAGTGTCGGAAATAGGACTTTTCGTTATTTCAACTGGACAACCAACCTATTGGCCAACGGACAATAATAAAATTCCAGACGTAATAGATTTTGGCGTGGCAAAAGGTATATCACCGGACCTTATTGAGGCTGAAGCCTCCTTCGATTTATCTTCTGACCACTCACCCACAATTATCACTATTTGCAGTCCTCACCAAATAGCAACTAGTGATTTTTTCTTATCAAAAAGAGTAAATTGGTTAAAATATAAAAAATATATCAGCTCTCACTGCTCGGAACACATACCACTAAAAACTCCCCAAGAAATCGATGATTGCCTAAATATCCTAAATGAAAACATTAAAAAAGCCGTTGAACATGCTTCTTCAACATACCGTCAGGTCAAATACAACAAAATTTTTACTGTCGACGTTGAGGAGCTTTTATCTGAAAAAAGGAGAGCGCGAAGAGAATGGCAACAGCATAGATCGCCCCAACTTAAAACGAAGCTAAAAGAGTGTACAAATCGCTTAAAAAACTTGCTGGAGGTACACAGAATTGCATCAATTAAGAAGTATTTGGAAGGTCTAGACGCAACCCCTCAAACAAATTATTCTCTATGGCGATCAGCCAGTCGTCTCAAAAGACCCGTAATCGCAAAACCACCACTGCGCAATCTAAGAGGATCCTGGGCTAGAAATGATGAAGAAAAATGCGATCTGCTCGCAAGCCATTTAAGAAACGTGTTCACTCCTAATACATGCACTGACGTGAGGGAATTACCGCCTGTTGTTTCTAGACGTCCTATAGAAATACGTTTCCGATATTTAGATGTGGTAGAAGCTATTTCTAACCTTAATGATAAAAAAGCTCCTGGCGTTGATAAAATAAGCAACAAAATGCTCATTGAGCTACCTTTTACAGCAAAAAGAATAATTCTTTTTATTTTTAATGCCATAATACGGCTTGAACATTTTCCACCAATATGGAAAGTTGCCTTAGTTAAGATGATTCCTAAGCCTGGTAAAGATCCTTCTAAGGTGGAGTCTTATAGGCCTATAAGTTTGTTACCAACTTTGTCAAAACTGTTTGAAAAGCTGCTTAAAAACAAGCTTACTCCGATCCTGAATGAAAACAACTGCATTCCAGATCACCAATTTGGCTTTAGAAGTCAACATAGCACAATAGAACAAACTCACAGACTGGTGCAGGTTATAAGAAAAACTTTCGAGGAAAAAAAGTACTGCTCCGCGCTTTTTATAGATGTCTCTCAAGCTTTCGATAAAGTATGGCACGAAGGCCTGTTAAACAAACTAAAGCTAAACCTTCCAGCTAATATTTTCAACCTACTAGAAAAGTACATAACCGGTCGACAGTTTAAAATCAAAGAGGGAAACCAAATAAGTTCTTCTCAAACAATAGGGGCTGGTGTACCTCAAGGGAGTATACTAGGTCCAGTTCTGTACTTGCTTTACACAGCAGATATGCCAACCAATAGTTTTACACACACGTCGACATTTGCTGATGATACTGCTTTTCTTAGTATTCATAAAGACCCTAAAGAGGCTTCAAACCAGCTGCAACAACACGTAACCCAAGTTGAAAAATGGGCAAAGTTATGGGGAATAAAAATAAATGAACAAAAATGTACCCACGTAACTTTTACTTTACGCAAAGAAACGTGCTCTCCAATTCTTATTAACAACCATATGGTGCCTCAACGAACCGAGACAAAATATCTTGGTATTCACCTAGACCGCCGCCTCACATGGAAGCCTCATATAGATGCGAAGTTGACGCAAATGAAATTTAAAGCTACACAAATTCATTGGCTAATCGGCAGAAACTCTGTGCTTCGTCTTGATTGTAAACTTCTACTCTACAAATCGATTTTGAAACCAATTTGGTGCTACGCTATACAATTATGGGGCACTGCTTCCGCATCCAACATAGAAAAAATTCAACGCAGGCAAAACAAAATCCTAAGAATGATAACTGGTGCTCCTTGGTATGTTAAAAACAGCAACATCCACAAGGATCTACTAGTTCCACTAGTTAAATGCGAAATCCTGAACTATGTGGACAAGTATTTAAATAAGCTGGAAGCTCACCCAAATCCGCTCGCCCGAAACATCCTGCAACATAGTGGGCACACCCGCCTGAAAAGGAGGGATACTATTGCGCTTATATGAAGCTTGATAATTAATATGAGAACTTAAATTTTAGTCTGGCACTGGCTGGACTTACATATATTAACAACCTAGTTTTAAGATTTGAACACTTATTGTTAGTTCGCCACAGGCGAAGATTCAATAATAAATATATGAAACAAAAAATAATATAAAAAAAGAGTCATGCTCGCAAATACTGTAAAATAGTGCATTTATTTAATTAATAAAATTTCAAATAAAAATTTTTTACATTTGCTATCTCAAAAACTCGCAAAATATTGCAATCCCAGAAAAATAATGAATATTATTTGATCATGTTTAAGAAACCGTTGTAATTTGTCAAAAAAAAAATATAAAAATCAAAAATATTTTTTTTTCTGATTTAATTTTTTTGCAGGAAATAATTTTGTTTATTTTTTTTATTGGGATTTTTTTGAGGTGGAACAGCTATAAAAAACATCTAATTCTTTTTATTTCTATTTAAATTACATAGAAATCAATAGTTTATTTTTATTTCTACAAAACAACTAAAATCAAGAATTTAAAAAGCACTTGACTTTCAAACAATTGTACAACATTAAGATGATGTACTTTACTTGGCTCTACGAAAGTTCCCATTCGAAACCAATTACTTTTTTCGGTCCCTGCATATTTTTTGATAAGAACAAAACACTTGGCAACCCTGGCTCATTTAAGCTTTGAACAATTTTATTTTATTTAATTTTTTATATCTTTAAAATTTTTTGTTTAAACTGTCTTTCGTTTAAATAAAACATCTATTTTTTGTAATGTTTTTGTATTTTTCTGTAATTTTCTAACCATATGGTTTACCCTACCTTTACCCTTTACCTTCATAAAACTTTCGTACACAAATTATCAGATATTCTAAAAGTTTGAGTGTGTTAGTGAAAAATAAGACAAAATGTGAATGTATTGCGGCTTTTTACTGTTATGTCTAAGCCATAGGTTAATATAAAGAAGTGTATAATTTCTATATCTATTTTGCTAAAAATCAAATGATAATGATCAATCATATAAAAATTAAGGAAAAATAATTTCTGACTGTTTTTATAAAAATATCAACGAATGTACGTCCATACGTACTACGTTCGAATATTTTTACAGCAGAATATGTATAACTTCTAACAAATAGTTAATCAATTCACAAGCTTCGCCTATCGTAGTATTGTGCTATTATAATACAAAATTTTATTTTTGTTTGTTAATTTTCATATAAAATTGTGCTACTCGTATAAATATGCAAAATAATTGCACGTTTTTGAAAAATTGTATTGAGGCTATACCGCGGATTGTTTAATTGTTTTTAATTTTTTGTGTAGATCTTTCTTCTTTGTGGTCGTCATTCGAAAATTTTGCTTAAAATTGTTAATTAACGGTTTTCTAAAAGCAATTTTTATTCAAATAAAGTTTTTTTTCTAAAATTATCGATACTTTTTGACTTGTTGAAATAAAACAATAGTATGATCGAACAAAATTTTCAACTTACAAAAAAATTTACCAAGCAACTATTTTAATATTCGATAAAACTTTACAGAGATCTTGTGAATTGGGCAAATAATTTGCCCTTGCTTTAAATGTGTGTAAGTTTTCAAACGAAAATTAGATTTTGTAAGAACAGGTGATTTTTGTATACTTTAATCATTTAAAAATGCATTAAAAAATTTAAGGGACTAAATCCGTTGTCAAAGTGAGCTAGAAAATGTTTTCTCTATTTGACAGCGGATGGTGTCAATTTTTTAAGAACGTCTGGCTGTTATTTTGACAAAAACCATTCTTATTTCGGCAACGCTTCGTTATTATTTCGACAACAGCCGTTCTTAACTTGACAACGCTTTATTCTTAACTTCTTAATTTAAAACACATGTGTATATTTTTTGTGAATTTTTTATTTGTTAAACGTTCCTGACTAAAATTTACTGTAAATCGTGGGAAACTGCTTGCAGGAATCGTGGTGTTTTTTAAGATGATGGCCTATAATATATGTACAACTTACGATTTCGACTATTTTCTCAAAAGTTAATTTAAAGTTTGTGTATTCTTGTTGAGTCGTTCAAAAAGGTCTTTAAATTCTATAATAAATTATAAAAATGTACTACACACATGCATTTCAACAATCATTTACCCTGCCTTTTGAAAAATTTTACCAATAACAGAACTCATTGGAGTCTTTGTTGTGCTACTATTTCCGTTGAGCCAATCCTTCTTTAAAACATACCAAAAGAGTTCGTTTATCGGTTCAGAACTAAAAACGAATACGATAAGATTTTAATTTAACTAAAACTGTCTACACATACTATCTTGCATGCCATTTAGTATTGAAAATTACATTTAGAACAGGCCGTTCGCAATTTAACAACGACTGATTTTTTTAGGTTTTTCGTTCTTGATTTGACAACATCTGGTATTTTTTATAATTGCGTACTTGACTTGGCAATGTTTGGTTTTATATTTGTGAACAGATGTTCTAAAAAAAACTGAAAACGCTGTTGAAAATTTGACACCAGCCGCGCATGATTTTAGTACCCCTTTTTTCTCTGTGTAACACTTGATAAACAATTACAATTTCTAGTTGTTGAGAAGTTTTCATGGTTGAAAAAATCAGACCTGATACGAGTATTATCCACATACTAAGAAAAACGAATTGGGAAAACCAAACATATTTTCCAATTTTTATAGCTTTAGTTTAGTCAAATTAAGAAATATTCCTATTAAAGAGCAATTTATTAAACGAACAAAATACCTATTGTTTTAAACAACACAAAAAATTAAAAAGGTGCTAGTATCAAAACCTCAAATACTTAAAAGCAAATTTCTTTAAAGGTACCTTTACATGGTAATACATACATTATGGCTTGTCAAAATATGTTGTAGAATAATACAAAATCTCATCATGTAAAAGCACAATGTATTGAGTGGGAGCAAATACGGATACAAAATTTGACAAGTGTTCGGTAAATGTTTATTTTCTAAACCATTTTAGAAACTTGTGTATTCTCATCACATCAGAGGTGTGAAAGATTGGCAGCACTTACAGCATCTAATGAAGGTGGCTACACTTAATTAAACAATACACAAACAATCAAAATCAAAGCAGATTTTTTTCATGTTGTTTTTGTTAATATTGTAGAACCTTAGCCATATGGCGTTACTCCAAAAGGAAACTGGCAAGAAACAACCGATTTTGATTTTACCAACCTCATCCGTGTAAACATGAAAAATAGTTAGAACAGATTTTTATTCTCTTTTTTTAAACACGGAGAGAATTTCATAATATTTTGATTCTACAAAATCTAATTACTTTGTATTACCGTGTAAAGGTACTGTACGATGAAGAGCTTTTTCTTCACCGGCAGCTATATAGAGCAATTCGAAATCTTTGAATTGTTGTCTATATGCCACTAAACTATTTATTGGGCAGTGACTTTTATTTAGAAGGAATCGCGGCCGTGAAAAACGCGACAAGAAATAATAAGCCTGATGCTTATTCGAGTTCAAGATTAACAATAAATTCTTTATTCAAAAATTCTTTACTTAAAGCTAAACATTATATACAAAAGTATTTACATAAGAGCCACACTGTTGTTGTTTTATTTGTTTCTCACTTCCAATGAACCAACTCATATATTTACTTACAAGTATGTATGCAAAAACAATACTTATTGCATTCTTGTTGACAACAACAACATAACATATTAGTTAAAAGAATTTAAGCGAGAAACAAATAATAAAACTAACGGTTAATTACCAAAATAAGTTACAGTGGTTTGTATGTACCAAAATTAAGACAAATTACAGTGGTAACAGTGGGCGAAAAAGCAAACAAATTTAAAACAATATAAATGAAAATTAAAAAGATTAATTATGAAAGCACAAAATGTTTTTGATACCATTTATGTTATGCGGTGACCTAACATGCCGGCCCCATTGAAAGGACACTTTCAAGAAGAAGATAGTAGAGCCAATCTGTGGATAGGGCGACGTATAACACCTTTTGTTGTTTTTATGTCGGCAACTCTAACACAACCATCTCTGCCACGTACAATATTGATGATTCTACCCATAAGCCATCGCTGTGGTGGTAGATTATCCTCTTGAATAAGAACTAAGGAACCATTAGCGATATTAGGATTTAAGCGAGTCCATTTGTTGCGAGTCTGTAGTTCATTAATGTAATCGTGAGACCATTTATACCAAAATCTTTGTTTAATAGCACTTATTCTGGACCAATGCTCGAGATTATTCACTTCTTTTGAAAGGACATCACGTTCTGGCAAACTACGTAGGGGAGCGCCTATCAGGAAATGGCCTGGTGTAAGGGCTTCGAAGTCACTAGGGTCAGACGATAAGGGCGAAATTGGTCTCGAATTTAAAATGGCTTCTATTTCGATCATTGCAGTTGCTAGTTCCTTGTATGTGAGCCTTGTGTTGAACAACGTTTTTGTTAAGTGACTTTTGGCTGACTTGACGGCCGCCTCCCACAATCCGCCAAAATGTGGTGCCCTAGGGGGAATAAAGCGAAAATTAATAAATTGGTTTGTACAATAATTTGTTATAATATTTGTGTTTTTGGGCTCAAAAAGGAACGATTTTAATTGAGCCAACTTAGAATTTGCACCAACAAAATTAGTTGCGTTATCACAGAATATATCTGTGGGCAGACCTCTTCGACCAATCATTCTTTTCAAGGCAGCAATAAAGGCATCAGTTGATAGGTCTGACACCACTTCAATATGGACAGCTTTGGTTGCGAGACAGACAAACACTGCTATATAAGCTTTGTATGGAACCTTGCCTCTGATTCTCAGGTAAGTGTTGACTGGGCCACAAAAATCAACTGCACATCTAGCAAACGGTCTTGAAGGGTTGAGTCGCTCAACAGGTAAATTTCCCATCATTTGTTGTAACAATTTTGGACGATAGCGAATACATTGTGGACATGAATTAACAATGCGACGACATAGATCTCTTGCGTTGACAATCCAAAACCTCTGACGAATCAGTGACATTAAAGCCTTTGGACCAGCGTGATAGTTATTGATATGTAGATATTGCACATAACAGTGAACGAAATGATTTTTACTGGGTAAAATTATAGGATGCTTTTGTCCTTCGGAAATCGCCGCGAATTCTAGCCGACCTCCGACCTTAAGCAAATTGAAACCATTGGATGAATCTAGGAAGGGGTTAAGACATTTTAGGGCACCTTGAGGGTCTTGTTTCTTTAGAGCTCGATTTATATCGTCTTGAAAATGCTGTTTCTGGATGTTGAACACTATACGAAGTAAAGCGTTTTCTAGTTCTTGAGGCTGCAACGAATCCGAATTAAAAACATTAGTATTTTGTTTTTGCGTAAAGCGAAGCATCCAGGCTACAATACGAATAATTTTGATATACGAGCTATATTTTTCTAATGCGGTTAATATGTAATTAGGAGATGTGTGAAGGCATAATGCGGTTTTTCGCTTTTCTTTTTCGATTTCAAGCTGGTTTTCTGTAGAGACGTTAATTTTATTAGGAGGCCATTTATCAGCATCAGACGAGAGAAATACAGGACCGTTGAACCAAATCGATGAGATGAGTTCTTGTACTGTTGAACCACGAGACACGATATCTGCAGGATTTAAATTCGTTGGGACATGCCGCCATATACAGCCATTAGTTAGATCTTGAATTTCTGAAACTCTGTTGCCAACAAATACAGATAATGTCGAAGAATGTTGTTTCAGCCAGTGAAGAACTATCTGCGAATCAGTCCATAGAATTACTTCGAGATTAGGTATTGAAAAAAGACCTTTAATTTTAGAGCATAATTTTGCCAAAAGTTGAGCTCCACACAATTCAAGTTTTGGTAAAGATTTTCTTTTTGTAGGGGCAACTCTAGATTTTGCGGTAAAAAGTCGAACAGAAATTCCTGAAGAATTTTGAACACGCAAGTATATACAGCATCCATAAGCACGGATTGATGAGTCACAAAATCCATGAAGTTGTACTAGTTGGGGTTGGGCAGCAAAACAAAAACGAGGAATTTCAAGTGAAGTTAAGGTTTTGAGATCAGATACAAAATATTCCCAAGCGGAATGTAGTTCTTGAGGTATAGACTCGTCCCAGCCAATTTTTAGAATCCATAATTCTTGCATGATGATTTTAGCTGTTATAATAAGAGGAGCTAACAGTCCTAGCGGATCAAAAAGTGAAGACGAGAGCGACAAAATTGTTCGTTTAGTAATTTTTCTATCTATTTGAACCTTTGGAGAAAATGAAAATAGAAAAACATCTCTGTGTTGATCCCAAGTGATACCAAGAGCGCTGGTTATTGCAGAGTCTTCAATATTTAAATCTTTTACAGTCTTGTCATCTTGAAAATCTTTATGATTTGAATGCCACTTATCTAATTGAAAGCCACCACGTGTAAGAATTTCATTTACCTCATTTTTCATTCGAGCCAATTCTTCTAATGTGTCTGCGCCGCCTAAAAAATCATCAACATAAAATGATGACTTTATAGTTACTGCACCCAACTGAAATTGATTGATATATTGATCTGCGAGATAATGTAGACCTTTAATGGCTAAATAAGGAGCTGCTGACATGCCGTAGGTGACCGTATTCAGCTGATATGTGCGTATTTCTTCTTCTTCAGAATTCCTCCACAAAATATACTGGTATTTTCGATCATGAGGTTCGATAAGGATTTGTCGATACATCTTTACAATATCAGCTGTAATAGCAAATCGATGGAAGCGAAAACGAAGCAAAATTTTGTAAAGTTCATCTTGAATTGTTGGGCCTACCATAAGTATGTCATTGAGAGACTTTTGTGAAGATGAGGGACAAGAAGCGTCGAAAACTACTCTTAGCTTTGTTGATGTACTATTTGGCTTAAAGACGCAATGGTGAGGAATGAAATAATGAGGCTCATCTAAGCGAGGACTACAAACGAGACTCATGTGACCACAACTTTCATACTCCTTCATAAAAGCAACATATTGTGATTTGAGACTGCTATCACGCATAAACCGTTTTTCTTGAGACATTAACCTTTTAAGAGCCGTATTTCTGGAGAGACCTAAAACGTCTGAAGATTCTTTGAAGGGCAATTTAACAACAATCCTACCAGAAGATTCCCGACAAACAGTTTTGTTAAAAAATGATTCACAATCAGATTGTTCTGGAGTCAAATCATTGGAGTTAGATTTAATTTCTTCGATTTCCCACAAGCGTTGTAGTTTAAGATCAACTTCTTCTTCTATGGACAACATACAAGTGGAACCAACATTGGATTGATTTGAAATATAACGACCTGCTACAATCCACCCGAAAAGCGTTTTGTGTAACTTTGGCAGATTAGGGCCAAGTTTAATCTGTCCAACTGACAAAATATCAAAGAAAGTTTCAGTACCAATGAGTAAGTCGATTCGCTTAGTTTTGAAGAAATTTTCATCTGCTAGTTGGGTATTTGAAGGCAAATTCCAATTCGAAATGTCTAACTCAGAGTCGGGCTGATAAGAAATATGTTGTGTGACACAAAATGACAACGGTGCTTCAAAATCAGTAAAACGAGACCTCACATTTGTCAACGATTTATATTTACTTTTAGTGCGAGTATTGCCAATGCTAGTGACCTCAGTAGTTTGTTTTGTACGAGGCAAATGAAGTTTTTGGGAAAATTCATCAGTGATGAAATTCAATTGGGAACAAGAATCTAACAATGCGCGTCCTAATTGATAGGAACCAGTAGCATCACGAACGAGAACTATGGCAGTAGCAAGTAGTACTTGCTCTGGTGAGGATTTTTCCATATGAGTATGGACCGAGGCGGGAGATTCATTCAAGGCAGAACTAGAATTAGATGGTTCAGCAGCCGAGGACGAGGGTCTTACAACTGGCTGAGACCTATGAAGCAAACTATGATGCAAACGTGAACAAAATTTGCACTTGAATGTAGAGGAACAGTTGTTTACTTGATGCCCCTTTGACAAGCAATTTAAACAAAGTCCTAAGCGTTTAACATTCTCGAAACGTTGGCTGACGTCCATGTCTTTGAATCGAGAGCAACGATTAATGGTGTGATCACCATTTGAGCAAAGTACGCAACTGCGTTTTGATACCGAAAAAGTATGACCAGAGTTTGATGTTTTATGTTTGGACTTACCAGAATGATGATTTTCCGACTTACGAGCTGTCTGTGTATGGTTGGTGTCAACCGATTCCAAAAACTGGCAGCGTCTTTCAAGGACCTTGGAGCAATCATCCCATGACGGCAGTCTGGTAAAGTCCAAAGAGTCTTTCCACTTTCTTCTGGTTTCATCATCAACTTTTTCCATCACTATATGAATAAGCATGGAATTGGCAATATCAGTATGTGAACCGAGAGACAAAAGAGAGCTATAAAGAGCAGAAACATTATCAACAAGACTACGTAATTGTGTACAGTTGTATTGCGACATGGCAGGAAGGTCAAATAAAGTGGTAATATTTTCCATAAAAATTAGCGAACTATTATCGTAACGCGCTTTCAACCTTTCCAGAGCCTTCGGGTAGTTTTCGTTAGTAATCTGGAAAGCTTTGACCGTTTCCAATGCTTGCCCTTGTAGGCAGTTGAGCAAATGGTTGAATTTTTCAATATTTGATAAACCGAACTCACGATCAATAACTTGGTTGAACGACGTAATAAAGTTTTTGTATTCACTGTACTTACCACTAAATGTGGGCAATTTGAGCTGAGGCAGTTTATGGCTGGCAACTGGGAAACAAATCGTCGACTCAGACATCGTTGTATTATGAATTTCCTCACCAAGCTGCGATTGTATATTTAATTTCGCTGCGATATATAAATCTTCAATTTCGGGCCTACCATTGTCATCTGGGTCATATTTTTCGATTTGGGTTTGATATGTTAATATCTGCTTAAAATATGACTCCAAAATCCCCAAACGGCACTTGAGCTCAGCTGACGAAAGTGTCTTACCTTCACCCCTTCCATTGGCCTCAATTTGGTTTTTGATGCGGGAAATACTTTTTTTTGTATTGGCCCGTTGTTGCTTTACTTCCTCCAAAGTCATCTTAAAAGTTTGAACCACTTATGCCGGACACTGTATCACTGTATGCAATTAATTTTAATCTTTGATTTTATGTGTAACACTTTTTGCTTTTTAAGAGCCCAACAATTTAATTTATTTATGTTTTTTTTTTTTAATTTAGTACTTCAAATTTTTGTTTAAAAAGTTTTGACTGTACCACAGTATTTGGTCTCTTTTTTTTTTTAAAGTGTTCCAAATGTTTTTTAAATGTTAATGTTTCTGCAATATTTTTCCACTTCACTACACGACCGTACACTTTGTTTAAAGATGTACTTCAACGAAAGTTTTTGAATTTAACACGGACCGCACAACGAAAATTTATAAAGAATCACTTGCCCCACGTTGGGCGCCAAAATGTACGATGAAGAGCTTTTTCTTCACCGGCAGCTATATAGAGCAATTCGAAATCTTTGAATTGTTGTCTATATGCCACTAAACTATTTATTGGGCAGTGACTTTTATTTAGAAGGAATCGCGGCCGTGAAAAACGCGACAAGAAATAATAAGCCTGATGCTTATTCGAGTTCAAGATTAACAATAAATTCTTTATTCAAAAATTCTTTACTTAAAGCTAAACATTATATACAAAAGTATTTACATAAGAGCCACACTGTTGTTGTTTTATTTGTTTCTCACTTCCAATGAACCAACTCATATATTTACTTACAAGTATGTATGCAAAAACAATACTTATTGCATTCTTGTTGACAACAACAACATAACATATTAGTTAAAAGAATTTAAGCGAGAAACAAATAATAAAACTAACGGTTAATTACCAAAATAAGTTACAGTGGTTTGTATGTACCAAAATTAAGACAAATTACAGTGGTAACAGTGGGCGAAAAAGCAAACAAATTTAAAACAATATAAATGAAAATTAAAAAGATTAATTATGAAAGCACAAAATGTTTTTGATACCATTTATGTTATGCGGTGACCTAACAGGTACCTTAAATAGCAGTCGAAAGTTTACATATACGTTTAAGTATGCATTTCGGAGTTCAAAACAACAATTTGTAGTAATTATAATGTTGCCGCTTGTGAAGATGTTGTTATATTTCATATCAGAAAAAGCAAAGAATAAGCGTATACAACTTTGTTTTAAATTACATACTTACATAGACACACACATTTAAATGAAATCATATACTTCATATTAAGAAATACACACTTGCTTGTTGTATGTCAGTAAGTTGAATTTTTAATTAAATCATTTTCAAAATTTTGTTACCACCAAGTATGTACTTTTGGTAAATAAACACATACAAGCACAAACACACATTTTTAAACCATACGCACATAAAGTGTATCCCATCAAACAATTTTTACAAAAAACATAAGTATTGGAAATAGACTTTTTGAATTTGATTCCTTTGTCTTTTATAAAAATTACCTTTTTAATCAAAAAAGCTAAACTTATGGAATAAATGTATGGTTTCTCGATTTTAAGTTTCTTGGTTTTATTTACGGTTATAAAACAATTGGCGAATTCACAAGGTACGATACGATAGCATATTGTATTATTGTCATATAATTTCACAATAGCATAAAAATTTTGTTGTTGCTTTTCATACGAAACTTGTTGTGAAACAATACAACTCTGTTTGATATGTTTTTTGTGATGTCATATTATATACAAAGTCATGCGCCAAGCGCCTAAAACGAAACGGCGAGTTTTTTAATTTATTTTTAGAGCCCCTAGCACTCGCATCCGTTAAAAACGTCTATACTAAAAACTTAGGCAAAACCGCCAAAGAAGATTCCTTAAGCCGCCTCCGTCGGCAAAAATAGCCGGCACTGCTCTCTGACACATCAGCTGTTTTTTGTTTACGTAAAAAATAACAAAATTCTTGTGATTTTTTACTAAAACTTTGCTTATTTTAATGGATTTTAGAGATTCTAACCAGGTTAGATATAGACTATTTTGTGTTTTCATGGGTCTAATTTCTACAAATTATTAAGTTAAGCCAAAGCAGCACCAGATTTATGTACATAAATATGTGTTTGTTTTTCTATCGTTTGGTCGTATCAGCTGATTTAGATTTTAAATACGACACCTGCAAATATACGAAGAGTTGTTCACAACGGTCATATTTTTTGGTTGTATTATTTTACAATATATGATTTCACAAGACCTTGTGAATTCACCAAATATTTAAATAATTTTTTTTTATATTTACATACATGTACTGTTGAAATAATAAAACAAATTGGTTGCATTGCCTTCAATGTCGTCCATATATGTAGGTACTTATTTGTATAAATACACACTCAATTGAAAAAAGTTTTACTCTAAACAACAATTTATAGGTGGTTTTAATTTATTCCTTTGTTTGTGACAACAAACTAAAAGAATGATCCAGCCACTTTCATAAATTGTACCCTTTAAATTACCAATCACTTTCTATTGCTACATTTGCACCAGACATACATATATAATACAATATGGGCGTGACGGTTTTAATATATCAGTTTTTGATTACGACTTATTGTTATACGTCAATATTATTAAAAATATGTTAAACTATTTTTACCGGCTCTTAACGTATGGTCGTATGTGAAGCTAAATCTTAAAATTTTTTAAAAGAGATTTAAATTCAATTAATTTTAACTCTGATTAAGTCACGTAGCCTCCAAATAAACTCCGTATGAGATTCACTTTTAGCGTTTCTCATTAAGTTAATCTAAACAAAAATAAATTTTATCGAAAACCAAAAATCTGATCTCTGTTTTTACAATAAGATTATTCGTTTACCCAAAAGTTTAAAAAAGTTTTTAGTAATTTTTCTTGAATCGCGTTCGTTTACAACAAAAATTTACTAGAGAACACAAGTTGAGAGCGTAGCCACGTTTGTTTTTCTAAGTTTTAAATTTTTACTAGAAATTTTTCTGCTGGTTGAAAATTTCTGTAAAGAAACAAATGTTTTCTATTGCAAACAAAATAACAAAATAAGTTATAATCGGCTGAAGTCTTGTAAAAAATCGTGTAAATAGAATAAAAATTAAAATTTTTTGTAAAATTACAACAATATTTGTATCTTTTCAAATATTATGTGACAAAGTTGAAACTTTTTAAATATTTTCGTTTGCGTATTTTTTCCCACAACTATTTTTTTTCTAAGAGCAATTTCATTAAATTACTCAGTATTTAATAGGTTACTAGACTGAAAAAGTAAACAAATAAACCTAATATTAAAACTTCCACAAATAATGTAACTGCTTCACACAATGTTGACAGTATGTATGAATGTATATATAATTTTGTATACTTAAAAACTCTCTATATAATCGTGGGATAGAGCTTGTTTCTAAACAAGATAACTGGAATATATACAAATTTGGGTGGCGAAAAACGATTGTGGCAAACTGCGTAACAACATGACACAAATTGGATATATTTTGCAGTAATGTAAGGTAAAGAATCGGCCGACTGCACAGGTTTTAACATTTTTGCTGATGTTGTTAGGTTTTGACTTAAATTGAAGTTAGTCGTTTTTGGTTAACTTTGACATTCAAACAAGTTGGCGGTTTAGTTATTAAAAATAAACCCAGAAATGTAAACATGTTATTTAAAGTATTATTTTTATTTGATTATTTTGCAACTCATATTCATTAATTTCTAAATATTATATGTTTTCCTATAAAGATTATTTATTTAAGCAAATTTTAATTTATTTTGTAGTTTGTCTAATAAGATATTAACACAAAAAATGTCTTTAAATAAATTTACTTACATATATCTTCTTCTTCTTTTTTGTTTAATGTTTGCTTATAATTACAGTTACATTCTTTTAATTAGGATTATTTAAATTAAATATTTGTTTTCAAAGCCTACTGGATTATCTCTGCGGTGTATAAATTGTTGGGATTACATTAAATTATTTTTGAATTACAAAAAAAAAACAACAAAAATAATTAAGAGCTTTTTATGAGTAGTTTAGGTTAAAAATTAAAAATCTAAACAAGATGAAATATACATAGTATGTTGAAACACATTCATAAAATTTTCTAAAATATCCAAAATTGTCCTCCTTCAAAATTTGTTTTAACCTTTTTATGACAGCAAGATTGCTGTTGGCAGTACTTTATTGTGCCTGCTATTTTAAAATGTGCAAACGTCTGAAGTGAAAAATGCTATTCGGCAAGCATTGAAAAACTATTATTATTGTACCATATAAAGTACTTTTTTAGAAAACTGGATTTTTCGCTCTTGCTTGTTTTACCTACCGCCATTTAAAGAGGCCGATAATCCCCTTTTTAAGCCTTCCTTCTAATGTTAAAAAATTATTGACATTTTTCCTTGTTTTTAATTGTGGCAACTTTTTAGAAAACTTTGAGTTATAAAATTATATTAATTGTTTTAAGTATATATAGGGTGACCATTTATACTTGTTTTATCACTACATGTACTGATTTTTATTTGGTGTACTGATTAAAAGTTTGTGCACTAAAGTGAACTGATATTTGAGAAAAAGTACTGATTGTACTGATTTTTAAAGAAAATTAAATTTGTAAAAGTTTTTTCTCAAAAATTTTGTTAAACTATAATAGCCCTTAATAACTTAATATTTTTCTAGCAGCAAAAAGTTTATTAAAATCAATTAAATTTTTTAAATATAGTTTAAGCCCATTGACAGCTTCCCAAAAATTATCAGAAGTTTTTTTTTGAAAATTTATTTTCTGAACTAAATATCTTAAAAAATTCGAACTTTTCTTTAATTACAAGAATACATAGACTTCAAGACGGATGGACGGACGGTTATGCTCTAATCGGCTTAGGAAGTGAATTTTAGCTATAAAAACTAAAAGCGTACTGATTTCGAACCAGAGTTAAATAAACGGTCACCCTACATACATATATATGGAAATTTCTTGATTTTGTATTAAAACAAGAATAGCTTATCTCTTTCATTTCTTAAAATTTTCACTGAAATATATATAAAACTTTTACCAGATTTTTACTATGAAACTATGAAATTTTTTATGAAATTACTTCATTAAAATTTTATGTTTCTAAGCCCCTCGTCTTGAAACATAAAATTTTATGGAAGTAATTTTATGAAAAGTTTTATCGTGTTAGTCTGGTATAAGTCTGATATTAAATACAGTTTTATATTTTCTGTCATTATTTACTTAAATAAATATGTGGCAACTTTACAAAAAAACAGCTCCAAAATCAAAACAGAAAAAATGCGGGCAAACACGTGTATGTTTCTTCTGAAAGCATAAAAAAACTGTCAAACCATTTGTTAAAATAAAAGACTTAATTTTTATGTAAACGCACACCTTAAGGTTAAAAGTAACTAAATTAAATTTGACTTAAAAAATGGCCATAACAACCATTTAATCAATTTTTAAACATTTTTAAATAATTTTTTCGTCAAGAACAAATTAATTTAATTCTGTTACAAAATTTTTCTATACCATTTGCCAAATACTCTATACATAAGTTCCTACATTGGAATATTAAGATCATTAAACAATTTGTTAAAATCAATTTATATCTAAACTTTATCAATTTTTATAATTTGTAAATCATTCATGTACTTCACTTCAATTAACTTTTACTTGCAACTTAGCTTTAATTAAATAACTTATACAATCGTTTCTTAAAGACATAATTAAATTATGTTTATGTAAGTGCAATGAAAAAGCTAACACGTATAATGAATTATAAAACAAAACAAGTGAAAAAAATTAAAACCTATAATCCATTCGATACCGGCGATAATAACGACGGAAATTATGAAATGTCACATACAAAGTTAAGCAAAAAGTCTGAAACTCAAATGAAAACGAAATCTAAAATCAAACAAACGTCCGAACCATTAGAGCACAATTACAACGGCAATAAAACGACAGCAGTATCTGCAATACCAAACTCAACGAAAACGAAAGCTGACAAGAATAAGTGGTTCACCACAACAAAGACCAAAAAAGTAAAGCAACAGCAATTAAAGCCAAGTGCTAGTTGCAACAATACGACGCCATCGAAGTCAACATCTACACCACGCACAGCCTATAATGGCAGTGTCGTTGGTGATAGTTGTGGCAATAAAATTAATAATGCCTCGTTAAATCGCATGCGCAACAGCAATAGCAACAACAGTTGCACATCAACACAATTGTTTGAAGTCAACCATAAACGTAGATGGCCATTCTTATGGTGGAAACGATATGGACGCCACAGAAATTCAAAAAGTTGGCGCTTAAAGCGCAAACTGTCATGTTGGCGACAGCTTCGTAAAAAGTTGTCATGTTGCCAACATTCATCATCATCATCATACCAATACAATTCCGATGAAGATGATGATATTGATGCTAAATTTAATGCCTACATTTGTGAGTTACAACGTAGAGACGCCCGCGAAGCAGCCGAAGAGGAGGAGCGGAAGAAGAAGGAAAACTTAGCAAAAAATCTAAGTGGGAACGACAGAAAAGCAGCCGCTGAAAATTTAAAATTACAATTGCCAACAATAAGTATGAGATCAGAACAATTAAATGTAAAAAATAATCATGCAACTAACTTAACTATAAATACAGCACTAACGTGCTACAATTCTTCTCAACCACTTACACCCACTAGTGAAACAATATTATTAGAATCTTCTACTACAAGCACTTCTACTTTGATTACCACTATCACTGCTACTTCTCCAACAACACCCACTACTAATAATAGTAACATAAGTTGCTATAATAGAGTATCTTTTGCCGGCTTGCGACCACGTAACGCTGAGTCATCACATTGTAACGTCACCATCTTACAACGACGTCACAGTCAACATATGCCTGAACAACATCTGGCCAAGCCACGACGTGCTTGGACTTGGGATGACAGTTTACGTTCTAATTCAGATCGTTTTCTAGAAACTTTAGAAGAATATGCCGACATTGATGAGTTTGTGTTGGACGCAGATGATTTGGAGAATAATACAGCCTCCCCCTCTGTGAACAATTCACGTTATTGTGTAACACATATTAGACCTTCTCTGCAACAACTGTTAAAGCAAAGCGTTAAGAGTGGTGTTGATAACAATGATGTAGTAAATGATTTGGTGGTAGTTCAAGGAGGTAGTCCAAGAGTTCTTATATACAACCATTTTTCAATTATTGGCAGATTTCCTTGTAATTATTTTTCAATATTTTTGTAGTTATTTAATTTAAATATTTCAAAGTAAAACTTCATACTTTTAATTAGGGCAGGTTAAATAACATGCCGCTGGGAACACACCCCATATTTATAAACAGCTATTATATGTTAGGCCAGATAGATCAGGAATCCCTAGAGGGAAAGGATTCAGCTCACCTGGAGCCCCTTAATGCGGTCCCTTTGTGTTACCTGTAGAGAGAGTGCAAAGAGAAAGAGAGAGATAGAAAAAGTAAAAGTATAAGTGAAAGCGAAGAGTAGAAAAAGATAAGAAGTAAAAAGTAAGGACGAAGCAAACTTACCAGAGTCCCTGGCGAAAATCAAACCCATAACCCCAAACCAGTAGACTTACACACTTGTCACTAGTCAATTGGGGCCCAGTACTTAACCTTTAACAATTTTTAAAACTGCTAGTATGGGGGACAGTTTTTGAGGTTTACGTGAATATACTGCAGCGATGTAAATTAATAATGAATCATATTATAAACATATTTGTAATATTTTTAAATCACCCAGAAAACACAATTTCCTTGCAACTGCATTAATCTCAAGATTACAGCATTTTTTGTGCTCTTCATCAATAGATTTTTTTAAAAATTCTATAAAGTAACATAATTATTTAAGATAAATTTAAAAACTAGACAAAAGTCTTAATATTTATTTATTAAGGCAGCCTTAAACAGTCAATTAATAAATAAATAACACCTGAGATTTTAAAATTATCAATTTGGTAACTGTGTAATCAGCTACTCAGTCAGGGTTAAATTCCAAACAAAAATTGTTGTGCAAAATGAATAAACAATAGAGGGAGAACAAATAAAAATCACAACTGCATGCAAAACCATAATTTATAATAAGAAAATGATTCAACAAATAGTTTTAATCTTTATAAATAAAAAACTATTATTAGAAAAACACTTACAACAACAAAACACTAACAAAAATGGAATAAATTTTTTTATGATTTACAGAAGAAACAAAAGTGGCCGTTGATGAACCCTGTGATTCACCGGTTATGGGTCAGCGAAACATCAATGATCCAACCTCTAGTCCCATACAATCGCGTGGCTCAGCCTCCAGTGATAATTGGCCCACACAATCCGATGAAGATATAGATCGTTTAGTGGCAATGCATCAAAATCGCAGCAGCCTAAGTTCACTAGGTGTAAGTACTTTTTTTCCACATTTTTATTTTATTCACTCAAACAAACGTCATTAAAGCTTTAAAAAAATATTAGATAAAAGATAAATAAAGACTGTTAAAATTAAAACAAAAAGTTATCTTCACTTAAAAGTGATAAGCTTCATGCCATCTTTAGATGCTTAGGACAATTCCAAAAAAAAAACAACCGTTTCCACGCATAAATACACACACACCCGCACACACAAACACAAATTGTTTAATAGTCAGCTTGGCTAAGCATTGCTCATATAAAATCCGGTCGTATTAAAGATTCAATGCTTACTTTAAAGAATATGTACATAAATGTGAAAAAAATGTTAAACACAAAGTAGTTCACAAAAGCAATAAAAAAATTAACACTAAAAAGTTAATCTGTAAAAGAGTAACGTCACTGACTGTCTAACTGACTGACTAGTCGACTGATTTATCATCGTACAGCCTAAAGATGCTTTTACATGGAGTGTATTTTACATATGACTTGTGACTTTTGCAATCCATTAGTTATTGCATATGTTAATTCCATTGCAACATTCAAATTTATACACATTTCTGTCTATACATAACTCAGTTTAAAATTTTATTTAAAAAAAAGCCATGGTATCCCTAGATGGTATGTTTTTAAGCATTTAATTGTAAGTACCAGAGCTGTAAATGATTGCATTCGATTTAATTGCAATCACATGATTTCGCTTTAATGATTGCTAATATTTTGATTGCATTCAAAATCGTAAATTGATTTCACGATTTCAATTTGAAATCATGAAATCAATATGATAAAAACGAATGAATCAATTTTTTGAAATCAATTTATATATTAATTGATTGCAATCAAATTTGATTGCAATCGATTTGATTGCAATTACTTTAACTGCAATCAAATCCAGTAATTGCAATCAAAGTTAAATCAGAATCAAAATCTTCGTTCTTTTCAAATGAAAAATGGCAATTTTTATTTACAAAGTTTTGTAAAATTGGTAAACATTATTTCTAATTGCAATCAGTTCTTCCGTAGAAACCGCTAGATTCCAAATGTAAAATATTTCATTGGACTTTTACTATAGTTGTGATTTCAAGGGAATTTATTGAAATGACATGATTTCAAGGGAATTTGTTGAAATCACATGATTTCAACAAAAATTTGATTGCAATCGAATTGATTGCAAATAAATTAATTGCATTCAATGATTTCTAAAAAAAATGATTTCAAAATGATTGCAATCAAAAAATATTGCAATTTTGAGAAGATTTCATTTTGAAATCTGAAATCATTTAGAAATCAAAGAATGAAATCAGTTTGGTTGAAATCACTTTGATTTCAATGTCAATTGATTGCAGCTTTTTACAGCTCTGGTAAGTACACACTAAAAAAAATATATCTTCTGCTTACAATTACAAATTTGCATTTTAGAGAACTCAAAATTTAAAATCATGTAGTGTAAAATATTGTTGAGGACGGACTTAATTTTTTGAATTTATACGGCAGTGTTTTAAAATGGGCCTTTTTGCGTTTGGTTTAGTCGTGTCGAATTTGACACAAAAACGACAAGAGTGCTAGTCATATAACATTGGCATATTTGTTAGATGATGCCAAAAAAAAACTAAAAATGACTACGCGAAGGCCAATCACAATATTATTTCTCAAAAAAATTATTTTTTCTTAAGGAAATCCTTTTAAAAAATGTGACCGGTGTCACATGTTCATTAAAACGTAGAAAAATAAGAGCCGATTATTCAGTTTGTGATAATTATAAATAAATAAACAATAATATATGAACCTATTTATTTATTTCATTTTCGCTTTCTTTTAGACGTAGATTCATCGAATATTTTTTCCTTATTTTAGTGAAATAGACGATATGTCTTTTGAAATCGCTTTTGTCAGATAAAAAAAGAACACACTCTAATTGAAAATTTGTGATATGACTTACATAAGAATTTTCACCCAACATGTATTTGGCAGTAGAAAGTTTTAAAAATAATCATTAAAATACATCCTATGTAAAACCACCTTTAACGTTTACAGCTAAAAACTAAAAATTTGAATTGTGGTTACCTCTTCTAGACCTGAAATGGGATTCTGGAAATTTGAGCCCAAAGAGGTGAAAAAGGGTAAAAAGAGGAAAATTGATATCTTTTAAACTAAACGTTATAAAAACATTTAAAAAACTTTTTATTTTATTATAAAACTAAACAGAAGCGTGGCTGATGCTTTTTTGAATTTTTTCTTTTAGTACTTTTTTGGTACTTTTGGTGAAGCACAACTCAAATGAAGTTCGACACGTACTAAGAAGCTCTTCTTTTTTATTTTTTATTTCTCTTTTTGATCTTTTGGGATTATAAGTAAGTCTAGAAATGTAAAATTAACGGCTGTGGAACCAAATTGAGATCGAAAGTCAACTAAGTGGTACTTTTTACATATTTGGTACTTATTTGCATATTTTAGAAATACGAGTCGAAAGTCAAAATAACGGTAAAAAATACATTTATGCATTTTTTGGGACTTTACTCTAAATATATGAAATTAATGCCAAATTTCATGACCATAGTACACCTTTTGCTTTTAGTTGTTTAACTTATTTAATTTTTTAAATTACGCTTACAAAGTAGAGGGTTTTACGCTAGTACATATATCTTGTAACTCGAAACAGTCAAAAAGGTACATAATTTACTTTTATTTTCCACCCATTTTGGAAGATTTTCATTCTCACTCCAGCATTAACAACTTTTTTATAAGTTGATGTGTTTTTTGTAGAAGACTTTTTTAATTGTAAATTATATAAGGATCCTTCTATAGTGGATCTCTACATCTGGTTCTAGTGTTACGCGCTTGGAAAGAAAAAATTTATTGTGTCCAATAGAACCTATCGTTATATGTATAAACAAACACAAACTTTGCAAAAAAAATCGGTTCTTACGGATGACTTATTTCTAAGTCAATTTTATTTTTCAGATAATGAAAGATTTTGTCCTTTCATCTTTTGCTTTAAAAGTGAAAAAACTAATTTTAAAATTAAAAACCGAATAAGATTTTCTAAGTTTATTCTCTTTTGCAATGTTTCAATGTTGGAGTAAAGGAGCAGATGTTAAATAGAAAACACACAAGTATTAAGGCCAGTGTCAAGATCAAATTAAAATTTTTTAATAGTTCAACTGAATATCTATACCCGTACAACATACGTGGTAGGGGTATTATGCGTTTGTGCAGATGTTTGTAATGCCCAGAAGTAATGCTTTCAGACCCACCTTCAAATTAACCGATCGACTCAGAATCACTTCCTGAGTCGATCTAAGCATGTCTGTCTGGCTGGGTGTACATGTATTATTTTGAAGATATTTTGACGAAATTTTGCACAAATAGGTTTTTTGGCACTAACACTGGCACGAAGCCTGTTATTTTTGGTGATGACCGATCCATTTTTTTGGAATAGCTCCCATACATGCCCTCCTATAATAAACATTTTAGGCTAAAACTGACTCGAATAATACTTCATTTTTTCCAAATTGTTCACACATTTTTATCTTTATGCGACCAACTATTATACTAAATAAACATTTTTTCAATCTATTTATAAAGCCCCAACCATATTATACTCTATGGTTGGGCTTGATCAACTAAACCTTTCTTACTAATTAATTTTTACTGTCTTATACTTTTTATTCAAATAATTTTTCTTTTGTAGTTACGTTCTGATTCAATGGCCAGCGTTTACTCTGGGGCTGGTGAGGGTCGCTATGGCACAGTTGTGGTTAAAGGTCAAGTGGAATTCGGTATGCAGTACAATTACAAGTTGGGGGCATTAGAAATACATGTGGTGAGATGTAAAGATTTGGCAGCTGTTGACTCAAAACGCAATCGTAGTGATCCTTATGTTAAGGTAAGTTTAATATTTAAATCTAAAATTAAATAAACATTTGAATTACAAAACATATGCTCTTAACAAAAATTTTATATAAAAAACAATGTTTTCTATTGCCAGGTTTATCTGTTGCCCGATAAGTCTAAGGCCGGCAAACGTAAAACCAAAGTTAAGAAACACACTCTCAATCCCATATTTGATGAGGTCTTACGTTTTCATATGCCAATTTCCTGTTTAGAGTCACGCACACTTTGGCTAACGGTGTGGCACTCAGATATGTTTGGACGCAATGATTTCCTCGGCGAAGTGAATATTAATCTGCAGGGCAGAGTATTTGATAATCCCCAGTCACAGTGGTATTTATTGCAAGAAAGGGTAAGTAACTTTTTGTAAAAATTTTGAAATAATTTTGAAACACAAAACAACTTTTTTAAAATTTTTGTGTAAACAGAGTGAACCATTTGATGAAGTGGCCACTTATAGAGGCGACATAGTGATAGGCTTAAAATATGTAACTCCTGAGAGTACTAAATCAAAATTTATGAGAGCTGCTTCATTGTCCACTGGAGGTGGCTTAAGAAAGTTTGGCAGTATTAAATCGGTGACCAGTTCGAAAGCCGATCGTTTGGCTAAAGGTGGCCAATTGCATGTCTTAGTTAAGGAGGCCAAACATTTAACGCCTATTAAGCCAACTGGCACTTGTGATTCTTTTTGTAAAAGGTATGTTTTTCAAAGATAAATTTATTATACGTTTTTTAACTCAAATTGGGGCATTCGATATTAACCAAAACTTTTATTCGAATTCCCGTAAAGAAAACATAGAAAGCTCGTATGATTAAGGGAAATGTCTTATGCTAACCAATAAATATATATTTTCGATCTTAATTTTTCATATATATTTTTTTAGTTATTTACTACCGGATCGTACACGTAGTTCAAAACAAAAGACACCCATTGTAAGACGCTCTACAAATCCTATTTGGAATTATACTTTTATTTATGAAGACGTCTCATTGGAAGAATTGTCGGAACGAGCCTTAGAATTAACGGTCTGGGATCATGATCGATTGGCTAGTAATGAATTTCTGGGTGGTGTCCGGTTTTCATTGGGAACATGTAAGTTTGTAAATATTTACAGATCACTACCTGAAATGCACATCAATTCATATGTATTAACAAATGTTATGCGTTTACGACTTAAAGGAATTTTAAAGGGTTTAACAAAACGGATTTTTTTAAAAGTAAACAAATGCATAAAAACTTTTAAACTCATGTAACTTCGTTACTATTGACAATAACAATATTTCACATTTATGAACGTTTGTTATATCCCATTTAAAATTTAAATTTCAGGTGACGATATGTATTTATTCTTTTTATAATAATTTTTTTTTATTTTTGTGTCAGGTAAAAGTTATGGTCGTCAAGTTGACTGGATGGATGCCTCTGGTAAAGAATTGTCATTGTGGCAAAATATGCTCGACCGTCCCAATTTCTGGGTAGAAGGTAGTGTGATCTTAAGATCAACTTTAGAAGGTATCAGAGCAATACCATAAGATATGTAAAAATCTTTAAATTATTCTTATTAACTTTAGTTGCTGTTTGAATCGTTAACTTTTTGTATTGCAATTTGCAAATCAGTAAATGCTGTTTGTTAAACCAGCATTATTCATATGAATTTATAAAGAAAACATAACAAAACCCCATTTAAATTGTAAAATATTATTAAAATTTTTTTAAATGACAAAAAAAGTATTTAATATTCTTACAAAGAAAATCAAAGAAAAAAAAACCAAAAGATTTGTATTTTAAACAAAACTGCATGACAATTTTTTGAAAAGCATTATTAGCATTAAATTTTGGAAAAAAAGTTGAATAAATTTAGAAACAATAAAAGTTTTAAAAAGCAAAAAACTGCAAGAGTGTTAATTATAATGATAAAATTATACATTTGTATCATTAAAAATAAACTAAATAATAATTATTTAAAACAAACTAATATTTTAATATTTAATCGCCCCCTTAATGTAAATTAAATAATATTTAAATAATCTACAATATTTTTTCTAATAAATAAATCATAAGGCAATATAACTAAAGGAAATAAATTATAATAAAAACTAAATCAACTTTTTATATTAAACAAGCAAAACAAAAACAACTCAATTATTTAATATAAATTTCATAAATTTTTCTAAAACAAAACTTAAAAACATATCACTTTTTCTTACCATCAAATACTTAAACTATTAAAAAATAAAACAAATAAAATACTAAATTTATATCAAATCTCTGTGAAGAGCCTTATATGTATAAAAAAAAAGGTATTTTGGCGTAGAATTATTAAAGAAAATTAGAAAAGAACCGGTTTTCTATCTTGAACCTTTATAAAAAAATTTTTATATGACAAACCAATTGTAATAATAAAAACATTTAATGATATTTAAAATAAATAAAATATTGCAATACATTTAGCATCTTGTTGCGTTTAAAACATAAAGATAATCTGGAAGCATAAGTATTTAAAGTTTATATACATAAATATAAGGTTACATTTTTCTAAAAAAAATAAAAATTTATACAAAATAACAAAACACTAAACTAAGAAGATTGAAAATAAAATCTTAAAAAATTATTAAATTTTTTTAATTATTTTTTTTTATTTTTTAGTAAGTTTAAAAACAGACCTTTGTTTTTAATAATTTTAGACCTTTGCAAATAATATCCTTTCTAATAATTTTATTACTAGGGCAACCGCATATATGACAATGCATGTTTGTTCTTCTGTTATTGTTCGACTAACGAGACAAACTCATGCCTAGACAAATGTCAAAATCCAATTTAAAAAAATCTGGTATTTTTATATTGTTTTCTTTTTATATACTGAGTTTGACGTTTGGCTTGAATTTGTCTCGTCTTACCAAGGCACATTCAACAAGGTAAACTCAAGGCTAATTTAAAAAAATTCGCCCTGTGCATTTCCTTTTTGTGTTTGAACGGTAGAATGTCAGAAAAATTATAAATTCCATATAAAATTAATTTTCATTTCGTATAAATGTCAAATTGATTTTAATCAGCTGGGTTCTTAATATTACCTGGTTGAATGTGCCTTGATTCTTACCTTGATCTTTAGTTTATATTTTGTTTGACTTAACGAGTTTTTCGAAAAAAGGATTTTTGATGATTTTATAAAGTAAAATATTTAAAAAAAGTTATCAAGGAAGCCCATCTTTTAACATAATTCACAATATAATAAAAAAGATAACACCATATGCATAAAGTTTATGTGGCTTAATTGGATTTTGTGAGAGGGGGTTACTTAGTTTTCGGTTAAAGGCTGGAGTTTCAATTTAATCTCCAAAAAATTTGGTTGCTTTTTTGCATTTAAAAATCCTGTGCATATGTTTTTATATATATCAATAGTATTTACATTTGGCAATTAACGGGGTCAAATGTGATTTAATGGTATGCAAGGTTTGGACTGTTGTAGACTTCTGTTTCATATTCAGTGGCAAAAGGTGATATATATACGAAAAGTTTTGTGAATATAGTTTTGTGCTATATTTAGAATAATATTTTTTGAGAGGACATTTGTATGAGGGTCATATTAAAAAATCTGACTGATCATATTTGTACTCAACAAAACAGTTAGAGATATATTTTGATACATTTACACAAACATATATAAAAAATTTTGTAAATGTTAAATTTTACTCAAGAGAGTTATATCCCGAAACCCGTGTAGCGAAAAGACATTTGTGCGACGGCTATTAAAAAGATGGCGCAATCACAATTATAAAAACTTAGTGGCGTTAACTAATACATATTTGCAGAATTTGAAAAAAAAACCATCATAATACTCTAGGTTTCCATAGCGCAAAGCGTTTATTCTAAAGGGGCTTTTGTATTGAACTTTTTCAAAAAATGGATCGATCATCACCACAAACAAGAGTCTTTATCCTTTAAAATCAGGTAAATGACTTGCTGAAACAAATTACACTGTTGTTCCTTGGGAAAAGTGTCGGCTTGTGATTCAACAAATTCTCCAAATGCTTCTACAGAATTGGAGAATTTTGTTTCTTTTGACTTGTTTAAAGCATCTTTAGCCTGTTAAAGCAATTCTGGATGATGGTGTTCAGATATTTTTCCCATTTCTAGGCCGTTTAAAATCTTGGGGCTTTAAAAATGAGTCCTCAGATACAGTAGTAGTATCATCTTCACTAAGCAACTAACATTAAAAAGAGGAAAACTAAAGAAAAATGTTTCTAAATAAGTTACATTTATAGATTAAGCTGAACTTACTAAAAACTTGGTCCCTACTGTTGAGGGCGTAGATGTTTTTTCGAAAATTTAAGCCGTTAAAACCAATATGGCTTCTCTTTTTCATCCGCTTCCACCCCAATTTTGTAATTTGTTTTTCTTATTTTTGTAACTTCCTTATAAAACTGGCCCCGAAGAGTGCTTTCCTTATTTTTGATGTCAGCAGCAGTAATATTTTGCTTTTTTGCCTAAAATATGTCTGCAATTCTTTCAAGGCAATCAGCCCGATCTACCCTATTTTTATAAGATGGGCTCGTTAAATCGTACAAAAAAGGTTCAACTTTAAACAAATCCACAAACATTTAAACTTCCTCCATAGTCCATTCAATAAACTATAAATATAGCAAGTAGGTCCATATAAAGATTTAAAAGAGCATCTATTTACGTATGTATTTATAATTATTAAACTAAAATTTTTTTTGTTGCCATTATTATGCAATTACTAGTTTTTAAAAATTTCCGTTGTGCGAAAAAAATATTTTTTAACTTTTTGTTGGTAAAAGAAACAAGCAAAAATAAATGCAGGGTTGTGTTTTTCTTTATTCCACAAAAAAAATATATGGAAATACACTTGTTGTTGCATTTAATCCGGCAACTTTAAAAAACTGTCAGTCAAAACTCGGCGTTAAAAAATTTTAAAATAGAGTACGTTCTACTCCCATCTGATGTCACACAAAAATATTAACAAATAAAGTCAGATTTGTTATTACACTACCTAAATGAGTACCAGTGGTTTAACTAAGCTGAGAACTCAGATAGTGTAAATATAGCGTAATGAAATTTTAAAAAATTACTTATTAGTGAATATATTCATAGTTTAAAATATTTTTAGTTTTTTTTTCAAAAATACTAAGGTGTACGTACCATTGTAAGGATTGTAAGGGCATGAGGCGGTCAACTTCGAACATTTTCCCAGCTTTTTTATTTTCAAAATTTATAATGTTTATATTGACGCAGTTATGATGAACTAATTTACTACTACTACCCTACTGAAGTTCCACTATCGGCACTTCAATTATTCAGCCGCTTGTTGTCGAATTCGATACAAAAACGACAAGGGTGCTATTTATTTAGCATTGGCGTATTTGTGAGACGCAACCAAAAAAACTTAAAAAGGACTAAGCCAACCAAAATAAGGGTGATTACCACCTTATTGGACGATGCCCCTTTTTTTTGCAAATGGCGGCCAATGTCAAATCTCTTTTGACATTTGCGAACTAGACAGATGTAGAATAGAAGTGAAAAAGCCATGGAGCGATACACTTCCCCAAAACGCTGATGACTTTTTTGACGTCTATTGTTTGATGTTTTCTATAACGAATTCACATAATTTTAAACCGAGCAAACAAACATGGTCGAAAGTGTATCGAATGTTTTATTGTTCTATTAAATGGCAGAAAAACAAAAACACCAATTGGAGTATTTAATTTGAAGTCTTTTTTTGTATTAATTTTGATCCAAATACATACTTCAAAACAAGTAAGATCGCTATATTCGGCTGTGCCGAATCTTTTATATTCTTTACATTGGCCTTTTGAAACCACGAATTTTTTTATTTATTAAATATTTTCAATTTTTCAATAGGTGTCATATTTAATTTCATAGGGTGACTACAGGGTTTTTACCCTTTTTTTTAAATTTTGCATTGCAACCCCCTTAGGGGGTGGTGATAGGGGGGTAAGTATGTCCTAGGAAAATGCTAACAAGGAAAAATTAGTTGGGGTCAGTCGTACATTTGACCTGTCCACGGACACCTTGAAAGCTGTAGGGGGGGTTTATTACAATTTCCCAAACTTTGTTTGGGAGCCCCCTTAGACGATGGAGTGCGGGGGTAAGTATGTTCTAGGAATATGTTTGGCAGGGAAAAATAATGGGGATAGTGATACATTTTATTCCTTTAAGGGCGACTTCGAGGAAGTTGTAGGGGTTTTACTCCAATTTTTAAAACTTTTTTTGGGAACCTTCTTAGGGGCTTGGTGATAAGCGGTTAGTATGTTCCACAAAAATGTTTTGGAGCAGAAACTAATTGGAGTCGTTCTTACATTACACCTTTGTAGGAGCCCCCTGGAAGCTGTGGGAGCGACTAAAAAAAATTAAACCTTGTATTGCAATCCTGTTAGGAGGTGGAGATTGGGACTAAGCATGTTCCACAAAAATGTTTGTGAGAAAAAATTAATGGGAGCCGGTCTTTCATTGCACAAATTTTAGAGAAATAGATAGAGATAGTCGTGGTTGCTGGCTTATATCTCGGGCACTTATCGGAAGATTTTGCTGGATTTGAACAGCAATTTGATTGCAGATATTTCTGATAGTTTGAAATCACTTAAGTGTCTATGCGACATTGGGGGGCCTCAAGAAGCTGATTTTAACAATAACATGACAGTACGACATCTCTAAATCTACTTCTCCTTTCTATAAGGATCAAGAAAATATGTACTTTATGGGGTCTCAAATCGATACTAAAGAAGTTACAAACAGGATGGTCGAATTAGATGTACCCTTATCACTTATGTGAAGGGTACAAAAACACTTTAAAAAAAATTTTTTTGGTTTAAAAAAGTATATTTTTTAGCCAAAATTTTAGGAGCATTAAGAAAAGATTTGATTTAAATGTATGTACCTGCTTGGAACTTGTTTTTAATTAAAATAAATCGAATTTTATAAATTTTTTCGAAATGATTGTTAAACAGATAAATGTTCCAGGGATTTCACTCTTTTTTATATTTAAAATTTGTTTATACCAAATACCTGATTTATGGTTAAAAAAGAATTTAGGCCCGCTGTAAAAAGTTGTCAAAACGAGTGATTTGTAGAACACCAACAACTAAATTTATTCGGTTTTGAAAATCACTCGTTTTCTAAATCGATTTGATTCACAGAATATGCATCAATATTAAGTAAAAAAATATTTTTTAATTTATTTTTCTGTTTTATTTATTTTTCATTGTGTTTTTATCTTTCTTTACAAAATTCAATCAAAAATGTTTTCTTTTCAGTGACGTTGAATATTTTTGCATATTAAATCTTATAAATGGTTTTAATATTTAAGAAATACTAGTAAATTATATAAATAATAATAATAATAAAATGCAAAATTAGATTAAATTAAAGTTTGTCTGCTGAATCACTTGTTGCCTAAATACCGCTTGACATTTACATTTAAAAAATTCGTTTTTGAACCAGTTTTGCTGATTTTTAAAAGCAATTGAATACATATGCGCAGGGGTAAGCTTTTTAATAAATAAACTTTATTTAAAGAATGCGGCTGCAAAATTTTATATTTAAGTATGTTTAACCTGCGCTTGGTTCTACGTCACCAACTAAAATAAATTTGCAGGAAAGACATTACGCAAATATTTAATTCAGTTTAAGCACTAACTGTCACGCCAATATATGAAATTAATTGGAAAAACAGTGACATCATCTGCCAAAAATTGGTCGTGCCAACTTAGAAACCTTTGCGAGCTCATGCACAACAATTTTGATCTTCAGATGATCAAATGCAAAGTTTGCATAAGGAAGGACAAACATTAATTTCTATAATAAAAAATTTTTGTTTTAAATATTTGGCAAAATTATTGCTCAATTTTAAGGTATTTTTTAGGATACCCTAATAAAGGTAATGTTAAAAACAAAACTGATTTTGAATTCGTTTTGATGTTTTGTGGAAGTGAATGTCAAATATATTAATTTTGTTTAAAAATAAAAATTTGTTTGACATTCACTTTCTCAAACACAAAAAGAAAATGCAGAGGGCGAATTTTTTTGAATTTGCCTTAATACTTTCTGCATTAGCGTAATTTCGCGGCTAAAGAATAATGAAGAGCTATTTTATTTGCTTGTAATGTAAAGGCAAATATTCATGAAAAAGTTGTTTTCCTCATGTATACTGACAAAATCAATAAAAAAAAGTTTAATTAAACTTTGGAAATCGAAGTAAAAATTTCTAAATTTTATTGGAAATTTCTGAAATGCATTTAGAAATTTCTGATATGCAACTAAAATTTTTAAAATACAACTGGAAATGATGTAGTTGGTAAACTTTTAGATCAGTTTTTTCAAAGTTTTTCATTACTTTTTAATTTTTTTAACAGCAAAACAGGTTTTTAAATTTTTGTTTTATTTATTAAAACGGAGTTGTTGTTTGAAACG
The DNA here is from genome assembly GCA_963583895.1 of Melanophora roralis. Lineage (NCBI taxonomy): Eukaryota > Metazoa > Arthropoda > Insecta > Diptera > Rhinophoridae > Melanophora > Melanophora roralis. The sequence continues at coordinate 66,290,505 of OY757187.1, forward strand.
AACAAGTACATAAGTTATTTGAGTTGATTTTATTTTTTTTTCATTTAAAATAGGAAATTATATACAACCTTTAAGGTTAAATTATACGTGACATAATCACAACCACATAAAACAGCTGTTCGAAACAAACTTATGGGCAACACTGTATATGATAATAACTAACTTACAATTACGCCATAACCATAACCATAGAAACCAATTGAGTTTTAGTTTTTATGACGACAGTTATGGTTATGGCGTTATGTTATGGCACGTATAATTTAACTTTATACAAATATTATAAATAATCTAGGAAAGCCATAAAATATAAGGGCTACTCACAGTGAAATTTTACATTCGAGTGATTAAAGTGAAACTAAAATTTGATTAAAATAATTCAAATATGTATATAAAAATAATGATTTAATTAGGGTATTCACAAGGTAGTCTTAAAGTCATATGTCTTAAAAAAATAAAACAAAAAAATACTACTGTTGTGAGCATCCGCTCATAATTAAGTGTGCTATTTAAATTTGAATCAGCTGCTGGAGAATACAGAAAAATAAGTAATTTCAAAAATATTATAAAATTAATGACTGCGACTTTTTAACAATATCAACGGCTTCACTAAAGATTTTCGGCCGCCCGGTTTAGGTTTCTACTGTTTATGACAAAACAATAAATACAGTTCAAAAAATCTTATTATTATAAAACTTTTTTCTTTTAAGCACAACAACAATTTTTTTACACTATTGTAAAATATTAAAACTTTAAGACAATATGACTCGATAGCATACCGTTTGAATACCCCAAATAAAAAAATGTTAAAAAATTACTACACATTTTGTATTTATGTAAGAGATAAACAAACAAATAAAAAACAATAAAAAATACAACAAGAAAGAAAAACAAAAAAATCCTCTAATTGACAAACTTTACCACTTACTCTAAGGTTTTCTTACAATACGTATGGTGCTAAAAATTTACTTACAAAACTTTTCGATATTTAACCTGAAAAACTTTATTATATTTATGCTCATTTTAACATACATACATAGATACTAAAAATAACATAAAACCCTCCTAAACTTTTTAACTGTTAAGGATTTTGATGGACGTTTGTCAAATATTGCGATCGCAAGACATATAAAACTTCATAACGATCATTAAGAAATATTTTTTTTAGGGCAAAAAAAAATTTTATATTTCCTTAGAAAAAAACTTTGTAACAAAATACAAAACTACTTGAATCAAGACCCACCGACGTTCATTGGAAAATCTTTTCTATAACTTTGAAATAAAAGAAAATTATATTTAAAAAAAAGACTTTTTATATTAACTACACAGAATTAAATTTAAAGAAAAAATAAACAGATTATATACATATGTACATGTATGTTAAAAAAAAGCAAAATAAAGTTAATTAATAGTTCCAGTTGTGTTAATTGTTACAAACAATTTAATAAACTCAAATTGAGATTAAGTTAAAAAAAATAAAATATTTAAAAGAATTGCGTTGTAAAATTGAAAGAAATCACAAAATGAATCCTAACAAAATGAGGAAACTTAAGTGATGTTTTATAATGATGTGGTTCAAATTATATATTAAACACTGTTTATATTACTTGACTATAGATTTAAACGATATAATTATGTTATAAATATTTTCCCAAATTTTAATTTATCTTTTTAATTAAAGCTTTAAGGCATATTAAGTTAGAAAGCATATAGAAAGAAGATATAGCGCCGGGTGGTTACTACATAGTTTGCCGCATGGCACAATAAAAAAATTTATAAGTTGAACTTATACATATGGTTGTTGTGTTTTGATGGTTTCTGGAATATTTTTAAAGATATCAAGCTTTGTCTTTGCTTTAAATAAACAGATTTAATAGTTTATTTTTAATTGCTCTGCTTGATTATGCATTTATTTTTATGTTTTATTAAGTAATACGAATTGAAGCCAAAATACAAGAAAACTAAGATATACGGCTCAATGACTGTAATAAATAACTATTTTTGAATTTTTAAAGAAACAAGAAGACACAAAGATATATCGGTGAGTCAAGTGCAGAAGACACTATGTTTAAGAAAATAAACTAGATTTTCTTTTTTTAAAACTATAATTATATTTTAACTTTGATTTTTTGGCAGGAATAATTGTTACATTTTAATTATAATAAAACTCAAAAAATTACGATTATTATTACAATTGATTTTTAAATAAATTTAAAAAAAATAATTTCTGTTCAAAAAAAAACAAAAAATAAATACTTCTTTTTACGAAATCAAAAAAAAATAATAATAACTATTTCTTGAGATTTTTTATTATTGTTATAGTTATTATAGTTATTATATTTATAATATCCATTTAGATAGGTTTTGAATTTGGCCAAGTTTGTATATAAATTATCGATTTTAGAATTTTGATTTTAATCGAATAATCGATTAAGGTTTTTTAAAAACTCGAATAAATCGAATAGCTCGAAAAATACATATTATTCGTGTAATCCCTACAATTTTTAAAATTTATTTGGAAAATTTTCTTAAAATTCGAAATTTTTAAAAATTTGTATAAAGTCTTTTTCAACATTTGTGCAACATAAGTTTATTTATTAAAGTGTTAATTATTAGCTGTGACCTTTTTCTAACTTTTTGCTATTATAACGTATTCGCACAGAGAGAACTTCTTATCTTTTAAGACCAAGAAAGAATCAAACTAATTTCAAATACTGTGTTCTAAAGTAAGGGGTTTCTCAGATGGAATTTTCTGCATCAATCGATACAACTAGTAGTAGGAAATGATTAAACTTTTTAAAAATAAACTTTTGAATGGTGTTAAACAGGTACTGCAATCTATGATGGTTGTCATACAAATTACGATTTCATATTTGGCGGAAAATTCTGAGCGTTTTTCATCCTATGTAAGCTTTAAACAAATTTTTTGCATTTAGCAAGGTTCTCTGTAATAATGTTGCCTGATTTCAATAGCTCTTAATAGATTAAACCCTTTTAGTCCCACCCAATACAGATCATTACAATAGTGTCATGGATATTTGACTTTACTGGTGTTCAAGCTGATTGGCTGAGCTTTACATATGATCACTAATGCTTTGGGGTAACGTGATTAGAAGGTAATGATTTGGTGCAAAAATAATTACTTTTTTTTAGCGTTTTAGTAATATTTTTGGCATAAAAACCGTCTATCAAGGTCTCTTAGCTTTCTAATTATGGTTCCCAATTTCCATACTTTTGGATAAGTTTTGATAATCACAACAATTTTTTTATTCTTCCCTAAGAGCTTTCAAAAATTTTAGAAGCTCTTGCTATGTGCAACATTTTCTCTAAAAATATTTTTGAGTGATTGGCATTTATGTATATTCGTTATAAGTCCTTCAAAATTGACTTTAACACATAAACGTAACAGCATGGCTCATTCGACTTTCCTATCACTAACAACTCAAAATATTAAATAAAGGTGCTTTGTGAAGTGCCCAATTGCCAAAATATGTTTATGTGCATATATCACCCGAAATATGTTCAGAAGCAAATGCTTTATAGCGTTATGCTCGAATAATACGCCCTCCTATAATTTTTCTAAATTATAGGCAGGAAGAGGAAAAATAAATAATAAAAAAATGAGAATTAAAATTGAATATAATATTACTCGAGTAGTCGAGTAATATCCAGGGTACACTAATAGAGGAAGTATCAAAGCGAATTCAAAAAATTCGCCCTCTAAAATTTCTTTTTGTGTTAGATGCAAAAAAATTTATAGTTTAAAATTTTACAAAAAATCACAACTTTTTCGGATTTTTTTTATACATATGAATATATTCGTAAAATATCTTATTTTTTTTGTAAAATATGCCAAAAAATTATTTAAATTTCGTGGTGCGAAATAACGATATATTTCGTGCAATGCACGAATGAATTCGTTCATTTGTTGCAAGAGTTTTTTTCTTAAAATCATTTAACAACTTTGTAAACTTCACAAAGATGTGTCAGTGATTAGAAAAGTTTTTTGTTTTCTAAATTTGTGCTGATATGTAGAAACTTTCACTATACCAATTCGATGCCAAAACTTTTTTCTACGTTCCGGTAAATTGGGCACTAGACATCATCTCAGCTTTCAAAGATAAACATGTTATAATTAATAGCTAGCCTGCTAATAATTCAAGCCAGGCTAATTTTTGTTGTAATTGGAACCACTAGATTTTGAACAAAATGAATGCGTCTTTGTCGTTAAAATTGAGAATCAATTAAGTTGGAAAAATCTGTCTTAAAAAAAATTGTGTTATATATCGCGCTATGATTTTATTCTTTCAGAAAGTTTGTTTTGACTACATAGCAGATAGTCTTTAACATTAAAAAATGTTTTAGAATGTAGTTGATTGAAATGCAAACGACATTTTCGTGTTCGTTACAGATTTGATCTTGGATTTGGCCTCAGAAAAATTAAACGATTCTGATAAACTTTGAGTTGATTAAGTGTATTATATGCTTTTATAAGTTTAAGAGTTGCATAATTTAGGCTTTTCTAGAAAAAAAGACTGCAATTTACCAAATATATTTAGAAGGTAGAGTATATTTAACAAGTTAATATAAAGAGTGTTGAATATTATACAAATGGATCAGCAGAAAAAGTTTCCAAAACCACCAACACTTTACCCTAATTAATTTAAGCCCCGTTTGTAAAACATACATTATACATATTTCAAACAATCACAATTGTGAAAAAAAATATTTAATAACTATTTTACAAATTTTGAACTGCAAACCAACAAATTATCTTAAAAAAATAAGCAAAAAATCCAACAAGATATTTACTGGATAAATGTATGAATTTACTCATAAAGAAAAACAAAAAGACATTTGTAAGAAACTAATGTGTCAATTACGTATAGCAACCCAACTTCAGTTTGGTTGTCAGTTGCCGAAATTATTTTACAGTTGGCAACTGAAGACTAACAATACAACTTCGGTTGCCGTTATATAACGCAACTGAAGTTGGGTTGCTGTACATAATCGATACAATAAAATATTTATATTAAACAAAAACAAGAAAGTTGTATTTCCTATAAAAGCAAAAACTATTTACAATATTTGTCTTCAACAATATTAAAGTAAAAAAAGTTTATAAACCAAATCTAATATTAACTAATAAAAAATTTCTATTGATTACTTAAAAAAAATGGCATTTCGTTTTTATTTCAGAGGTGTGTCGTCAAAAAATAGCTAAATTTTACACAAACTTTTTGTTGTTAATACTTATAAACAAGTTTCAGTGCATTTAGAACTTCTTTTTTATTTTTGAAAGTTATTATTAAATGTGTGCATAATTCAGTAAATTAATGAAAATTTTATGTTCTAAGGTTAACTTTATTAAAGAAAAAATTTGGAAGTGGTTCCTTTCTTTCTTATCTTCGACATATAGTAAAATAAAAGCAATATTTCTGTTCCAGCGATTCTATTATCAGTGGTAACTACAATGACATAAAATGTGAAGTAACTGTTACGCAAAGTGATGTTTTTAAAAGTTCCTATTGAAAAACTATTTACTGCGATGTTGTTGTTACCAGACTTGATAAATTTTTGCCAACAACCTCGTTCATTTATACTCCAAACCCTATATAAATTGCATTGTGGCTTTGGAATATTTAGGTACACAGTGTCAACGACAAGCTTTTATTTGTCTGCTTACACCAAAAACAAGCAAATAAATATGACAACCTTAAATAAATAAATCTTCGTTTATTTCGGAGTCATACCAAACAGCATTCCTTAGGGCACACTTAGAAAGTCTAGATACCACTCCTCAGACAAATAATTCGTTATGGCCATCGGCCAAAGGTCATAGATGACCAGTTATCGCAAAACCACCATTGCGTAATCTGAGAGGATCCTGGGTAAGAAATGACAAAAAAAATGTGACATCTTTGCAAATCATTTAAGCAACGTGTTCATTCCCAGTACGTGTACTGGTATGAGTGAATTACAGCTTTTTGTTGCTAGACAGCCTATACAAATGCGATCCCAATTCCTAGATCTCGTGGAGGATAATGATAATTTAAATACTTTTAGGCTCCTGGATTTGATAAATCCAGTAACAAAATGCTTTTGGATCTACCATGCACAGCAAAACGAATAATTCTTTCTATTTTTAAAGCCATATTACAGCTTGAACACTTCCCGCCAATGTGGAAAGTTGCCGTAGTAAAGATGATTCCTAAGCCTAGAAAATAGCCTTCCAAGATGAAGTCTTTTAGGTCTTTCAGTCTGCATTGAAATTGTTTGAGAAATTGTTTAGAAAACAAGTTGATTTCGATCATAAATTATAGCGAATGCATTCCCAATCACCATTGAACAGACCCACAGGTTCGTACAAGTTATAAGAAAAGCGTTTGAGGAGAAAAATAATGGTCTGGGCTATTTATAGATGTTTCTGAAGCACTCGATAAAGCATGGTATGAAGGCATTTTAACCAAACTTGCCTAAGAATCTATATAACCTTTTGGAAAAATATATATCCAACCGACAGTTTATGATAAAAGAAGGGGACCACTTCAGTCGTCCTCAACTAATTGCGGCTGGCGTACCTTAAGATAGCATTCTAGGACCTATTCAGTACCTGCTTAACAGACATGTCAACCGATAGCAAAGCACATATGTACGTCGACATTTACTGATGATACTGCTTTTGTTTAAACTCAAGAAGATCCTAAAGAGGCCTCAAAACAACTGCAGCATCATATTATATTATTCAAGTAGATAAATGAGAAAAGTTTTTTTCTGCATATTTTTATTATTTAACCTTTGCTATGTGGATAAATTAATGAACCAAAATGTACCCACGTAATTTTTACTTTAAGAAACGTGCTTCTCAATCTTTATTAACAACCAGATGGTACTTCAACACTTTAAGGCGAAACACCTTGGCATTCACATAGATCGTCCCCTCACATGGGTACTAAATTAAAACAAATAAAACTTCAAACTGCACAAATTCATTGGCTAATTGGTAGAAAATCTCTGAGGCACTGCCTCTGCCTTCAACATAGAGAAAATTCAACGTGTTGTCAAAACAAATTCCTAAGAAGGATATTTGGTGTTCCTTGGTATGTTTTAAAAACAGCAGCATCAACAAAGATCTACATGTTCCACTAGTTAATTGCAAAATCCTAAACTAGGTGGATAAGTATTTAAGTAAGCTGAAAACACATCCAAATCCGCTCCTTTGGAACATCTTACAACGTTACGCAAGCACTCGTTTGAAGAAGAAGGACACGGCTGCTCCTAAAATAAACCATTTGAATTGAATAACTTTAATTCGAGAACCTAAATTTTGGTCTTGCACTGGCTGGGCAAATATTAAATGTTTATTTTTAAGATTTGAATACTTATTGTTAGCTCACAGAGGTGAAGATTCAATAATAAAATAAATTTAAAAAAAAACGTTAAATTTTAAAGCTAAGATGAGCTTACCTATAGCTAATTGGACACTTAAGTTTAAAGCATACTTGTAATAATGAAAACGTTATTGTCTGCACTATAACATCTTTACTTTAGCCTATCAGACAGATAAAATAATGGACCTTAATGTAATATCCCAGCAGAAAATAGTTTAGGTTTTGGACGGAGTAAAATATTTTCATGTTTTCTAAATGCGCGTTCTGCCGAACTCCAGAGGATGTGGTTCTGTAAGCCAAAGATATGTTAATTGGAAATAAATAAAAACCTCTCGCTTATGAGGATGCAGTTAATGAAAGCAGAGATTTTAAATAAGGTTCTAAGTTTTAGATGACGCAATAAAATTACATTAACTTTAGTTTATATTACAATTTCTACAAGCAAAGTTAAAATTATAATATTAATATTGCAAAAGTTTTATTATTTTTTTATATTTTATTTAATTTTTTTTATATACAAAAAACACTTTTAATATTAAAAAATATTTTAATAAATGAATAAAATGTGCTATTCAGTTAATAATATTTAAGTAAATGGGTTAAAACAAGCTCATATAAAACCTATAAAAAGTGTAGTTTTAAAGACATGCATTAGAAGCATTTAAAGTTTCTTTACAAAAACCGCTTTGAAGAGCCCAAACGAGTGCTGCCAAGTGGGACATCGCGGACGAAAATTATGCCTTCCGTAAGCAGGTTGGGAAGTGATAGACAAGCATAAACTCACTCTTACAAACTTGCTCGGGAGGAACCAATACCTTTTGCTAGGACTCTTGGTGTGTGTGAAGTGCATCTTGAGTGCCAACATTACAAAAACTGAAAAACAGTTTTATAAAAGGTGAACAATGCTACAGTTATAGCCATTTTTTATTAAAAACAAATTTTAAAGTAAATCCGTGCATTTCAATGTGCTTTTTGCTGCCATAAAAGTTATAATGCAGTGCAGTGATGCATTTACGAACATGCCCATATTTGAATTTTCCTATAAAGTAACTACTACCTACGATGTTGTTACTTTTGATTTAAATTGTTTATTAATACACAATATCCATGGGGGTTATTATGTAATTCGATTCGAATCAAAAAGGCTTTCGAAAGGAATTTTCTATTCGAAAGACAAATCGTATTATCTAATACTTTTAAGATTTGGTAAGTTTGCTTTCATTCTTCTTTAATTTCTTTCTTCTCCTGCTCTTAATTTCTTAACAGTATTAGATAATACGGTTTGCCTTTCGAATAGAAAATTCCTTTCGAAAGCCTTTTTTATTCGAATCGAATTAAATAATAACCCCTATAAAAAATTGCATAAGCGTTAAAAAAATACCTTCGGAGTTGATTATTTCGAAATATAGCACGAAATGGTATATTATGGCTCTCAAAAAATATTATGATCAATACCAGGCTTTTCAATTTTTCATTCTGAGTTAGAGTGAGGAAATTAAAATTTGATTGACAACCTGGAAATCATCCTGAAGTTTTAAAAACAAATGTTATGAGATCTTTATAAAAACAGTTTGATTGATTGTCTAAAACGCTTTAAACGCCGAGCAAATTTTTAAGGGGAATTGTTACCAAGGCCTTAAGTTTCAAATTGTTAATACCCTCATGTGTTTTGCGTGAAAAGTACACTGAATTATTTACAAAAAAAGTCTTCTTTTATTGTCTGATAAAAATAGCCACTCTCCAAATGCTTAAATCCAACAAAGTTTTTTTTCTTTTCAGAAAGTTTGAGAGAAAATGAAAAGCAATAGTATTTTGGGGGCTCCAATGATAAATAATTTGTTAATATTTTTTTCTTAAATGGGAAATAAAGAATTCAATTTGAGTTGTATCCGTGCCTGATATATTTAAATTAATCTATTTACTGTGAACTAAACTTACCTTTTTTTAGTAACGATTTAAAAAAATTAAATTTATTGATACATTTTTTTAATTATAATATTTTTTTATTTTTATGTTTCTTTTACATTTTTTTTTTTGTTATTGCTATAAACAAATTGTAATATTTTCAAAATCATCACTTAATATATTAAAGTTAAGTTTAATTTTTTATGCATTTTTTCTTTAAATTTCATAAAATAATATATATATTTACAAAAAAAAACTGGATGATGACAAAAGTAAATTTATACACATGCAGGTAAAAAAACGTAATTATATTTTCCACAAATAATTCTAATTAAATATTTTAAACTTAAAAAAAACAGACTTTTCCACAATACATTGTTTAAAACAAAATCATAAAAAATATTAATTTTTTTATAAATAACATTAAATGCTTAAAATATAATATTACGACAAATTTTATTGGAAGAAGTGATATTTAAATAATTAAGTAAAAATACAGAAAACAAAAAAAATAATATAAAGCTTTAAATGTGTTTAATTACTATTAAACTATTAATAGATAAAAAAAATACAATTATTTTTAAATTTTAATGAAATTTATTTTTGGGATTTTTTAAGCAGTTGTTTTTTTTTACTTTTTTATTTATGCTTTTTTATTTATCATAAGACTTAGCTATTAATTTTTATTGTTTAAAACATTAAAGTTTTATTAAAACAAACAGAATATTTGATATTTTTTATAAGTTTTTTAAATGCTCTACTGTTTCTTCTTAAATATGCATTAAAAACATTGAAATAAAGGGCTTGTTTATATATATACCAGGAATAGCTAGGAACTTCCTTAATTTTGTTCTTAAGACCCTGACATTACTAGGATTTTAATACTTACCAGGGAAAGAAATGTTGCATTATATGCATGCCCCTACTTATTGTTCTAAAATCATAGTTTTTTCGTTATATATTAAGAAACCAATGAATTTCTTTCAGTTACTTAAAGTGGCAGCTAAATAAGTTCAGTTACATCAAATAACTAATGAATATTGTAAGCACATTGGCGACAGAGGACTACTGACTGTAATCTTTTAAACCAAAATACACACATTTATATGAACATGATTATTTTGATGCCACCCACAGTTGCAGCTGTCGCTAACCTCAATTTATTTCAATTCTCGTAATCGTCTGTCAATTCAAGAGGAATTATGAAATAAATTTGAGTTAAATGCACGGCTACGGTTGCAGCCAAATTTATCTATAGGAGTGCAACTCCAGAGTAGTGACTAATGGTACCCATTTTAGCTGGATAAAACTACTTTTAAAAGTCATCGAAGAACCAAAAGACCTAGAAATGTTTTTAAGTCATGACACAGAAAAAAATTATTTGCTGTTTTTTTTTTCAATAAAGGACAGTATTGAAAATTGAAAATTACAATAAATAAAATTAAAAAAAAAGTTCTTATTTAACATAGGGCAGCGGCTGCTTACCACAGAAAAAAGCAGCCCAGTTTCGAGTTCCATCAGAGGCAAAAAAAAACTCTAATTAACTCAAGTAACTGGATTGTTTGAAGTTGGCATTTCTTTGATAATTTCAATAATGAAAATCTAAAAAGTGTTTAATAAATAAATATTGTTGTTTTTACTATTTAGGTAATTGATATAATAATTTTGGTGAGAGGTGCACATTTTTGCTTAATTTAATCGTTTTGGTATTTGAAATTTTTTTTTTAATTTTTTTTCTGCGAACGTTCAAAATTTCGATTTTTTTTTTTTGCAAATCTGCCACATCAACCAAACAAGACAAAGTTGAATCACAAATTGCATCCAGTATTTACTGTCAGATATTAATTAATAAAATTCTAGATATTTCATCAAAACCAGTTGTGTCAGATTTTATCTTAATTGAACTTTGAGGTTTGAAAAATTCAAAGCGATAACCAAAGACCCTTTAATTAATGAAAATTTTGTTTGTCCACCATTTATGTATCTGTTTTCTTTGCATAAGTACACGCTCACGAACATGCTGGTAAAATCTTAAGCATTGTGTCCTGTTTTACCTTAAGCTCACAGTACACGAAAAGCTACATGTGCATGAAGCTCTTACATCACCATAAAACCAGTTTGCTTAAAATTTATTGTAGTAGCTTTTTGATGGCCTCCAAATTACGTCAGAGCTACATGAACTGGCGACCCAAAAACAAAAAAAATTGTTTTAATCTGACTTTTTTTATCAGTTAGTTTGATGTAGAAATGGAAAACTCCACGTAAAACAAAAGTAATTGATTATTTTAAAGAAAATCGATCATCTTAAGTATATTTTAAGCAAATGAAATAGTTGATGCAAATAAATTAAAACTCTTTTCTTAAGTTAGCAAGAGCTAAGAACTATCATATACTGAATTATCCGCTCTCCTGTTTTAAAGTTTAGATAAAAATGTGTCACTCGTCACAATTAAAAAAAAATTTAACTATTATTTTGTAATTTATTATCAAAAACAGCCAAAAAACTTTATACCATAAAATTGAGCCAAAAATTTTGTGTCGTTGTTTTATATATTTTACAAAATTCATAAAACTTTACATTTGTTAGCTCACATTCGCCACAATTTTCAAGTGGGCCGGTTTCCGAGAAGAAATCGTGCTCATTGAGTGTCGTTTATCACAAACATTTCAAATCTTATTAGCCATGGGATTCACAGGCCTTTTTAAATTGCATATCAAATAAGTTTGAATTTAAATAAATAATATGGATTAATTGTTTAAACCCGTCACAATGAAATTACTCATATGCATGTACAGTTATAATTTAAGCAGTTCCTCATTTAGATTTACCCAAAAATTACTGCTTTTAAGAACGACAACTATTTTCAGGGACCGCAAAAATTTTGCCGAAAAAATTAATAAATTTCAAAAAAAAATTAAGTATTTTTTTTACATTTATAATATTTTTTAAATATATCAATTATTTTTTGGGTTTTTATTTTTTTGGTAGAAATTAATATTATTTTTAAATTTTTATAAAAATAAATTTATAATAAATAAATCATCGTTGTTTGTTTTTTTTTTAGTCTAGTACTAATGAAAAATATAACAATTATTTCTGACGAAAAAAATAATAATTACTTTTTGTGAAAAATTCAAAATTTTAAAAGGCACTTGGTTTAATATAATTAAGATGATGGACTTCACATGACTTTCCAATGTTTCCTGGTACATGCCTTTTTTCATTAAAAATTCAAAAATAATTATTATTTACAGTCCCTGCTATTTTTAATTATGTCCATATGAGGGGTTTCATTTTATCAATTTGTAAGCAAGAACGTTTTAAAAGTAGTTTAAATTAAATGGTATTAGAATATAACTTCAATTTAAGTAATCTACACTCCTATAATACAGTGACTGATTATTATTGAACCAGCGTGGCGCCATCCTCTCATTGAAATTAAAATTTATTTGAACTCCCCCTTTAGCACCCCCTTCTGTAGCAATATTGCAATCATTGCCTTCATCACCATCACCATAACTAAATACTTCATTCTTTATTAAATCTTCATAACGATAATTGTGATATGTTTTTGTATTCTTATTCTCTTCCTCCGGGTCCGATTCGGACTGGGCCCAAGAGCCATAGTCACCAGATGTTTCGTTATTATTATCACCAATAGAACTTTCCACAGAAATGCAACTGTTGGTTCTTGTACTGATAATGTTATTGCCTTTAATTTGCTCTACCTGATGGACCTTAAATGTGTTTGCTTGATTGGTCATTAGCGAATCTTTTAAACTTTCTTCTTCTTCTAAAATTTTATGTAAATCCATATTAAGAATATTATCATCAACTATTTTAAAGTCTTTTGAATTTAAGGAAATATCATCTTCTAATGAATCTTGGAAACCATAGTCGAATGTTACTAATATGTTATCACTGCCTGTATCTGAAGAACTCATGTAAGAGGCATAGGAGGTATAGATCTCGTTTTCTTCATACTCATTATGGGCCTCCTCTTCAAAGTTATAGTCCGCAAGTTTAGTGAAATCTTGTAGCCGTTCAGCAACTGTTGTCTCTTTTAATAATTCCTCTTCAAAATATTGACTTAAAGTGATTTGATTACATCTGTCTCTAATCATTTTAAGATTATTATTAGCTTTTGGTATTGCCACTTTAGCAATTGGACTTAAAAGAATTTCCTCATAGTATTGATTAAGGCCAGATTTGGTCTCCTTTTCATTAACTGTGCAATTTTTATCATATGAAAAATTCTTTTCACATCACAATTTATTTTGTAGAGTTTTGAGAAGGAAAAGGAAGCAAAAAATTACAAAGTAAAGCAAAAAGAAAGATAAAAAAGATATTAATTAATTCATTGTGTATTTGATTCTAAAACGAAAGAATGAAAAAAAATATTCAATTAAATTAACTTAAAATTTCAACTATTTTTTTTTAATATTAGAATTTTTTTAATTTATTTGATTGTATGTGAATTAAAAATTAATTACTTCAGATAAAAAAATCAATATTTACAGTAATTATTATTTATTATATAATTAAATTATTAAGGGATTAGTGCACATTTTAGATTAATTGATACATATTTATTAATTTCGTTTGTTATAGAAAATTATTGAAATTGTCAAGCATATTTTTTAAATCTAAAGCAGCATTAAAATAAATTGATGGCAACAAGTAGCAGCAACAGTGCTGCCATATAGAAGACCTACAAATAAATCTGGTATAATTTAAACCAACTCTGATAGAAAAACAAATAAAAAAAATTAATTCTACGTTTTAAAGCTCCATATGCCAGGGCTTAAATAAATTGTTCTCATTAAATAAACTTTTTAATCAAGTTTGAGTTAAATAATGGGAAAAAATTTCTTTCACATATCGCTTATTTATTTTAATAATGTCATTACTGAAAAACAAAAAAAAAGCGTCATGTAAAATGGCCTTAAAAGCTTTTATTCCACTGTTTTTATTATAAAGTTTTTCCAAATAAGCTTAAGACTCATATTCAAAATAGCCTGTGTATATTTATTAATATTAAAATTAATTATTATTAAAATTATGTTTTCAAAATGTAGGTCTTATTGTACAATTACTTTTTGTAAAATATTTGAAGTCGATAGCCGTTATAGTTTCTAAGATTTTCGGCATGAAATATTTCACAAAATTTGTGCGATTGTTGGAGAAATGCCGCTTCCCCTGATCCTATCTGAAAAAAGTTTTGCCTTTTTTTCGCTTATATTTCAGTCAATAGTGGACCGATTTCGGTGATTTTAAATTCCGATTGTCTCCAGAATATTTCTAATAGTTTGACACCAATAACTGGTCCGTATTGCTTTATTTGACTCCGGAAACTTGATTTCAACAGACGGACATGGCTATATCGACTTCCCTATCTATAAGGATCCAGAATATAAATACTTTATGGGATCGCAAATGGACAATAACGAAATTACAAACGCAACGACAAACTGATATATACCCTTATTATTATGTAAAGGATTTTCTTACATTGGTAACATTTTAAAATGAAAGCTTAACTCTATATACAAAAATTTCGCAAGAAATATGTTTAGAAAATTTTTTTCGTATATTGTTGTATGGATTTTGTTCAGCGTAAAAATTTAAATTTTAAAGATTTTTGAGCTTCAGATCTTGTTGTATAAAAATTTCTTGAAGACGGATTTAAAATATTTTAAACCGTATTTCAACATCTTAAGGAAAAATCCCTTTAGAAAACGGACGGGTGTGATATTTTCATCGAAACGTAGAAAACATCACCATACATGATCAGCATAAACTCTTCCCAAATAAGTAAAAATTAGTATCTATTTCGATCGTTTTTACTCTGTATGATGTAAATTCATTTGGAGCTTAAAAAAGTTTAGAGCCGTCTTGCGTCAAATTGCCCCCGACTTTTAGCGCAAAATATTAGACTTTTCAAAACAAAAAAAATCATACATCGTGCACTTAGATCCAACTATCCCTACATTAGGCCAAAAACATAAATCTTAAAAAAAATTTTAAATATTTTTTTAATAAAATTGTATTGGCTTTTTTAAGAATTTTTTGCAATAGGGTTGTACACAAGGAATGCAAAAACTAAAATCTGTTGGGCAAAACCATGGCACCGAGAGCATTGAACTTTAGATAAAACATAAGTTTTCTTGAGAAAAGCAATATGAATGAATACATCTTACTTTAACACACGACTGTGAATGCTGAAGATATAAGCCAAAGTTTTAAATGGTGATTTGGTCTGCATTAAAAATTAAAAAAAAATAAAAATCTATTACTTAACTAGGGTTTACTTAAACCTTTCTTAATTTAACTAAATGTATTCTTAAAAACTTAAACTAAACTACAACAAAGTAGTATTAATAAGTGAAGTAAGATTTTAGGGAATAGAATTTAAAATAAAACAAACTAAAAACTACGTGAGGGATAGTGGAAGCAGAAAAGTTTTTTTTTTGGAAATTTGGTGCTTTTAAATTAACTAATTAAATGCTAAATTAAACTTAATTTAGAAAGCAAAACAAAACACTTACGGGTTATAAAACGGCCAACGAAACTCCTCTTAATACTTTTCCTTTCACTTTGTTATCCCGAATTTCATTTGCATTTTTCAAAAATCTGTACGTTTTTTGTTTTTGTAAACAAAAAATGGTTTTAGAATTTAAAATCAAATACGAAGTCACACGAAGTTCAAACGAGTAGAAAATGGTGACAATTATGATGGATGGCTTTAAACGTGAAGTTGGGCGAAGTTGTCGATTAAATCAGCTCCAAAAATGCGTAGCGTTTATTTATACATTAATTGATCATTTGTTATTAGTTTGGGAAAGACAAAGAAATCCTTAATACACAAACACACATACAAATATGTAGATGTATTAATCATATGTCCATAACGATAGATTATACATTATAATTACATACATAAGTAGATACATACACTGTATGTATATACAGATGACATCCTTAGTCCTTTGGATTTTTATTAATATTATGAAAATAATATTTTATATAACAAATACATGTGTTAATCATTTAATAAAGCCCACAGCCAGGTAATTATGTATATAAATTATGCGTTTTTTTTATGCCCAGACACACGCTTTGTTTGCTGGATGATGACTTTGTTGGCATGTTTTAGAAGAAATGTCATTCTCCAAATATTGTTAAAACATTATCGTTGTTGTGATTATACATACATATGTATGTTCATTGGTAGTTAAATTTAACATTTAGACATTAAATTATTGGTTAAATATTTACATACTTTGAAGTAGTTGCAAAAATAATCAGATTCATTTGAATATTTAATTTGTTGTTAAAACTTTTTTATTCTTCTTAAAATCTTCTAATAGAAAAAATAATTTTTTTTTAATTAAGAAGGCAACAGCATTGCACGTTTTTTTTTTGTTTGTTGCGTAGTAGTTGTTATTGTTTTTTTTTTTTTGTTGCAAACATTTGTAAGAGAATTATTAGAGTTTTCAAAATGTTCCAGGATTTTGTTTGGTTAAATAATTTTGATATTGCAGTAGGTGATAGACAGGAACACGATTTGGTTAAGTTTTGTTGATTTTTAGACAGAGAATATTTTTAGAGTATAAAAAAAATAAATACAAAAACATTAGATACAATTGATTTAAAATATTTTAAGGTACAATTTTTCTTTTCTATAGCAGGTGTACATTTTAAAACAAACAATAAACAGTAATAATGATTAGTCTATACAAATGATGGTCGATAACATTGAATATGAAAGTCACATTGATGATAATGATTTTGTTAGTACTTATGTAGTTCTACAATTTTTGGTTAATGGAAAATCATTCCAAGTTAATGATTCCATGGTTATATTGGGAACTTAAAATATTTAGCAATTATTTTTAAAATATATGCTTAAAGTTGTGAGTTAAATATATATTTGATAGCAATATTGAATAATTCGGTCATGTGAGGACTTAAATGTAAAACGCAGCGCTTCTAAAGAAAAACAACAATTTGAAAAGTTTTGAAACTTTTGTTTTTTTTTACATTTATAAATTTTAAATTGTTTATGGATATTAACATTCGAACATATCTCCCATTTACTTAAACAACGTCATAATTCAACAATTCATTATTGGAGTTGACGATGCAGAATTGTTGATTATATGTATATATAGATGATTTGTACTCGTTTTTTATATTATTATTTTATATTGTTATTAAAAAGTTTATATTTTTCAAGCTTTAGGTATTTTTATATATTATTTCACAAATTTTTAATATTTTGCCACTCCTTCATCATTGTATGGTTACGAAGATCATAATTTTTTCTGCGTGTGTGTGGCATCATCAGGAAGTCTTTATTAGAAAATAAAAATCAATTTTTCTGATGAAACTTTCAGAATATTTCTGAAGGTATAGAACTGGTAAAAAATTTACTAGCCCAAATTTTGAATATTATTTTGTTTTCTATTATCTTGTGTTTCTTTCAATTTTCAATCAGAAAACTAGATCTCGAGTAAATGCGAATAAGGAGATGCAGCATCCACTTTTTTCTTCATAACGAAAAATCTCTGGATAAAAAGTCAATTTAAAAAAAGGGATTGAAAGGCATTAATGCTCAGTACCACATATATTCAAATTGACTACAAAACCTTTGACCTTATAAAAAAAATTTCATTTTTGTGAACTGTGTAATCGTTATTATGGTTTTAACATCAATTTCAGCTTTTTGTAAACAATTTTTAAATTTTTTATAGAAAATACCTTTATTCTTTGCTAGATAAGACAAGCGAATAGAAAACCTAAGCCGCTTTTTTGAAATAGAACGTTGTTCGAGTGAATGAGCGGTATGTCTGGAAATGTTTTCATCCATTTATTAAAACCAATTCCTATTTCTTCGCCTTTTTTATTTGACATAATTTAGTGTCGTTTAATTATAATAAAATTTTAGCTAAAACTTAAATATAATGAGGGTTCTCGCCAGTAGATCTTTTGAAAAATACTTGCGCATTTAAATAAATTAATTTCGTTTTTCCCCTTCTCATTGAAAAAAAATGTTTCTCACAATAATCCCCACCCATTTAAGCCATTAAATGTAGAAAAAACATAAAAAAATTAATTTAATTTACAGAATGTTTTTATACTTGTTGAAAGTGCACTTTTGAAAACAATATTATTTGAAATCATTTTATAATTGAATTTTATATCGCCGAAGGGAATATTATTATTTTTATTCAGTTCATTTAGTCTTTAACATCAAAAAATTTACAATTTATTTTAACAATTTGTTTCATAATCACATCCATTGTTTTTGATTTAACTAGAAAAAGATATTGAGATATTAGTTTGAAATATCCAGCATATATAGTGAATTCAATTGTGATGGGCGTGACGATTTTACTCACATTTTTTTATATAACTCAAGCATTTAAAATTTGTTACTAAAAAAGTGGTATGTTTTTAAATGCATAATTTTAGGTAGGCAACTGGAAGTGCCTACAAATTATGTTGTTATTTCAAAACATTTTTTTGCTTCCGGCATTTTCATGGGGTAAAGCGAACCAAACCCGTATAAGTTTTATGGAATTTATAAATTCAACCTCGTTGAACCTAGTTCAAAATTTTTTTCGGTTTTTAAAAAATAACTTTTTAGTCTACAAACATCTTTGCCTTTTTTGTAAATTTCACGTTAAATGGAAAATTAAATGCTTGGAGTGTTCAAAAGAAAAATTCTTAGAAAAATTTTTGGACGAATTCGCGTTGGTAGAGATTACCGCTCTCATATTAATAGCGAGCTGTACGAGCTATTTGCTGAAATAGGCATTGTGATGCATATTAAAAATTCAGCGCTAACATTGGCTGGGTCATGTTGTGAGAATGAATGAAGATGATCCAGCAAGGAAGTCATTTGAATGCGAACCTGATGACGGATCACGCAGAAGGGGAGGGCCAAAACTCTGACGGAAGGGTCAAGTAGACAAATAGTACGGGAAGAAACCGTAGCTCATGGAAATCGTTTCTACGTTTGGTCAAAGAAACAAACGTTCTGTAATGGTTTCATATATCAGTATTTTTGCGTCATAGCGATTACTATAAAAGAACGTAAAGTTTTTAAGCAGGGCAGATGAGACAGCCGGCAGCTATATCGTTTCATGCTGTAAACACATAAGTCACAGCAGGCTACAGAGCTGCGCGACTACAAATGCAATTGGCTGCAATAGTTATTGTTTTTACTTCAATTGCTTAAATAAAATTCGTTTAATAAATATGACCAAAACAACACAATTTTTAAATTATTTAGGATTTAATCCCAATTTTCTTGTTAATTTATAGGGTTTGTTGTTGGTTAAGTTTGTCAAAACAAGCGAATAGCGAATAATGGTTTGTTGGATTCTTAAAAAAACTTGAACGTTTTGGTTTTTTATAGTAATTCTCATTTTGTTTGATGAGGTTAGTATATAAAGACAGAAAATATTCATGAGTTTTTTAAGAATTTGGGTGGTTGAAGTCTACTGATGATTTGGTGTAAGAACCAATGAAATGCATATAGACAAACTTAACCAACAACAAACCCTATAAATTAAAATGACCAAAACATTTCAATTGAAAACTCGACAACCTAAACAACAAGTTAAAGGCAGGACCATAGCAAAACACTTGATTTTTAGAAAATCTATTTTAAAAACATCTCTACAATTGTGCCTGCTTTTTTCCATATCAATTCGAAAACACAAAATAATTTTTTCAATACCTGGAAAAAGGGACAAAACTAATTGAAAAATTATTTTCGTTTCACTTTTTTGCACATTCTAAACAAATGCGCTCTTGTTGCAATACACAACAGCTTAAATGCCAAAATACAAACAATTAAAAATATAAATTTATTTTTTCTTGTTGGTTTTTGTTAAAGAGCACCATAAACCATTAATAGTAAATATATTTACAATTGCTTAAAGGCCAAATAAATAAACAAGAAGTAGAAAAAAAACAACAATGTCACCAACAAATTAAATGTTAATTGAATTACATATGTATGAATTTTTGCACAATTTACGTATGTCTGTCTGTATATAAGCACGTACATACAACCAACACAAATGATTAATTAATGACGAGTGAGAACAAAAACAAACAAAAAATCGAAATAAATAAACATGATGTTTTATGATTGTTTTTATACATTTATTTTTATTGTTATATACTTCTTCTTCTTCTTTCTTTTTTTTTTATATTTTGCAACTTAATAATTAACAAAACGAAAAACGAAAGTTAATGCAAAGTAAAAGTAGTCCCTCCGGGAGGACCAAAATTATTTTAAATTTTATTATGATTAGCATAAGTTCTTCAAATTAAATATCAATCAAACTTTTATTTTGTTTTTTGTTTTGGACTTAATTAGTTTACTAAAAATTTATTTTTGCTTAAAAAAATATTTATCATAATATAAAAAACACTATTTTATTTATTTTACATACAAAATTAAAAATTAAAAAAATTTATATATATTTATGCTTATAATAAATACAATTCATAATAATGACTTTAAATTAGTGTTAAATATACATAGAGTATGAGTGTTTAGTAAAGTTAAAAATGACTAAAAACGAAATGATTAAAAGGTTAAGTTGATGCAAAGAAATTGGAAAAATTTTTATTAGTTCTTTTTAAAGGTTATTATTGTTTCTTTGCCTTAGTGTAGTTTTTTTTAATACAAATAAACTGTAACAGTTTTTAGTTATAATAAAACAATTTATTTTTAAATTCGCTTGTTTGATTTTTTTTTTTTTTAAAGGCGTAATATATATTTTAAATACATTTTTCAATCTCTTTTTTTAAGGTTTTCTTCTGTATGAATGATGGGGCGTATGTATGTATGACTAATATTAATTGTTATGAACTTCATATAACTATTTATGAATAAATTGTAAAGATAAATGTGATTGATTAAACGTATGATAAAAAATTTAATTATTTGCATGTGTTTAATATATATGTTTGTATATGTTTAATATATGTGACTTTATGTTGATGTATGTGAGTGAAATGTAATTAAAAAAAAAGACAGAAATAGCAAAAAGAAGTAAAATTACACAAATGGTTGCTGCTGATTTTAAATTAGTTAAAGAAAACATAAAAATGTTAATGTTAAGAATAAATAAAAATTTTAATTGTTTCAATTAATTACTGTTTGTTTTGTTTTATGTGTTTTTAATTTTTCTTTTTCTTTAATCAATTAATTAATGAAATGTTTTGTAAAATTTTCAAAATCGTTTTAGATTTTATTAAGCCAACCCAAAAATGTTGATTTCAAAGTGCGTACCTTGCCACTATCACTATCGCTGGCATTGCCACCATTATTAGCGTTACCAGTAAGTGTCGATGAGACCAAACTGGCTGCAACATTATTGTCGCTAACATTGCTGTTACTTTGAGCCTCAAAGTCATGGGAAGCTTGGCGTATAGCTCGTACTCCCACCACTGAAGCACTGCTAAAACGTCGTGTGGTGGTGTTGGAGTTTGTTTGACCTGTTGCTGCTGATAAGCCAGCATTTCTACGTTGAAATGGTGCCGGATGATTAAAACTACTAGAACTTAATTGTAAATCTTTACGTAATGAAGAGGTAAGTTGAGCTGCTATAGTTGATGTTTTGGGCGTACTAAAATTTAAATAACTACCGGCATTATTGGTTCCACTGTTGGCTGTGGTAACCGTTGTAGATGATGTGTTTAGTTGTGCAATTGTCGTCGGTGTATTATCACTGCTACTATTACTTATATTAGAATAATTATATGGTGTATTAGTTTGCTGTTGGTTGTTGTGATAAGCACGCGATAGAGAATCCATATGCCGGACTTTAGTTGACAACGATTCACGTTTTGGTTTTGGTAAAGGAGAATTTTGTAAAATTCTCGTGGACGGACTATTATTGCCTGTAGTATTGTTAATGGAACCATTGCCACCATATGACTTTGAGGCAGATCCATATGATGCTGTTGCCATCGGTATGGATGAGGAAGTGGAACTACGACTGGTATTGGTGCTTAGCGAGGACGAATTATTATTATCTTTACGTATACTTTGTGCTGAATCAGCTCTTTTTAGGCTATTTGGTGATTTGGAATACAAAAGATTGCCAGTACTTCTGCTTAAAGGAGATCTACTCGAAGAACCGGAAGAATTTGCCGAAGGTGGTGAACGACCAGCTGTAGAAGGTCTACCAGTAGGTGGTTTTCCTAAAACAAATAAAGAAATTAAGGTTAAATTAAAATTTTAAAACTTAAAAAAAATGTGAATCTTAAGCAGCTAATCGGAAAGCTATTTTGAAAAGAGTCCTTATGCTGAGTCCACATTATGCCATTTTTTGACATCGTAAGCAGTGTTTACTGATAGCCACGCCTGTCATCTTTGTTATTATGCAGTGTTTGGCATTGTGTTTTGCCCCACTTTACGCGTTTAATGTGGACGGTTGTCGAAATGCATGCAGGCACAACAAAAAAATAAAGATGGCAGGGTGTTGCCACTTTGCCGTACACTACAAAAAGTTGATATGTAACGTCATTAAATGACAGCATTAAAAAAGCCTTGAGTTTAATTAGCATTAGCCTGAAGGCAGAATTTAGAATTCTAACATTTCAAGTTTATATTTAACTAAGCAAAATTAGTTAAAATTTAAACGCTAAAAAAGCTTTGTTGAAAATAGGGCCCTAACACACAAAATAAAAACGTTACTATTGAGAAATACGGCTGACTGATGTGTCTTCGCCCACACCACAGAACCCACAACTTCTTTCCGGACTGACCTAAGACACTTAGAAGGGAAGCTGAGCTCTACAAACCCCCTGATTATAGCACTGTATTTCAGGCAGAAATTCTAGCATTGAACATGTCCGCTGATCTTATTCTGTCCTTCAAGACTGAGAGTTGTCCGATGAATATGCAAATTAATTGTCAGGTGGCAATGATGAATATCTTCGTTTAACAGTTAATTAAGCGTGCAAGAAATTTATTGGGAAGTTGTGTGCCGTTAGGGAGGTGATCATTTTTTCGATTCAGAGACACATGGGTTTAAGATGATATGATTTGGCGCGGATGTCTGCGCTCTTTTTCAATTCTATAAAAGCAAAAAAGACTGTGCTGTTGGGGTCAGGGCCACAAAAGTCTGGGTAAATGCAACTTCATACAGGATTATGAGGCTATCTTATGACGACGCCAAAGGTGTGTGTTCCGGTGTTGCAGACTGTTGGGCACATTCTGTGTAATCATCTAACGCTAGTGCACTCCAGGGACTGTCTAGGATATACTCTCTTCAAAAGCCGCGTGAAACTATCTAGGATTGGTAAAAGGCGACTGTTTTTTTCGGGAGAGTGTGCAGCTCATTACAACGAATTAATCGCACTGAGGTCACCGGGTTATTGCTTTTTCTTGTCTGGTAAAACTAGGAAATAAAGGAAATTGAGGCCAGCCAGTTTAACATAACCTACATGTCTCCGTCTTTCCTATAGGAAGCATAGGACCATAACAAAATTATGGTTAAAAGAAAAGGACGCGACTTCATTGGCGTAAGGGAACGGGTTGTCCATGCATCCGGACAAGACGGAACTAGTTTCCTTCACCAGCAGGTTTAAGTCGGGGCCTTTAGAAGCCCAGCACGCAATGGAGTGGACTTAAAACTGGAATGTGAGGATAAATGTCTTGAGGTAATTCTTGCTAATAAGCTGTCATTAAAGAGGAATGTTCAGAAAAGTTCCAAAAAGAGCCTTAATTCCATAGAAAATGGCTGGGTGGTAAACTAAATTTACACAATGGTTGTAAGACCAATTCTGTCGCAAGGTTGCACTATGTGGTTGGCTGGGGTAGAAAAGGGCTGCAATAGGAAGCTTTTACCAAGATCCACTTCACTTGGCATCACTGGTGGCATGAGAAGTACACCTCAACCGGCTTAAACGTCATTCTTAACACGGTGCCTTATGAGTACTGGGTGATGACAATGGTAGCAAGAAGTTTAGTTAGACTGGACAAGTCAGGGTTGTGAAAATGTCTGAATACTGACCATATTATGAGAAATTGGTCTTAAGGATCTTGGTTTAGTCGGGGACCTAGGGCGGGCGATATGGTCAAGGAGGTCAATTTCGAGAGTGCTACTATGATAATTATCATTGATAAGGATTGTTGGTCGGGATCCGATAGTCTGTATGAAGGGTGTGCAGTTCTTACTCATGGATCTAAGATGGCACTGGAGCCGGGGTCTAAATCATGGGAGAGAACATTAGATTGTCCTACAGACTTTTCTGATGAGTGCATTCCGGGCAGAGATACTGGCCATTTGAGGGGAAAGGATCTTATAGTGGAACATGTTCCAACGGTAGTGAGGTCACTGTTTATGATAGTCAAAGGATTATTAAGTGGTTGGGTAAAACATTATACGAAAAACTAAGCGATGTTTCGCAGTGCAAACTGGAAAACATTTTAGAGTTAATCATGGAAATCAGTTGGCTAGGAGATATGTTACGGACCAATTTCTCTTTTTTATTATTCATTCTAAAACTGGGCAGATTTTTAGTTTTAGATTACACCTAAATCTTTTTAAATTCTGTTTTCTATGAAACCAAAATTCGTGACAAAATACGTTGACAGTCAGTCCGACTGAAGGCTCTAAAGGGAGAACTGTAAGCGTGCTCTCGGTGCGATCATGGCGACAGGCAGGGTTAGGCTCATGAACATTGTTCTTATCATGGTTTTATCAGGGCATTGGTCATGAGAAAAGTGGATTCAGTCTGGAGGGGCAGGTTTATTGACTTGCCCAAAGCTGATGGTTCGAATCCTTTAGAGTTTAAATCTCTTATGCCTTTAGTCAAAGGCTGTCAGCAATCCTTTTTTAAGAAAAGTCTCGGCATAAAAATTTTTAGTTCCAGTATGATATCAATTATAGAAACAAAATGTTTTAATACGTTTCCAAAAAAGCCTTGTTTACCCAAAGGTTGTGCAATTTTAAATTTTTCTAATGGGGTCCATTTTCAATTTAGGGTCTAAGGGTAATTTTTCATTAGGCCATTTATTTATTTATATATAAAAAAATGGCCCATAAGAAAAACCCCGCTTACGTTTCAAGGATACAAGCAAAATTTAAACAATTATTTTTTTTATTATTGATTTCAAAAAATCCGTATTTTAGTTACCTGCAAAATATGCCGCTGCCTTACTACCGGGCAGTGGAATTTTACTTGGTTTCGTAGCCGTAACACCACTAAACTTCTTTAGGGCTTGCACCTGATTTCTTATAGCAGCCACCTGTTGCTGTTGTAATTGTTGTTCGAAAGGACTTACGCCATCTACACTGGTGCTCATAAGAGCGTGCCTAATATAACGACCATTTTCTAATTTATTCTTAATTTGACTGTTCATTGTGGTATCGTGATGTAATAAATCGTGCTCATGAGCGGACTCTGTACTGCTGCTATGATGCTGCATGTCGTCCATAGGCAAATGAGTCATAGCCTTCATGCTGGGTGTAGATATTTGCATAGTTATAGGCTGAGGCATTTGGCCATTGTGTGTGCCTGATATGGGTGTGGAGGAGCGTATATCACTAGAATCAGTACCAGCGCCCCCGCCACCACCACGTCTACTAAGCATTAGGGTGGTCGAAGCTGTAGAACGATTTGTTTCATAGTCATTTTGCGAGTGTAAGTAGGAATTGGTGGCAGCACCGCTGCTGGGAGTTAATGAATGCAGTCTAGATTCTAAAACACGTAATTGAGCTTTAGTGCCTTCTAGTTCTATATTCTTTTCTTCCAGCTAAAAAGAAATAAAAACTATTATTATATTTCTTTGCAGGTATCATTAGAAAACTTACTTGAAATCTTAAATCTTCAACGTCGTCTTTGGATTTATCTAAACGTTTGACTAAATGACCTTTTGTTTTAGAAGCCTGATCAAGTTTTTGCATTAAAACCTTAAAAAGAAACCAAAATTATAATTTAAATAAATTAATAAATAAAAAATCTTGAGTTGTTTTTATTACCTGATTTTTTACAGTTAAAGTTAATAAATGTCTACGCAATTCTATGACACTTGTCTCAAGGAGTATAGCGGCAAAACGTTTCGAATCTGTGATTCTACACTTGGCCATACGATCTCCTGGCGTACTAACAATGCCATCCAAGCGACCCAATTGATCGGGTGCAAATTGCTGATGATTAAAACTACGTTTATTATCACTGCCAATGCTTTGATGGAATGGTATCAAATAATTATTTTGTGGCTGTTGATCCATTGTCTGTTGTTCCACAACTACAGGTTGGAATGTATTTTGTCTAGATGTGTTTACACTAACCGTAGATAAGACTGTGTTAGCCGAAGAGGAAAGAAAGGTACGAGGACTACTGGAAAAATCCGATTGACTGTAAATTTGAAATTATTTAAAAAACTAATTTGAGAAATATATTTAAAGATGTATTTACCTGTTGGAACTTTTACTCTGCGCTAGCTGTTGTTGCTGCTGCAGCTGTTGCACTCTAGAGTTTAACTCTAGTCGTTGTGTCATAGCTAGCTTAAGCTGTTCCTCCAAGTCTCTTTTCACATTTATCAATTCCTCCACTTGTTCGTTCATTTTGGCTGCTTTTATTCGGCCCGTCAAAGTTTCAGCCTCCATTTCAGCCAATTTATCCAGCAAGCGATCACGTTCTTTGCGCAACTGCTGCAGATCTTCTTTATTTAAACGCTCGACATGCTCACGGAAGGTTTTTGGTGTTAAAGCTGTATTGGCACTACTACTGCTAGACTTCGAAAGACCAGTTGCACCTTCGCCGGAAGAGGCCAAGTCCATTTGATCTTGCTCTGCCGTAATCAAACTTGTTTGCAAATGTTCTCTTTCATAATTTTGTAAATGTTCAACTTCCTCCCGTAATCTATTCGATTTGCGGTGTATAACATCTAAAAGATTTAACAGCTCATCATCAGATTCAGGACAGGATAAACGATTGGAAGCAATGGCGCCCTAAAAAAAATTTACGCAAAGACAAAGGCAGATTAGGAATTATATTATAGATTTAAAGGGTGTAAAAGGTAGACCTACCGTTAAAGCACCATTTGTTGAAGATGCACTATGACCCTCTTTGGAGGAACTTGTCTCCGTGGAGAATCCGGAATCTTGCACTACACTACCATTATTGTTTTCCCCGCCACTTGTTGCCCCTGCGTTACCGCTACTAACTACTCCACCACTACCAGTCTTTGGCTCTTTCTTACCGCTTTGGGAATTACTACGACTTCTCGCTAACGATGACGTCGAATTTAATTCTATGGCGGCGGGTTGTTCTTTTTGCGAAATTTTTCGTTTTGCTCTTATGCCAGGTTCCCATTCGCGCCTCGAAACCAACGTTCCACCGCTTGTTAATGGAATTGTTGATCCACTACTGCTCACATTTACAGATGACTGACCATTCGTCATAACATTTCCCCCTACACCACCGCCGCCACCGGATGATGATAAAGTCGACGCTGCCGATGATATGGAAGCCATTTTTTGCTTGAGATCGGGAAATGTTTCTATAACTAAATCACGAAATTCCAACAGCGCTCCAACTTCATGTTGCAACTCTTGCAGCGATTTAGTTTGTTCACTGTGTATGTTTAAATGTGGATGATTAGGATGAGGACTATTGACCGAAGTCGTCGCTGCATGATGCAAACCACTGTAGTTACTGCTATAGGGTAAGTGATGACTTAACAAATGCTGTTGATTGATGTTCAAGTGATGATGAAGTGGATATGTCGCCACAACGGCTGAGGGTGGTGCCACAGTAACATTTACTGTGTTACTAGAAGCCATTAGATGAGGATGTGGATGTGTTAGGGGCAAACAATCCATTCCTCTTCTTAACAATGGGCCATCACTGGCGCCGTCACTGTCACTGCTGCTTAAGATATTTTTAGCACTCTGTCGTTGGGTGGCATAATTGCTATTACGTCGTGCCAAATCATGGATCCCATTCTAAAAGATACATAGGACAAAGATGGAAAAATTATGTTAGTAAAGAGACATTTTTACTTTATCTTCTAATTGCTTATATATAATCTAACTGGCTTATTGATTAAAACAATTCAAATTGCGTTCGAAAGGTCTTGAAAAATAGCGCCAATATAGTTTTTTTTTGTACTCTTTGGGTCCTTTTGTAACTTCTCAATCAATAAAGGTAAAAACATGCATTCGATAGGTCTAGAATAACTATGAATAAGTTTCTGGTACTTTTTTTGGAATTTTCGATCACAAGAGGGCAAACGGTAAAATTTATAGTTTGACCTTTTTAGATCAATTCTATTACTTCTGAACCAATAAATTTTAAAGCATTTTTTAAATTGCGTTTAACAGGTCTCGAAAATACATAAATACTTTTTTGTATGCCCTAAGATAGAGGCATAATTAAAATTTTAATGGACAGCTACACTGAAAAAAAATTCATGCAACAAAATACGAAGAATGTCATGAACCATCAATCAAGGTATATTTTCTGAATGTTTACAGTTTTTACTTTACAAAGTTTTTTCTTGCCGGAAAACGGGCAAATATAAATTAATTCCCCCGGAGTCTCGCCTGATATTCCAACAAAAAAGACTCATTAATTCACAAAAAAACTAAACAATTATTAATGAAAATTCCCTTTTTAAAACTGACGCAAATACAGAAAAAAATTAAAACAATAATTTCATTATTTACAAAAAATATGAATTCAGTAGGGATTGAACTTGAGTCTAAAGTAATAATAACAGACAAGGTTTAGTTAAACTATTAGTTCGTAATAAGTAAACTACAAATTTATAAAATTAAA
Source organism: Melanophora roralis (assembly GCA_963583895.1). NCBI lineage: Eukaryota > Metazoa > Arthropoda > Insecta > Diptera > Rhinophoridae > Melanophora > Melanophora roralis. The sequence goes on from OY757187.1 coordinate 66,319,626, forward strand.
AAATCAGCTTTTTTCAAATTGAAAGTTTCTTTCAACATTAACGGAATATAATAATTTCTTCTAATAAAAAAGAAATTATATGAACTAAAGCCAAACTAGAAATTAAAAATTTGTATTAAATCAAAACAAAATTCAGTCACATGTTTTTCAACATACGCTTTTGAAACTTTCACTTTTACGGAAAGCGGATTTTAATATAACATAGAACTTTGACTAAATTTAAAGCTATTGTTTTCTGAAATTTAAAACCAAAATAAATATTATTAACAAGCAAATATATAAAAAATTATAAATATTGAAAATACAGTTGTAACAATAACAAAAATTAGCAAAGTTTTCCCATGTTGATTAGGTTTTAGGATAAGGAAGTCCGCCTACGTCAACTTACTTTGCATTGATAGTTTCATCTGATAATCTTTTCTTAGAAAAAATTTCAGTCACTGTAGAATGACATCAGCGGAAAAGTCTAGTCAATTTACAAATTTTCCGAAAATTTTCGAGACGGAAACTCCGTGAAAAACCCCTCCTTCTCAATTAAAATTATGTTTTGGTTAGTTACGTCTTTTTTCGTTTTAGCTACCTATAAATTAATAAATATCTGTCATAAGCTTTTTAATTAAAGAGAACGATAAATTCTTCTTCATAACAGTTTGTTTCAATGTCAGGTACTTATTATGACGGTTACGTTTCATTTTCGCATAATCTTCTAACAAGAAAAGGTTTTATAACCTTAACAAGAGTAGTGATGCGGGTAAATAAAGTTTGTCATTCCGCTTGTAATTTCTACAACATTCAGTTGGGATCATATGGTTTGATATTTTTTTGTTCCTGGGCAATTCTATTGTGACGGGTGTTATCATTTTGCTTACATTTTTGCTAATTACTCAAACAATTCAAAATTTAAAATGGCTCTGGTTTTCAAGGATGTTATATTTTTAAGCCATAAAATGTAAGTCAACAATGAGATAACAAGATTTCTGTTTACAATGGCCACTTCCAGACTGTGACGGGTGTGACCTTAAAAATTTTAATTTTAGAGAATTTTGATTAGAAATCGTGTTGTGTAAAATATCTTTGAGAACGGGTTTAATTTTTTTACGGTATTTTTTAATATTTTTAATCTTTTTTGATATTTTATTTCTACAAAAAACTATTTTTGCTTAAAAACACTTTAGAAAATGTGACAGGTGTGACATTTTTATCAAATCGTAAAAAAAGGTTATTCCATATGTGATCATTTTAAAGTCCCGCAGAATAAATAAAAATTAAATTTGAACCAGTCTGCTTATTCTCTTTTAGACGTAAATTTATTGACTTTGTTTTAAAGAAGGGAAGGGTTTCCACCCTTTTAGGCCGTTTTTCGCGGAATTGACCTTATTTATACTTAGAAGAGTCGATAAGGCAATGTCCCCATTGTCTCACGGACGACTATTTGTTATCAATTTAGAATCAAAATATATGCAAAAGAAAAAAGTAAAATTTACCAAAATTTATTTTAAAAGAAAGATAAGGGCTAAATCTGTTATCAAACATATTTGTTGAACAAAACTTCAATACTTAACTTTATTATGCTAAGGCGCTGGTGAAGGGTATTTAAGATTTGGCACAGTCGATTTTTAAATTGTTATTTGTCTTTTTATTTTATGGTTGATATTTGCTGTTTGTATTATTGTGTTTTGTTATAATATGAATTCCATATTTAATTACATGTTTTAAAAAGAAACACACAAATAATCAACAAAGCGAATTTTCATTTAACTTATTTGAAACTTGTCATACAGCACAAACATATTTTTAATTACCTGAATGATTGTGATGACGAAATGATTTGTAATGTTTTTCATTTTAACATTTATTTTTCGGTTTATAAGCAGGTCAACTGAATTTTCAATGATTTGTTTAAGTTGAATTCAAATCCATATAAATATAAAAAGTCAAGGGTTTTTGGGGAAAACTTTTATATTGGTACCAAATATTATAACGATCGGAAAGTTTATATAGGTGTTATAAAGTTTTAAGGAAAAAGGATATATGGCAGGGCCTTGAGTCTTGGGTTCAATTTGTATGAATATTTACACAAGCGTTACCAGTTGTATGTATATTAGCACGACCGCTTTTTGTGTGTGGGCATTCTTAAAGGCAAAATCACATTAAATTTTCAGAGCAAATGGGAGGTAGGCGTGTCCCTGGACCGATTTTTCCAAAAAATCATATTTTTCTTTACTAAGCCATTTTATGCTAGTGCACTAAGTCTCAAAAATATCTGGCAACTCCTTCTATTTTTGTCCACTCGTTATATGGTCACAGTGGGTCGGGCTCTAATTATTGCTTGTTGCATAAATTTGGTAAATTAAAATAATGTTCTCAAAAGGTTAAAAAATTTAAGTTTACTTCAAACACCTCAATTGCTTAAAGGAATTAACCAGTTTAAATAAAAAATAAATTAAAAAATTTTATTATTTTGACTCGGATTGTGTTGGAACCTGAGCTGCTTGTGTGGTGTGCAAGTGCTTTAACTACTGCGCCACGCCATCGTGTTGACAGTATACCCTATTTGTTACTATACATAAACACAAAACTCCAGTATTTTAGTTCATATTATGTATTTTAACTATTTGTTAATGTTTTGAGAACAACAAAACATTTTTACACCTATTTTTTATTTTGTTTGTTTTGCTCTCACAGCTGTTAATTAGCGATTACGTTTAGAAATTTCATAATGCTTCAACACCCTTAAAAAAAACAAACACTTCACAGAAAAAACTGAGTTGTAGAATCAGTAACAAATTTCAGAGAATCAGTAAATATTTTGTCTGGCTGAGGACCTACAACGAAAGTTGTAAATTTAGACAAACAATTTTGCAAGAATTTTAGCTTCTGTTAAAAAATTTTGCTGAGCTGGTTAAATATTTTATTTGTCTAGGCGAAAATTTTGTTTGATTTAAAAATCAAATAAAAATATTATTAGAGACTATTAAATAAATTGACTAAAAAAATAAATTATTTTGAACAAGAATTTGTTTGAAAAATTTTTTTTGTAGTTTTTTGTGTGTTAAAATAAAAAATAATTGAAAAACTAAAACCGTTTTTAAGACAGACTTTTTTTAATTTATATATTTAAATTAACAAAAATCACAACCAGGAGGAGACAAATTTGAGGTAAAAAATATGTATATATTTACGTGCAAAAGAAAAAAATGAGTGGAAACCGCCAAAACAAAGACACCCTTTAATAAAGAACAATCTAATGTAAATATTTAAGTTTAAATTGAAGTTCGAGAGAAATTTTAAAAAGCACTTCCATAGCAAATTACTTATTTTATACCGTCATTCTTAAAGCGGTTGTTACCAACAGAAAGTTAAATTAAGTTTAATCAAAAAACATAAAAAATTCCCTTTTGCTGTTTGATCATTTTAAGAATTTTTTTTAAGGCGACAATGATAAAATTTATTTATTTAAAGCAAAACGGTTAAAACTTTCCCACAAAACCAAAGTCGCAAACAAGAAGAACTATATAAAGTTTCGAAATCTTTTAAATGCCATTTAATTATAAATCAATATACGCAGTAACAAAAATAATAAAAAGAAAATCGTCTGTAATCTTAAACAAAAAAGCTTCATGTTTGTACATAGTTTTCTTGAAAAATAATGCTTTTTCTATTATTTTTTTTTATTATAAATTACAAACTGACACGCAGTCTGTGATGGAATTGTTTGTTATTTTATCGATCAAACAAAAAACAAATTAAAATGAAACCTTTAAAAGCACACTGAACTATAAAGAAATTTGTGTCTTTACGTTTAAAAATAAACATTTAAAATGTAGGAAAATGCCATTAAGGTTATCTTTTGTTGTAAGTTGGGATAAAATAAAAAAAATTAAAAAAAAAACAAATAAGAAAGTCATAGTCCCCCATATAACACCCTACACCATAATTTCCAGTCTTGAGTATTAGTGACAGATCAACACCACAGCACCCAGTACATCTTCGCAAAATTCAGACCAGTGCAGCAGATAAACCAAAAACGACGACAGTGGTAGCGACAGTGATTTTGATTGCTACGGTAGTCCCCGACCACTTAATCAAGATGATCTAAATGACTGGATCGGGGACCTTGGACTTTCTAAAATGGCATCAGAAATTTTAGCTTTCCAATTGAAAGAATGAAATTTGTTGACCAGAGGAACGAAGATATTGGGTCTCATGCATAAAAAGTGAGCTTGAGCTCGGACTCGATTTTTTGAGTAAAAGGTGCTTGTCGTATGCATAATAAAATTTGATGTATTTGCTTTTACTCATTGCTCACGTTTGATCTCGTCTTGCTGAGTTTGAAGTAAGTAAGATGAGCTTGTGCTCATTTTGATATGCATAAAACCAAGCTTTTGCTTCATTTTGTGAGCTCTTGCTCAAATTTTGTTGAGCATGCCTTTTAGTTGACTCGCGTACACTAACATGGAATAATGGCTGAATATTTTGTGCCACAAAGAAAAATTTAGCAAGTGAGGATAAAAAATATACAGGTTTGTATTTTTAATTATTAATTTTTTTTACATAATCAATAATTAAAGGATAAATACATAAGTTTGATGATAGTAGCATCGGCTGGTTGGCTAATTACTTTTTTGAGGAGTCAGAAGAAACACGTGGTGGTGCCCTTAGCAACATTGATAAAATTCGACTGTATTTAAGATTTTGTGCAGATCCTGGATTCCAAAATGGTATAGCCACAGAGTCCATCAATCAACTGTGTCGCGAACTATTGCGGAAGTTGCGAAACTTATATCTGCCAAAGCAAGCGAGTGGATAAAATTCTTGAAAGATGCAGATAAAATAAAAGATGCTCAAATGAAATTTTTTATGCGACATTTCATGTTAGCTATTTTTTTTAGTATATTTTTCTCCGTTAATTCAATGGAAAATTTTTCCTTAATTTCTGTTCCAAATGTTTCTATTGTTTGTTTTTTTTTATTTCTAATGCTTGTTAATTGACTCTTTTCTAGTAAATATTTGTTTTGTTTTAGCTTTTCTACTAAAAATTTAGAAATGTCAGTTTCTATTTTTTTATTATTATATGATTCTATTTCACTTTCACTTGACGACATGTTTGCACTTCAATAACAATAATACGTTTGATCTCCATTTGCTCAAGTAATTGCAATTGGTTTGAACTCATTTTTATGCATACGAAATTGAGCAAAAGCTGTTGCTGTTTGATCGAACTCGACTTACGAGCAATTGCTCACATGCTTCAACTCAGCGCTTTTACTCGTTTTTATGCATGAGACCCATTGTACTACCGTAACAGGGAAAAGGATTTACTTCCTTACTTAACTCAATAAGATAATTTTGCGTTTTGTACTGATATTCCGAGCCTAATTAATACAATGGAATTAAAAGAGTACAATCCAAATCAGTGGCGGTTATTCATTGATTCGCCAAAACGAAGTTTAAAATGTATACTTTTACATAATGGTAAAAAACTTGGTTCCTTACCTATTGCTCATTCTAAAAAGGTTAAAGAAGAATATCCTACAATGGGTCTCATGCATAAAAAGTGAGCTTGAGCTCGGACTCGATTTTTTGAGTAAAAGGTGCTTGTCGTATGCATAATAAAATTTGATGTATTTGCTTTTACTCACTGCTCACGTTTGATCTCGTCTCTCTGAGTTTGAAGTAGGTTAGATGAGCTTGTGCTCATTTTCATATGCATAAAAATAAGCTTTTGCTTCATTTTGTGAGCTCTTGCTCAAATTTTGTTGAGCATGCCTTTTAGTTGACTCGCGTACACTAAAAAGGAATAATGGCTGAATATTTTGTGCCACAAAGAAATAAAAAATACTACCAACAGCGTAAAACAAATTTAGCAAGTGAGGATAAAAAATTATACAGGTTTGTATTTTTAATTATTATTTTTTTTTATATAATTAATAATTAAATGATAAATACATAGGTTTGAGGATAGTAGCATCTGATGGTTGGCTAATTACTTTTTTGAGGAGTCAGAAAAAACACGTGGTGGTGCCCTCAGCAACATTGATAAAATTCGACTGTATTTAAGATTTTATGCAGATCCTGGACTCCAAAATGGTATAGCCACAGATGTTGGTGTCCATCAATCAACTGTATCGCGAACTATTGCGGAAGTTGCAAAACTTATATATGCCAAAGCAAGCGAGTGGATAAAATTCCCGAAAGATGCAGATGAAATAAAAGATGCTCAAATGAAATTTTTTATGCGACATTTCATGTTAGCTATTTTTTTTATTATATTTTTCTCCGTTAATTCAATGGCAAACTTTTCCTTAATTTCTACTACACATGTTTCTATTGTTTGTTTTTTTTTTTTTATTTTTAATGCTTGGTAATTGACCCTTTTCTAGTAAATATTTGTTTTGTTTTAGCTTTTCTACTAAAAATTTAGAAATGTCAGTTTCTATTTTATTATTATTATATGATTCTACTTCACTTTCACTTGACGACATGTTTACACTTCAATAACAATTATACGTTTGATCTCCATTTGCTCAAGTAATTGCAATTGGTTTGAACTCATTTTTATGCATACGAAATTCAGCAAAAGCTGTTGCTGTTTGATTGAACTCGACTTACGAGCAATTGCTCACATGCCTTAACTCAGCGCTTTTACTCGTTTTTATGCATGAGACCCAATATCTCGACAAAATCATGCACAAGGATCATACTGGGTTGTAGTGTTGATTTCAAAATGGTAAATTATCTCCTGGGCCAAAAAAGTGGCTACACAAAATATCCCTGTTTCCTATGCTTATGGGACAGCCGAGCTCAAGCTGAGCACTGAAAAAATAGAATGGCCTTGTAGGGAGGCTTTGAGTCCCGACAAGAAAAATGTAATTAATGTTTCATTAGTATCCAAAGACCGAATTTCAATTGCATTGTAAAAGTGTTTCCAAAATTGAGTAGTGAGAAAATCAAAGGTGGTATTTTCGATGGCCCACAAATCAGGAAGCTGATAGATGATAAAATTTTCATCAACCATATGACAGCTGTCGAAAAATGTGCATGAAAAGAGTTTGTTTGGGTAGTTGAGGAATTTTTTGGGCAATAGGCAATGTGACGAAATACATTCAGCACATTTGCTGATACACTTCCAGCGGCTTGGATGTAACATGAGTATTAAACTTTACTACCTTCACAGCCATCTAGACTATTTTCCTTAAAATCTCGGTGACCTAAGTGAGGAACAAGGAGAGCGATTTCACCAGGATATTCGCACTATGGAGGAGAGGTATCAGGGGCACTGGAATGAACATATGATGGCTGATTATTATTGAAGAATTTAAAATAGTACTCATATAACATCTCACTTTATAAAATCCAAAAAAAAGGAAATTTTATTCACAATAAATATATTTAACAAATTTTTTTTAACTTAAACTATATGTATTTTTAATGAAAAATCCTGTCACTTCATAGCTCCAAGACTAGAGCTGCTACATAAAAACGGCATATATTTTTAAAATCAGCGTGGAAAAACTATTCAGGCTCATGTAAGAAATCTTATGCAACAGACATGCTGTTTTCCAGTATTGTTTGTGGTGATAATCGGTCTTTTTTTGACCTAGACCCCATACAAATATCGTCCCGGAATAAGCATTTTGGGCTATAACTAACTCAAATATTACCCTATTTTAACAGAATTTTTTTTACATATGTGTCACGCTTTATGTTTTTGCTTTGTATACTGAACAAAAATATGATCGGTCGATTTTTTGGCATAGCCCCCATATAAATGTCTTGACGAGATAAGTTTTTTAGGCTATAAGTTGCTTTAACGTTACTTTACCTTCTCAAAATTTTGAAAAATGTTTATCTTTACGCCACCAACTATTATACTGGATACAAAAATTATTATTATTTTTAAAATGTGGTGTAGAGTATAATATGGTCTGGCTTGACCGACTATAACATTCTTACTTGTTATTATTATTTATGTTTTTTTTTTTCTATTATAGAAAGGCATTACATCAATTAAAACAAATATATATGTAGATAAAGCGATCAGTTGATAGGCAAAACAATAACTTCAATTTTAATCAATTAAAATATAATTGATTATGCCCGGCCATATTATACTCTACATCTCAATTTGTTTTATATAAAGTACAAAAAAAATTTCCTACTGTGGGAGGAACGGTCAATAATGGACTGATCTTCACAAAAGATTGTTTGAGCCATTTTTAGTTACAAAAAAACTAATGCAGATATTTGAAACGCCTAAAAAATTTCAGTCTGAGGTCCACCTCGAAATCACTTCCTTAGTTGAATAAAGCATGTTTGTCCGTTTGACGGGTTGTTCATTTTTAAAGATATTTCAATTAAGTTTCGCCCGGAAAGCGAAAATGTTCGGTCCATAATTTGGTATAACCCTTTTCAGAAGTTCCTTTTAAAATATGCTTCAATTATATTCCATCTTGACAATCGACTACCTTAATCCGCAAACATTTAACCGGTTTTTGTACCGACATAAAATAGAAAAAATACGATCAGGCTAAATTTATTAAAACTTATATACTCGTTTTAACATGCAAAGGCACTAACTAAGTCCATATAAAATTTTGAAGGGAAGCCAAACAAAAAGTTGAGATCCAAAGTTATTGTTACCAGTAAATGACATGGTAGGCATGATGAATTAATAACTAAACAATATAAAAAAATTATTAGGAAAGTACCAAGAGAGGGGAAATGTGCACCTTATAGATAATTAGCGGGCGATACGATTAAAACAATAGGTTTATTAATAACGTATTGTTGGTATGTATTAATTATAACAGTTCGGTGTAGCGAAGCACGTAGGGACTTAAGATAGTTATACATAAACTGAAATAGTTTTAACAAACTTAGAGATATTTACATTTTTAAGTTATACTATCGCTACAATATGTACAGGTTGGCATTGAAAAAAATTATTAGCGTGCTTTAATTATTTCGAAATAGTTAAGTATTCGATATTTTTAATACATGTGATTAAACAATTTGACAGAATTGAATAAACTGCATTTTTATAGGGACTTAAATTAAACTTAGCGCTTTTGCTATTCACTACAAAAACAGCAAAAAGCGAGGTAGCTTTGATTTCTTTCTTTGAAATCAATATAGTTTTGCTTATTGAACTAAGCTGCATTAAAATCTAAATTTGTAAAAAAGTGGACTTAGAGCTTTTGCATGCTAAGCCAGCGATATGTGCATTTGCATAGTAATTTTTCTTGAAGGCATCTTATATATTTAAATTTACAAACTTTTTTATTGAACTTTTTTTAATTTTTAATTTATTTTTAATTTTTTTTTTTGGTAGGTCTTAAGCAGTTTGACAACTTTAATATTAAAGAATTCTCTTACACCACTTACATAAGTTTCGTAAAAATATATGTAAAACCAATTGCTGGCTTAGCCTAAGGGGTGCAGAAAGAAAAGGAAATTATAAGTTAAACTTTTTTCAAAATCAAATGTGTGAGCAGCTGTAACAAAAAAAAAAATTACATTTCAAATCTTACATATCGCCTACTTAATCCAAACGAAATATGTATTCTAAGAAGTTTTAGTTTGAAATTGTTATCAAGCTTTTGATGGGTTTTTTTTCTTTTAAAGAAAATACTAATAAACAATCGATCGACTAAGCGATTTATTGAGATGATTAAGCATTTTTAAAAATTGAAGGTTTCTTTCAACATTAACGGAACATAATAATTTCTTCTAATAAAAAAGAAATTATATGAACTAAAGCCAAACTAAAAATCAAAAATTTGTATTAAAAACAATTAGTTCAACAATAAATAAAAATTAACATATAACTCACACATGGCACGGTGCAAAATGATCTTTAATAATTTCTATCAATTTGTCGTTGACAATAAAAGAAATTAAAAAGTGATTACCCCTATTGTATGATATACAATAATAAAAAGCGTTTCGTTCCATCTGAGAGATGGACAAATGCTTGTCCGTTAGTCAAGTGTTGCCAAAGAGACTTTTAATGGAAAAAAGCATAGTTTATATGAAAAATAAACTTCGTCCTAACTTACAAAATAAAAACAGAAGGAAAACACTGATACCGTATACTTTTCTCTGTTACATGTAAGTTAAATAGGTGATGTTTACAATCATATACACTACTACCGTTCAAAGAGTACTGATGATGAAATTGCGTAGCTGCTTTCGAAAATGCATTCTACTCGGCTAGTAGCGGTAGAAAAATCTGCTTTTTTTCAAATTGAAGGTTTCTTTCAACATTAACGGAACATAATAATTTCTTCTAATAAAAAAGAAATTATATGAACTAAAGCCAAACTAAAAATCAAAAATTTTGTATTAAAAACAATTAGTTCAACAATAAATAAAAATTAACATATAACTCACACATGGCACGGTGCAAAATGATCTTTAATAATTTCTATCAATTTGTCGTTGACAATAAAAGAAATTAAAAAGTGATTACCCCTATTGTATGATATACAATAATAAAAAGCGTTTCGTTCCATCTGAGAGATGGACAAATGCTTGTCCGTTAGTCAAGTGTTGCCAAAGAGACTTTTAATGGAAAAAAGCATAGTTTATATGAAAAATAAACTTCGTCCTAACTTACAAAATAAAAACAGAAGGAAAACACTGATACCGTATACTTTTCTCTGTTACATGTAAGTTAAATAGGTGATGTTTACAATCATATACACTACTACCGTTCAAAGAGTACTGATGATGAAATTGCGTAGCTGCTTTCGAAAATGCATTCTACTCGGCTAGTAGCGGTAGAAAAATCTGCTTTTTTTCAAATTGAAGGTTTCTTTCAACATTAACGGAACATAATAATTTCTTCTAATAAAAAAGAAATTATATGAACTAAAACCAAACTAAAAATCAAAAATTTGTATTAAAAACAATTAGTTCAACAATAAATAAAAATTAACAATAAGTAAATGACATTTAAGAATTGCACATTTTATGAACTTGTGTGACTATGTGTTTGCAGCAGTTAACGATAGAATAGGCGAAACCAGTAATAGCGAGATAGATCAATGACTTTTAACAAGACCAATGTTGCCGTTTTGTCTATTATCACAAAAATTTATAAATTTTTTTTTATTAATAAAATCTATTATATTTTTTTAAGCACTGTTCTTTAACAAATATTTTAAACTTGTTTCTTTTGTTTCTTTTTCGTAGCGGACATAGAACCTTTAAGTTTTCAATAATTCTTCTTTCGCATACATCAACTTCAAATTGCACTGAAGTTTACTTGAGCTTCTAACGATCTCATAGAAAGCTTATAGTCCCGGAAAATTAAGTTTTGTCAATTAAAAAAAGCAGAGTTCATATATATAAATTCTTTTTTTGTTAACTTTAAAGCATTTTCTAAAATATTTTTGATGGTTTCCAGAAGGAATTTAGTTTTTGTAGAAATTTTGGACTAGTAGGGCAAATGTTGTTAGACTTTTTTAATTTAAAGCTTGGTTTATATCCTAAGTACACCCCTTTTAAAATACAAATAAGTATTGTTATTATATTTTCTTTTACAATTAAGAGTCCGTAGATATTAGTGGCCACGTAGCGTGGCCATAAGCTTTATCAAAAGTAGGTTGCTGTTCCTTTAAGAGTAAAACAAAATTTTAAACAAAAAAGAATAAAGTTTATAAAAGTGAGGAATTTAAATATTTTTTCGCCAAATTTAATTAACAAATTTGGATGCTGTGGCAACACTAAACAAAACATAGACAGACGGATATGTTGTTGATTTAATACGCCATTAACGTATTTATAAAAAGGAATTACATATGAGAGCAGCATGACTGCATTAATTCTCAAGTTTTATCTATTATAAATACACGAAATTGCTTAATCAGTTAATAAGTTGGCGTCAAAAAATTTTACTTGTTGTAAGTTGATGCTATTTTTACGTTAAAAAAACTACCAAAAACACTTGCTATAGTTGCAATTCCCTTTTTTTTATTAATAAATGACTAATAGAAAAATGTTTAAAAAATGTGGGGATTCTTACCTAACTTTAATATCGTGATCTTAAACTTATTTAAAAAAAATTTTTTGTTATAAAGAGTATTAATTACGCTGGTAAAAAAACAAAATATGTTCTCGCCTTTAAAAATAACTATTGGAACTGTATACTTAACGCGTTAAATTTAAATCCGCTTTTAGTTTTATTTATTTCAGGCTTAGGTTTTTTATGGGTCCTACTAATATTATGCCCGAAATAAGGCGATTATGCTAAAATATAATTTCATTATAATATCATACACACAAAAAACTACAAAAAAAATTGTTCAAACAAATTCTTGTTCAAAATAATTTATTTTTTTAGTCAATTTATTTAATAGTCTCTAATAATATTTTTATTTGATTTTTAAATCAAACAAAATTTTCGCCTAGACAAATAAAATATTTAACCAGCTCAGCAAAATTTTTTAAGAGAAACTAAAATTCTTGCAAAATTGTTTGTCTAAATTTACAACTTTCGTTGTAGGTCCTCAGCCAGACAAAATATTTACTGATTCTCTGAAATTTGTTACTGATTCTACAACTCAGTTTTTTCTGTGTAACGATTTGCCCGATTTTGATCAAAACACAACTGATTTTTTTATATTACATTTTCTAGTTTGCTTCACATAAAATAAAATATGATAGACAAAATCACTACCTGCTGTTAGCGCTGAATTATATTTCTTTATTTTTCAAAATAATTTTGCACAATTTTTTAAGACATGTATATTACTTTGAGTACCCGGGAGCCAATGTCACCCCCCTAAAAGTGTAAAAAATATTTTGATCTACCACGTCCTTCTACAGGAAAACAAAGGATAAGTACGAATTATATAAAACCAATTAAAAGTTTATTGTTAAAAAAAGTTTGAACTTTCTTTTTAATTTTTTTTTTAATAACTATTGCAAATTAGCAGTTGTCAGATACAAAAACAGATGAAAAATCATTATGCTGAATAATATTTGCCTAATAATATGTAAACTCGCAATTTAATTTTCAAATACAGAAACCATGCCATCAAAATTATAAAAAGGATTTAAGAAATTACATAAAAGTATTTTAAAAAAGTGCAGTGGAAACGCAAAAAAGTATACAATATTGAAATTGTTTTAACAAATTTAATACTAATTTATATTTTATAAACTTTTAATAAAAACAAAAACAAAACATATTGCATGATAAGTGAATGAATGACAAAACTGAATGTTTGATAGATTGACTGACTCTTGACATACTTTTTTTATTCACATTTTTTGTTATTTTACTTTTTTGTTGTTAACAAATAATAAACATTGTACTTGCATTGTAAAAAAAAGTGAAATTGAATTTTGAAAATAAAGAAAAAACTTAATAGAAAACTAATGTGATAGAAACTTGTTTATTAATGATAGACTAAACAATTTTTGAAATTTTGTTTGTAGTTTATCAGGTTAATTGGTTTCATTTTATTGTGATAAAATTTTTATTGAAAAATAATCTTGAAAAAGTTTATTTTTCCGACACTAGCTGGATTGGAATGCATTTTCAGAGCCCGCTACAGCTCCTCAACAGCACTCTTTGTTTGGTACTGAGCATTGGGCGCAACTTTTCAAAAAATAAAGCTTCAGTTAACGCAACTTTGCAGACAAAGTTTAGTTTTTATTTTTTGGTTTGTGTTTTACTTTGGCTTTTAAAATTTCATAAATTCAAATACCCGTATACAAAAATGTTTGCTTTACCGCTATTCTAGGAATGACCAAGATTTTTTTGTTGCTTAAAGAGTTATTTAAAGAGTTCTTTATGTATACAAAGGTGGTTATTCCAGTTTAATAAAAAATCCCTCCAGTGAAAAAAATTGGGCCTTATTGTGTTTGGCGTAGTCGTGTCAAATACGCCACAAAAACGACAAGGGTGCTATTCATATAGCATTGGCGTTTTTGTTAGACGGTACCAAAAAACTAAAAACGACTACGCCAACGCTAAGGGTGATTATATAATGGTATTGCAAAATTTCACGAAACTGCAGTAAAAAAATGTGTCATATAAAAAAACAGAAGAAAATTTCACTTTTTTCGCCGTTAAAAATATGAATTTGCAAGTAAAAATTTACACAAAGTGAATTTTTAATTACATATATTTAAATAAATCTTTTTGTCGTTTTTTTTTTTTGATAAAATAAATGCATTTATTTATTTTAAAAGTAAAACTTTGCTTCTTTAAGAAGCCTTTCATTTGATTAAAAAAAGCTTTTTAATCGAAAAACAGGCATAGAAATCTTTGATTTTGGTTTTTGCAACAGCCCAAAATTTCTATTAGTTGCCTTATCCGAGGTTACACTGTATTTACGATCATAACAAATACTAGATTTGAAATTATAAGGCGGGTAACTTAATTCTACAGAATTTCTAGTTTTTGATATTAAATACATACCTACGTACATACTTATAAAAAATTTAGAGCAAAGATAAAAAGAAAACTAAATCAAATATATTGTTGGAAATCAATTATTTTACAGCCAGAAAATAAATTAAGTTTGTAGGTGCCTTCGTGTAAAAAGTTGTTCAGCTGAAATTGTGTTACTTTTTGTCGATGAATCAATCCTCTTTTTATAATTTTATATTTTACCATCAGTGAATCAAGACACGATTTTTGCATAATGCTTACAATATATACATATATGTATAAGAATGTGTGTGTGTATATTTAAATGCATACATATATTTTTATATTTTTGTGTGTTCTTTGACGGAAATCGATCACTTTAAAATTTTCCTTTCATCACACTCACACACTTATTAAGCCCACGATATTGAAAAGAAAACATATAATGAAAAACAAAAAAAAAAGGAAATCGTGATTTTATTGTAGAAAAAAGCCTTAAATTATTAAAAAAAAAAATAACAAAATAAAATAATGAAATAAATAATATTAGTTTTAGCGTTTATTCATGCCAAAAGACTCCTACATATTATTATAATAAAAAAAGGAATAAAATATTTATAATATTTATATGCACTGTAACAGTAAGCTTCTCAAAATTAAATTTAACTCAGTTTTCAGTCTTGTTCAACCCTAATAAGGAAACAGAATTAAAAATAATATAAGAGAAAAGGTTCTTTCCAATTAGATTTTACTAATTATTTAAGCACCACTCCAACATTTGCACATCCCAAGTTCATAAAGCTGGAGTCTTGAAATTTTAACAATGGGTACATCTTCCGATGTATATATAGACCTACCAAATAGACAAAAATTTCCAAAAGGGAAAAATCAGTAACTTAGTATTCGCTTAACTTTAAAATAAATCATTCTCAAAGAGTAAGCGGTACTTTTTTGAATTTTAAGAACTTGAGCGTGAAAATGGTAACAATTTCATTTTAGTACTTTTTATAACTTCCTAACAAAAAAATTTAAAAGCATTATTCAAATTGCATCCGACACTTTCTTAAAGATTATTTAATTTTAATTTTCTTGGACCACCAACCTTTTGTGACAAGCACGTGGTAAATTCATTAATGTTTGCATCAAATGGAACTACTTCGAGTTGCCTTTTATCAATGAATTTACTTAGGATAGGTATGTTCTTCTTCTTCTGGGTGCGAACTTTGAAATATAAAGTTTTAACTAAATATTCTAAATACAGATTACATATATGCTTTAAACTCAACTTTCAACATGGCATGCAATTTTCTTAAAACATACATATGTTCATACGTGTTTATGTTCATGCTTTTTTGTTTATCAGTTTTCAAAAAAAAATTTAATAAATTTTACAGTATTCCTATAACCTACACCTAAAGAAACAAGTTGAATACTAAAACTTCCAAATAATTCAAAAAATTTATTCACTTTGAGCTTAGTACATCTCCTTTGATTTATTTAAGGTAACAATAAGTTGAAATGATTCTTTATATTCGAACAAGCCAGACCATATTATACCCTGCACCACATTTTATTTTATTTAATATCAGTATTAACATCTATAAAACTTGTTTGCGGGTTTAGGTGGCTTTTGAAAGAAGAGCTTCTTATATCCAATCAAAGAATATGAACCGACTGTCGCACAATTTGGCGTAAAAAATATTCAGAAATTTCAGGGGCATTTGAATGACCCCAACTACAAGGGCTACCACTCCTTAACATTTGTAGATGATAAAAGTGGTCAAAGAGCATCCACAAGAGTGGAACTGAAGAACAACAACGACAAAATAATAATCATAAATGCACATTCAGGAAATCGCCAGACGACTCTATGTGGCTCTTTGTTCCCTAGAAAAAAATCTAAAAATAAAATGTTAATTTGAAATTAATTTACAATTAAATAAATTAACGGAAAGAAAACAAACTTTACAAAACAAACAAAACTTTAATGTTTATATCGCTTAAGAACATAAATAAGTTTAAGTTAAAAACAAAATAAAAGAAGATCGTTCGATCTAAGCAATGTGGAATATGAATATTATTCCAATATTCAAGTTCTAGTTAAAGTTTGTTTAAATAGAACAGATATACAGTCAACTTACAGTAGCACCGAATTGAAAGAGTATCAACCACAAATCGTAGCTGATTTGCGAAATGCATTACACTCGGCTACTATCGGAATTACTTAATTGTTAATAAAATTTTCCATTCTAAGCTATCAGAATTTAAATAATGAACTTAACGCTGAATAAAAAGAAATTAATATGTTAAGAATAATTATAAAAGTATGTATACCATAATGAACTAAATAACAAATTAATGGTAAAATTCGAAAAAAGTTTTGTAACACATAAATAAATGTCTTTTCCTAGCCCCAATACACAATAAAAAAAATTGTAAATTTTAAGGCGAATTCATTGACCAGCACCCCTATTCTGTAATTCTCTTAGCTAAAACTAAATCTCGATCGCTAAAATGCTAAAAATAACTACGGCGAATATTTTAGCTACTTTGCTAAATTGGTATTCCGTATGGTTTATCGCTTAGCTAAAGTTTTAATTTTTCGCCGTAGCTAATTTACTATCAGCAGACTTTTTCATTCCCTCTGCCTCGATAGTACGATGCTGAAAAGAGACAAACACATGTGGGAGCTTTTGATAATTTATATGTCAAGTTAGATCTATAGAAGGTGGTAGCGTTGGTACTACAAATACACCACCAACAATCATATGGAATTTTTACATTGTAAGTCCGAAGACAAACACCTAAACGATAAAAAATACAAACAAACACACAATGAAATAAACGCAAAATATGCAGCCTTTTATGTCATGGTGTTGGAGCAAGGCAAAACAAAAAATAATCTGCTGCCGAAATAACACCACCTTTTGTTTTAATCCACTTTGTTATAAGTGCTGCCTTACATTATTATTAGCGTTTGTTAAAAAATGTTATGCGTTTGCTTACAACAAATATATAAAATATATAAGAAAATATTTGTATATAACTTATTTTAAAATATAGGCTTAAACATTTCTTAATTTTTCATACATACAGACTTAAATATTTATGTATTTTAATATGTATGTATATAACTGAAATGTAGTACTAATATATGAAACCAAAAATCGCGGAAATTATGGCGACATGTTTATATGATGGTAGCCTTAATTGTTTGCAAATATGTATGTATGTTTGCAATAAGTAAACAATTAGTAGGGTCTTTGTATGTATGTATTGTGTTTTAAAGAATTAATATTTTTTGTTTTATATTGCTGTAAAACGGCTTAAAATAGCCAATTAATTTATGTTAAAAGATATTTCATATAATTAGGGAACTGATTTATATTTTTAACAATTAATTTAAATAAGCAATTGTTTAGAATCTCTAGACATTTTTACAAAATATAATATAATTGTATTTTTACTTTAATTTTCTTGCTTAAATTCAAAATATTTTTCATTGAAAACATTAAATAAACAAATATTATCCTCTACTCAAATTTTAGCACTAAAAAATATTTGATGCTAATATTTTAAAGATTTTAGAGATCAAATCGCTAATTTTAAATTAGAGAATTCGATATTAGAAAATTTTAGCTATAGAAATAAAAGCTTTATTTGCGGCGAATTAAAATTTAGGACTATGCTTAATTAGGCGATATAAATAACAGAATTGCACTCGTAGCTAAAAATTGCCAAAAAGCTTTTTTAGATTTTTAGCGATAGAGTTTTAGCTTTAGCGAGTTACAGAATAGGGCGGCAGGTGGAGTTAACAGCACAGAAGATCTACTCTTTTCTTGCATAAATCAAGGCTGGTTTGTCAAATCTGTTTATGTTTACAAATGTTTTTTGACACAACAAACACGAACATTTTCTTAGCCGCAAATCATTTGTTGTAAAATCACCACCACTTTGTAATCAATTCGCCTTGGTCAGTTTCTAATATTTTAAGTTCCCTGCCCATTATTTATTACGAAAACCAAAAAAGATTTAAAAACTGAAGAAATTTTAAACTTTTGTTTATTTTGCAATAACAAATAAAAAATTTTCGTATTTTAAATAGAGAAAAAGAAAATTAAAAACATATTGATTTTTTTAATAAAATAATTACTCACAGTTTTTAAATTTAAATGACACTAACACTTTCTCACGGCTTAATGATAAACCAAAAAAAAACATTTATAAGGTCTTTTACAACGTGTAGTTATGTATGTTTGTTCATGTCATCTTAAAAATGCAAGCGACTCGAAAGTTAAACAACAACAGAAATTGGCAATAAAGTGCAATGCAGTTAAATTTATACTTATGTATGTTGGCAATACACAACGTCCCTGTCAACGTTTTGTTTTCATTAAGTTAAAAACAATTAAATAAATTTTAACGGTTTTTTTACCATCGAAAAAAAGATATTAAATTTAAAAATAAACAACTGCAGAAGTTAGTGGATAAATTGTTTATGTCTGTATCTGCAACAACTAAATAATGTTGCATGTTCATTCAATAATAAAACAAAAACTAAAAACTAAAACTTAAAATCAACAAAACTTATGGCTTATAATGGAATTTTAAAGTTATAACACTTTATAAAGTTGTTAAAAATTGTTTGCATTTGTTGCTTTTTTTTCTCCTAAAAATGAAAAACTTTAACACCTTTAAACAAGCCAACCAACGACTCGTCGTCAGCAGGTAAATTAAAAGTTTTTTTTTAACGTAAACAAAAAGCAAAAAGGGAATTTTGAAATGTTTTTATGATTGAAATTAAAAAAAAAACACAAAATGTTCATCAGATGCACATCTGTTCAAAAATACTTTACAAAAGGTTACGGGAAGGAGAAGAGTGGAAGAAGTGTTTGTGGAAATTTAATTTTAATTTCTCAATACTTAATGTAAAAGGAAATTCGCCATTTTACATATAAACTGTGCGACTAAAGAACGAATTTTCTTTTTAATGGGTGGTGGGATTGACTGGCCAGTCTACTACATACGAAATTCCTGGTTTCACAAAAAAAAACTCCCTGATTTCTTTAGAGCAATTTTGATTATAGTATCCAGAAAGAAAGAACCATTCTAAATCAATAAATTCATTCTTGACTTTATTCAGTATGGTACTTAAATTTTTGAGTACGATCTGTACTTAGGTTTCCCTTAATCAAGTCTATTCGGTTTACTTCTAAAAATCAAGCAGATAAACTTTTTTTTGAATATATTTAAATATTTAAAAAACAAAGTGTCTCGGTAGCCTATATGGTAGCGCGCTAGTGTTGCAGTTCGAGAAGCCCCAGGTTCAAATTACAGCTACGCAAGGCAAGTACAAAAGAAGAAATTAAATTATAAATATTATACATGTATGAAATAAAAAAAAATATATAAAACTCTTCTTCTTTAATAAATCTCCGTTAGTCCAAAATAAATTAACCTTCCATCTTCAAACAGCTAGGCCTGTAGTGTGATTTAGTATTTTTTAACGATACGATGATCGTTATATTTATTAACAGAAGTTGTCGTTTGCAGCTACGGTTAAGTGATTCACTAAGAACTTTTTGACGAAAGTGGACAAGTTAAATTTTTTTAGGTGTTTAATTTAAAAAATAATTGGTTGTAAGATAAATTTTAAGAAAGCGAAAAGCTTTTTTATTGTCATAAAATTAACAAGTATAACGATTGTAAACGCCATAAAATGTTTTGCTGTTAACTTAACAGCTTATTTTAGCGATAGCGAATGTTGTTAGAAAAACTTCACTAATTCGGAAAATCTTCATATTTATTGTTAACTTATTTTGACGATGGAAATATCGTTAAAATTAGTTACTGAATCGCCCCAGTAAAGTCAAATGAGTATAAACAGCATATGTGAAATGGCAATTTAATTCTGAATTAAAATCAGTAAGTTTTTGTTTTTTAAGTAAATTGTTTTTTATTTTTGGTTTCTGTAGTCCCAAACTGCGATTATATTATAGCGATTGACTTAAAAAGCTCCCTTTCTAAGTCGATTTAAAGCATGTTCGTCGATCCTTCTGGGTGTCTCTGTATTTTTGTTACCAAAGCACAGATTGAAAGAATTTGGCTTTATAAATATAACTTGTCAGATGATACAATAAATTATAAAACAGTTGGGGTGCCTTCAAATGGTAATACATGTGTTATGACATGTCAAAAATGTTGCGGAATAACACAAAATCTCATCATGTCAAAGCATAATAAGATAAGTAGAAGAGAATACGGATACAAAATTTGACAAGTGTTCGGTAAATGTTTATTTTCTAAACCGTTTTTACAAAATTACGTATTCTCATCATATCAGAGGTGTGAAAGATTGGCAGCACTAACAACATTTTATAAAACAAAACACAAACAATCTAAATCAACGCAAAAGTTTTTGTTAATATGCCATTAGCATAAAAGAAAACAAGCAAGAAAAAACAGCTTTTGGTTTTACCAACACCATCCGTGCAAGCATGAAAAATACTAAGAACAGGGGGCAAATTACGGCTTTCGATTCGAATCAAAATTCTTCTTGATTGATCGAGTCGTCAATGCTTTTAATGTGGAAATTCTAATAAGAATTTTTAAATTTCAATTCGAATCGAATGCCGTATTTTTCCCCAGACTTTAATTCTTTTTTCTTAAACACGAAGAAAGTTTCATAATATTTTGATTCTCCAAAGTCTAAATACTTTGTATTACCATGTAAAGATACCTTTATACTACATTTATGCATTAAAATTGATAACACAGTTTTATGTTTGTAGGGATCAAGGCGCATGTATTTTAGGTGGCCTTAGTTAATCAGCTGAGTAGCCGTATTTCGTTATTTAAATGTCAAATTTCGTTTATGTTTAAGTATTTTTTTTTGTTTTTACAAACAATTACTGTGGTACTCTTAGAAAAGCTTAAAAAGAATAAAAAAGAATTTTTGAGTTTTTGTTATCAGTCTTTGTCATTTGGGTGACGATTTAGTTGTTTTTGTAGAACTGATCTCACCTGATATAAGCGCCTTGGTAGGAATAAAGAGAAAAGGTCTCAAGACTCTAAAGCAATTAATAAAGAAGTTTTTTTTTAATTTATATTGCGCAATATCTTTTCTAAATTTGAAGATAATAAAGTTATGAAAAACATACATATTTTGCTAAATCTAAAGTTTATTACTTGGGTTTAACTTCATCAATTTACGGGCAATCATAATAAAACAATTAAATCTTATTCCATATTACCAATCAAATTTCGTTTTTTCCTCATAATGGAATATCGTGTGTTATTGGTGCAATTATCTGCTTTAATGATTATTGTTCGTTGTAAAGTCCACTTTAGTAGTTGTGTAATATTATTAAGAAATTTGTTATGAAATTGCCAAAGTCAAAATTTATATTTTATACAACTTTAAGGCTTTATTTGCTAAAACATTAATTGCCACAAGTGTTTTTTGAAAGTTATGACAAAACAAAAAACAATTGGTAAGGTGGAAAAGAAAGCTGGTCCGCAAATTCGTAGCCTTTGTATTTATTTCAGCGAAAGATTGAAGGAGTGGCAACAGAAGTGAAGCTTAGGTGAAAAGAAAACTTGGAAAGAGAACATAAAAGGAAGAAGAAACAGGCAATCCACTGTCACTGGCAGGAACTGAAACCGTGAGCCCCAAACCGGCAGACTTGTTCAATGGAATCCCCTGTTTAAATTGTTTTTAGAATTCTAAAAAAATATGTATTAGTTTTTCTTAAACGTTGAACTTTGAGAACTTCAACCATCGATACTTTGGGTACAGTATTTCTGCACTTTTTTATACAAGAAATATTTTTGGAGCCTGGTATCTTTACAAACCCTAATCTAATAAAGGTAAACTAAAATTTATTTTTTTAAAGTTTTTTAAAACTAATCGGGTATAAAAGACTACAATCAATTTACGTTGCAACACATGTCTTTGAATTAATCCTTGAACTGTTCATAGAATATTTCCTATTTTTATTATTTATTACCTCATGGATTAGCATTTCCTATTCACATTTTACACATACCTGCAAATAAAGAGAAAAAAAAGAAAATGTAAATTTATTGTTTTAGAAGGTAAACTCGAAAAAAACATAAATAAATGGCTTAAAGCTTAAACAATTAAAAATCATCTACCTATGAATATTTGTTTAAATTTGCGTGTCACATAAGCATTAAAAATTCACTTAAACTAAGAGAAGATAAAAAACACTTAAAAGAAATTAATTTAAAATATAATCCAAAATTATAACAAAATTTGCAATAAATTGTCTATCAACACCTTTAAAAAGTGAATAATTAGATAATAATGATAATGGTGGAATGAATGACCACTAAATTGTTATTAATTTAAAAAAAAATTCCAAAACATTTTTAGTTTTTGCTTCAATTTCGTTTTCTGTTAAGCACAGACAACGGAAGATATCACAAGTGCAACAAAAACAGAAATTAAAAACGAAAATTAAATTATGACCAGAAGTAACAAAATGTCGGAAAGATTTTCGTCATTCATTTATTTCACGTTTGAACATTCATTCACGTTCAAACAAAAAAATATTTTTTATATATAAAACAAGAAGGAGTGTTTGTTGGCAGCCATGAAATAATCAGATAAAGAAAAAACGTTTTAATAAAATATGCAACTTTTTTATAGAAAAAGTATTTCTTTCCTAATTTGGATGGGTGTTTGCATAAACCTTGAGGCGAATTATTTCAACATCTGTATTTAGATGATATAAGAGAAAGCAGCGGCATTACTTCACACTTCTTAACAAAAATGTTTCATCTTAATTGAAAGTGCATTAAGAAAATTAAAAAAAAACAATGAGGTTAGGGATTAAGTATTTTGTAACAGATGGAAAATACTTTAAGGATTCTACTTCTAAGTAGGTAAAAAAAGGTCTTCCAAAAAAATAAAACAAAAAAAAAAACACATATAAGACAGTTATAGTCGGTCAAAAGCGACCATATTCCACAATTCAACACAATTATTTTAAATTTGGTGCAAAAAAATGTACATACTATGAATAAGGTAAAACCCCTACTTTCTGGGAAAACAACTAGAACATAATTCCAGACATTATTGGTTACGGCGTAACGAAACTTATATCCCCGGAACTTTTTGAAGTTGGAGCCTCATTGGATCTATCTTCAGACCACTCGGCCACAATAATCACCATTGGCAATCCTCACCAAATTCTGGCAAAATGTACCGTTAAAAACTAAGGAAGATATTGCCGGCTGCCTTAGTAGCCTCAATTAGCATATAAAAAAACCGATGGACATGCTTCTTCCACATAACGCCAGATTAGATTCGACAGAGCTTCGCTGCATTTGTGGAACAGCTTTTGTCTGAGAAAAGAAGTGTCCGAAGAGGATGGGAAAAGAATAGACTGCAGACTCAAAACTTAGTTAAAGGAATTTCGCTGGAAGCACATTAAACATCATCGCCATAGGGAAAATTTGGAAGACCTAGATATGGCTTCTCAGACAAGTTATTTACTATTGCGGTCAGGTAAGTCTTCGGAAACCCCTTGTCACAAATTTACCGCTGCGTACTTTAAGAGAACCTGAGACAAAATATGACGAACAAAAACGAGATCTTCTTGCAAATGATTAATTAAAAAATCGTGTTTTCTCCTGAATGAATGGCATGAATGAAATACCTGTTGTTTCCAGACAACCTATAGCAATACGATTCCCATTTCTCGATGGCAAAGAGACTATTGATAGTTTAAATGCTAAACAAGCTCCCGCTGTTGATAAAATCAGCAACTAAATGCATCCATTTTCATTTAAATATTCATATTACGGCTTGAATACTTCCCGCCAATATGGAAAATTCTTTTGGAAAGATGATTACAAAGCCTGGAAAAGGTCTTACGAAGTCGCTAAAAAATAAAAAAACAAGCTGACTGCGATATTAAAAACCACAACTGCGTCTTCAATCACCAATTTAGCTTAAGACGACAACATAGTAACATTAAACAAAGCCACAGACTAAAACACTGGTCTTCAAACAAGCCTTTGAAAAAATAAATATATTTCTGTGGTCTATATTGATGTCTCTTAAGCTTCCGATTAGCAACGGCACTAAGGCCGATTAACCCGGCTAAAGCTGGAATTGCAAATGAATCTCTATAATGTTTAATAGAAGTACACAACCGGTCGATAGGACCAAAGAGAAAAACTACTCAAATCATCCTAAACCAATAGGAGGAGCTGGCGTACCTCAGCGTAGTATTTTACGGCCAATTTTGTGTTTGTTATACACAGCAGATATGCCAACAAACAGTCAAACACTCATATTAATATTTTTAGATTTTAAAATGCTTTACTCAGTACTTATAAAGATTCTAAAGGGGTACCAAATCAACTGCAGCATCATATTATTCAAATAGAGAAATGGGCAAAGTTATGGTGAATAAAAATAAATGAACAAAAATGCACCCAATTAACTTATACCTTACGCAAAAAAGTGCTTTCCAATCCTTATTAATAACCATGTGGTGCCTAACCGATTTGAGATGAAATACCTTGACTTTCCTCTAGATCGTCGACTCACATGAAAGCAGACAAAATTTATTGATTTATTTGTACAAACTCTGTGGTTCGTCCTAATTGCAAACTTTTACTATAAAACTTTATTTTAAAACTAGTTTCGTGTTATTGGGAACAGCTATGGGGGCTGTATCTACCTACAACATAGAGAAAATTCAACGGGCGTCAAAACAAAATGCTAAGAATGATAACTGTGGCTCCTTGGTGTATTAAAAACACAGCGGACAAGTTTTTAAATAGAGTCTCAAATGACCCCGTTTTGACATTAACATTCCACTTGTTCAATAAAACGTCCTCTAAAAGCCGTATCCGGATCAAGACCTGGCATCCTAAATCCAACCTGTGGCCGAGAGGTATCTTAGCAGGTCATTCAACATGCACCTTGACACCCCACTAAGACCATCCAGTACATGACTGACCAGAAATCTGTATCTGGCAGCTACGCCAGGACATTCGCAGAGAAGATGAAAAGCATTCTTCTCCTTTTTCCTGTTCCCATAACTACGCCAATGATCGTGGAATCCATACCTTTCCACTATCACGGTGGCCTGAAAAGGCCGATATCAACCTCGATACATCCTTCCGATTGCGATTCAATAACCAGATCGTACGCCTACAACCAAACAAGGTTCACATCAACATGGAGGCCTTAAATGTGTTCAGATTACGCCACCTGCTTTCAGCCACTTCAAGAAAGTGTTTGAAGAGCCCGCTCTTGATAGTCCCAATCGACATTGCGACTGATTCAGCATAAGAGATATGTAGAGCAGACCCAAGCTTAGCGAACACGTCTGAAGTTCATTACCACAGTAGTTTCTTTGCGCTGAGACCTAGACTAAAGTAAGATTAGATAAACGGCCCAGCCCAGACACCTCCTTCTTGCATTGGCTGACCAAATGCGGCGTGGTTGAGTGCAAACTTAGCGACAAAAGTGCCGCCTGGCAGTCGACATATATACTTATATTTCCACGAATATTGCCATCACACAGAAGCCTGCATGCCTCACAGACAGCAAATACCATGTACGATATGAGACACTTATCACAAGAACCTCAGAATTGACTCCAGATCCTACACCACAGTCCATCTTGAAGCTATCTGCACAAGTCCTTACGTCATAGTTTCACACGAGATCACCCCTTCCCCTCTTCCCTTTTGCAGTCCACCATACCAGATCTTAATGCGAGAACTAAACCTAGTATAGCCGTGTACATCCATTTGACTATGATTGGACCAATTATTTGCCGAACATCTTGTGACAAATGTAGTAGAAGAAACACTGTTGCCCTCAAATTAAATCATCGGATTTTTTTTTTTTTTTTTTTTTTCATATATTTATTATTGAATCTTCGCCTGTGGCGAACTAACAATAAGTGTTCAAATCTTAAAACTAGGTAGTTAATATAAGTCCAGCCAGTGCCAGACTAAAATTTAAGTTCTCATATTAATTATCAAGCTTCATATAAGCGCAATAGTATCCCTCCTTTTCAGGCGGGTGTGCCCACTATGTTGCAGGATGTTTCGGGCGAGCGGATTTGGGTGAGCTTCCAGCTTATTTAAATACTTGTCCACATAGTTCAGGATTTCGCATTTAACTAGTGGAACTTGTAGATCCTTGTGGATGTTGCTGTTTTTAACATACCAAGGAGCACCAGTTATCATTCTTAGGATTTTGTTTTGCCTGCGTTGAATTTTTTCTATGTTGGATGCGGAAGCAGTGCCCCATAATTGTATACCGTAGCACCAAATTGGTTTCAAAATCGATTTGTAGAGTAGAAGTTTACAATCAAGACGAAGCACAGAGTTTCTGCCGATTAGCCAATGAATTTGTGTAGCTTTAAGTTTCATTTGCGTCAACTTCGCATCTATATGAGGCTTCCATGTGAGGCGGCGGTCCAGGTGAATGCCAAGGTATTTTGTCTCGGTTCGTTGAGGCACCATATGGTTGTTAATAAGAATTGGAGAGCACGTTTCTTTGCGTAAAGTAAAAGTTACGTGGGTACATTTTTGTTCATTTATTTTTATTCCCCATAACTTTGCCCATTTTTCAACTTGGGTTACGTGTTGCTGCAATTGGTTTGAAGCCTCTTTAGGGTCTTTATAAATACTAAGAAAAGCAGTATCATCAGCAAATGTCGACGTGTGTGTAAAACTATTGGTTGGCATATCTGCTGTGTAAAGCAAGTACAGAACTGGACCTAGTATACTCCCTTGAGGTACACCAGCCCCTATTGTTTGAGAAGAACTTATTTGGTTTCCCTCTTTGATTTTAAACTGTCGACCGGTTATGTACTTTTCTAGTAGGTTGAAAATATTAGCTGGAAGGTTTAGCTTTAGTTTGTTTAACAGGCCTTCGTGCCATACTTTATCGAAAGCTTGAGAGACATCTATAAAAAGCGCGGAGCAGTACTTTTTTTCCTCGAAAGTTTTTCTTATAACCTGCACCAGTCTGTGAGTTTGTTCTATTGTGCTATGTTGACTTCTAAAGCCAAATTGGTGATCTGGAATGCAGTTGTTTTCATTCAGGATCGGAGTAAGCTTGTTTTTAAGCAGCTTTTCAAACAGTTTTGACAAAGTTGGTAACAAACTTATAGGCCTATAAGACTCCACCTTAGAAGGATCTTTACCAGGCTTAGGAATCATCTTAACTAAGGCAACTTTCCATATTGGTGGAAAATGTTCAAGCCGTATTATGGCATTAAAAATAAAAAGAATTATTCTTTTTGCTGTAAAAGGTAGCTCAATGAGCATTTTGTTGCTTATTTTATCAACGCCAGGAGCTTTTTTATCATTAAGGTTAGAAATAGCTTCTACCACATCTGAATATCGGAAACGTATTTCTATAGGACGCCTAGAAACAACAGGCGGTAATTCCCTCACGTCAGTGCATGTATTAGGAGTGAACACGTTTCTTAAATGGCTTGCGAGCAGATCGCATTTTTCTTCATCATTTCTAGCCCAGGATCCTCTTAGATTGCGCAGTGGTGGTTTTGCGATTACGGGTCTTTTGAGACGACTGGCTGATCGCCATAGAGAATAATTTGTTTGAGGGGTTGCGTCTAGACCTTCCAAATACTTCTTAATTGATGCAATTCTGTGTACCTCCAGCAAGTTTTTTAAGCGATTTGTACACTCTTTTAGCTTCGTTTTAAGTTGGGGCGATCTATGCTGTTGCCATTCTCTTCGCGCTCTCCTTTTTTCAGATAAAAGCTCCTCAACATCGACAGAAAAAATTTTGTTGTATTTGACCTGACGGTATGTTGAAGAAGCATGTTCAACGGCTTCTTTAATGTTTTCATTTAGGATATTTAGGCAATCATCGATTTCTTGGGGAGTTTTTAGTGGTATGTGTTCTGAGCAGTGAGAGCTGATATATTTTTTATATTTTAACCAATTTACTCTTTTTGATAAGAAAAAATCACTAGTTGCTATTTGGTGAGGACTGCAAATAGTGATAATTGTGGGTGAGTGGTCAGAAGATAAATCCAAGGAGGCTACAGCCTCAATAAGGTCCGGGGATATACCTTTTGCCACGCCAAAATCTATTACGTCTGGAATTTTATTATTGTCCGTTGGCCAATAGGTTGGTTGTCCAGTTGAAATAACGAAAAGTCCTATTTCCGACACTGAGTCATACAAGACACGACCTCTGGGACTAATTAGGCGGGAGCCCCAGTATGTGTGCTTAGCGTTATAGTCTCCAGCAGCTATGAAGCGGGGACCTAATGATTTGTAGAAACTGTTGTACTGATCCTTCGTTATGGAGAATCTGGGTGGACAGTAAACTGATGAAATAACAAGGTTATGGAAAAATTCATCAATGCAGACGTTCGTAGCTTGGATATAACATTCCGAGAGGCCACCCAACCATTGGTGTTTAATTCTTGATTTGATTAGAATAGCCGAGCCACCACATGATCTATCCCTAGGATCCTTTGAATCGTAAAAAGAATAACCACTAATTTTAAAAGTGCTTCTAGATGTCATATGAGTCTCAGAAATACACATAACATCGATTTTTTGGTTCATCAAGAAATATTCGAGCTCGTTTTTGTGTTGGCGGATGCCGTTTGCGTTCCAGAAACAAACCCTGAGGCAGTTCATGGTCTTTTAAGCATAGCCTGCAGAAAAGCAGACTGCATTTTTTGCATTTCTTGCATCATGCTGGCCATTTGCGCCATAATCTGCGTAAATTGTGTGACCATATTGTCAATTACGGCTTCCAGGCTAGTTGGCACTTCTTGTTGTGTTGTAGGCTGGGCAGACTTACGTGAATTAGGCTGGTTAGACTTTAATGCGGCGGCGTAAGAAACTTGATTTGTAGTTGGTTGTGCCAATGGAGGCATATTTGTAGTTGGTATATTTAAAGGCTGGGGAGGGGCAGGAACTATTTTCGGCTTAGTTGATCGCTTAACTGAATTAAAAACAGGACAACCTCTATAGTTGGCAGTGTGGTTTCCCCCGCAGTTGCTGCATTTCTTTATCCTAGGATCATCTTTTGGCTTGTCGCACTTGGTCGTATCGTGCAGATCCCCACACACAACACAAACAGTAGGCAACTTACAATAAGTTTTAGTGTGGCCATATTCCTGGCAGTTTAAGCACTGTACGGGCCCAGATCGCTTATGTGGCACTTCCACAGTGACTCGTCGGTGCATAATATACTTTAAATCGTAGATGGGGTGAGTTTCACTTTTTTTCAATTTGATATCACCAGGCTCAAGCTCCACTCGGAATAATGGTTGGGGGTGTTTTTCCCTATTTCTCATATTCGATACCGTCCTAACCATAAACCCTTTGTTTAGCAAACTGGTCTTGATCTCTTTTGGGTCAACGTTAGAATCAATGCCTTTAATAACTACCTGAAGGCCTTTTGCGGTCTTGAGTTGGTAGGTATAGAAGTTTTTTCTGAGTTTTTCGAGCTCCGAAACCGTGGCGTTCACTTGAATTTTTGTCTCAAATATGTTACCGCGTTTAACGTTTGAAACATAAAAGTTATTTTCCCCAATCAAACCGACTAAAAACTTGACGAGATCGTTTGAGTTTTTTTCCCTCAAATAAATGGGAGGTGGCTTAAAGGACTTTTTTTCACTAACAGGGGCCTCATTATCCTCTTGCAAAATTGCAAAACGATTTTGCGATGAGGTTGGCTTTTCATCGTCTTTTAAAATTTTTGCAGGTTGAGATGCTTCTGCCGATTTAGGGCTCCTTCCCCTTTTAAGAACTGTTACGTACCTGTCCATCCCTACCTGGATCTTAGGAGCACACGCAGAAATTGGGCCCGTAGCGCCTTTAGCAGCTGTTGGTGCGACACCAGAACTTGATAAAGAAGACCGCGATGAAGATGGCACCTCGGTATTTTTTTTATAATTTTTAAACAGAGATTGGGCTAAATTTGTCCCTTGTTCAGTACATTTATTCAAATTAGGCACACTTGCACTTAAATTATTTGTATTTGTTTTCGGTTTTGCACTTAAATAGTTTCTATTATATTCAGGGTCTCTAATGTTTTCATTGCTAACGCTTGCTGAGCTTAACACAATGTAAGCATTTCGGCTATTAGGCCCACTGTCACAACGATTACTGTTACTCATTAACCGTTTGGTTTTTTTGTTTTGTTTAGTTTGTTTTTATTTTCGATTCTCACGTATGTCTTGTAGGTATGTATATTAACAATTTTTTTTTTGTAACTTATTACAAATATCACCTATTACAAATATACACTCGCGTACACACGTCCGTACACTACGAGATTAAGAGATTTACTTTAATTTGAGAACTTAAATTATAGTTTTAACATTTAGTGTTAGTTCATGGAAATGTAGATACAATAATAAAATATTAAAAAAAATGTGCAACAAAAAGTTGCGAAAGCGATCTATGCTTAGTCAAATTAATATTATGTATTCACCCAAGAATTCAAGAACTAAATTTTAATTTTCTTTTAAGATCTTTAACGCTTTTAAAAGTCGTAAATTAAAATTAATTGGCAGCATTTATCCAATTATTGACAACAAAGTTTATATCCTCACATAATTGTAAAATATTTGCACATTGTTGACATCAACAACAACAAATCGTGGAAATAAATTTTTTTCCATATTTAAATATGAATTTCACAATGCAGTCTCTGTCCAACTAACTCTCAATTTCAATAAGCGAAAGTTGTAAATTTTATTTAATTAAATGGCACTTTTAAATTATTTTTTTTTCCTTTCTTCGTTTTATTAAAACTGAACAAGTGTAAAGTATCTCTGAAATATCATTGTGCAAACTAGACTTAAGTTGAGTTTTTATACATGTTATTAAGTTATCAATACAGAAATAAAATTTTTCTTTTTTTCTATTAATGTTAAGCACAAAAAAATAGACTTAAATATATAACTATGCAAATAACATATAAAGTTGACAACTGGTATGACTGATTATAGGCTTTTTTCCGGCGCATTTTTAACTACATTTTCATTTTGCTTTGATTTACGAGAGTGTCAAGAAAACTTGTGATAAACAAATTTTATGGTCTTCTGGTTAAACGCCCTAAGTCAAGTTAAAAATAAATTTAAAAATATTTGATTATATTGGCTTAGTTTGTTTTGTCTTTTTTGTTTTTAAAAATATCAAAAGACATATGATCACAAGAACTTAATTTTTTTATACAAGTTTTTGTATAATCGAGATGTTTTTTTTATTTTTGTCAAACTTTATTTTCTAACAGTAACAGTTTTTTATAAAATTTTTGCACACACATGAAAGAAATTGTGAGTATATTGGGGTTTATTACACTGTTACTGTCATGTGTAAATCGCTAATAAATTTATTTAAAAACAATATTTTTCTAGGAAATAACGCAAGTTATTAAATTCGGTACCAATTTGGAACAGAAGTCAATGCAACTTGTCGAGACACAAGAACAAAATTAATCCTCTTCGACACTGCGAATACCTTCCGGTCATATTTATTATTTTAACACATACGGCAGTCTGGCAGAACTCGGTTGTTCAGTTTTATATTTCATCTCTTAGAAGCATCTACTGGACAACTCTTAGAGAGTTGTAGGATAATTTAAAGCTATTTGTCCTATATTTTTGCGATTTGTTAGGCAAACTTTATAAAGAAGTAAAGATAAGTTACTTGTAATTTAAGAAGGATTTAAAATCTCAAGACACAAACACGCTTTAAAAGTTATAAAAAAACATTAACTTATATATTATCTTGAGTTAAAAGCCTTTAATTTAAATGTTCGTTCGTTGTTTTCATAAAATCAATTAAAATTTTTAAAGGTTATTTACAAAAAAAAATAATCTTAACCCTTAACTGGTATCGTGGGGTCCCTTTTGACCCCACCACACACCTTTATTGCTCTAATGCTTACATTTTTCAACTTACACGTACATGAATCTAAGTAATCTCATTTAGTTGCGTGCTGAGGTGGATAACAGACGTACGGTGCTAAGACTTTACTAGAAGCGGAGGTATAACAAAATTGGGGTCCAAATGGACCCACGATACCAACTTTGTTATTTTTTTTTTAATTTGTGTTTATGAAAATTTTTGGTATTTTTAATAGTTTGAGATAAAATGCCGCGATTTCTAAATGAAGAAGCAATACATCAACTTTTAGAAGATGAATTCGATTTTGAAGGCGATGATGTACCCAGTGGAAGTGTGTTTTGTGACGAAGAACTTCTTAGTGATAGAGAGGAAGCGGAGAATATTAGTTGTTCTGAAGATAGCATCATTATATATGAAGATGACTCCTCTGGAGCAACCAGTTCTGGTGAAGAGGAAGATAACAATGTAAGTTCAGGGTATTTTAGAGGCAAAAACCGATTCAAATGGTCTAAAACACCCCCCGGGAGCTCACGTATCCGTCATCATAATATTATAACACATCTTCCTGGATTGATTGGAGAAGCACGCAATAAAATAAATATGTCACCACTTGATTCATGGCAGTTGTTGATAACAGATGAGGTGATTAATATTATATGCCTGCATACAAATCAAAAAATAACAGAGTTTTCTGAAAAATATACTAGTCAAGGGGCACACACTAATCATGTCAGTTTGTTAGAAATGAGAGCCTTTTTGGGCTTATTGCTATTAGCTGGAGTTTTTAAATCAGGACACGAAGATGTTGAAAGTTTGTGGGCAACAGACAGTACAGGAAGAGATATTTTTAGGATCACCATACCTCTAAAACGTTTTTTGTTTCTTTTATCAGCACTGAGATTTGATGATATCGCCACAAGGGATGAAAGAAAAGAAAATGACAGAACTGCTTTGATTTCAGAAGTGTTCAATAAATTTATCAAAAATTGTCAGTTATCATATTCTTGCTCTGAATACCTCACCGTAGACGAGATGTTATGCCCATTTAGAGGAAGGTGTTTGTTTAGAGTATACATGAAATCCAAGCCTGCAAAATATGGCATCAAGATTATGTGTCTTTGTGATTCAAAAACACATTATCTCTATAATGCATTTATTTACAGTGGTAAATCAGAAGCCAGAGGAAAAAACGATGTTTCTGTGCCAACCCAAACTGTGATGTCACTGGTCGAACCTATATTGAATACAAACAGAAATATAACAGGAGATAATTGGTTTTCCTTAATTGAACTAGTTGATAAACTAAAGCAGAATGGATTGACTTATGTGGGCACCATGCGCAAAAATAAACGTGAAATTCCACCAGAGTTTT
The DNA here is from genome assembly GCA_963583895.1 of Melanophora roralis. NCBI lineage: Eukaryota > Metazoa > Arthropoda > Insecta > Diptera > Rhinophoridae > Melanophora > Melanophora roralis. Next base: position 66,353,300 of record OY757187.1, read on the forward strand.
TGCCTCACAAAACTCGTCCTATAGGATCTACTCTGTTTGGGTTTACTAACAATAAAAGCTTGACTTCATATGTACCAAAAAAAAACCAAAGTGTGATCATGATTTCATCCATGCATCATGATAAAACTGTTAACCCAGAAAGTGGAAAGCCTGAAATTATACAGTTTTATAACTCAACTAAGGGAGGCGTTGATTCCTTAGACCAGAAATGTGCCAATTATTTCGTTTCACGAAGAACACAAAGATGGCCATTCGTTATATTTTCTGCAATCATAAATATTTCCACAGCTAATGGTTTCGTTTTGTGGAAAGCTTCTAATTTAGAAAAATGCATGAAGCGCAATCAATATATAAAACAAATTGGCATTGATTTGGTTGCACCATTTGTTCACGAAAGGCAGACTGAATACTCAAAATTTTCAACTGATTTAAAAAAAAAGGATAGAAAACTTTTTAGAGCACACGAAACCTATTAAAACCTCTAAACAAGACCAACAACAAAGTGAACATCTAAACGCGGAAGTCGCTGAAACATCGGGACGTAAAAGGGGACGCTGCTATTTATGTGAGCGCAAAAAGGACCAAAAACACTCTCAGAAGTATTTAAAATGTTCCAATTATATATGCAAGAATCATTTAGTAAAGACTGTAATATGTTCCAAGTGTCATATATAAGTAGGTATGATAATAATTTAAAGAACTTGTTTTGTTTTTTCCAATAATTAATAGTTACGTTAAGCTTGTCATTATTTTATAAACCATTGATCTCAGAAAAGATCCTGTTTTTTTTATTTTTAGAGTAATATCAATCCTAGGAAAGGTGTTCTTTTTTGTTTTTTTTTATTTTTTCACAACTTTTGGACGTCTAAACTCCAGACTGGAAAAAAATGCTCAAAGTCAAAGACTGTAATTAATAAGTAAATAAGTGTTATAGTATATATAAAAACCTTAATAATATATTTTTTTCTATATGAATAAAAGCTATTTGTTGATAAAACACAGACTTTTATTACAATTTGTATCAATACAGCTTTTGGTTGCATTTTTTGTCAGTTGGGGTCATTTTGGACCCTCGATACCAAGAATGTATTTAGAAATATCGAAACCAGCTAAGGGTTAACACCGCCTGAGGATCTTACAAAATGATTGGTTGGATTTTTTAAATTTTTTTATTTTGATTGTTTTACTCCCAGCTATTGGGAACGGAAAAAGCAAGGTTAAATAAATAGTTAATAACTTAATAGACAGCAATTACAAAAAAATTAAAAAAATTGTTAAATATAGCATGTACAAAACATTGTTATTTGTAAACAAAATTATTTAATTTAACAGATGTGGGTAAATGAAAAATAAAGTTTAAAACTACAAATTAACGAGACCCAACGGCAACCAAAAGACCTCAGTTGCCACAATGTTAACTAAAATTGGCAACTGATAGCCGTCAGTTGTTTCTGCTTCTTTTACTGGTTATGAGATTGAAAGTTACACCGGGTTCCTTTTGGTGCATCTTAAAAAAATTAGGTACATTTTATAGTTAAAATTTAGGTATTTACACTTCAAAACAGTTGCAAAAGTGAAATTATTTTAAAGCACTTGAAAAAATGAACACGGAATTCCCTAAACTCGGAAAAACTTTACATAAAACGACTAAAAGCTGAAATTAGTTGACAAATAAGGAAAATCATTTGTTGTCTCTGGATTGTATAAGAGGTATAAGCTACGTCTCGACCAACTTTACCCCAGGCTTAATTAAAAATCAGGAGACCAGGTCAGAGAACAGTTTTTGTAATTTTTGATTTTTCCGCTTATTTTTTATTAACGACAACTGAACTGAAATTAAAGATCACTTTTCACCGTATCATAAGTGCTGTTGGCAGCCAAAAAGACTACTATCCAGTGAATTTTTTTTTTAAATTGTGTAATGGGTTCTCATTATGTCATAGGCTACTAGGTAATGAGGTCGCTACTACAGAAAACAAACATTTTGGTAAGGACGATAATAATTACATTTTAAGTTATAAATGGAAAAAAGGTTACTGGATAAGATTTGAAACCCATTTTTGTTTTTAAAACTCTAAAATGTTAGTATGTATTATTTTCAGTTAATGCTTGTAAGCGAGGGTCGTGAATTCCTGGACAACTCAAACAAAAACAACTAGTTATTCAGTCAAAAGGTAAGTAGTGTTTCTTTATCTCCAATATTACTTGTTAAGTTACAATGTAAGCAAAGGTTTTGATGGGTACCGTTTAAAGAGTACTGATGATGAAATTGCAAAGCTGCTTTCGAAAATGCATTCTACTCGGCTAATATCGGTAGAAAGCCCTGTTTTTTTTCAAAGAAAAGTTTCTTTTAACATTAACGAAAAATATTAATTTCTTCTAATAAAAGTAAATTATATAATAAACCAAAATAAAAAATCAGAAATTTGTATTGAAAACAATAAGTTCAACAAAAATTAAAATGGGCATAATTTTAATTTTTTTACAAGTTCCCGAATTTTTTATAAATTTCTTTTAGAAACCACAAATTTCTGTGGATTTTTAACAAAACCACTTATTTGGAAAAAGTGGATTTTACAGGAGAGCAAAAAAACTACTTAAACATCGCAAGAAACATCGTGATTATTATCTAAAAAGTTTAAAAACATAAAATTATAAGGTAAGTTAGTTGAATTATTTTCCAATATTGAATTTGCGCATATACTTGCGATGTTAAAGTAGTTTTTTTGCTCTCCTGTAAAATTCACTTTTTCCAAATAAGTGGTTTTGTTAAAAGTCCACAGATTTCCATCTCTGCATCTGCAGTGATTATTGACTAAGTCAGCAGTTTATAATGTAAGTATTTAATATTAAACTTAACAAAAACACAAAGAATTAATAAATAAACACCTTTTTGTACACAAGTAAACAATAAATATTTGACACGATTCAATTAGATAGAATAAACTTAGTTAAACACAGACAAAAACACGGCCGGCCAGTAGCAGAAAACGACGTCATTTTTTTTTATTAAATAAGTCAACAACTAAGTTTAGTTTTAAAAAAAATGGCGAGAATGTGGCATGACCAAATTACACATTATTTTTTATTTAATACTTACAGCATGGATTTACAAATTTAAAATGACTTAATCATAGAATATAAAAACCAGTTTGAAAAATATTTAATGTGTTAAAGGTGGCTTCAAAGATGATATACAAAGGAAATATTAATAAAAAAACTTTTATGATTATTTGTTGTATCAATTTGAATATCGATCAGCAAAGGGGAGACTTGTTTTTTTTATTTTACAAAATTCAAAAAGTACTCGTATAATAGTAGATAAGGTTCTAAGAAAAAAATATTTGTTTTAGTTACTAAAGTACCTTTTTGCAAAAAGTTTTTTAAAATTCCAAAATTTCTAAGGCCACAATTTGCAAATGCCTAGAGTAGGGTATTAAAAACAATTTATAAAATTTAAACTGCTTATTAAGTTACAAAAATTAGAAGTATAAAATTACTTAACACTTCGTTGTTGTTTTTAAAATAATAGAATGAAAAAAGCAAATTAAATATTTATAAAAAAAAAAAACAATAATTTTATAGTCAGCGACAGAAAGAATTGTGCATTGGACTAACGAACGGATCGTTCCAACATTCAAACATTAAATTTCAATGATTTATTACAAAGAATACAACAAAATATACATTTACACTTCTAAACCAGTTAATCATTGATTGTTTTTTTTTTTTTATATAAAAAAAAGTTCATTGTCTTCAAACTAGCAAGCTCATTTAAAAGTACAAAAAATAAAAAAAACTGTAAAAGTATCTGATTTAACTTGGTGATTATTTAATTTAAATAATTGTTTAAGACATAAAACAAAAAAGAACAAACCAATGATGACTAAACTCTAGGAACTAAAAATATAAATGTCAGAATAAAACATTACTAAACAACAGAGTTTAAAGCTACTACAAGCAGCTACCAAGAAGCAAAACCTTATAAAATAAATAGGCTGACATGGTTGCTGCTTCTTTTTTTAATTCGTCTTCTTCTGGTACAAAAACAAAAAATAATACAAAACTTTAGATTTGAAAACGCCGCTTAGCTTAGTTGTACTTAAAACCTTTTCGAACCTTAAAGTCTTGCATTTGCTTCAATTAAAGTTTTTTTTTCAATTTGTTTTAATTGACCCAATTCTAAGTCACATCACAACGATTTTTTATGAAGTATTTAAGTCAACTTAATTTGTAGAGAGAAAAAAAAAATGACAGACAAACATTATTTCTAAAACAGAGGGCATAAATTACATAAAGTTACTAGCGGTATGGCGAATGTTTAGAACAATGATGCCCAACGAAAGAAAATGCTATGGGAATCAACGGAAGCTTTTGCGCAACTGAAAATCAGTATTTTCGGGCAGTTGAAGCTTTTAATAACTCTTCAAAACAGTTAAAAAATATTATATTAAAGTATTTATTTATAGGGGATGTTGTAGGTATAGTTTGTATATATGCATATATATTCTTAAAAAACCTCATAAATATATTTTCTGTCTTTATATAATAATCTCAATAAACATATTGAGAATTACTATAAACAAACCAAAACGTTCAAGCGTTTTTTTAAGAATCCAACAAACCATTATTCGCTATTCGCTGTTTTGATTTTCTTTTTCCCCTTTACATTTGAATAACCATTGGTTATTACTAAATGTATTAGAAGCGAAACTGAAAATAAAACTTTTTTGTTTTACAACACTTTTAAAATATTATTCAGAATTTTATCTCAATTTTCTTTGCATATTTATAAGGTTTTTTTAAGAATTTGGTTGAAGTCTACTGATGATTTGGAGTAAGAACCAATTAAATGCATATAGACAAACTTAACCTACAACAAACCCTTTAAATATACAAAGAAAATTGGGATAAAGTCCTGAATAATATTTTAAAAGTGATATTATATTAAAGTGTTGCTGTTTTTCATTCAAAAACAATTTCACTTTATACTTCCCAAATTACTCACATTCAGTTAGTTACTGTAATAAGTGCCACCCAGTTATTCCTAAGGACTTATATCAACCCCCTTCCGATAATGGATTATATGTCGGATCGTAAGCTTGCCAGTAAAAGAAGGTCGCATCCTTCTAGAGATCCTACATGTGTCTAGGTTACGCTTTCTGCTCTCACCCACATCAAGAAAGTGTCTGAAGATTCTGCTGTTGATTGTCCCAAGCGAAATTGCAACTGACTTCGCATTAGAGATATGCCATAGTGCTTCCTATGCGCGGGGAGCCAGACTAAAGTAGTTAAACTAAGTTTTTGTATATTACTCTAATTTTGAACTCTGGTCGTCCCCCAGACTGCTTAGAAATCATTGAAATAATAAATTGGCATTTACGAAACTATGAAAAAATTAAACAAAGAAAGGTTTACCAGTGCAGGCTTGCACGAAATTTCTGGTGTTTATGTTTATATCTGTAAGGAGAACCAGGAGAGTTTGAGATGAGTCTAACGCTTATCCTGGAACGGGTGTTCCTCCGATTGAAAATGCCTATAGGCGTGCCTCTGTTCACGTACCAATTCTGTATTTGATTACACAGCAGATATTTAAATCTATAGTGAAAGTCTTGCGTCAACATTTGCTGATGATACTGTTTTTTCCAGTACTCAAATTGATTCTAAAGTGGCCTCAAGTTAATTGCAGCAACACGTACCCTAAGTAGAGAAATGAGAAAAGTCTATAACTCATAAGCAATTTAGGCTCAAGAGCTTTTAATTGAGATAGAGAATTATGGTATTTTTTGTTAAAAAAGGGAGATGTTTTTCCGCTCACAGTTTTATAACTGCAAAATTTCATTACGATATCTTTATTTAAGTCAGATTTAAATAATGCCAAGCCCTAAGATTACTATTATCTTTTACTAATATTGAAAGCCCTCTTATTCATTTATATCTTAAATTTCTCAGTAACTGCTAAACCGTTTGTAGTAAAATTAAAGCTGTAGAAGAGTTTGAAAAATCTTCTCTCTAACAAAATAATAATTTTAAAAATATCTAATCGGTTCAAAAGTAACTGACTTTTGGCCGATTAATAATGTGAATTATATTGAAACTTATATTTCAGCCATATTAACAGGTTGAAAAGCATCCAAAATTTTGTGAGTAATTTCATTCAAATGAAAAAAGTGTTCTATAGATAGTTCAAAAACAGTAGCTCTAGCTTTCTGAATGTAGTAAAATTTATTTAACTCTTCAATTTAACCCAAGTTTTAACTGAAATTAGAATACAGTTATATTTTTTGTATTCACATACATTCTTTAACAATTTTTTGTTTCCATCAGCATATCATACCCACAATTTTAATATGTTTGCTATCATATGGCACTAAACATTTTTTTTGGACTTTTGACCGATGAAAACGACTTCCAGCTACTGTGCATGTGGGCTTCTTGGTTTAATAAAAAAATAGCAAAATCCTAAAAGGCCTACAAGTTCTACTAGATAAGTAATTACGAAATGTAAAAAAAGTATTTAAATTAGCTAAACACACATTAGTGTTATTTGCTTGAAGCATCCTACAACATTGCGGACACACTAGTTTAATGCAGACGGATACTGTTACCCTCAGATTAATCCTTCGGAATTGATGTTTACTAGTCGTCTGCGTGACTACACCCAAAAACCGTTTAAATACATTCGTGTGTTTTTCAACAACATAGTGTTTTTCATTCAATGTTAAACAAACTAAATGAATGAACCCACAAGAGAAAGCAAATAAAAAACAACTCGAACCGAAAACAAAATATTACTCATACATTCATATAAATAAACACTGAATAGAATGTTTAAATACAATATTGTTGTATGATTGGTGTAAAAAATTATTATTGAGCGCATTCATTTGTGTTTGCAATATTGTCGTTATTGTTGTTGTTAAAACATTCATTAATTCGAAAAAAACACCTGAATGTTTTTATAAAAAGTCTTACTATAATGAGACTTTGCTATGTTTTTGTATTTTCAAGTGAGTTTTATACACATTCAAAACGAAAACTGTAAAATGAATGTGTTCTTCTTATATCATTGAGTGTAACACACAACACATTCTTTCTTGTGTTGTTACTGGTTTAACTTTATTTGTCTCCCATAGAATGAAAAATGTTTGAATGAATATTGTTTTTGTTTACTCCTATTGAAGAATTTAGTCTGGAATTGTCAAAACGTTGTTTCGTAAAATAAAAAAACACACCCACACAGACATTTAATGTTTCACTTTAAAACTGCACAAAAGATTTACATATATTTAAATTAAATGAAAGTGGCATTAATGTCAGAAAAAACAATTTAGAAATCAAAAAATTGGTCACACTACGACTACAAGTAAATTAATTAGGAATTTGGTAAAGCATAAATACTTTTGAAAAAACTCACCTAAGAAGTATTTATTAAGAACCCCAAATACTTTGTACTTTTTTAACTGAAAACTTACAAAAACTCGAACGAGACTGTCTAATCGTCACACTCATGCATAATACTTGTGTATCAGCTAATGTAAAAGTTAAAAAAAATCACCTGCCTTAACTATTTTACATATTACAATTATTTATAATTTACATCTAAAGACTAGTCATTTGTACCGCCAAAACCTTACAACAATATATAAAACCTAAATCAACAAACTCTTGATTGAATAAGACATCAGAAACTTATTCAATTAAAATTTCCATACAAAGTTTATATGTGCGCGGCAAAACGATTGCGTTTTTTTTTTCTTTAAAAATCTCTAATAACATTGAAAATCTATAATTATAAATAAAATAAAAACAATAAAGTTTAAAAATATGAAATGCTATAATTTGGTAAATTATTTCTTCCTCTATGAACATGTAAAAAAAGTGTGCACAAGATGCAACTGAAACAAAGCATGCAAAATCTGCCACACTCACTCATTAAAATGTATACAAAAATAATTGCGAAATTTCAAACTCCCCAACATTTTAACAAAAAGCAAATATTTTATAAAAAAAAAAGCTGCGGCTCTTTACCCCTTACAATAAATAAATCGATTAAAATCATTCTAAAGCTGCTGCACAAAAATTCATGTAAAAATTCAAATAATAATGCAGACAACAACAACTACACTCATAACAAAATATTTAAAATATTCATGTAAAATTAACCATAATTTAACAAACAAGAAATTAAATGAAAAAAATATGAGATTTTTCTTAAAGAAAAATGTTGCAGCGTCTAAAAAAAAAGTATGAAAAAGTGTAGCATTTAGCATTCAGTTTGTTAGTCGGTTCAACAATTTACAATATGATCAGTATCGAAATGAAACAAAAAAATCAACATTATTTCATTAAGACTATAATTATGAAAAGGAAAATATAATACGAGATCATGGAGCATTTCAAAGAAAAATGTTTTTTAATTTTAGAAAAAAAAACATTTTGCGTACCGCAGGTTGTTGCCTTTTTTACATTTTTTAAAGAAATTATTTTCCATTAAACAAGACATTGTATTGCCATATATATAAACATACAATATTTATACTTTAAACTTATTTATTTAATGGTTTTCAACGGTTTATAAAATAAAATTGATTTGTTTTTTATTTGTTGAACATACATTAGAGTTTTACAAACCAAGTCAAACTTTGATTACCTACGGCCAGTTTTTGAGTACAATAAATGCGTTCTTGTTACTCCGTTTTGGTTTTAAAGTTATTTAATTTTATTCTATTTTCTATACAGTTCGTTTATGAAATTTTGAATTTTATAGAAAAGGCAGCCTTCTAAGTTTCTAATAATCTTATTTTTAAATCATATACAGGGTGTCCGCCGGTAAGGTATACTACTTTGCTTGTCTATAATTTTTAATAAAATGAAAGAGAATGGATCTTATATTGATAAACGATTTATTTAATGTCGGCAATTATGTATGAAATACAATATCAGATAAATGTCCGCCTCTGTAAGCCTCACAAGCGCGAGCCCTTTTTAGTACATTTTTCATTAAATTCACTCATTATGATTGTTTAATGAAAATCGATGATTGATTTTGATAAAATGTTCGTCCGTGCTCAGGGAAACCAAAAATGTGATAAACAAAATTAAATTGAATTTCACTTTTTTTTTCTTTAAAATAAAACTTAATAATTTAAGCATAAATACAAATAGAAACTTTTTTAAGTTTATGTCAAAAAATACATTAATGGAAAAAACTTGTTTCATTTAAACAAAAATAATAAAGAAAACGTTGACAAAACGCAAATTAAATGTGTCATTTTAACACAATGACCAAATTTAGTCGTTGAACTTTTGACTTAAGTTTTTATTTCTCTGTTGGCTGGTTAAAATCGTCGCTAAACAAACACTATAAACTTTATAATCATTTATAATTTTAGTATTTTTAATTTTTGTTTAGAAACATTTTTTAATCTCTATTTTTCATAAATTTAGCAAATGCAAAACAAAATTCAAAAGGAAAACAAAATTAAAAACCAAACCAAAAGAAAAGAAAAAGTATTTAGTTTGACGTCAAGTCGACATTTTGTGGAATTGACAAGCTATTTTTGACACATTAGCGTGTTAAAACTATGAACGTTTTTAGTTAAACAATTTGTTGGTATTGGCTTTTAGTCTTTTAGTTTTTCTTTTTTTTAATTTAATATTAGAGAAATTGAAATGTAGGAACACCCTAAAGGAAAGGTCAACAGTGAAACTAGTGAATCACTAATGACTCTTGTTTATAACTCGCTACTTCGTAAGCAAAGTTTTAAAAACAAAATACTAAATGCGATAAAAATAAGTGAAATTTGAGTGAATTTTTACAGTCTTATTTCAGAATCTTTCTTAATGACTTCCAAATTTCATAGCGTATAATTTTATGTGAAAGAGTAGGTTTTGACAGATTTCATATTTCTAGAACATCAAAAAAATGCGTGATTACTAAAAATTTAAAAAAGTACCTTTGTCGCCTGTGCTGACTTCCGATCTTATTCTAAAAAAATAGCCTTTAATTTTTTCCTAGTACCACTTTGCTTACTTTTAACGTCAATGAAACAATGGCCTATTATTTTTTTATTTCTAGAGCCATAAACATAAAAAATGAAAAAAAAGTACAAAAAACGTGAAGAAGGTACCTTTTTCCCACTTTTCTGACTTCCGACAATAATCTGAGTCAAAAGCCGTTTATTTCATATCTGTAAACTCATAACGCCAAAAAATGGGGAAAAGGTACAAAAAATGTCAAAAAGTAGCCTTTTTTTCATATTTCAAACTTATAATCTCAAAAATCGCAAAAAGTACCTTTAAGGTACCATATGTATTATTTTCCCTTTTTAAGCCTCTAAGTGGAACAAATTTTTCAAAAATATCAAAAAAAACATTTTTATATTTTTTCAAGACCATTTAAACGCAATTTGAATTTTGTTTATACGCGTTTTCTATTGGTTGAGAAGTCACATAAGCAGTACCAAAATACAGTTTTAACCTTGTCTTTAACCAAGTTTAACCAAGGTAGCAAAAACTTGCTGACATCCTTTCTTCCCTTCATAAGTTCAGATGTTATGAGATGGGCCTAAGCGGTAGCAAAAATGCCCTGTCCTGCCCCTTAGAGTACAAAATTTCAAGAAACTGTTTAAAATGTATTCCAATACTCTTTTCTACCTTTATTGATTTAGAATTTACAAAATGGATCTTAGCAGAAACAAAATACCGTTTTTCCCTGTCTAGCCCATAAGGGTCGAATATTTAAAAAATCACCACAAATAAATATATTTTTATTTTTCCAAGCCAAATCGAAGGCATTTCGAATTTTTATTTTATCTTTATGTTTTCAGAAGTTGCAAAAAGTACATATAAAGTACCAGTGTAAAATTTTTATCCTTTTTATTTCCCTTTAGGTCAAAATTAAAAAAAAAACTACTGAAAAAACATATTTAAATTTTTTAGGCTTGTTGAATACAATTTAAATTATATTTCTTTATTTATTTGTTTAGACACTATCAAAATATAGTTTTTTTTACCCTGTTTTACGCCTTAGGTTCTTAGGTGCCAGCCCCTGGACCGTTTTTTTTTGGTTTAAATACGATGCTTTTTAAATTTTGTTTTTATCGTTTATAGTTAAGAAGACACATACTAATATTCTGTTTTTTTCCAATTTTGGCCCACTTTTACCCTCTTCGATATGAATTTTCCGAAATCTTGTCTTATTAGATCTATACATATGGTGTGGTACCTACATTTCAAAATTTAAGTTCCTAGCTTTTAGAGTTTGGGCTGTAAGATGATGAATGAATCATTCAGTCAGTCAGTCACAAACGTTGTTCCTTTATATATGTATATGGACAATTTTTCCTTATCAAAGAAAAATAAAACAAGTAAGAAGGTAATAGTCGGTCTAGCCCCAACGTTTTTCCGAAAAGACGTTTGTATGGGGTATACAAATATACTAAAAAGTGAACCAATCATCATCGCAAAAAAAGGCTGCGTGCCAGAAAACTTATTTGTGCCAAGTTTTATTAAAATATCTTATGAATTTTGCCCTGTTCTTTGATTACAAGAATACATGGTCCCCAAGCCAGAGGCATGGATGGACATGCTTAAATCGACTTAAGAAATGATTCTGAGTCGATCGGCACAAACGCATCATACCTTTACCACATAAGTGGTGTGAGTATAAATTTTGTAGACGCTTTGTTGACAGAAGTGGTGACTTGGGTCCCCAGGTTTCTTTCAGGGCAATTAAAACTTTTTTCACGTGGAATTATGCCTGTTTATATACATATAGAATTTTATATATGTATGCGTGCATTCATATTTATTTTCGAATGCACTTGATTGCGAAATATTCTTTATAAATGCCATGTTTGATCGATAAAACTCAATATTGTAAACCTATCTATATGTATATCGTTATCATAAATGCGAAAAAATGTATCTTGCAATTAAAAAAATTAACACATGCAATTAATATGACTTTCTAGATTTTACTTTGCGATATTCTAACTTTTTATTTTTAGCCAAATATTTGTTTTTTTAAATAAAGCTAGAAACTTGGGAGAAAACAAACTTATTTGAAAAGCACGCAATTCTTATTTTATTGAAAAATTTACAAAGCATAACCTCGACCAAAAAGCAAATGTCTAATTGTAAGGCGATTGGAAGTCGTTTCATATTTTACCCAAATAATGTTCAAGTTGTCTGCCTGAATTTGCGATGTTGCAAACATTGATTGACACATTTCTTTATTGCAATAAAAGTTTAAATTTTTTTATTATTTTTTTTTTTATTATTATTAATGCTACAACCTTTTAAATATAAATTATAAACTAAAAAAAAACTTTTTTTTAAATCTGGTTTAAACATGCAAATATTTTAGAAACTAAATAAATCAAATTTTATTGATATATGATGTGGCATTTTAATTGCTATTTGAGAGTTGTAAGAAACAATTTAAAATAAAAGTGAATAAATAAACTCACATCTCAAAGTGCAAATTAACTTTTTTACTGTCCCTATTCTATTTGTTAGTACTTTAATAATTGCTAAAATAACAATTAAATAAAATTTTACTTTTTTAATTTTTATAAAAATATTTGTTTTAAGGTTTTTTTGCAACTAGTTTGGGCTGCTGAGTTTACAAATTAGCATTATTATTTATTTATTTTAATATTATTTTGCTAATTTTCTGTTTATATGCAAACTAAAGTTTAAATATAGAAAACACTTAAACAAAATAATTTTTGGAAACTTATTATAAACCATTGCTAATGCAGCACAATTTTATTTGTGAATGCGTGTCATGTCTCAAGCACTTTTTTGTTAAATATTGACACGTAAATTCAAAAATATTTATTGACTGCATTTGGTATTTGACAAAATATTTAAGCAACTTGTGACAAATAAAGCAAAAGGTAATTAACTATTAAATGGTTTTAGGGATACCTTTCTTTCGAAGAGGATTTTTTGACATACATATGTATAATTAAGTGTAAGCAAGTCACATGTTAAGTCTTAAGAAATCGGTAAATTAAGCCTCTTCTTTTCTCATAAGTTTCCATTTTTAATAAACAGAAATAAAATATAATCATTTCATTTTACTTCACATCAATACTGCATCTTCATCAAGTGTTAACACATGTAGGTAAAAGTTGAAGACATATTAATGAAAGGTGTAAGAAATTAGGATTTTCTTTTTATAGGAGTAAGAGTAAAGGTGTCTTCAGACTATTATACTCAGATGTATTACGATGTGTCAAACACTAAAATAACATGAGAAATTATAATATTGTGAAGACAATATATTACGAAATTTAAAAAAATACGTAAACATGTTTTGCAGCCGTATGACTCTATCATTTTTAGATTTTTTTTTAACTATCGGATTTTGCATTTTATCAGAGTTGCATATTTACGGCAAAACATAAACAAATCCGGCACGGAAAGCAGAAAATTTTATTTTATATTTATTTTTTCTGAGTAACAGGAATTCATCAACTTAAAAGCACTCAAACTTAATTGTTTGCCCAAAGTGTATAATATTTAAAAATTACACATAAATAAGTTATAATATGTTTACCATCCCTGATAACAGCATAAACAGCCGTTTGTGTTATTCACAGAACTTGGATTTTGTTTTAAGTGTGATGGAGTAGGCACCAAATCTAACACAAATATTTATAGTTTGATTTTCTGATAATCAGATCAAAAATCATTTTAGTTTTCTCTTACAAGATCCAATAAAAATCATAAGTCTTATAAATAAATCTGAAGGAGCCTTGACTATCATCCTGGTATTAAAATAAACCTTGTCTCTTCGGTAATTCTAGATCGGAAAATAAATTTAGAGCAAAACTTAGAAGAAAACGGATAAAGACCTTACCGATGTCGAGCGCTATATAAAAGAGCTAAAGGCTCAAAATGTGGTCTCAGTTCAAACATGACGTACTGGCTAACAGAAGCGTAATTAGAACATTAATAACCTAGACGTTGATGGCATGGTTGACACCAAATAACTTACGGGACCGCATTTGTAGCAAAACGCCCATATGCAACGGGAAGGTGGATTGAAAGGACTCGTAAATCTAACCATCAACACATTTTTGAAACCTTGCATGGCTATCAAGTGAAGGGCAAGACTAACTGCACTGTACTGATACCAGATCAGTAGTTCTGGTTAGGAACTTAAGGCAGATGACGGAAGGAACGCATTGCGATATGGATACATCGAAGACGGTGGTGCGATATGGATACATCGAAGACGGTGGAAAGAACGGGACTGGACCTTTTTGTTGAAAACCTGAAGATTGAGATTCAACTTGCCCCCCCCCCCCCCCCTAAACCACAACACTTTCCTACAATCGAAGGTCCAAACAAAAACGGATTGTTTGTACTGGCTAAGAGCACACGCAGATCCAGCAGATCTAACGGACGTATATATCTGAGCGTTTAGCAAAGGGAAGATAAGAGGTTATGTCCAGGAGTACCAAATCTTGGACAGCGTTGCAATGCTAAAATATAATGAATGATAACTTGGAATATGGCCAACAACGCATTATATGGGTGCCTGAATATCGCAGGGCAATCGGAAATCGATAGGGGAAAAATCTGTTAAAACTCGGCAAGTCTTTCGTTGCCGCGAAGGCAGAGTTGAAGAAAAAACTGCCGGAAGGATACTGTGAAACTATAAAATAGTAAACCTAACTTTATTATCATCCTACTACATCCTGAATGTACTTCCACGATTGTCAGATCCAATAAAAAGTAAAATTCGAATATTAGAGAAATAAAAAGGACTAAAAAAAATCAACGAAAAATTCTGGGGCTAAATCGTCGCATTCGATATAAATCGAAATTTTACTTGATTGATCGAGTTGTCAATGGTTTTAACATAGGAATTTTTCAATTTCGATTCGAATCGAAAGCGGCGATTTGGTCCCTGCTAAGTTGCATTAACCAGAGGCCAAATCGTGGCATTTGAAAAGGATCGAAATTACAAAATTCTTTTTGGAATTTCCATATTAAAAGCATTGACAGCACGATCGAGTTAATTTTCATCTCGAATCAAATGCCGCGATTTGAACCCTAGATTGGCATAAATAATCTTATAACTCCGGCTATATTATTGTACGTAGAAGTATACTTACTTATGTGCACAAACAAACGTTACATTAATTTAAAAAAATTTTGGATTTCTGTGGATCATTTAGTGCAAATACAGACAATACAAATAGTATTTAATTTAAAGACACTTTTTAGGGCAATCAATTTTAATTCAAAAAAAAGTTTTTTTATTTAATCTAAATGATTAAAAAAAATTTTTATCGACAATTCAACTTCATTTAACAGTATCATTGCTTATTTGAGAAACAACAATGAACAAAAGAAAATGTTTCAATAAATTTTTGTTAAAAACCCTTTTTATAAATTTTTAATTCAACAACAACAAAAACAATTAAATTGAATTACAATCAAGTTGCCCAATTTTGGTTGTAACTTGACACACAAAATGGATTTTATGACTTTCGGTAATTGTTTTTGATTCAATAAACAATTTATAAATAAATAAATAATTGTGTTCATACGAATCTGTGTGGCTGTGTGTATTTGATCTGCTGTTTAGTTGTCTGTTAAAAATACATTTTAAAATTTTTATTACATTTATTTGTTGTAAGTTACAGTTTCGTTACCAAAATGGTAAACTTCAATAATTTATGTTGATAATTTATTTTAATTATTTAAAAACTTTTTCATAAATAACTACTTATGTACAAGGTATACACTTACTTGTGTACAAATGACCAAAATTATACTTTTTGATTGCAACAAACAACAAACATCCATCAAATTTAATGCCAATAAAGAATTAAGGAATTATGTTTTGCTCACGATGACGATTAAATTTGACTGGAATAAACTGCTGATGGATACGTAATAAAAGCTTTTCTATTTATGGCAGCAAATTAATCATGAAAAAAATTGTGTAATAAATTTTAAATTTAAGAAAAAATTCATAATTATTTTTTAAAAATAATCTCTATTCAGTATTGCAGTGTAATTACTTTAAAGCTGATTAAATTATAAAAATAAATATAAATTTACATTTAATATTTTTTAGTTGAATTATATTTCTTACAATGGAATGGAATGGTTGAATAATGAAGGCAATTGTTTGAACGGCCAGTCATGGTCAAATTTTAATTGTAATTATGAGAATAAATGAGAAACTTAAAAAAAAACATTGTCAATGTTAAATGCAAATGCTATTGCCGCAATTTCAGGTGTGTTAAAATACTGTTGTATGTCCGTCTATTTGCTACGTTTTTTTTTTATTATTTGTTTAGACGATATGACCGAAAAAAAAGCGAAAACTTGCTGAGTTTACTAAGAAATTGACTAAACATTTAAAGAATAAAAAAAAGTTTTACTTTATCTAAATAAAATGTTTTTATTATTTTATTACCAATTTGTTTTATAAGGAAAAACAGCAACAACATATGATAAAAATCATAAATTTATTTTAGGGTTACTCTCTAATTTTATAAACCACTGTGCATTACTTAATAAGAATTTTCGTAATAAAAATTTTTTTTTACAAAAAATAATTTTAATAAAAAGTAATTAATATACTCGATATATCGATTAAATATATAAACGGATTTGTTCGTACATTAAACGAAATCTTTCGTTATTCCGCACAACGAAATTTTTGCACAGAATATACGATTATAAACATAAAAACTTCAATTTCATTTCATTGTATACATATATAAAAATATAAGAAAATTTTTTTTTTTTTGTAAATTAAAAAACTTTTTGCAATTTCTTTTTTGTAGTTTAATAAAAGTTTCACATATATTACGAAAAAAATTTATAAGAATAAAAATTGTTACTTTTAAGAAATTCCCAATTTCTTTCGTATAATTTACGAATCCTGTATTTAATAGAAAAGTCACATATGGGCAAATTCATTGGGACGAATGTGACCATTTTACTTACATTTTTGCTTTTACTCTAAAAAATTAAAATTTTAATTCAAAAATTTACTATGATTTTCAAGGACAACATGTTTTTAAATGTTTAATAGTGAGGTAACACTGAAAGACGATGATTCTTGCCCATAACGACTACACCAAAACTATGACGGCTATGAATTTTTTTATTTTAAATGGTGGTTAATAGAGGTTTTGTCGCATGCGATACTGTATTTCTACAAAAAGCTACATTTTTTTAGGAAAAAAACCTTCTAGAAAATACGACAAGTGTGACATTTTCATTAAAATGTAACAAGAGAATAGCAGAATTTTTTTTAATGTGATCATTTTAAGCTCTTGCAAAATAAATAAAAATCAAATATCAAGAAATTGATATATAATATTTTTCTCCATTTTGGCCCGTTTTACGTTAAATCGTCCATATACAAAAAAAAAACAAGTAAAAGCGCTAGATTCGGCTGTGCTGAATCTTAGATACCCTTCACATTGGACTTTCGAAGCCCCGAACCTTTTTTTTTTATTTTTATTCGTTTTTTTTATGAAATATTTAAACTCCCTTAGGGTGATTAAGGCAGCTGTAGTGGTTTTCACCCTAATTTTTTTTTCAAATTTTGTAGCGACTTTTACTCAAATTTTTTGAAGTTTTGTATTGCAACCCCCTTAGGTAATAGAGATAGGAGGTAAGTATGTTCTAGGAATATATTTGGGAGGAAAAATTTATGGGGGTTTGTAATATATTTTATTCCCCTAGGGGCGGATCCGGAGAAGTTGCAAGGGTTTTTACCTTTTTTTTAATTTTGTATGGCAGCCCCCTAAGGGCGTGGAGATAGGGGGTAAGTATGTTCTAGGAATATGTTTGGGAGGGGAAACTAATGGGGGTCGGGTGTACACTTTATTTCTCTAGGCCCGACTCTGAGGAAGTTGTGGGCGTTTTTACTCCATTTTTGTAAATTTTGTATGGCAGCCCCATTTGATGATGAATATGTTCGGAAGGGAAAACTAATGGGGGTCTGTAATACATTTTATTCCTTTAGAGGCGACTCTTCTTTATATTAAGGAATCGATATGCACAATCAATAAAAACAATGTAAAATAAAACTTAACGAACAATTAATTTCACAAACTGTATTCAAATAAATTTTATCGATATCTTAACCATGACATCCAAGCAAAATCTTTAAGAATTTGTGTATAAGTTTTCATAATTTTTTACTGTGTAATACGAATATTATTATTTTTAACTTTACTTTTGAGCAAAGGCTTTAGCAATTTCACTTCTAAGTTTTAATGTTAAAAATGGTATTATAAAAAAGGACTTTGTAAAGGCAACCCTAAAATTTCATAAACATTTTTAGTTACTGCTTAATAATTGCTTATTAAGTTATTTTTTATGTAAAGGCACATTTGGTAACAGGGAATCGTGAATTTCAGGACAACTTAAACAAAAATAAATAGCTATTCGCCAAAAATCGAGATATTTAATGTCTGTTTATCTTTAATGTTACTTGCCAGATTACTTGATAAGCAAAGGTTTTGCTGAAACTATGTTCGCAGGCGGATATAAGTTCTTTGTATGTGCACATGTATTTTAAACGAAAGTTATCGCAACTGAAATTGGCACAAAGAAAGACACTCAATAATGGAAGTAGATGATTACATGAAAAAAAGCACATTTCCTTAAACGTTTTAGCAAAATTTAAAATTAAACTCTTGTGTTCCTCTAGCTGCTGACTGCAATTTGTGATGGTTAAAAAAAAATAATATCTTCCTCAAGCCAACAAAACGAAATAAAAGTTGTTAGTTTAACACGCCAATGTCTGTTAACACCCCGATTATTTATGCAGACATGATTTAGAGACAAATTATTTTTGTTTAAGCAGCATACAAATAAGGGAGCTATAATCGGCCTTGACGAACTTGGATTAACCACGATCACTAAGAAAGCGCAATGTGATTCAAATTTTTTTTTTAACGTAAATTTTATGAAAAAAGTGGGCGCAAAACAGTGCATGGAAAAAATTTTCCAACTGAAAACTTATGAGGTTAAAGGCGGTCTGTACGTTTTATGATTATATTAAACTAACAACTAACCCGCTACTTTGTGAGCGAAGTTTTTAATATAACCTAAAACAATGAATTACTAGCTAAAGAGTACTATGAGCATAAAAAATCAAAATTTTGCAAGACTATACATACAATCTTTTTAAAACAAAATCTATAGTTTTCTATTCTTATCACCTCTGATTTCAATTAAGGTTAAAAGCACTTTATTTAATTTTTCTGGAACCATACCTTTGTTAACTTTCGGCCCAAATCTGGGTTAACCTGTTGTCGTCAATTTCATATTTCAATATTCTAAGTCCCAAAAAATTTAAAAAAAATACCTAAAAAGTATAACAATATTTACCCTATTCT
The DNA here is from genome assembly GCA_963583895.1 of Melanophora roralis. Classification (NCBI taxonomy): domain Eukaryota; kingdom Metazoa; phylum Arthropoda; class Insecta; order Diptera; family Rhinophoridae; genus Melanophora; species Melanophora roralis. Next base: position 66,372,703 of record OY757187.1, read on the forward strand.
AGACCCCAAGTGGTACCAAATGTTAAAATGGTACCAAAGACGTGTGAAATTTTTTCAGGGCCAGTCGAACGCAAATTTTAATTATTTTTCTATCTTTATTGGCTTAAAGGTTACCCAGGAAGTATTAATATATACCCTTTTTCTACCCCTTAGGGTCCAAAATTCAAAAAAAAAAAAGTACCAAAATTACATTCACTCTCTTAATTGAATGGAATTTGAGTTCTGTGTCTATCTTTTTAGTCCAGAAGTTACAAACTGGATATATGCAGTATTAAAGTTGCGTTTTTACCCTGTTTTCCCCCTTAAAGCCACCAATATTTCAAAAAAGTATCTAAAACATATTCACACTTTTTTGAGACCTGTCGAATGCAATTAAAATTTTGTTTCTCATTTTATTGCTCTAAGATATACAAACAGTACCTAAAAAGTACCAGTAAATATTTCCCCCTTTTTTAACTCTTTTTTACCCTTTTGGGTCAAAATTTGAAAAAAGTACCAAAAACGTATTCATATTTTTTTGAGACCTGTCGAACGCAATTCGTTTTGGGTTCAGATTTGACGGTCATACAAAGGTTTAAAATAGCAGATTCTTACAAGAATTAAGAAAATATTTTCTTCAAGTGGTCTGAAACGATGATTTTAATGTGTCCCAAACGGGTTATTAACAGAAATATACCCACTAAATCATTTTTTGTTTAAGTGAAAGTATTGTTTTTTTTGCATATTTTGTGTAATTTTTTTTTTTTAATTTTTTGATGTCGCTTGTCATCATCGTTGTATTGAAATTCGCGGCGTTGGCGTTTGTTTAAAATGAAACACACAAATATGTTTCTAATATTTGGCACGGTTTGTTGCTTCAGTTAAATATGACACGATTGGCGTACAAACGCCACATATTTGATTGCAAACCGCAGCTGGTTGAATCGAGACAGACAACAACACCAAAACAATGAAATTTATTAATATAACTTTTGATTGCAGTACTGAGGGTTTTTGGGGAAGTATACCACCTATTAACACTATTGAATTTGGTATTTGAGTAATATTTTGAAAAACTTTACTTTAAAAACATAAACTCAAATATTTTGGATAGTTTTTAATTAGTTTGAAGCTTAAAGTATTTGAGTATTTTACTTTTGTATATACATGAACTTTGATCTTTAAAATGCTTAACTTATCGCTTTAGCAGTTAAGTACGAGCAATATACATCAGGAAAGATCTGACATACTTTTCGAATTCCAGATCTATATAAACCTACTAATTAAACAATAACGTAAAATAAAGTAAAACGTTTGGATTTTTTAGAGTTACAACAAGAGGAAGTTTAGAAGATGTTAGTAATTGAAAATTTACAAAAACCTGAACATTTCTGGAGTATCATCAAGTTTAAAACGTACCTGTAAATAAAAAAAGAAAACAATTATTTGGTATTTTAAATTTAAACATTTTCTCTTTTTATAAAGTTGTCTGAAGTGCAATCCAATTAATAATAATAAAAATAATTAATAATTAATTAAAAAATCCCAAAAAAAATAAAAAATACTGTTGATATACATATGTAAGTACGATCACTGCGCAAAAGCAAAAGCAAAAAAGTTTGGGAAATTGAAATTATTCCTCCTGTACAGCTTAGGGGTGTCCGTGGATAGCTTATATAAAGGACTGACCCCAACTCAAACAAACATTTTCCTAGAACATACTTACCCCCTATTTCACCCCCTTAGGGGGTTGCCATACAAAGTTTGAAAAATTAAAGTAAAAATCCCTACGCCTTCCCGTAGTCACCCTAAAAGGGGGTTAAAATATGACACCGATCTCTATTAAAAAATTGGAAGTATTTAAAAAATAAAAAACGGGATTAAAATTAAAAAAAAAAGTTCGGGGTTTCGAAAGGCCAAGATTTGGCACATCCGGAGATAGCGCTCTTACTTGTTTTAAATATCTATTATTTTAAAGTTTCATTTATTACATTGTATACTTTATATTTTAGTTTTTCTTTAAAAGAAAAAAGAAGCACATACATTTATTTTTCCCCTTCCTTTTTACCTTCCTTTTTAACACTGAACTTACATATACAAGAATGAAAAAGAATTTTTAAAAAATTTTAGGTATTTCGAACGACACATTTTTATACAGTTTTCAAAGTGAAATTGCCAAAACATGTGCATCTATTTGTTATTTAATGTAAAACTAACTATACTATGAAACTTAAATTTTAAAAATAATTACAGGATGGCAGAGAAACAATTCTTTTTACTAAGACTGATACAAGCCAAGATGCTTAAAACCCACGACTCTCTGCCGCTGAATTTAGAATGACTTCTGCCGCAGTCCTCTTCATTTTAAATTGTTCAGTTGATTTATTTTTTTAATAACAAATTATGTAATAAATGTAGGTTGTTGTTAACACCTTTTAGAATTTTCGTACGTTATAATAATAATTTTATTTTTTATTATTTTATAATAATTATGGTACATAAATACAAGCTTCTTTTTAACAAAAATTTACACTTTACAGTACCACTAATTTTTAACAGTAATCAGTAGATTTTACTGAATCCTTATATTCAATTTCATCATCAGTACAAATTTACTGATTAATTGAATTCTTTTAATAACCAGAAACAGTTTACTTATTACTAAAAAATCAGAAAAAATTATTTGGTAATGAAAAGAGAATTTCATTTTAAGTAAAACATTATTTATGACTGAAATCTTAAATGCAGTTTGTCAATGTCTTAAGAAAATATAATACATAAATCAAACTGTCTAAAGGGATGTGTTGGCAAAGAACCCTTCCAAGACGGCGAACTTGAATATACCAAAGACGCCAACAGTCTGGTAAAAAGCTTTTTATATTTTTGTTTTATTCTCCTATAGAAAAAATTAAACCTTAAGGTTAAATAAGGTTAAACTGGCCGGTTTCGAGGACCTCAAATAGTTTCACCAGACATGCATGAGGAAACGATAACCCGGTAACTCACTTTAATGCAATAAACTCAAGGGTGCTTCATACTCATCGCAAATAACAGCAGTGTCGCCGTCTTACCAATCCCAAATAATTCTTTCAGATATTCGACCAGAGCACAGCACAGAGTCTACAATCGTCGCTGGCCAGTTTACCTGCATTTTTGTCCCACAAGTGCCTGTTACCATCTACACTAGGAATCCACAATCATCCCTCCGTAAAGACAGCAAAAACCTCGTCGCACAGTGACTGAAAACCGCTTTTCATCGGCCAAAAGTTCTTTTTTAAAAAACGGCGATTTCAAAAATTCTAGTGCCATTCGTTAGCAAACACATTACAACTTTGGTATCCAAAAAACAGAATCAAAATATTGGTAATTAAGGGTGTGGCATGCTCCTGGAAACAAATATTTGATGTTAATTAAAATTTGATTTCCCGAAAACTATAAAGCTATAAAGGATTATTTTTTTGGTAATATTAGTGGGGTAGCACTCTATATTGTTTTTTTATTATTGAATCCTTGCCTTTGGCGAACTAACAATAAGTACTCAAATCTTAAAAAATTAAAATTTGTCCAGCCAGTGCCAGACTTGGAGATATCGAATTAAAGTATATATGGCTAAAATATAAGTGCAATAAGCCAAGTTATGCTTAGTGGGATGTTTTTAGTTAAACTTTGATCCTAAAATTGTAATAAAATTAAAAGTGTAGACAAGTTCAGAGGATCTTCTCTCTAGCAACAAAGAAATTGTTTAAATATTTTAATCGCTTAAAAAGTTGCATAATTTTGGCCGATGAAAAACGATTTTTATCACAGTTCATCTGCCCGGGCTTATAAAATACACATATAACCCATATAACTATACAACTGAATCTTAAACGTTATTTTATAACAGAAGTTGAGTCCGAACGTCAATTGCTCTTTCAATAGGCCATTGGAAATCTTGCTTCGCCAAGTAGTCAGCCATTTCTTTCCCCTTGCAGCCTTACAGCGGTCCAGTTATAGAGAAATTAACCACAATAATTTTCTTTTGTGTTTTTTAAAGGAAAAATATGTAAAAAGCACTACTTGGTTGCCTTCCCACTGCACAGGCTGTTTTCAATGGCTCACCTTTATTTGTCAGTACAAAAGCATAAAAATGAAAAGAAAGCAGTAAATAGAAACTGCTTGATGACAAAAATATCGAATTTACATAATTCTCCACAATTTACTAATTCACTCACGTGAAAATTATGTTTCTTTATCTTTAACTTAAATAGGTTTTAGTGTTTGTGTTTCTTGTTGTCAAGGAAATTATTAATTCATTAAATGTTGGTTACGTTTTATTAAATTAAAACCCCCATAATAAAGGAAAAGCATCCTTCAACTTTTTAATTACAAATATATTTAATTAACTGACTGCTTCACGATAACGAAAATATAAGAAAAAAGTAATTTTGCTAAAACTTTTTGAAAAATCGTACATTATTTCATAACACAAAGGTAAAAGTGCCTAGAGATTAAGGTGCCTCATACGTTAATTAAGCTAAAGTGGACTTCAGTCCTTTTTGTCATTTTTTTCCACAGAATTAAAATCATTTTGCAAAGCTTTAATTTTTTGTCCAGTTATACTTACTTTAACTTTATTATAATTTGTATAGCAACAGCTCATTTAGTAATTGTTGCTATTTTTCAAACCCATTTTTTTTTTTGCCTCGACATGATTTTAAGCAATTTTTGCTGATAAATTATTGCAGAGAAGTAAAACACAACTGATAAACTAATTTAATTAATGGTGTTATTAAATATATGAAATATTTTTTTTATAAATTTTTATTCTGGTGCATAATTAATAGCAACAGCAAATAAAAAAAAAACCAGAAAGAGTGTAGACAAATGACAAAAAGAAAACGACAAACTCAGGTGTTTAAGTTTTTAATTAAGAATGCAAAAATTAAAAATATATTTGGACACACAACATTTTTGTTGAGAAAGTATTAGCTAAAGCTTTAAATATTTGTTTTTACTGAAATACTGTTATTTATATAAACTTCGTTTAATATCCTTATTTTAAATTTAAAATTGTTTATGAATAAGCCCCTTAAAAAATTAGTACTTGCTTCTCTACTGAGGAATTATATTTTTACTTAATTGACTTTATCCCATGTTAACAACTTAAAGGGTTATCGTTTCAAAAACACGTATAATTATTTCTTCTCTTATATAAATCCTTTCATCGTAGATGGTATGTCGCTATTTTACCCTTTTTTCCGCAATAAGACATTTATAACGAAAATTCTGTTTAAGCTCTAAATATAATTTCTAAAGTATTTGAGGTATCAGGCCCTTTCTGGCAAACTTTTGGCTATTTAAAAAAATTGAATTTCTGGCTGTTACCGTTATTTTTTTGCAAAAACAAACCAACTATGGAATATTAAACTGGCTTGCAAAGTTTAACAGTGATATCTTATTTGCGTAGCATCCATTTAATCTTAAATAGCTTATCGGGAATTCTGTACCCCCTGCTCCAAAGTTTTTTTTTGCATTTAAATTTTAACTGCAGAGATTTCCAAACAGGGTAAAAAGTCTTATAAAATTCGATCAAAAAAAGTTTTTGTATTAAAAAATTATCTTTTATGGGCGTGGCACCGCATACTTTTTGGTTTATGAAATTTTGACGTTAGAAGCTTTTGTTACGAAATTTTTTAAATAATTGAAGCAGAAGTCCTGGAGTTGATAGTTTAATTTTTGTGGGTGTAGATTTCGACGTTATCGGCCTTAAATATTCGTAGAAAGTTCCACAAAAAAGGTGTGGTAAAGTACCAGCAAAAAGAGTTTAACTTTTGCAGGCTCTGCAACTTCCCTGCCTTCTTAATTTCGACATTAAAAACTTCAGATATGCTCGAAGCATCATAAAAATCGATCCGGTAAAAATACCAAAGTAATAAGTTATATTTTTGTGAGCGTGTCGTTGCTTCCTTTTTAACCATTAGTCTTTATATTCGTGAAAAGTTTGACAAAAATCGGTGCGGGAAGGCACCCGTAAAATAGATTGAATTTTGCAGGCTCTGATTACTTCGTTGACTTCCTCATTTCGACTTCAAAAACCCCCAATATGCAAACAAAGTTTTAGGAAAGTCGATGAAGTACCTGTATGCCGCATTTATTTTTTGTGGGCGTGGCACCGCCTACTTTATATTCATCAGAATTTTGACGTTAGCATCCTTATTTATCTACAAAAAGTTATATAAAAATCAGTGAAATAGAAGTAGTACCTCGATTGAGCTTTTAATGTTTGTGGGTGGGCGTGTCACCGATATTTTTCGCCTTCAGAATTTCGACCTGCATTCAGATTTTAATTTTTGTGGGTGTGTCATCGCCCTTTAAAAACTAAACTCTATTGCTCCCTTCATGAAAAGAACTATGTATGAAAATAAGTATGTTTTAAATTTTATAAAAATCGGTTCAGTCGTTTAGGGGTAATTAATAAAGGACTCTTTTATTAAATAAGATCGTAAAACATTTAAAAATTTTTTACGATAGAGGCGAAAGCTAGCTAAACTGCTTCCATGCTGCTCTTGCAGGACGAGCCAAGCAAAACTATTTAAAAAATTCTTTAATATGGTAACATTAAACTGTATAAAAATACAATTTGTTGGCTTTCAGAAAATTTGCTCAACTAAAGAAAAAAATCATATAATATATGTTGTATTAAAAATTCTTTTTTGTTTTAAGACACACGATTAAAAAATTGTTTTTTTAAGAATTGCCCAAAGTAATAAGTTCATTCTGGTCACAACTATGATTTTTGAGTTATGACGACGTTGCCGCAAATGGGCGATGTTCAAAGGTATGTTTAAAAAATTATTTGTTTCATTTCACTCACAGAACATAAAATTTAATCAAACACAAAAAGTCAATACCTGATAATCGACCACTGAAATACTTTAAAAAAAATATTTGTTTTGTAAACATGACAATTGAAATTGATTGAATTATGATTAACAAAGAGCGTCACACACCCTTTACCGGGTATAAACAGTAAATTTATAAACAAATATAGATAAATTAAAAAAAAAGAAGTAAAGCATTTTATCAGTTCTTTAAATGATAATTATTTTAAAAAATTCCATTGAGTACAAGCCTGAACGTGCGCAGTGAAATTGCAGTTGTTTAAAGGAACTTAATGTTAAAAGCAATTTAATAGTAAATCTCTAGCATATTTAAAAAAAAAAATAAAAGACAATAAGCGTTTCTGTTCAATTGTTGGATTTTTGAAACTCCAACATAGTATTAATTGATATCGCAAAATTTTCTATTAAAAAATATGTTTGACAAATACCGAAAATAATTTATATCTTTAACTAATAAATTAGCGATGGCATGGGCAAAAGATTTTCTATTTTATTCATCTTAATTAGGATTTCATTTGTCGTCACTTACTTATGGAAAACCCTGCAGCGATCGTTGCACTTTTTAACAAAAATTTCGCTTTTAATGTAAAATGAAAGAGTAAATACAAAATGTTTGTAAATGAATGAACGAACAATGATTGATTTATTTAACATATGAGTGTATGTATGTATGTGTGAAGTTCATGCATTTATACACATAAATACAACTACAAAAAAATGCAACAACTCACAAACAAACAGTACAATAAAGTTGTATAAACTTAAACCAATAGTGTATGTTAAAGTTTAAAGTACTTTTCTTTTTATTGTTTAACACATACCTACACACACACACACACACACAACAACCGTGTGCATAAGCAGCACAAGCAACAATGAAAAAACAAACCGACAATCAATCTCTCAGCTTCACAAAAAAAAAAAAAAGTTTAACATCCGGTTATTTTCAAATTGACGTTTAACGCTGCAACTGTTGATTTTTCAAAAATGATTGTAATTATTTTCTGATTTGGTCAAGTGATTTTTTTTAACATTTATTTTGTTGTTAAAACTCAACGGCAAAAGTAATTATTAAAGGGAAATTTATACAAATAAATAAAACTATATTTATTCTTGTTTTAACATTTTAGGCTTAAACGTTACAACAACAACAAAGAAATTAAATCTTTTTTTCATTGTTATTTTAAAGGGTTTGTCAATGATTTTTTATTTTTTGTTGTTATTTATAATTATTTTTATGAATGTATTTGTTTGATCTTAATCAGTAAAGTCTATTGTTGTTTCATGAACGCATGAATTTTCAAAAAAGCTGGGGGCGTTTGTTGGTTTGTTTTTTTTTCTAAACGGAAACTGATGCACGTTAATTGAAAAATGCATTATAATTGAGAGACTAAATGGATTGTAGGAATGGCTTTGTAAAAGAAACAAATCAAGTTGCTTGTAAACAAAATGTTTTAGCACTAATACGGTTGTGAATATAGTTCTATTTGATTCTATTTTAAACCTAAAATCTGCAAAATTTAAACTAAAATTTATATACTTCTCTAAAGTGAAAAAGTGGATATTTCTGTCACTTTGGTATTTAATTTCACACCTAAAGGATTCCTATTGAAAAAATTTATTTGGTAGACAAATTTTAAAGGCTACACAATATTCTTATGAATTTTTATACACACAAAAAATTATCTAAGAAAACTTTACTTAAATCAAGCCATAGCGGTGTCAAAAGTACGGTGAGTACGGTTTTTCTTAAATCAAGTATGAAATTTCTTACTCCAAGTAAAATTTTTCAAGTACGAATTTCTTACTTTTAGCCACAATTAAGCCAAAAAAGGATTGATTTAAGTTCGGAACCGTACTTGATGTAAGCGTGAAAAAGATTGATTTAAGCCGTAAACGGGATTAATTCGAAAATAAAATGTCATTTTTTTGACTTATGGAGCTTTATTAAAGAAAAAGAATTTTATAGTTTATTTTTATTTTGTAGATACTTAAAATTTATTATTTAATTTAAAAATTTAATTTTTTGTATTTACCGAAGCTGAGATTCGAACCAGGGATTTCTGTGTTGCAGCACAAGCGCGTTACCTCTAGGCCACCGAGACACTTTGTTTTCAAGTGTAAAATAATATATTAAAACAACAAGATTTTTTCTGCTTGATTTGTTGAAGCAATCCGAATAGGTTAGATTTAAGAAAATGTAAGTAAGGATCGTACTTAAAAAGATTTTGGATAAATTCAAGAATAAAATTCTTGATTTTAGAAAGCGAGTTTTCTTTCTGTGTAGTTTTGGCTTCAAAAGATCTCTTATTATACCTTTACCATAAATGATAAGAGTATATATAAGTTTGTCATTCCGTTTGAAATTTCTTTAATAACCATCTGTGACCCCATAAAGTGTATATTTTCTTGGTCCTAAAGAAAGAGAAGTCGATTTAACGATGTCCTTCTGTCCGTGTTACGGTTGAAATCAACTTTTTGAAACCCCCTAATGTCGCATAGATCCGTAAGTAGTATAAAACTATTAGAAATATCTGCGAGAAAATCACTTTTGAATTCCAGCAAAATTGCCCGATAACTGACCGTGATATAAGCCAACAACCACAGCTACCTCCGTTTATTTCTCTAAAATTTTTACATAAAAACCTCTTCAAATTTCCGGAGTTGCCTCACACGGGTGCAATGTAAGACCGACTTCCGTTAATTTTTCCTCAAAAACATTTTTGTGGAACATACTTACACCATATCTCCATCCTCTTACAAGGTTGTCATACAAAATTTGAAAATATTATGTAAAAACGTCCACAGCTTCCGGACTTAGAGAAATAATGTATACCACAGACCCTCACTAGTTTCTCCTTCCAAACATATTCCTAGAGCATACTTACCCCCTGTCTTCATTGCCTAAGGGGGCTTCCAGAAAGCCCGTGGATAGGCTAAATGTAGGACCCCTGACCACAACTCATTTTTCCTTGCAAACGTTTTTTTTAAACATACATACCCCCTAACCCCACTCCCTAATGGGGTTGACATACAAAATTTAAAAAAAAATAGGATAAAAACCCCAACAACTTTTCCGTAGTCACCCTAAGAGGGTTAAAATATGACAATGACCCCTATTTAAAAATCAGAAATATTTCATAAATAAAAAAAATGGATAAAAATAAAAAAAGAAGTTTGGGGTTTCGAAAGGCCAATGTGAAGGGTATCTAAGGAGTGGCACAGTCGAATATAGCGCTCGTAATTATTTTAAATGAAGTATAAAGCCATTTCCGGTTAATCAATTTAGATTTGATATTTATGTTCGAAAGTTCTTTAGATGTGGAACAGTTTTTTTTTAATAAAAGAACAGCCCGAAAGGAAGGGAAAAATCACAGATCCCCATAACTTAAAACTACTTAAGCTGAAATAGTGTACAGACAAACTATAAAAAATTTGGAACAACATCACCTATGGGACACTTAGAAGGGTACCACTCTTCAGACTGGTTACAGCATTATTATTATACAAGTAAGGGAATGGAAAAAAAATTAAGAAGACAAATGCACCCACGTAACTTTTACTTTAGGCAGCGAGACATGCTCCCCAATCCTAATTTTAGCCAGATGGTGTCTTAACACTTTGATGCAAAATACGATTTTTAGACCAATTTGGTGCTTGTTATCCTAATTATGGGGCACTGGCTCTGCCTTCAACGTATAGAAAATTCAACAACGTAAACACAAATACCTACGAATGATAACTAGCGTTCCTTGGAATATTCAAAACAGCAACAATTACAAGGATCTTAGGTTCCACCAGATACATACAAACGAAACTTTAAACTATGCGAACAAGAATTAAAATAAGCTGGAGACCTATCCAAATTTGATTGGCTCAGAACCTCTTACAGCATGGGGGGATTAATTCATGTGCAAAGAATGGACCTTGTTACCCTCAGATGAAAGAACCGAAGTCGAGATTTAGTTAAACAAAATAAAAAACCAAATAAGGAATTATTTTTTTAGAAATTCCACAAACTACACTAAATAAGATCGTAGTATTAAACAGCAGAAGTTTCGCTTTACATTTGGATTTTTCCGCGTGGTTTTTAATTTCTTTTTTTTTTTAACTTTGTTTTTCAATTGACTATGAGATTTAGAAACAATTTCATGCTGAAAAGTAAAAGTGATATCAAATAAGTTGTTTCATTGTCATGCATTTTTATTAAACGATCCATTTAAGAAAAGGTTAATTTTCTTCTTCTAAAAATCCGAACTTTTTTTAAATCTGTTTCAGTAAATAATTTATATCAGACTTACACGATTGAATTTGTCATGAAATTATTTTCAAGAAATTCTGTGCTTCTAGACAAGGGCTGTAGAAAGTAGGCTCTTCTTTACCCAAAACAAACAAAAATTCCATGAAAGTAATTTCATTAAAAATTAGTCGTGCTAGTCTACTACGATTTTTCCAAACAAAATAGAAAATTAATTATTTGCCTTTTCGATATAAATCTAATTTTTATTATTTATTTAAAACCTTTTAAAACATGCTAATGGCCTGAGTTTTATTGTTAAAAGCTTCTTCAATCAACATCCCACGTTCAAAATTGATTTCCTAATAAAACTGTTAAAATACAATTTTATCTTGAGATTTTCGTCAAAAAAAAAAGTGTAAAAGACTTTTTTACACCTTTTTTTCATAACTTAATTAGAGTAAGCAACACTTTTATGAAATAGATCAGGAAATATAACACTTCGTTTGATAAAGATTTTTTTTGTCGTTTTTTTTTTTGTCTTAAATTAATTCGTACATTTTATTACTCTTTTTTTTAATTTAATCTTTAGCTTAAAGTTTTCGCATCAAGCCCCGATTTTTTTATAATTTTTTTCATGAACTAAATTGACATCATGCAACTGAAACTGTATTTCCAGTCATAATATTTTTGTTGTATTGAATTGATAAAAAAAATAACAATAAAATTGTGTGATTGTTTTCATGATTTTTATTCGTTTCGTTTTATTTAGCAGAAAAAGGTATTGTTTTTATCAATTTTTTTTTTGAAAAATAATAAAGTGAAAGACATAAAACAAAAATAAATTTAATTAACACACATTTCGTTTTATTTAAAGCAAATAAATAAATATCTCATCGGTGTGTAAATTGTTTATTTTCACACTCGTAAAATTAAATTAATTCAAATATTGAATGTTTTCAAATTGAGATTTAGTTCAACTTACTTAAGATAAACGGAGGCCAATAAAAGCTATTACTAAAGATAATCAGTTTTAATATTGGAGGCCCTTAAATTACGTAAAAAACAATTAAAAGAGCTGAATTCGGTTATGCCGATTCATTTGTTGCACACTTAATCAAAAACAGTCACAACTAAAAATCATTATTTTTCATAAAGATCTTTTTTTGCATTGTAGTTCCAGTTGTAAAACCACATTAGGTGAAAAAATCGTCGGAAAATAAAGTTCACTAAAATGCAAACGAAATTTTTGTGTTCGTTTTAGATTTGATCTGGAAACTAGATTACTGAAGCAAAAATAATTCTGACGAGTTCTGAGTTATGACTGTTTTTGGTTTAGTGTTCGATATGTGCAACTTCGTTGTGAGAGGCATAACCGTTCTACTCACATTTGCAGGGTTACACAGGGAAATAATATGGCCGAAGAAATAACAGAGTAAGGGTTCCACTTGGAGAGACTAATTGAAGCGTTATTGATCTAAATCAGTTCTAAAATAGAGCCATAGAGTCTGATGTGATGGTCAGAGCCACGGAGGTCTGGGTAAATTGTGTGATCTTATGACCCGAGGGTGAAGAAGTTTCTTCTATCTTTGCAAAGGAGCTATTGTAGCCTCTTAGTGGGGTAATAGGTCATTGTTGTTAGATAGCGGTTCATGCCAAAAAAAACAGGACTGGCAAGGTTTGAATACAGGGGCCAAATCGTCGCATTACTTTCGAATCAAAATTAAAAAATTCCTATTAGGATGTCTATATTTAAAGCATTTACAACTCGATCGATCGAGTGAAATTAATTGTTAAGCAAATTCTTTGCATTGTCCAGCGCTCATGCGTTCTAAAGCAAACTGCCTGGGAAAAATACTTAGGACTAGTAAGACTAGACTTCTGGAATTGATTGAACTCTATTCCCCTGGTTTTCTTGTCTTCGTTTCCGTTAATAATAAGAGCCCAAATTAATCTAATCTTTGGATATAATTTAGAAGTGTTAAAATCGTTATTAAAGCAAAGCCTATGACTTCCAAGAACGACAAGTCTTAAAACACGATTTTTGTTCAGAATATCCACTAGAAGACTGTGGCGAGTGTAAGTTTATAAATTTGAATTTAGAATTATTTTCATTTGTTTTAATGTAATTGATTTCTTAAGCGGTTCTGATTGTAGTCGTTATTCCCAAATAAACTGATTGATTTGATTAGGTGACTATTACAGAACGTTTGTTCCATTAGCCAAACGTAGAATCGATTTCTAGGCGCTTCGATCTTCTGCGCTTCGATCTTCTGCGCTTCTTCTCCAATTTCTGACACAAATTTACGAGGTGTCTTCCTCTACTTAATGCTTCAATCGGAGTTTCGGTCTTCCCTTTTGTGTGATCCATCACCAGCTTCGCATTAAAATGACTTCCAAGCTGGTGCATCTTCAATTCAACGTAAACGTTGAATTTTGATACGCGTAACTTTATCAATGTTGGCAAACAGCCGGTATTCCCCGTCAAAGCAGGTTGGTCCAAAGATTTTCCAAAGAATTTCCCTCTCGAACACTCCAAGCACTGCCTCATCTGCTTTCGTAAATACCCATGCTTTGGAGCAATATAAAAGCACGGGCGGTATCAGTGTCCTGTGAAAAGTGATTTGTATCTGCTTACTTAGTTCAGGGCAACATCTATTGGCTAAATTTGTTTTTGTTTGTTTTTATCTCAAAACTGATGCTGTTTATTTTGTTGATTACTATTTCAAAACTGTAGTTTTCAACTTTCACTGTCTGCCCAAGTCTATTGGCCTTCTTGTGCGTTGATACCATCAACTTTTTTTTTTTTAATTCAAAATAGTGGTTTGAAAATTTTTTTTCAATAATTTATTACTTAATTTTAATTTTTTTTAAATGGTAATCCCTTGAATCAATATGCTTTAAATTTATTTTTGCAACAATGGCAACAAATTGACCACATTTTTTAGAGATCATGTATACACTTTGGCTGCTCCAATAATTTTGCTGATGAAGACGCAAACATTGTTTTTCAACCAATTATTTTGGTATTTAAAACCAATTTTTTAATTCTTTCTTGTGTGAAGTTTTAAAATTCTGCAACCAATTCTCAGCCGCTTTATTCTTATTTAACTCGAAATATTAATAGTTTTTCTTTTACTTATTTCAAAACTTCGAGTGCAATGTATGTAATGTACATATGTCATTTGACTTCTTTTTCTGGTGCAATATTTTATTTTTGTTATGTTACCCATATCTCTCTTTGAAAAAGCATAATTTAATTTTTTCCCCAAAATTTTTAAGCCAAAGTTAAAAATTTGTTGTGATGCGAAACTTCATATACTTTAAACTATTCAAAAATATAATTAAGATTGTCACAAATGAAATAATATTTTTGCAAGTAATTTGGAGTAGATCATGGGGTTGGTATGTTATTCTTCCTTTAAACTTTTTTCATTTAGTTTTTCTTGTGAACAAAAGTACGAGTTTTTTAAATATTAAAAAAAACTTGTTTTAATTATTAAAGTAGAATTTTCAACTTAATAGTACCTTAAAAAAAGTTAAGAAGGTTAAACATAAAAAACTAAGAAAAACCTTGAACTTGTTACATAAAATAAAATAAAAGAACAAATATTATACTTGTTTTTGGTCCCACTTTTGTTTTTAAAAACGTACACATAACAGCAAGAATTCAAAATAATGATTTTAGTTATACATTCCCTCATCATAATTTACATACACACGTCTAAATGAATGTATGTTTATATATGTAATTACAATAACAACATGGCATAATTCAAAAAAAAGGCCCCTTAAATTACACACTCACACATATACGAGGAGTAAGGTTAGGTAGAACGGGCCAGCCGTTAAGGGAAAGGACACAGCTCTCTTAAGATCAATAGTGCGGTCTTTTTGTGTTACTTTTGTGTTGTGCAGCTATAAAAATTGGAATGGGGAAAGTGAAGTATAGAAACCGAAATTCTGAAGCAACAACTCAAATAGTTGTATATCGTAACCTGTTCTAACGTTCGCCGTTACTTCTGGTTACAACATCTAAAACTATTTGGTGAGTATGTATGTGTGCGTGTGCATACGCCCACGCGGATATAAAGGTGGACCAAAAGAAATCACCCTATTGAAGAATCCTCTTTTTTTTGCAAATGGCGGCCAGTGTGAAATCTGTTTCGACATTTGTGAACTAGACAGATGTAGAATACAAGTGAACAAGCCAAGGAGGGATACACTCACCAAGAACGCGGAACAATCTTGTCTATTTTTTTGCGAGTTAGGACTCGAGGACATGTTCCATGGTTCCAACAGGACGAAGTAACGGCACACACTGCGTAAGCCACAACCAATAATCTGAAGGCTGCGTTCCCGGGACGCCTCATCTCTCGTTTTGGCGTTTTAAATTGGCCCGCAAGACAGCCCGATTTAACCGTTCCAGACTTTTTTGTAAGGTTTTTGAAGTCCCGTGTTTACGTGAACAATCCCGAGACCCTGAAAGCCCTCAAGGACATAATTCGACACGGGTGCAAGAATCTGTCGCCCGAAGTTCTCGCCGAAGAGATGAAAAATGTCATAAAATGAGCCCGTGAAGCAAAAAATTGTGACGGCACCTATTTGACCGATATCATTTTCTCGACTTGACCCATAAAATTCTAAAGGCTTACATAAACATAATCAAAAAAACAGAATCGAATTTTTCATTTTTCTTTTGGCCCACCTTTTACATATTCATATGTAATTGGATTAATATAAAAAAAATAAGTTTTCTTTAATCAAAGAAAAATCTCTTTTATTAAAAAACCAAAGTTGAATGGATTTTATGGTTTAAGGCAAGAAAAAATTTTTCCAATATCATTTGTAACAAAATATTAAAAAAAAAAAGGAATGACATATGCAAATTATCATTTTATTTTCCAATGACTTTTTATGGAACCACAAAACCATATAGCCACCAGCCGCCAAAGAAAGGTACATAAAGAAATTATTTAAATAAAAATTATTGACACATTACAAGCAAAACAACACACGTTTAAGGTATAAAATTTAAATTTTTTTCTTTTTTTACTTGTCCAGTTTAAAAAAGTAATAATTAACTTAATTTCAATTGCAGAGTAAATAATAAAAATAATAATATGGGCACAAGTAATAGTCATGATAATAAATTTGTCGTTTTCCTTTTTCGTTACAGTTTTGAAAGTTCAGTTTTTCTATTTTATGTAAAAAGTATTGAAAGTATTGCAGTTCAAAAAGAAAAACCGTGTCTATACAAAAAGGAAACATTGTAAAAGGCATCGTTTGACAGGCCTTGCAATTAAGATTGACAGACAGACAGACATATTGAACATTTTTATTAAAAACGTCAATGACTGGTGATTGTAGAAAGAGAAGAAACAATAACATCAGTAAATTAAAAAAAACTATAACACTGTTGCGAATACCTATTATAATCTAAAATTAAATACATATAAATACACGCAGAGAAAAAATATGGTTGTGGTAAACATAATATAACAGCATCATGCTATGATTGGATTGTATAACTGTGGTTAAACAAATTAAAGATTATCTGTAATCATAGTAAGTTCAAATCTATGATCACAACGTTTTTCAATCAATCGCAAAATTCCACATAAACATTGTACAATCTTATATAATCATAATAACCATACTGTGATCCTCGACGACTAACACAAGCTTGGTTTCACAGGTATAACAGGCAGCCGTTAAAGTAAAAAATACAGTTACGTTGGATCCGCTTAATTCGATCCCTTTATATTACCTAAAGAGGCAGCTAGAAAAAGTGGAGATGTAAAGAAAAAAGAAGTTAAGAGAATGATAAGAAAGAAAGAAATGACGAATAAATAAGACTTAAGCAGGGTCTCTCTAGAACCCTTAACCTCCAGACTGGTAGACTCGTGCACTAACCACTAATTTACCAGGGCACCCTTTAAGCAATAGTTAATCAAAAATGTCATAAAAGTTGTTGTTTTGTATGGTGGCTTCCGCTCCCACTGCTGCTATCGGACTAGTTTTTTTCCAAGATGTAGCGCATTAAAAATGTTACTAAATTTATGCAATTGAAGGGGGGTTTCCACTTCCCCAGCCCCTATTTAAAAAAAATCCCACATTTAGCGCGCCCTCTTCAATGTATCTGTGACAAGTTTTTTGACAACAGTGGCCGTATTTACTAAACAATATAGATATGTTTTGCGTATATCTCGGTAAGTAGTAAGACGATCGTGCTGATTTTAAAAAGCGAATAAATCAGGGACATTTGTAATTGTTTAAGACCAATACGTATTCCGTAGTACACAGAAAGAAAACTCGCTTTCTAAGATCAATAATTTTATTCTTGAATTAATCCAAAATCGTTCTTGAAATTTTTAAGTACGCTCCTTACTTACATTTTCTTAAATCAAGCCTATTCGGATTGCTTCAACAAATCAAGCAGAAAAAAGCTTGTTGTTTTAATATATTATTTTACATTTGAAAACAAAGTGCTTCGGTGGCCTAGAGGTAACGCGCTTGTGCTGCAGTGCAGAAATCCCTGGTTCGAATCTTTGCTTCGGGTAAGTACAAAAAATGAAATTTTTAAATTATAAATTAATTATAAAATAAAAAAAAATGACATTTCATTTTCGAATGAATTCCGTTTACAGCTTAAATCAATCTTTTTCACGCTTACATCAAGTACGGTTCCGAACTTAAATCAATCCTTTTTTGGCTTGATTGTGGCTAAAAGTAAGAAATTCTTACTTGAAAAATTTTACTTGGAGTAAGAAATTTCGTACTTGATTTAAGAAAAACCGTACTTACCTCTGACACCGCTATAGCTTGATTTAAGTAAAGTTTGCTTAGTTTATTCTTTGTGTGTACTTTTATTGACTTTATAAAACTTGATCTTATCAAACGGAAAGACGGACATGGCCATATCAACTTACCTATCAATAGGGATTCAGAATATACATACTTTATGGGGTCGCAAGTGATTATGGTAGAAATAACAAAGGAAATAAAACCCCAACCTCTTAAAAGCAACACTCTACGATATTTAATTAAAAGGCACGTGATAACAAATTTTTTTTATTGTTACAAACAAAACTTGAAACGGAATTCCTAAAACAAGAAAGTATTTACAGGCACTGCCTTTGTAAAATAAAGTTTTTTCTACTTCTCTTGTAAAGTTTTTAAATATGTAGTAACGTGGTTTTGCATTTACCCTGACGATATGTTACAACAGAGATCACCAAACAGATAAATTATAGACACATAGGACATAAAAATACAAGCTTTTGAAAAACGTGTGCTTTTCAAGATTAATCGTAACTATTAAATTATAAAAAAAAATTATTAAAAATATTACAACCAAAACGAATCGGAAGCAAATTAAACCATTGAAACAAAAGAAAAAAAGTTCGAAATAGATAAAAATAAAATTTGATTAAAAAATATTTAAATCAACGACCGACCGACCAATCTTGATAATACCAAATAGAAAACTTACATATTTACACATGTTTGCCGGTACTAACAACAAAAAAACTGAATGATTTTTAAGTTTAGTCAACTTTTTATTTCTATTTCTTTATTTTGTTTTTAATTTTATAATTAACTCATTTAACACTTTCGCTACACGAGTCAAATGAACATGACTTAAAGACACCGAAATGCACACACAAGACACAAAAAACTAAAACGACTAAATTTGTTTTGTAAAAACAGTGCACAAAAAAAGTTATGAAACAGTTATCTTAATCGGAAGTATAGTGGACAGAGAAAGTAGGAGAAATTTTCAGCGTTTGGGCAGACGCAATAAGAATTAATTCTTTTTTATTTAGACCTTAGTTTAACCCATTTTTAAAAAAAATAATGTTATAATGACAAAAACTATTAAGAAAGTATATCTATTGAAAATTAAAAATGTACAACAAAAAGCAAAGTATAAAAACATTTCCAGAGTTACAAAATTTTTTATCCCAACAAAAAATCTTAAATGAAATATTAATGCAAAATATTGATGGTAATAGTAATTCTAAAAAGTCTAAACTGCATTATAACCTTAACAAAAATTAAATTCGCCGCCAATATTTTTATTATTACAATGAAATATTAAGGGAATTGGACGTCATAACACTTTACGATAAGGATAACTTGGGCACAGCTTTTCAGGGAAAACATCAGTTTTTATTTATCACTTTAAACTTTAAAAGAATTAGGAGTTGCACAATGTATAACAATGGCTTAATATTGAAAGGGTGGAACTCAAAGTTTTGTTACTTTATGCTATAAACACATCGACGACAGCAGGCAACACAGTTACACGAATACAAATGCAGCTGGCTACAATAGTAGCCAAGTAGTTAGCTACTTAATTATACTGAAGACGGTGGCTGCATACATACACCATTGTGGATAATTTCTTTAATGGTACAACTTTAAAATCGTTTGTTAATTTTTAAAGCGTAAAATATTAATGGGGTTGCTTTGCCATATTTTTTATTTTTAAGGTTTATCAATACTAGTTTTAACACTATTTAACAAGGTGTATACATGAATAGCTAAGTTCGTTTTTAGAGTGTTATTTATTAGTCAAAAGTTTCTAAGATTTTAATCTGTGCTGGTCTGGTGATAATTTTAATTTTGCCTTTTTTGTTTAATTAAAGTCAATTTAAATATTTTAAATAATTTTGCCGCTAGGACAGGATAAAATAAAAACTCGATTGGCAACACTGTTACACACTCTTATGTATTTTCTCTCAGTTTTCTTATTTGCCGCCTACTGAAATAGAAATAAGTACGGCGAATTGATTACAAGGTGGCGGTGATTTTGCAACAACAAATTTTCGGCGAAGAAAATTTTTGTTTTTGTTGTGGTTTTCGTTGGCTGGTCTGTTAAAAAAGATGTGTAAACATAAACAAACATAACCCAGGCTCGATTTATGCAAGAAACAAGTAGATCATGTGTGCTGCTAACTCCACCTGGTCAATAAATTCGCCTTGAAAATAAGTTTAATCTGGCCACAGCTACAACAATGGTCATGTTGCTGTGTAGCTGTGATGCCGTCAAAACAATTGTGTACATATACATAAATGCATGTATTTTAATTTTCAGAGAATGTAGTCGGTAGCCTGCTGTGGTCTGTGTGTTTATGGCATTACACGACAGTCAGCCGATCGAGTTTTTCTTAAATTTTTATTTTAAAAATTTGAAAATATTTGCATATAAAAAAGATTAAATGAAATTTTTATTAAAAAGAGGCAACTTATTTTCCATTCAAGGCAATTTATGATGAACCTGACTAAGCATAAGCTGAAAAAGCTATTTTGAAAAATATCGAGTTACCCCATTTTTATATACTAAACCATCGATAAGAAATAGCAATATGAAATGTTAAATGTTTTTCATAAATTCGTTACACACTGTAAAGGTATAATTACATGATTAAACTATTTTAACAATGAAGTACAGTTGATAGAGAAATTAGTTTTTGTATGTAATAATCAGAAGCTGCTTAATTGTACCAATTTATAACAAAAAGAGCACTTTCTTTAATATCTTTTTGTGTTTTTTTTTTTCTTATTGAAAATTATTAATTAAAATGATTTTTTCATTTGCTATCAAAAGCAAAAAAAAATTACTTATTACAAGTAACACCCATATTCATATGTAGTTTTTAACTATTTAAAATGTTAAATAAAAAAGGCAAAAAAAAATTAAATCGCGCTGAAAGACTTTATAATTTGAAGCCGTCCTTAATGAATGAATGTCTGTCCAATTCAAGAAAAAGAAAGCAAATCTTTTTGTAATTTTATAAATAGACTTGTTGTATAAGTAGTAGAGATGAGTGATATTTCCGTACCTGTGATTTTATACCTGTTACTTGCAAATCACTGGTAACGACAGTGACATAAACTGTGAAGTAACTGCTACTGCTACTTTTAAGTTATTGTGTTATTTAAATAACATTTTGACATGTAACGACAGTGACATAAACCGTGAAGTAACTGTTTCTACTAAAATGTTACTTTTAATTTATTATGTTACTAAAAGTAACATTTTGAAATATTGTGCAGTAATTTTACCTGCGATGTTACTCTTATTATGTTAAACTTTGCAAAATGTAAAGTAACATTTTTGTACTTCATGTTTACATTTGATCATAGCTAACAAATCATGTTGCTGCTTTTGTTCTTTAAAAGAAGTAAAGGGCTTATGTGTTTGTATGTGTGTTTGTCAAAGTGCTGTTAAAAACTTTACAACAGAGGTGCCGTCAGAGACCAGCGCCGAGCATTGTTTGTCCGCGACGGCGGATTAAATTCAGATATGAGCCGGCTAAAGAATTAATATTCAAAAACAGATTTAAACACACATTTATTTTAAACACATATCGTAACCTAAAATGAAAAAAAGCACAGCTAACAAAAATAGAACTTTACTTGATAAGCGAAAATCTTTGTAAAGGTACAACAAAAATATTTCGAAAAAATAGCGTATAAAGTTTTTAGTTTGCTCGCATTATGTGTATAGAAACGAATAATAACATTTTTTTACACGTTATAAGTAGAAACATTTTTAATATGAAACTTATATACGACATTAAACATAGCATAACAAACAATTCTGAATCGTTAATGCCAAAAATGCATTTCTAGAATTACGACATTTGAGTAAATAAGCGATATATATAAATCGTTATCTAAAATGAAATTTTAGTTAATATGTTCAGGGTTTTCGGACTTAACTTTCAATTATCAAGAAATAAAAATATTTTTGATTGGTGAAGTAAAAAAGAATAAAAATATCAAAATCTTTCTCAAATAGCTCAAGAAAATTTTTGTGCATTAGGATCGCCAGTCCATGCGGTTTAATATTTTCAAAAGCTGGACAAGTCCTAAATGACCGACGAACGCGTTTAAACGAGAAAAAGCACAAATGTTATATTATACTTAGTTGTGTTATGTACATATACAGCTTAATTTGTGTTTTTTGTTTTTTTTAGGTTTTTGTTTTTGTTACAATGGATTTCAACTACATATTTTTATATATTTTTATGTTTGGAATCTATTTAATAAGAATTGTAAGCTGCTTTTTTAAATTAAATTTTTATCTCAATGCTCCATTGGAGCTTAAAAACTTATCTCAAAAGGTATAAATTTAAATTTTTTATAAAAATTTTGTTTAAAGTAAATTAAAAATATTAA
Organism: Melanophora roralis; assembly: GCA_963583895.1. Lineage (NCBI taxonomy): Eukaryota > Metazoa > Arthropoda > Insecta > Diptera > Rhinophoridae > Melanophora > Melanophora roralis. Next base: position 66,394,996 of record OY757187.1, read on the forward strand.
TATAAATATGGAATATTGTTTGTAACTATGTACATACATACCTATTGAAAATTGATATTTCTTATTCATAAATATTTTTAATTCTTATTTATCATTTAAATTATTTTTCCAATGCGTTGTTCAGGAGTTCGTTAAAAAGAACTAAAATCGCATAATCACTGCTTAAAATAACATTATGTATAATAATTTAACAGAGATTAAAATAACTCTTTTACAAGAAGTGAAAAATGCTAAACAGTGATCACCGTCACTGTTTAAATAACCGGTGATTTTAAAATCGCATTCACTATTAACGATATTCCCTAAAAATCACGGGATCGCTCACCTCTAATAAGTAGTAAGAGTTAGTTAAATTTTTTTTGTATTTTTTTTTTTTTTCTAAAAACTTTATATGATAAAACAAAGTTATTTAACAAAAAAAAATCGTTTGATTGCAAATTAATTGGCCTGAGCCTCATAAATAGTTGTTGTATTAGGTAAAGTATACTTTTTTATATCTTTCTTTTAGAAAGTTATTTAAAGATAATCGACAAATTATTATTATTAAAAATATTGTTTAAACTTACTAATTCATTAATTAGTAGACTTTGATTTTACTTCCTTAATGTTAGCTTCTTTGTAGGCACTTACCTAAAATGAGCAGAAAAAATAAAAAAATTGAAATTAGAAATAGTTGTTAAAAGATGTATATTTTTTTACTTAATTGTGATTATTTAATCATTTTCTTTTTATAAATAAAAAAAGGTCAAAAATTTGTTTTAATTACATTTAAAAAAAAAAGAGTTTTTTTAAAAACAAAAATTTAATTGTGTTGAATTGTTTCTTCTTCCCTTTTTTACAAAAGGTCTTCTTACGCTTTTCTGGAAATTAGTTTTTAAAAAACAAAGTTCTTTTGCTTTTGAAATTTCAAAGATTTTAAAAAAGTGTAAAGCAAAAGGCAGCGACGATCGATCAAGTTGACACCATGCGAATTAAAAATGCAAAATACAAACCAAACTTTATCTCGATTCTAATATTTTTACCTGTCATATGAAATTTAAGTTGTAACTTTGGTAGCCACAAGAATTAATTTACAAAATAAAAAACTCTCCAATTTTCACAAAAATTTTAAATTCTTACCGTTGCGGTCCAAACAATCCTGAAACCGTTAAGAATATAAAAAAAATATATTTGCACGGCCATAAGATAATTTTATTTCAAGTCTTTTGGTGGTTTTATTGAAAAAATCAGACAAGGCTTTTCCATTCATCTCAAAAATCTCAAATTTTAGAAAAAATATTAAACAAGCTTTTCCATAGAACTTTGAATTTCGACTGTTTTTACACCTAGGGGACCATAAAACATCAAAAAAATAATATATTAATCGTCAAATGTCACGACAAAAGTTAAATTTGTTGCATGGTGTAATTTTCCAACAACTACACGTCAATGAAATGCTAGATCGACCCAAAACAAAACGGTTTTACGCCGTGCATAAGAATTCTACCTTTCACAGAGTCCAACTTGGCAAGTTCTGTATCCACTTTGGTCTACAACTGCACAGCCTAAAAAGAATTTGAAGTTCAAAGGAAAAACGGACAACTTCGTTTGCCTCTTAAAATTACTTCAGTGAGTTTTTAGTGCTTATAGTAAAATCTCCTTAAATTTCTTCTTATAAAAAAACTATTTATATTTACAAAAAGATAAGAAACAAAATTTTAAAAATTGTTATTCGTGTTAAGTAACTAGTTTATTCGATATTCGAAAAATTGCTCCAGCACTTCTACAAAGAACCGGTTAATCCCAGTCGAGTAATAACCGGCTCATCTCCCTAATTATTAGTATGCAGGCCATTTACACGGAACATAGATCTTGTCACAGGAATTATATTTTATTAAATTAGATTAAAAATGTTATTAAAATTTTTGGCTTAATTATGATCTAAACATCCGAAATTCCGTTACACAGCTGATTAACTGAGGTCACCTGTATACATGCGCCTTGATTCGTATTCTCTTCTACTCAATACATTATGCTTTTACATGATGAGATTTTGTATTATTCTACAACATATATTTTAACATGTCGTAATATATGTAATACCATGTAAAGGTACCTTTATATGCATTGTCACAATTTTAAGCCGCTGTTTTTTTTAAAGTTGGTCAATTATTTTTAAAAACTACGTTGTATCCTAAAGGTATTCGTCAACTTATGTTTCTTATGTATTTAGACAAAATCTTAAATATTTTCTCTCCCCTCTTCATAACAATAAAATGATTTATAACAGAAATTTTACAATAAATTATTCACCATGAAATTTTAATAAATAACATTTGACACAACAAAATTTTACTTAAATCGTACAATTAAATGTTTGAAAAAGCTTTTTTTAAACAAGAAAAGCCTTCAAAATTTAACATTAATTTATCATTTAAAAACATATAAAATTACAACAAAAATTAAAAAAAAAAACTTAAAAAAGGTCACGGCTAAAAAATTACAAAAAAACGTCTAAAATCAAAAAAATTTTACGAAATCTTTTAAATTAAAAACGGTTTTCCCAGAGGGGGAGCAGCACAATGGAAAGAAAATCTATCAAAAATAAAACAACTTAAAATGTTAATTTTCTAAAACAAAAAAACAAAGATTAAATGACAAACAGCAACAAACAGACCAAATGACATTCTAAAGGAAGAGTTTAGAAACTAAAACAAAAGAAAACAATTTTTATTATTTATTTTAAATATTGTTTTAATCAAAAATACAGCAGTTTACAGTGTGATTTATGTGAATTCACTTTATAAAAATTTTCTTGTAAAATACACTCCCTTTTTTAATAAAAAAAGTGTAAATTTTGATGCCTTTTCTCTCATTTAAACAAAACAATTTGAATATAATTTGAAATAAAAATGTATCAATATTTTAAATAAAATTAGCATTTCATGTCTGTGAACGATGATGATGATGATGATGAGAGATTTTGTTCTTAATTAAAATTTTATTTGGCTAAAGGGCATTGAAATTTGTTCGTGTTCTTTTTGGTTTAAACAAAAAAGAAGCTGCTTTTTTACAATAATTTTTTGGAGATGATAATGATTAACCCATGTTGAGACTAACGACTATCTTGGTTCTTGTGACACTCATCAATTATTATAATGTGAGCATTTTTTTAAGTTACAGCACTTAAGTAGTAAATATAAAGCTTTACAACTTTAACAGAGTCATTAGACAATATTGAAACAAAGCAAAAATGTCAGATTTAAAAATACTTTTTAACTCGAAAATAGGTACACTTTTTTAATAAATGGATGTTGATGTGAAACATTAGAACAAGTACATTCACCACTAAATTAAAGGTGCAATTATATGTGACTTACCATAACAGTTGCCTTAACAACCAAAACTCAATTGGTTTCTAAGGTTATGCTAATGGCGTAATGTTAAGTTCCCTATAATCAAATACAGTGTTGCCCATAAGTTTGGTTCGAACAGCTGTTTACTGTGGTATGGTTATGTCACGTATAAATAAACCTTAAATGATTAATCGAGTCTTAGTGGTTTAATATTTTCGGTCGTCAATTTAAAAATAAAGAATCGTTCACATGATAAAACCATAATTAGAATTTTAGGAAAAATATAACAATTTGCAATCTTTTTTCAGCTGAAGATTTGGGTAAAGAAACAAACCTTGAAACTAAGTACAACATAATTTCAAATTTTAACCAAACCAAACGTAAGAAGAAGTAAACACCAAAAGGTAATTTAATTTTTTTTTTTAAGCTGGGCAGACAGAATAATAAAAAAAATATTCCCAGAATTTCACAATAAAGCTTAAAAAAATAAATTCGACATCATTTATCAAATAATAATTAAATAAGGCTGCCCGGCAAAAACTATATTAATATCATAAAATAGCAAGTATGACAGTCCTCAAATTTCGTTCTAACCCAAGAATTAAAAATTGCTAAGAAAAATATAAATATAAAGTACAAATAATATTTCCGTATTCAAATTTAAATTGAATTTGGGTTTAATAGAAGATATTTACTACCAATGCTCAGTACCGAACAAAGGGTGCTGATGAAGAGTTGTAGCAGGCTCTGAATTCTGCATTCCACTCGGCTAGTGTAGGGAAACTAAACTTTTCAACATAATTCTTCAATAAAAATCTAGTCACAATAAAATTGAATCATTTAGCCTAATAAACTGTAAGGAAAATTTATAAAAATAAACAAATATTTTTAAGCCTTCGGTGATATGGTAGACACCAATGAACAGAATTTGAAACATTGCGATCCTAAAAAAAGGTCCAGCATACATGTTGCTTTCGGATAAGCAGGACAATAAGGACTACTCCGACGAAGGCTTTGAAGACGATTTTGAGTAATCAACCTGTTGAAACCCGCGTACGCTACGAGACGGCACTTGTTGCAAACCGGCTTAAGGCGACGGGGGAATGAACTGATGGGGGGGGGGCTTTTAGTCCAACCATCAATGCATTTAAAAGATGATAGAGGGTTATACGAGTACAGTGCAGTTGTGCTATCGTATACCTCTAGTCAAGGCATAGGCGAATTGTACTGCGCTCATACCAGATCGCCAATCCTGGTTAGACGGAACTCTGGAGCACTTTCCCGAAGGGACGTGTTGTTTTACAGATGGCTCTAGGGCGATGGAAGAGCGGAAGGTTGGCCTGGTGAATCCGAAGCTCTTTGCTGCGACGAAGGCCGAGGTGCAATGGAACAATGAGCCAGTTGGGAGATTGACGAGAATTTTCTGAGGCGACCCAAATAGGAAGCCTGAAGTGAATAAGATGATGACTGTGCTGACGAGTGATTCAAACTAACGGGCACCCCTCTATCGGATGGGAGTTGCGGAGACCAGCGAGTGCAGGGAATGCAGAAGTTCCAATAAAACAATGGAGCACTTTTTGATGTTTCCAGATGTTTTACGTCTGACGATTTGCTTATGAGGTAAAGAATGGGAGATTCTGAAAGAACTCAACCGTACCATCAAATTTCTGTGAACTTCTTCCCCGAGATTCTGCTTTCTTGCATCTTTCAGTTTGGGAATTTTAAAAGCTTTCTATATTAAGTACTTCATGGTTTTCCTGCCCTTTGTTTTGAGGGTACATACTAGGGAAGCCGATCCCGTGATTGATAAATCCCGAATTCCATAATAATAGTAATATATATAGACCCACACAAACGTCCTTCCCGAATAAATATTTTGATCTATAAATGGATCCAATACTACCCAGCGAAAAAAATTGATGCGATTTTTTACAGACCACATTTAAATCACATCTAAAGATGCTATAGCATATTTTCTGGTTTTGTAGCATTTAATTAAATGCAGAAATAAAAACTAGCATTATAAATGAATCGCCGATGTCATTGTTTTGTTTGTATTGAGCAACGATTTACACTTGGTTGAAGTGTTGTAATAAATTTTAGGTTTATATCACATAAAAAGCTAGATTTAAAAAGAACATTAAAATCGCATTTTAGATCAGAAAATTCCTTCCTTAGTAGAAGTGTTTTTTCCCCGCATATTAAATGCAGAAAAAGTTCTACTTCAAAATAACACCTTAGTATGGAAATTTTGTAGCATCGAAAATGTTGATTATATGCGGTTTAAATTCGGCAAAAATAAATTGCATCCCTCCAATGACAACCCTATGTAAAATTCATTGGTTTTTCCTCAAAATTTGAAGTGATTCAAGTAAGCTAGTTCTGGGTTTTTTCTACTTCTTTTTCCTCACTTTTTTTACTGGGTACTTTATCTTCTGACACATGTTTATCTTTATGCCACCAACTTTTATACTGAATACAAAAATAATGGCTTGACCGATTATAAAATTTTTACTTCTTTTTATTGTTGTTATGGCATTTCTTAATAAGTGACTACTAATTACTTAAGTTAAAAAGTGTTTGCAGGGTATTAACTCTGTAACTCTGTAAAAAACGAAAAGTTCTTGTCTCTAGCATTTTCCAGTTTCTGGTACTTTTTTTTTCAAGTCAAACTTATTATCTAGAAGCTTTAACGTAAACAAACCCTCAAAGCAAAATTGTTTTGTTAGCAAAATTTCAATTTTAGGGAACCAGCAACGAAGTAACTACGTTTAATTATTAATAAACCTTGAATAGAGAATAAAAATTATTTGAACAAATAATAAGAAAACTAATGAAAAACAATAACAATTCGTCATAGAAAATTATAAATTTTTTAAAACAAAAATGAAGTAATAAAGTTAATAATTAAAATCATAAAAAAAACGCACAACTGTAACTAAAATATTAATTTATATTAAGACCACACGTCGTGCTTCTAGCTGGTTTATAGGTAACCAATGCCTTAGTAAGGGTACGGTCAGATCTGTTAAATATTTGTCCAAAATTGTGTTATTTTGCGTTTTTCTCTTAAATAAGCTTATTTTTAGGTAAACTAGTTAATATAAATATAAAAAATTTCTTTGATGTATTTATAATGCTAGCGATAAAAATAAAGAAGTTTAAAACCAGAATTTTTAGTTGCCACGCTTTTAGGGGCAAATACTTAACAGATCTGACCGTACCTTAAAAGTAACTTATTACCTTTTGCACAATTTAAATGTGAGTATGTGTGTGGTCATTCTCTTACGCATTAATTTTTTTAATTAAAAAACAAAATGATTCATATTCACTGATAAATTATGAATAAATCACAAGATGCCAAACAGTAAAGTAAATTTAAAATTTATTATTACTTTATTACGGCTACTCGAAACTTCCATATCGTAATGTACCCTTAACATAATAAATATTTTCTAGGGTTGCCATGTTAAAATATTGAATCTCTTGAAACAAAAAAAACGACAAAATTATATTTTGAAAAATTTGTGATAATGAAGTTTTTAGTTATAGCTTAAATATTTAAAAGAACATTTAAAATGATATTCTTCAACTTTTTAAAATTAAATTTGGCCATATTCAATAAATCAACTGCCCAGTTCTTTTAAATTAAAAACCAGAACTAGTTAATATGGCAAAGTTTTTTATAGGTTTAAAGCTTTTATTGCATTCGATTCGATAGTTCTAAACATATTTAAAAGAACATTTTGTTTTTCTTTTCGATAAGTAGAATTTGATAAAAGCGTTTATAAAGTAAATGACTACAAACCGTATTTCTATTAAAAAAAATTATTTAAATAAAACTATATTGGAAGCCCGGTAAAACAAGTACTCACTTTAATGAAAATCTCGTATACCGAATGAGCAAATTGCAACGTTTCCAAAAAATTTCAAAATTTTAAAAATTTACTCTGGTTTTAACGAATGTTTTGGAAATAGCCAAACAAAAAGTCGTTAAAGTGCCGTTAGTTTATTTCTGCTTTTATTGTAGATGCTATGAAAGGGCTTAATACCCTGAATTGCTTATGCTGTGACTTAAAGCTAAAAGAGTTCGATTTCAGGAATTTTTTAGTTTAACGATAGGATTGATAAGTATATTACACAAGTGCCTAAGTCTACCTCCTAGCGGTATCAACCGGGCAATTTTCAGTTCAACTACTGAAAGGCTAACAAACATGGCTGCGACGAAAACAATCTGTCTTGGGTAAATGTGTGATCAGTGATTCACTGGTCTGGCTTGAGGCAGGTTGTCCTTGTTGCGCTGTGCCATGTAGATCGCCATTAAGTGGCACAGCAACACAGGGTTCTAGGAGTACCAATACCTTATCTGTGTAAAATAGAAATTGGAAGGAATGAAACGGAAGTAGATTTCCGAGGCTGACCAGAGTCCTATCTGTTACCACGGGAATCAGTTGGCCCCATGTGCTTACCACTGCATGAACTGATTAATGGTGAGGTCTCCTTAGGGAGTTCACGTGGTGGCTGTGGTTATCCCCAAGCGGGGCAGCTGAGAACGAAAGTTGATATGCTGGGTCCGTCCTGTACAGGCCCCAGAGTGACCGTGTAAACGGTCTTATATGAACTTAAGGTTCACAAGATAGAGTTTCTAGTTTGGGCGGGTCTACCCAGGCAGATGAGCAACTGTTGAAGTAGGCTATTAGCTGAAAAGGTGTAAGTGTGTTTGGAAGTAGGTGAATAGGGAAACTGCCGGCATTGGCATGTTGAAGCATGTACGTGACTCGGTCCTGACTGGCGGTGAGAAGATTATGAAGCATTGATGATGGTGCAGTAATTGATTTGTCTAAATGAGAAAAAGACATGATAATTATTATCTTTCTTGCTTAAGATTGGGTGCTGTTTCACAAGCGTGTGGAGAGGTGTCTTGTCGAGATCAAAACTAGAAACGCAATTCGGGTTTAGATAGCCCAACTCCTCACCAAGGGGTATCACGTAAAACCCTTAACGTCTGTATATACCACATTAAGTGTTTAATTGTTAATTTTATGTATTTATTACCATAAACTTAGTAAAAAAATTACTATATTGTGTTTTTTGTAAAAAAAAATAATAAATAAAATTTTTTGCAAAAAAAAAACGTTTATATTTTCAAAATGTTTAATATTAATTTACTAGTAAGTCATGGTTGACGCATCGATAAAATTATAACTATGTATTTTAGAAAGTGCGTATGTATAAATTAACTGTCAAATATTTAAACACATTATTAAATTAATATAAAAGTTATAAGAATAGAAAAACAATGTTGATTTCTATCTTTTCATAGAAGTTTTGAATGAAAATAAGTCACTCTTTATGTTTCTAAAAGCTACAGATAAACAACCGCTCCGTTCCTCTTTTAAGAACAAAATCAAATAAACAATATAAAAACTAATTAAATAAAAAAATAAAGTTTAATGGTCATATTGTCTTAAAGTTCTAATATTTAACAATAGTTTAAAAAATTGTTGTTATGCTTCAAAGAAACAAGTTCTATCTTTAATTATAAGAGTTTTGTGCTGTGTTTATTGTTTTGTCATAACTAAGCAGAATGAACCTGAGCTGAAAGGCCTTAACTTCTTAGTTAAACCGTTTATACAATGTGGGTCAAAAAAAATCACCCTATTGGAAGATGCTCTTATTTTTGCAAATGCCGGCCAATGCCCAACTCTTGGGCACCGGCAAAAGCTTGTTTTGTTAATGTTTATGAATTTGAACAATTAAGTTTTCTAAACCGAGAATTTTTTCTTTATTTTTACTAAAAAATTGAGTGTTTAAAAGATATTTAGGTAAGACTTTTTTATCCCTATTCACAAGATTAATCCAACTTAACATTTTCTTAATTAAGACCAAAATGTAAACGTGTGCATACCAATCCTACCAAGAAGAGAAATCGCTGATAAGAGTATTTATTGGCGAATCATGATTTTAAGGTTTGTCTAAATAAAATAAAAATCATACATGTTCGCAGAAGCGAACAGCTCAAGTTTATTATAGACGATTTTTGGTCGAGAAAAATGTGGTGGTGGAATGGAAACTAGTTCGAGCAAAAATACGAAACATACGTACCAGCAACAGTTAAGCCAAAGCTTGGAAGTGATTAACCGAAGCGCGAACCATGGACATTTCAATGACCAATTTGTATTTTTTGTGCAATTTATTTAATTTTTATTTAAAATATTTAAAATTTCTTATTATTCTGTATTCTCTGGCAGCTGACTCAAATTTAAAATAGCATATTTATGTATGTATGTATGTGCTGTTTTTCGAAACCGAGTATTGATCCCAAGACGATCACTACTCGGATTCGAAAAACAGCACATTAATTATAAGCGGTTGCTCACAACAGTAGTATTTTTTTGCCTTATTTTTTAAGACATTTGCTTTTCTGGCTACCCTGTGAGTACGCCAAATATTAGGTTAAACATAAGAAATTTAAGAAAGTATGCGAATATAATGAGGAAATAAAATGTGATTCAAAATGAAGAATTAACAAAACACACATAAAATGCTAAATGCATATGGCACTCAAAAGCACGTGCTAAATTTTCAAATGTTAGAATTGTTTAAGCGTTAGTATGCTACCAATATTGACATGCTAGAAATAACGTGTTAACGATTAACTTTAGTTAGAGCTGTCATTTATGTTTACAATATATAAATTAAACATTAACCAGAAAAAAGCAAGATGTTTTCTAAAATATAGCAACGCCCTTAATTGCACACAAAAACGTAACATCTTTTCCTTTTTAAATATCGTATATGAATGTTAACAATAATGTTGTCTCGCCATTATCAGGATGTAACACATTTAATGTGTTGTAAATAAAATAAAATAGGGAACGTGAACGATAACAAATATAATGATTTAAGTTTTAAAACAAAAATCAGCTTCCAGTTTTAAGCCATGGCTGAGATTTTATTTTTTTTTTTTTCAATTTTAATTTCTTTTTCGGTTTTATTTGTTATGAGTTGATATCGGCATGTTTTTGCTATTTTAAGAAAATAAAATGTCATCCATATCTGTATTTTGTTTTTCTTCTTAAACAAACCAAATAAATAAAATGAACTTATCTAACTACATAACTCTTTTATAAAATTAAATTAAATAATAATAAATTATACTAGACACTAGCAAGTAACTTACAGCGCAGTCCTTACTGTCCTTTAATTTGACACCTTAGTAAATATTGATTAATTTGTTTTTTTTTTACAAAAAATGTGTTAAAGAAGTCAATGACTTAATTATTTGCAAAACATTGGACACGTAATATGTTAAAAATCTTTTCAATTTTACCCATCTTCATATTTCATATTACAAATTTTGCTTAAAAATATTTAAACAAAAAACTTTATAGAATAACAAGAATTAATTTTTAGTTGTTTTTATATTAAATCCTCAGTTATACTAAAATAAAACATGTTCTTATTTATAATTCAGTGTTTTACCCAATTTTATTAAAGTTATTTGGTTTGTTGTTGGATAACGTATGTCATTTCATGGGCTCTGACACCAAATCATCAGTAAACTTTCCAAATTTTTTTTAAAGAATTTGGTGGAGTCTACTGATGATTTGGTCTAAGAACCAACAACAAACCAAATAAAACTAAAATAAAACATTTTAATACAATTAAAACACAGAAAAAAAAATTTATTTGAAATTGTTAAAAGGGGTGGAAGTAATTACAACCGGCTATTTTGAAAAAAAAAACTTCACAAAAATAAACAATATTTTTCAGTAACCAGGCAACGAGTTTGTCAACTTGTCTGGATGATAATTCAGCCAAATTGCCTCTTTTGAAATGGTTTAAATAAATGTTTGGTTTATATTTGTATCTACGAAGTAGTTGAACCAACCTCCTTAAAACCCACTAAACCATGTGGTTTCTCGTTATTATTGTTGTTGTTGTTTTTGTATGCCACGTTTTCTAATAAGTAAAACACTTGTCGTTGTTGTTGGGTGTTGCCATGGAAAAACTAAACAACAACAACAGCCGAGTATTAAATTAAAGTTTTATTCCTCTACGTTCATATCAACAAATTTCTTTGTACACTTGTTTAGATGTTTATCTGTCTGTTCTTCTTTCGGCCTCTGTTCATCTTTTACGCTTTTAACCATTTAATGGCCTGTCAATAACGTTATTAGTCAGTCTATTTGTCTGTCCATTTGTTTGCCATTTAATTATTTATTTTTATTATCGATTTGTTAACATATTTTTTTCCTTTTAACTTGTGTATTTGTGTTTTGTTTTTGTCCTAATTTATGCCAAAGCTTTGGATTCCATTTTTGTTATTTTTTTTTAATCAATAAAAAAACCAAGCAAAACCAAGATGACAAATTTCTTTAAAGAAAATAAGGTAATTTGTTACGAATTTCGTTTGGATTTCAAAAATAAAAGGTAAATTTAATTAAAACTAAACCAGTTTTCATAAGACCTTTATACTTCAGATTGTAATATTTTAGTACAAACAATATATTGAAAAATAACTTTAACAAGCAAGAGCGATATCGTCGACTGTACCGAATCTTATGTACCCTTGACAACGTGTGGGGGTTTTTACCAAAATTTTATTTTAATTTTGTATGGCAACCCTCTAAGGGGTATAAATAGAGCGTAAGTATGTTCTAGAAAAATGTTTGCAAGGAAAAATTAGTTGGGGTCAGTCCTACATTTGGCCTATCCACGGGCACCTTGGAAACAGTAGGAGAGAATTTATTCCAATTTTCCAAACTTTGAATGGGAGCCCCCTTACGCGATAAGGATAGGTGGCAAGTATGTTCTAGGAATATGTTTGGAAGGGAAAACTTATGGGGGTCTGTGATACATTTTATTTCTCTAAGGACGACTCCGGGCAAGTTGTAGGGGGTTTTACCCTATTTTTTTCAAATTTTGTATGACAACCCTGTTAGGGGCTGGAGATAGGGAGTATGTTAAACAAACATTTTTGAGAGGAAAAACATATTGGCGTCAGTCCCTGAAAGCTCAGCGAGCGATTTAAAAAAAAATTAATATTAAACTTTGCATGGCAACCCTGTTAGGTGGCGAAGAAAGGGTGTAAATATGTTCCACAAAAATTAACGTGATGAAAAATTAATGGGAGTCGGACTTACATTGCACCCATTTAGGGGCAGCTCCGGGGCGGTTGTAGAAATTTTTATGTACAAATTTTAGAAAAATAAACGAAGATAGTCGTGGTTGCTGGCTTATATCTCTGCCAGTTATCGGACGATTTTGCTGAATTTCAATAGCGAAATTTTCGCAAGTATACCTGATGTTTTGATACCACAAACAGATCTGAGAAATATCAAGGAGCTTTTAAAACTTGATTTCGACAGATTAACGGACAGACGGACATCGCTAAATCCACTTTCCTATCTATAAGGATCAAAAAATATACACTTTATGGGGTCGCAAATGGATATCAAAGAAATAACAAACGAAGACATTTCAAAAAAATTTCCTGAGCTAACCTGTGACTGTAATATGTAAAAAAGGGAGAGTCGATATTTTAATACAGTCGAATTATGAGTTAGAATTCCTCGGGGGTTTCCCTATTTCCTGTTTTCCTATTCTAAATAAATTCTTTGCTAAAAATTTCTCAATTTTCCCAAACAGAAGAAAGCTTAAAGCAAAACAACTGATCGAAAAATTCGAAATCCTTTATCTTAACACTATCCTTCCCTGTTGTTTATAACGTAAAATGGTATTAGACTAGATCGAAATAAAGGGCCAAAGGAATCCCTCTCATCTCGTCTTAAGGCTGCTATAAACAGATATCGTTTGAAAAAGAATTGACGGGTCCTCCCACATATAAATTTGCTTTTGAAAATACATTCTACTCAAATAAAAGTTTCTTTTAACATTAACGGAAATATATAAATTTCTTCTAAAAAAATTATTTTGAAAATGAACTCAAATCAGAAAAAAATTAGAAGTTTGTATTAAAAAAAAAAAATTGTTTATTACATTTTTCACAAATGAACCATTTTCATATAACTAGCGATGCTAAGGTTTTTGATGGCGCCTGTTGGTTTAAAAGAGTCGGCTGAACTAAATATTATGGTCTTGTTTGTCAAAGCTTGGAACTGTCAAAGACTAAAACCAGATTAAACAATTTTTCTCTTGAGAGAAATAGTATCAATAAAAAAGACAAACATTTTCTTTGCAACCTGGCTTTGACGCTGGCCCGGCGATAAGCTAACCGTTTTAGCAAAGTATATCAAGCTGGGGTATATCCCTTATATTAGCAGCTTATATGACGGCAGCCAATATAAAGGCTGGAAACCCTGAAAATTACCGGACAATATCTATTTGTTCAGCACTCGCAATGGTTATGGGTATTGACTACCCCCTTGTTTATTTTCTGAAGTCCAAAGGTTAATTTAGCGACGGCCAGTATGGCTTTCGTAGAGCCCGACCTACGAAGGATGTCTTAACAGAAAAATTGTAAAGTTCCATTTATCATTTTGGTGAAGGTGAAGTGGTGACTCCAGATATTTCTAAACCGTTTAATACAAAATGGCATTGTGCTCTTCTATCTAAATATATTAGTTTTGGATTTAGTGAAAAACTTTCTTAATTTATATCGAGTTTTAACAAAGGTCGCACCATTCGTGTTGCTATAAATTGGATCTCCTCCAGTGAATTAAAATCAATTCAAGTGTTCCGCAAGGTTCCGTCTTTATCTCACTTTGTCCGTTAGTTTTTTTTCAATGGCCTGCTTTGTCGAACTTCAATCGCTTTTTATTCTTTTGCAAACGACAGCTCCCTTTTTCGTTAATATTCCTTCAGACTCAGCTTATTACAGATTGGGAAAGAATATGAACGATATACTTAAACGGGATGTAATAGTTACTTCTGATGGGAAACGTGCAAGTGGGGTCCATTTAAATGCCTATAAAACCCAATATTTTTTTTGCCTTGCTACAACGTCTTTATTAAAAGATGGTATAAAAGTTAAGGAGACAGAAATTCCTGTTATTCCGGGTCTTATGCTCCAGTGCTAAGGGAAACTTTTTTTGTCGAAGGAAACTTGCAAGAGTTTGGCTTTTTTAAAATGGTGAAGCACCTACTTTTACACCATATTTCAAAAAAGACAATCTTATTGTGGTCGACTGACAATAAAAAGTAAGTCTTTCCAGTCATGTTTAATATCGAATATTTTAAATTAAATGTCCGCCAAGTTATATTCCATTTATTATCCTTCTTATAAACTATTTTCCATTTTATTTAAGAAGGCATTGCACTTGTAATTATAAAAAAAATTTAAATGTGGTTGTTTTACTTCCCTCTGTTATGTAAACCGAGTCGCTTTTAAATGGAATGGTGTTTTTGGTGGATTCGATACAGTCTATCAGACAAATTGTTTCGATATTTTTGGAATAATCTTGAAAAAGTTTTGGTTTACAGAACAGAGGGCCTAACTTTAAAATAAAAATGTTTGTCCATAGGAAAGCAGAGACCAAATTTAGACTGGGTAAGATTAAATTAGTGTTTCTCTGGTACTGTATGCTTTTAGTCGCAAAGTTCCCAAATCCAGCCCTTTCCTTTTTAAAACTTAAAACTATATTTTAATTTTATATTAATTTCCAGTTATTTTGAAAAAGTTTCCACTGGCAGCTTAATGTACATAGATACCAAAAAAACAGTTTAATTTGTTTTATTGAATAAATACTACATTAATTAGTAACCACACAACAAGTAAAAGTTTTTATATGAAAATGGATACAAAGATGTACATAAATAGTTGAGACTTAAAAATATAAAACTACAAACAAGTAAAAAATACTTTATCCAAAATTAACTTATTTTTTTTAACACATAAACTCTCTTCATAAAAATGTTAAGTTTAAATTTATCTCTTATTAACGTGATAAAATAAAGCAAACAAAAACTGACATTTCATTAAATGAAATCAAAATTTTGTACTTCCTTCCTGTATTTAGTCGCCAAGTTGAAGAGCTATGTCGAAGTATTAAGATTTATTTAAAAATACGATTTAAGCTAAATGTACAAAAGACAACAACACTGTCTCAGTTAATGTTAAAAGTTTGGAAATCGATAAGATTAGTGCTTCTCTTCCTTTTGGCAGCTGTTATTGTTTGTTATTTGATATTGAACATGTTTTGGCTCGTCTGCCAGTTTTTGTTAAAACGATAAATTTCACTAAATTACCGGATTATGTGCACTGGAAAGGAGGCCGAGAGGAGACTTTAAAAATTGAGTTAAAAAATTTAAATGCAACCAATTTGACAGTCATTTGATTACTTAATTAGTAACAAACACTACTTCGACGATAATCACTTTATATGTTTAATTTGTCTTGAAATTTTAAATTTAAATTTTTAAGTAAAACTAGATTATCTGAGAGGAGTAAACTTAAACTAAGTTTTATCATAAGATTATTGCAAAAGGTCAATTATGATCAATTATTTACTTGAGACTATTGCCATAAATATTTAAGTTTTACCAAAAACAGCATTTTAAAATATCTAAAACCATTTCTTTAAAGCAAGATCTACAAATTAGGCCAATTAAAATTAATTATAATAAATGCTTCGCTTAACCGGATTAGGCCGATGATGCCATTTTTAAAGACTTGAACAGATGGCTTAAGAAAAACCAAGTTTCATCATATTTCACGGCATGACGTAAAATAAACATGATAAACCTTCAAATAAAGTTAAATAAATAGAAAAATATTACAACTGAAGGTTTGGCTTATAAAGTTGCTGTTAAAAAACAATTTTAACGAGTGAAAAATATTTTAAAAATTATACATTTATTGATTGAAATAAGGCAATAACTTTGATAAAAAGGGTTGACTTAATGAAAATTCAATCTGCTATTGATAAAAAAAGAACATATTACCGGCAGCAAACTAGAAAGTGAAAACGACACAGATCGGCTCAGAATCACCTCCGAAGTCAATTAAACGCCATATGGCATATGAGGGAAATTGTGGATTTCAGCTTACACTTTAGACATTTAAAACCAGTTATTGTTGGTTTCAGGACCGGAATTTCCAAGAATATAATGCCATAGAAGTAGTCAATCCTCCGTCTTTTAATTTCGTACCATCCTTTGTCAGGACATCAGCAACTCAGTTGCCTGCGTCGATCCTATGACCCCACATCCCCAATGGAGTGATGTTCGAACGAAACAACATCTCGTTTAAGAATGCCAGGCGTTCGCGGACATGATGTGTTTGTAAATAATGTATGCTTTTGATAGTGAGGGACCTGTTGACGCATTGACTGTAGCTGAAAATCCTGATTTTAGTTGGCAAATACCCTGTAGAGCCGTAGGATATACGGATGACTCTAGGGCGAAGAAAACCGAAACCGAAACAAGCGGAGATCCGGGCAATTCCGAAATCTCTGTCCCGGGCACACGCAGATCAAACGGATGTGAAGATAGCCAAACGTCTATTGAGGAAATTTCGTCAGCGAACACCAGATCTAGGACGGTGTTGAAGTGCAAGAGGATTATAGATGACTAATCGCAATATGGTGGGCTCGCACAATATAAGGGGTAATCGGAAATGAAAGGGCCGAATGCTCTAGCGATAATGGTTAGGGAACAGCAGGAGGGTGGCCTGGCGAACCCAAAAGACTTCGCTGCTGTAAAGGCAGAGTCGAAGGAGTGGGCGGAAAATGCCCACAGGGTGTAATAGAACAACGAGACATTTGGGAGAAGTCCGAGAATCTTGCTGGAAGCTTACCACAAGCCGAAAAATTGCTTAAGTGTATGTCCTGCGGGACTTAAGGACTTTAAGGCCACCTCCTTTCAACCTGACCAAACTAACCTGTCTACTTTACCAACTGCTGACAGTTTAGCCTATAGAACACTGCATTCTTTGTGATATCTGAGTGAAATCTGGACTTCTGTTTGTACAATAAATATGCACTTTTTAACACCAGTTTAACTTTTATAAAAGGTGGGCCAAAAGAAATCACCCTATTGGAAGATGCTTTTATTTTTGCAAATAGCGGCTAATGTCAAATCTGTTTTGACATTTGTGAACTAAACAGATGTAGAATACAAGTGGGCAAGCCATTGAGCGATACACTCCTCAAGAACGCGGAATAATCGTGTCTACTTTTTTGCGTAACAATTCGTCGGTGGTGTTGGCGCAGCGCGAATTTCGTCATCGATTCCCCGGGCGTCCGGCACTGACTGCGCAAACACTGCCCCGTTTGGCCACCAACCTTGAAGAGAATGGGACTACACAAGACGCTGCCAAGAGTGGCCGGCCCTAGAGCGTCCGTTCTGCCGAGAATATCGCCGCTGTCGACCAGATGCCGTGCCTCGCAATTATCCATCAGCCGGTCGTCCCTAGGGCGAATTTTGGTCAAAGACCTGCGCATGTTCCCGTCCAAAGTCTAGTCCATGCATAAGCTGCTGTCTGTCGACCCTCAATCGCGTGTAACCTATGCCCAAGCTGAAGTGAACGATTTTTCGACCAAAATCATAATGAACGATGAGGCTCATTATCACCTCAGCGGGTAGGTGTAAAAGCAAAATAATCGCTTCTGGGGCACCGAAAATCCAGGAGTGATGCACGAGGAGCCATTACACCCGCTCAAAGTGAGTGCATGGAGCGCTGTTCACGCTGGAGGAGTCATCAGGCCATTTTTTTCGAGCCACCACCAATATTCTGAAGGCGGCGTTCCCGGGTCGCCTTATATCTCGTTTTGGCGATTTACATTGGCCCGCAAGATCACCCGATTTAACCATTCTTCCCCTTTTTGTGGGGTTTTTGAAGTCCCGTGCTTACGTGAACAAGCCCAAGACCCTAGAAGTCCACAAGGACAACATTCGACACGAGTGCGAGAATCTGTCGCCCGAAGTTCTCGCCAAAGTGATGAAAAATGCCATAAAACGAGCCGTATAGCAATCACTCGAATTGACCAATAAAATTCCAAAGGCTCAAATCAACGTAATCAAAAAACTGAATCGAAGTTTTTCGTTTCGAAGCAAAATGAGAGCCAAACAACATCGGATGACTTTTCTTGGACCTCTTTGTAGCTGTCCGTATATACCTTCAGAACATTAGGTCCCAAAGAAATGATTTCATTCGATCTTTCCAAAAAAAAAAGCGCAAAAATAGTTCCGATATGCAGGAGTTAATCAAATGGAATTCCAGTTCCAATAAGACTTGTGAGACCGCATGTTCTGCAGCGTGTAGCCTTTCCGCGGTAATCGGCTTCAGATTATTCTCCATAAAGACGACTGGAGCCAATTGAAAATGCTAAAAAGCGACGTAGTCAGAGTCAATTTCATTTCGACTGTAATCAGAATTGCCAAATTGTGTACTTCCTCTTATTTATCTTCTATAGCCTTTCACCAGACTACAACTTTAGAGAAACGACTCCATCTCAGCGCCTTGTTAAATTAGCTGATCTTCCGTAGGGTGGGGCCTCTGGTATTTCTAGTAACAAGCATACATACATCGCTGTCTGTGTCATTACTACTCAAAGTTCCGCGATTGGCGGCCAGAACAGTTTGAACTTCCCAAATAAGTCAGTGTTACTCCGTTTAGTAGCGGGGGCTTAAAAAGGAATCTTGTCTTTATTTGTAAGTAGTACCAACTCTATATCCAAAGGATTAATTGAAACCCGTTTTTTGCACTTCACTCACAAAGTGTCTTAGGCGCCAGTTCCATCGTATCAGGGTTAGTGTTCAGGTAAAAAAAATATATTTCCCCATTCTTTATATTCTGACCTTTTGATGGAAGCCCGTCCCATCGTAGATCTGATTATCACACTCTGCAATAGTTTGGAAATTAAGGCAATTAGAAAATTGTCAACATCTATCTCATTCGGGTTACAATAATGACGTAGCATCCCTAGGTGTACTTTTAGAAGATTAGGGGAAAAGAAAATTATTAAATACTTATTTCAAAAGTTTGTTTTTTTAAGATATCGACGCTCGCTTAAGGAAATGATCGATTTAAATATGTAATTAATACATCAGAATCTTGAGAATTCCTTAACTCATTGTGCAACCTTTCGTTCGTTCCCAAATGGAACATTAAGAAAAGAAGAAAAGAATTTGCAAGACTATCAAGAAAAAGAGAGATAGTCTAAGACTGAGAACGAAAAGATACAATTTTCTCAAGTTCATAAGCAACCTAACGCCTGCTGAGCTTGGTCCCTGCCATATACCTAGTTACCCTAGAATCACTTTTATTTCCCCACTAAAGATTATTACAGTTTCTTCCCTACATGTCAAATCAAGGGTCACGATAAGCCAGCTCGTCGGTCACTTCATTGCAAACTATGTTATACTGCCTCGGAAAGCAACATGGTCTAACGTTTTAAGGAACTGAACTTAAGCTACATATACATATGCAATTTGTAAATCTTACAGCATTCTTTGAAATTTTTCATTAAATTGCTCATTAATAAAAAACATATGCCATCAATGGATAAGGAGAACAATCACTAAAACGAAATCTCCAAATATTACTCTCTAATCAAACTTATGTCGCTTTAATTAAATATCTTCGATGCCAAAATGATGCCAATTTAAGGTTAGAGACGACATGCAAGCCAAATTTTGTTTTTTTTTTAAACAACAAACTTAAAAAAAACACACACACACGCAACTAAAAACGATACCAGTAAGAAATATTCATGAGAAAATAATTATTAAAAAATTAAGGAAAAACTGACAGAAAATTTTACAGAAAAACTTTTAAAGGTAAAAATTGAGAAGCAACTAAAAAAAAACAACATCAGAGTGAACTGCTGTTAGAGAATTCTTGTTTGCTTTTTTTTTTTTTTGTTAAAAAATATTTTTTTTCATCAGTTTTTTGGTATGACATATAACGCAAAGCAAAACGTTTAAAGTTAAAACCATTAAAAAATCTTGAAAAGTTTAAAATTTAAAAGCTGCATGAGGTGCAGCAGACCGGCAGCGAAAAGCATCTGTTTATTTTCACATGTAATTGAAACTGCTCTTTGATAAAAAAAAAACACAAACACAGCAAAAGATACACCAACAACAACCAATCACCATTTAAGACAGCAGTTGTTAAACCAAGGCCATTTTATCATCACTGAAAGAACATAATCATCTCCATACAAACTTACGTGAATGTTTGCCTACAGGTGTTGGTGTCTTCTTTTTAGATTACAAAGTTGTTTGCATCTTAAGCAATTCAACCACATTTTTACAAAACAAAACAACAAACGTTTTAACTTTTAAACATTATCATGATCTTGCTTGACAATAATTATGTTGCGAGGGCAAATCCAAATAAAATGTTTATCGTATCATGTTCTAAAGGTAAAACAGGTTTATGGTCGGTCATAGATTTCGTTTTAATTTTAAAACAAACAACAAAAAAGCCTTGAATTGTTAATTGCAATCGATCTGTGTTGTTGGTGTTTTTGATTGAATAGATGTATTAATTTACTATCAGCCATTTGCTTAACTACCCTACAGTGTATAAGGCTTCCCAGAACTGGTCGGGTTAAAACATCTTCATTTAAAATGATATTAATCGAACTTTACGCAATGTTTAATTGATACATTTCACACTACGTGTATAATAGGTTATCCCCCCCTTCATTAGTATTATTGTCTCAATATTGTCCTAAAAATCCTTTAGTCCCAAAAGGCACAACACTCTTTCAACCTTAGGATCATCTTGTTGTGCGCTACTTGCAATAAAAAACATTTAAGAGAAAGAATGAGTTTTCCAACGTTTCTCATTCCAAATCTTTTAAGTTATCCAAATCTGTTGTTACAATATCAGACCTAAAGTATTAAGCTGCACAGAAGGAAAAAACATATTGGGGGTTATTCTGCATTTTCATTACGATTTCCCATTTTAATATTGAGAAGCACTAGATTCGACTTCTTGTTGTGCGCTGGTACTGCAGTTGGGAGAGACCCAGGTTCATATCCCAGCTACGGAAAGTACAGAAAAAAAAAATTTTTTATTATAAATATTAAATATGTAAAAAATAAAATAAAAAAATTCTTCTTCTTAATAAAGCTCCGTCAGTCAAAAAAAAAATATTTTTCTTTTTAGATAAATTCCGTTTACGCTTAAATCAATCTGTTTAAGCTTATATCAAGTACGGTTTCGTACTTAAATCAATCCTTTTTTTTTTGCCTTAAATGTGACTAAAAGTAAGAAACTCGTGCAAGATAAATCGTACTTGTTTTAAGAAAACCCGTACTCACCGTACTTTCGGCACCGCTACGGCTTGATTTAGGTAAAGATTGGGTGGTTTTTTCTTTGTGTGTGTGGCTTGTGCACAAACTGAGCAGTAAATGCGCTATCGATTCGATGGCCACTACAGTTTTTGCTATTTTCCACAACCTGACTTAATGGAGGTGTGCACGTAGGTTTCAAAAACCTATGAGTAAATTTATCTCTTTAGTTAATTTTAATATCTTCTTGATTATTTCTATCCTTTTCCGGGATTCCCCTCAAAGGATTCTCGTTATTTTCCCAACGTTTAAATTTTTCTACAGTGCTCACTGTATTTCAGCCCTCAGTCAACTGGCCATAGTTTTCTATCCATATTATTTGGTCCTTCATTCTCAAAATTAAATAGCCAGCAATCAAGGGACGGCCCTAAAACATGCAGTGTCTTGTGATGGCATCAGAAAAATGAGATACGGGAAGGAGGATAAAAAGGAGAAGTGTTTAAGGGCACTTAATTAAAATTATTCAATATAAGAAGTGACAAAAAAGACATTTCTAGGAAGTTTATTCCCCATTAGCACTGTGCGACTAAAGAACGAATTTCCCTTAAATACGCGGTGCGATTAGCTGTCAAATGGGCCGCAAATAAGTGCACTCTTCTTAAAAGACTCATACCACGAGTTCCCTGATTTCTTTAGAGAGTGTTTCCATTACATTTTCGAAGGTACAGTGAAACTAATTCCAGATAATGACGATGCTAGAGAACACCGATGCCGTTACAATATAAAGTGTCACCGATGAGTAATTTTACCCGTTCCTGTACGCAGTCGACTGGCTCCAAAAGAGACTTTGGAACACCAACCCATAAATAAGAGTTGTATTAGATTTTTATTCGAAGCAGTTTCTACGCCGTTTAAAAACCAAGATATTTAGATGCTTTTGACATAAGAAAAATGTGCTTCTTCCTGCAGACATCGCACTGAGTTTTCGTGCCTTAAACAACAAGAGCTTCTGTCTTCCTAAAGTGGCCCGTTTTTCTACTCGTATTTAAAAAAAACAACATTGGGTCTTAGACATTAAAAGTGATCCAATTCGCTGGACCCCCATCGTATATCACAAGTACATCGCAGGTGAGTATATCATTCATGTTCCTTCATATAGCCCCAATCTATAATCAGTTTGCCCTGAGGTAAAAGAAGTATAAATGGCATATGCTACTCTCGTCTGCAAAAGAATATATAAGAATCGAAGTTTAACATAAAGTGTCATTAAGAAAAATTAGGAACAGAGTAGGAAAGAGGACGGAGCCTTGTGAAGCCCAGCAAGATATTGTTAAACCTGATTTTTCCAACGGGGCTTTGGTCGTTCCCTTTTTCGCTGCCTTTGGGATTGTATTCTTTAGCTTTGAATCTCCTTTTATTCATAAAGCATGACCGGGGCAACTCAATTTTTTCAATTTTTAAAGGGTACCAATACCTTTATCTATGTTTAATATAAATTTGTAGAAATTTAAAGAAAGTCGATTTTCGAGGCTGTCCAGAGTCCTATCTGGTACCACGGGAATCAAAAAGACCCCGTGTACTCACTAGTGCATGGTTTGATTATTAGTGAGGCCTCCTTCGGGAGTACACGTGGTGGTTGTGGTGATCTCTAAGCGAGTCAACTGAGACAAAAGTTGATATGCTTGGGTCCGTCTTGTGCAGACCCCAGAGTGATCGCGTAAGCGGTCTTATATGAACTTAAGGTTCACAAGAAAGAGTCTCTAAGTTCTGGCGGGTATACCCAGGCACATGAGCAACTGACGAAGTAGGCTAATAGCTGAAAAGGTGTAAGTGTGTTTGGAAGTAGGTGAATAGGGAAATCGGCTGTGGCTGGGCACCCTAGGATCTGAAACAAGATCCCGTTATAGTAGCAAATAATGAAATGGATGGCATTGGCATGTTGAAGCATGTGCGTTATTCGGTCCTAACTGGAGGTGAGAAGATTGTGAAGCGTTAATTAAGGTGGAGTGATTGATTTATATGAAATGAAAGTCCCAGCTGTTTTACAAGCGTGTGGAGATGTCTTGTCGGCGCGGATCTGTTTTGATTGGAAATGGCGTGGTCAAAACTGGAGGCGCAATTCGGGTGAAAAGTCACCGTTAGATTAGGCCAACGCGGCCGGTGCTCACGTAAAGCTTTTCACAACTGTCTCTAATGTCCACACCCATATACGTAAGACTTTGCAATTGACAAAGAAAACATATTCATCTCACGCAAATAAAAAACATGGTTGATACAATCACAAACACAAACTATCATTAATGATTGGCTTAATGATTATATCAAACATATTTATGGCAAGATCTTGTGGATCATTATATGTTTGTACATGCAAACCATGGTCAATGGTTAATGGTCATATTGAACATATTTTTTTGTTCATATGGACCATTTAAAATCTTTTCTCGAACATATATTTATGTTTGCGAGAGCTATTTAAAATCTAACCTTTAACATATTAATATGTTTCCTAAGACCTTAAAAGCTTCTAATAATAATAATAATAAATTTTTGTGGTTATTATTATTTTTTTATTAGGAAAAAAATAGCTTTATATTTAATTTTTCCTTAAAAATTACGTACATATATAAATATACACAAGTATTTAGAAAATATTTAAGCAATTAATAAATACATACATATTTACACATGTTTATCTACATATATTTACATTTATATAAATAAAAAAACAAAAGTTAATTTTATATATTTTTTTATGTAAAAACATTCACAAAATCCATTGTGTTTATATACCGCCCAATATCCATTAAAAAAAGGTCCGACCTTAGAATAAAATCATATGTTAGATGTTTAGGTTAGTGGTTCCTGCAATTTGGTAAATTTTCTTCGCTGAAAATAGAACAAGTTATGTATGTTTTGTACGTCACAATTGAATTGAAATTAGCCGATTCAATAAACTCGTTGTAGTTAAAACATTTATATAAATCTATTGTCATAATGGCTTTTTTTTTAAACTATTATTATCAATTTAAAATTGCTCACATTTAAGTTATTCACAACCCGCACTTCTAAAATTAAAACTTGAAATGACGCTCGTTTCGGCTTTTGAAAGCGTCTTAAAAAAATTGTATATTCTGCACAAACATATGCTGGTCGTATTGACATTAAATTTTTTTGCATTACAAAAATTGGTACTTTTTTGAAAAAAGTAATAATGATAACAAACAGTCCATTTTGTACAACTATGCTATTTATAAAAATGTTATTATTATCAAATTTCAATAATTTTATTTTAGTTTTATATATTTATGTAGGTTGGCAAAACCTTTATAAAAATAAAATAAAACACGTACAATCTTATATATAAAAGAACAATTTTTTTTTTGTTAGTGACACCGCTTATAACTCAAGAACGGCTGGACCGATTTTAATGAAACTTGAAAAAAAGACATACCCGATATCTGGGAATGCGTTTTAGGCTTATTTATTTTTTGAAATTCCGACTGGGCGTGGCACCTCCCATACAAATTGAACAGTTTTTTTTAGATATCTCAATACCTATTATAGCTAAAGTCTCCAAATTTGGTACAGCTAAGTTATTTATTGATGTGCATAATTAGGTTATGTATGGGCGGAAATACACAAATGGGCGTGGCACCTCCCATACAACAAAAATAGTTTTTTGTATATATCTCAATAACTGTAACAGCTGAAGTCTCCGCACTTCGTATGGATGTTTATAGTGCTAACATGCATAATTAGGCTTTGTATGGGCGGGAAAAAATAAATGGGCGTGGCACCTCCCATACAACGAAAATAGTTTTTTGTATATATCTCAACAACTGTAATAGCTGAAGTCTCCAAACTTCGTACGGATGTTTATAGAGCTAATATGTATAATTAAGCTTTGTATGGGCGGGAAGAAATAAATGGGCGTGGCCCCTCCCATACAACGAAAATATTTTTTTGTATATATTTCAATAACTGTAATAGTTGAAGTCTCCAAACTTCGTATGGATGTTTATAGTGCTAATATGCATAATTAAGCTTTGTATGGGCGGAAAAAAAAAATGGGCGTGGCACCTCCCATACAACAAAAATAGTTTTTTGTATATATCTCAACAACTGTAATAGCTGAAGTCTCCAAACTTCGTACGGATGTTTATAGTGCTAATATACACAATTAGGTTTTGTATGGGCTGGAAGAAATAAATGGGCGTGGAACCTCCCATACAACGAAAATAGTTGTTTGTATATATCTCAATAACTGTAATAGTTGAAGTCTCCAAACTTCGTATGGATGTTTATAGTGCTAATATACACAATTAGGTTGTGTATGGGCTGGAAGGAATAAATGGGCGTGGAACCTCCCATACAACGAAAATAGTTTTTTGTATATATCTCAATAACTGTAATAGTTGAAGTCTCCAAACTTCGTATGGATGTTTATAGTGCTAATATACACAATTAGGTTTTGTATGGGCTGGAAGAAATAAATGGGCGTGGAACCTCCCATACAACGAAAATAGTTTTTTGTATATATCTCAATAACTGTAATAGTTGAAGTCTCCAAACTTCGTATGGATGTTTATAGTGCTAATATACACAATTAGGTTTTGTATGGGCTGGAAGAAATAAATGGGCGTGGAACCTCCCATACAACGAAAATAGTTTTTTGTATATATCTCAATAACTGTAATAGTTGAAGTCTCCAAACTTCGTATGGATGTTTATAGTGCTAATATGCATAATTACCCTTTGTATGGGCGGGAAAAAATAAATGGGCGTGGCACCTCCCATACAACGAAAATAGTTTTTACTATATATCTGAACAACTGTAATAGCTGAAGTCTCCAAACTTCGTACGGATGTTTATAGTGCTAATATGTATAATTTGGCTTTGTATGGGCGGAAAGAAATAAATGGGCGTGGCCCCTCCCATACAACGAAAATAGTTTTTTGTATATATCTCAATAACTGTAATAGTTGAAGTCTCCAAACTTCGTATGGATGTTTATAGTGCTAATATACACAATTAGGTTTTGTATGGGCTGGAAGAAATAAATGGGCGTGGAACCTCCCATACAACGAAAATAGTTTTTTGTATATATCTCAATAACTGTAATAGTTGAAGTCTCCAAACTTCGTATGGATGTTTATAGTGCTAATATGCATAATTAACCTTTGTATGGGCGGGAAAAAATAAATGGGCGTGGCACCTCCCATACAACGAAAATAGTTTTTAACATATATCTGAACAACTGTAATAGCTGAAGTCTCCAAACTTCGTACGGATGTTTATAGTGCTAATATGTATAATTTGGCTTTGTATGGGCGGGAAGAAATAAATGGGCGTGGCCCCTCCCATACAACGAAAATAGTTTTTTGTATATATCTCAATAACTGTAATAGTTGCAGTCTCCAAACTTCGTATGGATGTTTATAGTGCTAATATACGCAATTAGGTTTTGTATGGGCTGGAAGAAATAAATGGGCGTGGAACCTCCCATACAACGAAAATAGTTTTTTGTATATATCTCAATAACTGTAATAGTTGAAGTCTCCAAACTTCGTATGGATGTTTATAGTGCTAATATGCATAATAAGGCTTTGTATGGGCGGGAAAAAATAAATGGGCGTGGCACCTCCCATACAACGAAAATAGTTTTTACTATATATCTGAACAACTGTAATAGCTGAAGTCTCCAAGCTTCGTACGGATGTTTATAGTGCTAACATGTATAATTAGGCTTTGTATGGGCGGGAAGAAATAAATGGGCGTGGCACCTCCCATACAACGAAAATAGTTTTTTGTATATATCTCAATAACTGTAATAGTTGAAGTCTCCAAACTTCGTATGGATGTTTATAGTGCTAATATACATAATCAAGTTTTGTATTGGCTGGAAGAAATAAATGGGCGTGGCACCTCCCATACAACGAAAATAGTTTTTTGTATATATCTTAATATCTGTAATAGTTGAAGTGTCCAAACTTCGTATGGATGTTTATAGTGCTAATATACACAATTAGGTTTTGTATGGGCTGGAAGAAATAAATGGGCGTGGAACCTCCCATACAACGAAAATAGTTTTTTGTATATATCTCAATAACTGTAATAGTTGAAGTCTCCAAACTTCGTATGGATGTTTATAAGGCTAATATGCATAATTAACCTTTGTATGGGCGGGAAAAAATAAATGGGCGTGGCACCTCCCATACAACGAAAATAGTTTTTACTATATATCTGAACAACTGTAATAGCTGAAGTCTCCAAACTTCGTACGGATGTTTATAGTGCTAACATGTATAATTAGGCTTTGTATGGGCGGGAAGAAATAAATGGGCGTGGCACCTCCCATACAACGAAAATAGTTTTTTGTATATATCTCAATAACTGTAATAGTTGCAGTCTCCAAACTTCGTATGGATGTTTATAGTGCTAATATACGCAATTAGGTTTTGTATGGGCTGGAAGAAATAAATGGGCGTGGAACCTCCCATACAACGAAAATAGTTTTTTGTATATATCTCAATAACTGTAATAGTTGAAGTCTCCAAACTTCGTATGGATGTTTATAGTGCTAATATGCATAATAAGGCTTTGTATGGGCTGGAAGAAATAAATGGGCGTGGAACCTCCCATACAACGAAAATAGTTTTTTGTATATATCTCAATAACTGTAATAGTTGAAGTCTCCAAACTTCGTATGGATGTTTATAGTGCTAATATGCATAATAAGGCTTTGTATGGGCGGGAAAAAATAATGGGCGTGGCACCTCCCATACAACGAAAATAGTTTTTACTATATATCTGAACAACTGTAATAGCTGAAGTCTCCAAACTTCGTACGGATGTTTATAGTGCTAACATGTATAATTAGGCTTTGTATGGGCGGGAAGAAATAAATGGGCGTGGCACCTCCCATACAACGAAAATAGTTTTTTGTATATATCTCAATAACTGTAATAGTTGAAGTCTCCAAACTTCGTATGGATGTTTATAGTGCTAATATACATAATCAAGTTTTGTATTGGCTGGAAGAAATAAATGGGCGTGGAACCTCCCATACAACGAAAATAGTTTTTTGTATATATCTCAATAACTGTAATAGTTGAAGTCTCCAAACTTCGTATGGATGTTTATAGTGCTAATATGCATAATTAACCTTTGTATGGGCGGGAAAAAATAAATGGGCGTGGCACCTCCCATACAACGAAAATAGTTTTTACTATATATCTGAACAACTGTAATAGCTGAAGTCTCCAAACTTCGTACGGATGTTTATAGTGCTAACATGTATAATTAGGCTTTGTATGGGCGGGAAGAAATAAATGGGCGTGGCACCTCCCATACAACGAAAATAGTTTTTTGTATATATCTCAATAACTTTAATAGTTGAAGTCTCCAAACTTCGTATGGATGTTTATAGTGCTAATATACATAATCAAGTTTTGTATTGGCTGGAAGAAATAAATGGGCGTGGCACCTCCCATACATCGAAAATAGTTTTTTGTATATATCTTAATATCTGTAATAGTTGAAGTCTCCAAACTTCGTACGGATGTTTATAGTGCTAATATGCATAATTAGGCTTTGTATGGGCTGGAAGAAATAAATGGGCGTGGCACCTCCCAAATAACGAAAATAGTTTTTTGTATATATCTCAATAACTGTAATAGGTGAAGTCTCCAAACTTCGTACGGATGTTTATAGTGGTAATATGCATAATTGGGCTTTGTATGGGCTGGAAGAAATAAATGGGCGTGGCACCTCCCATACAACGGAAATAGCATTTTTATATATCTCAATAACTGTAACAGTTGAACTCTTAAACCTTTGTAAAGATGTTTAT
The DNA here is from genome assembly GCA_963583895.1 of Melanophora roralis. Classification (NCBI taxonomy): domain Eukaryota; kingdom Metazoa; phylum Arthropoda; class Insecta; order Diptera; family Rhinophoridae; genus Melanophora; species Melanophora roralis. Next base: position 66,424,397 of record OY757187.1, read on the forward strand.
AATAGTAATATGCATAATTCAGCTGTGTATGGGTTAAAATCTCCAAATTTTGTGTAGGTGTTTACGATGTTGATGCTTACAATTGGGCTGAGTTTGGGCGTAAATATAAAATAGGCGTGGCACCTCCTTTACAAGAAAATATCTTTTACATTTATGTGTTAATAAATGTAACAGCTGAAATCTCCAAATTTAATATGGGTATTTATTATGTTAATATGCATAACTAAGACGAGTATAGGCAGGAAGTGAATTATGGGTGTGGAACCTCTAATAGCAAGGAAATATTTATATGTGTATCTCAATAACTGTAACAGCTAAGGTCTCCAAACTTTTTGGTGTGGCACCTCCCATACAATTGGAATTTTTTTTACATGTACCTCAATAATTCTTATATGTACCTAGAGTCTCAAAATTGTCTATGTATGTTTATGTTTGCTAATATACATAATTGACGTGAGTGTAGGAAAAAAGGGAATAATGGGTATGGCACCTCCCATACAACAAAAATACTTTCTTATATAAGTCTCAATAACTGTAAAAAAACTTCAAAAAACGTGTTCATATTTTTCTTAAACCAGTTAAACACAATTTAAATTATTAGTTTAAAAGTAACAAAAATAACTCAAAAATAAAATGTTTATCCCTTTTTACCCCTTAGGATCAAAATTATCGAATTTTATATTCATATTTTTTCGAGACCTGTCGAAAGCAATTTCAAAATATAATTTGATCCCTTTTTTTCTTTTTCGGTTCCGAAGGTACCAAATGGATATATGCAGTTTTAAAATATGGTTTTTTACCCTGTCTCGCCTATAATGCTCTAATATTTTAAAAAAAGTACTAAAAGGGCATTCATAACTTTGAAACCTGTCGAGCGTAAATTAAATTATAATTCTATATTTTTTTAGTTCAGAAGCTGCAAAATTAACCAATACATATTTCAAGTCTTGCCCTTAGCATTTAGGCTATGCAATGATGAATCTGTCTGTCAGTTAGCGAGTCATTAACGCAATTTTTTTCTACATTTTGTTTTGGTAAGCACAACAAACATTTAAAAAAATAAAAATAAGATATTTACAAGTGGCGGATAGGGCGCATTTATACAGTTCATCCGAAGAATGATGAATGCTTTTAATTGCGGTTGTTGCTGGTGAATGTTCGTGGTGCAACATCATTGGCCGCATTTCGTACTGTTAATAGTATAAGTCTGCCCAACATTTAGTGCTGCATGTCAAGAACTCAATTTGCTTGAAAACGATACTCATTGGGATATGATAATCGCTGAAGCAATTATTTCTGCATATCCAAGCCAGATACGAACATTACTTGCTATTATCATTTCGACATGCTTCCCGTCAGATCCAAGCGACCTATGGAACAAATACAGGGACAATATGTCAGAAGACATTTTACATCAATATCGTGTCAGCTCGAGAAATCTAAATCTTGAAGTCAATGCGAAGATGAATAACCGAGCCTTGCTCTTAATTGAAGACATGTGTTACCTTATTTGCGGCAGTTTGTTAGTCAGGTTAGGACTGCTAGCACCAGAACATGAAATGAATGAGCTACTAAATCGAGAATTAGAGCGTGAACGTAAATACGATCGACATGAGTTGAACCAATTAGTTCAAACCAATGTTTCCCTCTTAAAACTCAAACAGAAGGAAGTCTATGATATAATATTGATGGCAATTAATGATGGAAGTGGTGTTTTTTTTTTTTTTTGGATACCGCCGGTGGAACTGGAAAGACATTCGCCATGTCATTGATTTTAGCCACTGTTCGTGCGAGATCCAACATTGATGTAGCGGTAGCTTCATCTGGAATAGCGGCCAATTTGTAAGAAGGATGCCGCACAGCTCACTCAGCGTTAAAATTGCCATTAAACCTTCAAAATATAGAGCAACCGAAATGTAGCATTGCGAAAAACTCCGCCATGTCAAAAGTTTTAGTAGCGTGTAAAATTATTATCTGGGACGAATGCACAATGGAACACAAACGCGCAATAGAAGCTCTTGAAAGAACACTTAAAGATCTGCGCTGTGACTCAAGATGTTTTGAAGGTGCAATAATTTTACTGTCTGCCAGTCATTACAAGATCGACGGCGGCTGATCAAAAAAATGCTTGCGTTAAGTCCTAAAGTCTGTGGCGTTTTCCAAAGATACTGCAGATGACAAAAAACATGAGAGTTACATTGCTTAACGATTTATCACCTCAAGATTTCTCCAACCAATCGTTGACTATCGGTAATAGCCGTATTCCTGTCGACAAATCAAACGGATTGATTTCGTTTCCTCAAAATTTTTGTAATTTTGTATCGTCAAAAGAGCTCATCCAGAAAGTATTCCCCAACATAATAGCTAACGGGAAAAATATAGGCGTGGGTGATTTAAACTATATAGTTCAGAATCAAATCGTTGGCACTCTGCATTCTTTTAAATCTATTGATTGTGTAACAAACGAAAATAAAGCCACCAACTATCCAACTGAAGTTCTTAACTCCTTGAATGTGCCTGGCTTACCCCCGCACAACTTACAACTGAAGGTTGGCTCGGTAGTTAACGTGCTTCAAAATTTAAACCAACCAAAACTTTGGAATGGAACGCGCTTGGTAATTACAAAACTGATAGTCCATGTTATTCACACAATTATACTTAGAGGAAAATTCAAAGATGAAGAAGTTCTCATACTGAGAATTCCGATTATACCAACCGATATCCTTTTTTAATTTAAGATAATTCAATTTCCTATTCGTCTTGCATTTTCAATGACAGTCCTTGAGTATTTTTGATCTTAATTTAGAAATTTCATGTTTTTCTAATGGCCAACTCTACGTTGTTTGTTCACGTTTGGGCAAACCATCTGCTTTGTTTGTACTTGCGCCTTATAACAAAAAAGAAAAGTTTCGTATATCACAAGGTACTGCTCTGAAGGGAATTAACCTAAACATAACCCATGCACGAAAATACATAGCTTCCTTAACAGCTTTTACCTGAAACGCCTTATTTTTGTAATCTTTTTGAATTTTTGTTGTCTATATAAATATATTCCAATGACCTATTTGACTAAATAAACTTTGTACTCTTTTTAAAAAATCCATATATTCAATAATTGGTCGGTGGTACGAAGTTCACCGGGTCAGCTAGTTAATTTATAAATTTATATATACTTCACATTTGATTTTCCTTTTTTTTTATCAAATATTTTAAAAAGCACTTTTAGCTATAAATAACACAAACAAATAAAGTGAAAATAATTTTTATTTCAATTTTTTATTACAAACATTTAATTTCTTACAACATAGTTAGAGCTACCACATTCACCACTTGAGTATCAATGACCATATTATGGTGTTAAAAAGAATACTTACAAGATTAGGATAAAAAATAAGTTTTCAAGTGCTATTTTGACTACCATATTTAATTGTTTGAACTATAAGGGACTGCTATAAACAAACTATGACCGTAATGACCATTTACCTATCATGTTTTTTCTCTGCGTGCTTGTGAATGTCTCAAAGTTTAAAAAGGTTATAATGGCTGAGTTTTTGAATTAAAAAAATTAGCTTTGGCTTTGGTTTAGTTGCAAAAAGTCTTAACATCAAAAATACTGCTAATCTTTGAATGCAAAACATAAATATGCGTAAAAAATCTCGTAGTAACTGCGAAATTTTTTGTTTTTTCTTTTTAGACTTATTATTTCAAATTCCAAATCAAAAAGAAAACGCAAGTGAAACTTTTAATATTTTCTGTTTTAAACAGAATGCCGTCGTCTCGTCTTCTTTACAATTAAAGGAGGCAAAAAAAATACCTGATTGCATTTGTCTTACAGCTGAATAATAAAACACGAAAACATTTGACTGACAGCCAAGTTGGCTCATAAGGCTCACTTTCTGCCTCACTGTCAGTTCGTATATCTTTGTATGTCAGACATTGCTGTCTGCGGGTATAAGTAGTAAGTAAGTAGTAATAGTAATCGTTTCAATGGATTGCCTTAAGGTCAATTGGCATTAAAGGATAAAAAGTCAGACGTGATGTAAGTGAAAACTCAAAATAATGTTATTTAGTGTTAATTTAATGTCATAAATATTAAATGATATAATTCGTATTAGACAAATAATAAAAATGAAGGAAAGTGCAAAAAGGGAAAGATTAATTTCCAAATTTATAAGACAAATGAAGGACTCTAGATAAGTTGTCGGATGCTCGCGACATTTATTTCCCAACATGGCTTAGAAGATATTTTATACGACATGTATTACTTAAGTAGATGACAACAACAAAATCTCAAGCTAAGTGGTGCATGACCTAATTTTCAGAAGTAGATTTAAATAGTTTTCAGTTGTAAAAAGCATCTAACTTTGTTTTTAAATAGTTCATACTAATGAAATTTGTTCGATTTTATTCATTACACTGAATGTTTTTTATAAGAACATTGAAATCGAACTCTTTAAAACTTTAAAACAATTCGAAATATAATGTAAATGCGACTTCTGGCATATGACTTCCATGGCTGGCTAGGACGTAGTCTAATTTGAAGGGCCCACTTTTGATGACCTTATCCTACATTTGTGGCCCTATATCGGCAATAAGGCGACGACATTTTCCTAAAAAGATCAATCATTTCCCGTTAAGTGGCATAGACTTCACATATCCCAACAGAAAATATTTCATCGGCGGTAAATCGCAAGAGCTCGGATGCTAATTAATGGATGAAACTAAGCGGTTACTTAACGTTTCGTTTTATAATTGTGGCACGAACTGTGCGACATGTTGCGCCGTCTCGTTGAAACTACAACTGCTGAAAATTATGGTTGTTCAATTCATGAGCGAAAAGGTCAGTGGTAATGGCTTTTTAGCGGTCACCATTGACGGTAACGTTCTGACCAGCATCGTTTTTAAAGAAGTATGGACCAATAAATCCTTTAGCTTATGAAGCACACCAAACAGCCAGTTTTTCTGAGTGTAACGGTGTTTTAATTAACATACACTTGAGTATTATCATTACTTCAAATGCATATTCATTATAACAAACGTAACCCACCCTTCAAACATAAGGGAACATCATCGCTAAACGAAACTCTCTTATGAAAATAGGGATGAACGGAAGTACTATTTTGGGTACATTTACTGAACCACGCTTTGCTAAGTGATCGTGTGGATTCAACTGTTGAACGAGTTGAATTTTTTGAGCACGCAAATCAAAATCTTTTCGCAAAAACTTCCAAAAGGTGGATGGACATAAGTCCAACTCCTGTAAACGATGGCGGATAGACTGATTCAAATCATTCTTTACGCTACGCTCTACAGCAGTAATAATTTCTTTTGTACGCACTGTACGACGTCTCTGTGAATGCGTATTACCATTTAAAGTAGTGCAAAAATGTTCTATCGTTAATCGAATCAACTGTTCTGGAGAACAATTATGTTTACCCTAAAATGAACACAGTGCGCGATACGTATTTTGAATAGAACCATGATTTTCAAAAAAAAAAATTGCAAAATTTGGAAGCTTTGTTCAGGCGTCAATCAAATTATGTGATTTATGTTAAGCCAGACTCAACATAAATCACTTAACAGCTGACAAAATTGCTGGTAGTTAAAAAAGCGTTGCATAGTTGAAAAGACCCTTTACTTTAGCAAATCACCAGTCAAAGACTTACTTTAGAAAAACGTAAACTAATGTGGAAATTTGATTTGAGGGCTCGCGCTCTGTCCGTCAAACTTAAAGAGCACTTGGTCAAGTTTGCCCGATACGCATCTGTCTGAGCTGGTAATACACGTCGCTGTGATAAAATTCATGCAAATCGAACCCGTACCGTGCGAGCAGAGTAAGCCATCGCCGCTTTAGACACGAGTTTAATAGGCGTCGTTCTCATCATTTTCTGCTTAGAATCGTCTAAAAGTTAAACCAAATTTTTATCGTCAGATCGTCTTAAGTCATGAGGCTATCTCTTTTTAACAGATATCCAAACAAACAGAGTTTTCGTTTTCGAAGACAGTAAAATCCTTCTCAGACTCTTGGGAATCAATTAAATTTCGAAAGGACTACTTTTAGGTGCAGTTAACTTGCCTTAAGCTTCAACGACTCATAAGGGTTTCAATTTAAGACCGGTACCAACATTACTGTAAGTGGTGAACGCTACAGTTAAGTGCTTCGTAATTTTTTAATTCCGCATGTTATTTCAAGTCATTTGGCGGAGAAATGGTCTCAAGAAGTCAAGGCAAGTTGCTGATTGAATTATCTCAATAAATTATCTCTGAAAATTAGCCGCCTTTTAGGTGTGACTTAACACCTTTGAACTATTTTTGCTGGGGTAAATCAAATGTCTGGTCTGCGCTGATAAACCACCAACAATTGATCATAAGGAGGACAGCACTATTGACAAAATAAAACCAGGTTATCAGAGTTGTTTTTTTTTAACAAGAAAAGAAAACTTTTTGCTAGACGTTTCCCCTTTTCAAGGCATATAGTTTCCCCGGCTTAAGCCCAAGGAAACACAACAAAATATATTAGGCAAGTCAAGCGACAATTCGCTTTAAAGTTTCCAAGGCGTTCGGAACGTTTTAAGTTTTCATAATTCTTATGTACCAAAATACCCAGCAATATCAAGCTTTTAAACTTTAACAACTTTCCGAACCAGTGCGAACTTAAAAAACAAAATCATCATTATAGCCAATATTAACAGCGACATAAATTAAAAAATATTGATTTTTATTTATCATTTGTTTGTTTAGACTCGCTAGTGAAAAAAAACTTTGGAATATCAGTTGAGTTGTAATTGTGCAATTTAATATTATAATGACAACCAAACCTGAAAAAGAAATTATTATTATTTTTTACAACTTCTTGTTAGTTTAGTTGTCAAAAGCATCAACAAATTACAAATCGTCTGGTGTTGTAAAAAATATTTACTTTGGACTATTCAGTACTACTCGAAACTTTTTCAATGGAGTACTCGATACTACTCAAACGCGCAAATAAAAATTAAAAATAAAAAACGCAAATGTTTGAAAAAAAGTTTAAAATTTTTTCACGCAACATGGTATTAGATTAATACGTTTTAATACTACAAAGTACAACCCTAAAAGTATTAAGTACTTCATTTTAAGTATTAAGTACCGGGAATAATACATAGTATTGAGTACTCAGTACTTAATAGCTAACTACTTTAACAACACTAAACTCGTCAGCAGCAATTGTTTGGTTAAATTGTAATCATTATACTAAATTTCACATTACAACTGAAATAGAGTTGAGTTGTAAACCATAATAAAGGCCATAACTTCTGTTGGCGGATTTTATCCCTGACCCACACGTTGATTTAGCAGCGTAACTAAGAAATACATTAAAAGTCACTTAATACCACGTTACAGGACGTTACTTCAGATGGACTGACAATGTTTTGCAACTCTTCAATTAGAAAGTTCTGGTAACCACAACAATCATAAGAACACCGAAGGGATCTCACCATTATTTAAAACCGGTACAGGATCCGGGGACATACTTACTGATTGCCTTGGTTCCAGACTCTACTTAGTCACCAGTGGATTCTAACGCTACACGCAGCTGGCACCCCTTCCCAGGTGACTAATATACCCTAGGATAATCCATACCACACATAGCAGGAATGAGTTTAAGGAAACGATTTCCGAAACTGATGGATAAAAGGGAGTGTTTCAGATAGTTCCCCTGGATACAATATTTAAAACATGAACAATATAAATAAAATGGTTTTAACACTTAATTTATGATTTGAAGCTCTCGTTTTCAATTTCACTAAAAATTTATTAATCTGTAACTATCACTCTTAACTCTTCTTTTCCCATATTGAAAAAATAATATCATAAAAATATTTCAAAGAAAATAAAAAAACTAACCTACGCATATGATAAACATATTATGTAACAGCATTTTCATTTTTTAAGGCCCAAATCTTACTTCCTTTCCCACTACTCTTTTTAGAAAATATCACTTTCTCTGTCAATAAAACGAATTATCCGTATTACTTTTTCTGATAGATTTACGTATTGTTTACGAAATGCAGTAATTAAAGCTTTAAAATAAATTTTAAAATCCGCTTTAATTGGTTAAGAAGCTGGATTTAGGAGTCATTATTAAACTATCAACGAAATTGTTTCATATGCCTTAACTCACCACGACCGGATATTCCTAAAGGTTTTAGCACATAAGTCTTCCAACACTTACCTAAAACAAAAGAAAAGAAAAGAAAAAAAACATCAAATTAATAACTTATAAAAAATGTATTGTGTATAGATTTGATTTTACTAATTAATTTGTTGACATTTTAATTATAAATTAATAGATTTATAAAGTGATTATGAATGTGGCAATTAATTAAAAATACATAAAATACAAAAAGAAACCTTTCCCCAAAACAACTTGTCAAACTGCATAAAATTTTAACACAATAAAATAATATTTGAACAACGATAGAAGATTAAATCCTAACAAAAATTAAACAGAGGTATCAATTCACATGTATAAGTAGATACCATTTCAACAATCATCCAATAAGGCTGCCATAAAGTCAATAATAAATCCAACAACCTGTTCTGTGCAATAACACAAAAGAGTGTTTAGTGACAGAAATATTTTTTTTAAATCTAAATAACATAAATGCATTTGCTTCGTTTTATAAATACATAAATAGAAATTAAATGGAATCTTTGAAAAAACAACTAATAAAATCAAGTAAACATTCAACAAGTTATGGCAAAGTTGCCATAAAAGATGTGTCAACTAGGTGGCAGATTTCAAAAGGAAATGCACTTGACACTCTTTTAGTTTTACACATAAATACTTTTTGTTCAAAAATTTCACACAAATGGGGAGGAACTCTGGAGAATGGGAAAATATGCCGGAGACATTTAATATAAACAGAATTGACAAGTTTTCAAATGACAGACGATATAGAAATTCATTAATGACAAACTGTTTACATTTTATTTGTTATATTTGTCATGTGTGGCAAAATGTTGTCTGAACTAATATCTTTTTATTTAATTATATTAAATAGTAGGCGTTTTTGGTTATTTGTCATGTTTTATTAGATTTGACTGTTTAGACGTTTAAGTTGAAGAGGAAGAAAACGTACTACATATTTCCATTATTTTTTAAAACTGGGCATTTTGCCAAAATCCCTAAAAAAAAAGAAGAAGAAAAATCATCAAGAACATGCACCACCAACAACTTAAATTTTAATCACGTTGAATGATAACATGTGTTGGTATTAATTGTTGTTGTTGTAGCATGGATTACGTTCGACCGACAATAAACAGTCTTGTATGAATGTTACAACATCAACAACCATTTTAACCCAACACTTACAACAACACAAACTATTTTTAGTTGCAATTTTTTTTTATTTAAATGTTATTCTCGTCAATTTGTTTTTTTTTTAATTTATTTTTACGCACAAATGCCAAAAAGTGTTAAAACTGTCAACCAGTAGTTTATGGCAAAACAAGGGAAGGCAAAAACTAAAACCAACAGAAATGCCACGAGAGGGAGTTCATGTATTATTAACAACAGCAGCAGATTATAGAAATAATTTATTGCACGCAAAAAACGTGTAGAAAAAAACATTTTTTTACTCAAATAAACAGGTGAAATTATAAACTCACGATTATGAAACGTGGCTACATTGATAATTATGTAAACGCATAAACGTACAGGGTGTTTTTTTATAAAGTTAAACAACTTTTAAATTGATTAAAACAAAGATACATTTTTTAAATTGACATGAAATTTACTTTATTCGAAAGATAACCTTCTGGCATTATAATTTTAATATGATTTCGGGCATACCACCGCAGTGGATGAGACGTAGTCTAATCTGTTGATCTTTTTCTACATTTGTGGCCGTATATCGGCAATATCGGGGCGAATATTGTCCTCCAAGCGATAAATCGTTTCGGGCTTATTGCCATAGACTAGCGACTTCACATATTTCTACAGAAAAAATTCGAAGTCAATTCACAGGTCCGAAACGTAAAAAATTTGGAAGCTTTGTTCAAGCGTCAGTCTAAAATGCCAAACCACACTAAACATAAATAACTTGGTAGCTGACAAAATGGCCGCCAGTTAAATAGTGTTGCCAGCAATAAAGAAGTCTACACCCAGAAAAAAATTGACACCATACGGTGTCAAAATGACCACATCCGTTGTCGAAAGTGTATCAACCACGTTTGTGGTCAAATTGTACACGTATGGTGTCAATTCGACAACGCAGTATTTGCAACGATATTGTTGTTAAACTGACACCATACGTGTACAATTTGACACCATCGCGGTGTCGAATTAACACCCAGCCGGTGTAGAATTGACACCCAGCCGGTGTCGAATTGACAACCAACCGTTGTCAAATTGACACCCAACCGTTGTCAAATTGACAACCAACCGGTGTCAAATTGACACCGTTCGTTGTTGATTTATAAACCCTTGTTCCGTTCCCATTCCGTTTCTTTTTAATGAAAAAACCGTTTAAAATTAATAATACATTGTTTTTATTAAACGAAAATATTGTTTTAAACAAAAGTACAAAAACTTAAATAAACTTAATTCTAAAATACAATTTTCCATTGTTCATAGGGTATAAATGAACTGTGTTTATCAAAATCATAAATATTACCTCATTTTTTTCCAGCAAAAAAGCTTTTCCCTCAATTCTACACGCAGCCCCAATGGTGGCACTGCTCCCTTCAAATCTTCTTTCTTTAAATAAGGCAAGCTTCTTAATGTTACTTGTGAAGCTAAAAAACCCAAAATATATGTTTATTATCGTTAATATAAAAATGTTAATTTAACTTAAATTTACTTACATTTTAAATACTTAAAAATTGATTCCATAATAATAGTTTTTAAAAATTCCATGAGTTAAGCATCGTCACTGTCTTCAGCAATATTGTTGCTTGCAAATCATGAATCACTGACCACTACCACATCACCATTTAATTCTAGTAACTCGCCAAGAAGATTTATGTTCTCAGATAACTGAATTTCGTGGTTTTGTTCCATTTTGAAAAATTTTCGTAAAACACTTTTGACTGAAACCAAAATAATGAAGATTTTCCAATATTTTAGCGTTAGCAGAGAATTCGGCAACGATACGTTGTCAAATTGTATACAAACGTGCTCAAGTTGACAACGGGCGTTGTCAAAAACTAAATATTACGGCGTTAGCAGAGAATTTGACACCGATACGTTGTCAATTTGAACACGTTCGTGTACAATTTAGCAACGGACGTTGTCAATAACTAAAAATTTTGCCTCTCGAGTTTGAACTGACAACGTATGTGGTCAATTTGAACACGTTCGTGTACAATTTGACAACGGACGTTGTTAAAAAAAATTGACAACGTAAGGGTGTCAAGTTGACCACAGCCGTGGTCGATTTTGCAACGTCTTTTTTCCCTCAGTGTATGACTTAAAGGTCCCTATAAGCCTCATATACCGCCTTAATCCTTATACTGATAAAGGTTCTTTCTATGAGCAGGAACGTCACCAACGTATATTTTCTAGCATGCAGGCCCTGTTCTGTAAAGCTCTTGAGGAAATCATGTTAAACCCCACTAATGGTGGATAGATTACTTAAAGCTCCTAGATAAGGATTTATTAGTCTTTCCAACTTCTTAAATATAAAGCGCTTAATTTGACTGTCCCGAATTCCTTACAATCTGTGTTCCAAATTGACTAGTTATTTTTTCAAAGCATTGTTCCAAAGTTTTTTGTGGCATGTGACAGGTTCCGATATGGAGCATATCAAAAACTGTCCACGTGCTTCTACCCCAACCTTTAGTTTTAAAATGTGAGATATTCTAATGAACCATTTTGTGCTGGTTTTAAATCTTTACCTGTTATGGTTAACAAGATAAAGTGAATCGAAGCTTTCTATTAATTAATGCATTAGTAAGAAGGCTATCATTCTCGCCGGGAAAAAGGGCAATAGTAAGAAGCCAGTACACAAAGTTTTATAATAATTGAGGTCGTGTTTTCGGAATTATAAAAAACAACATATACAGCTATTATGCCCTAAAAAACTGGGTAATCTCAGGTTTTTGTTCATATCTTGGTCCTTAGGGTTTGAGTTGACTCAGAAACTTAACATCAACGGGCAGACTAAATCGACATATCTAAAAGGATCCGGAAATTATTAATATATTTTGTTATGAGTCACAAATTATAAAAGGAATGACAAACTGATATATACCTTTTCGGCGGCAGTCTTGGCGGCTGTGCTAACAAAACAAGCAAAATTTTGTTACAAAATTAAAGAAAAAAATTTCAAGTAAAAACAGGGTAACCAAAATATTTCAACTTTTTTATTTAAAGTCCATATACGTAAGAAATAATTAAAAAAAAAATCGTTAAGCTTTAAACTAAACCCCTTAAAAGAATTAAACAAAAATAAAAAACATATTTTTTTCTGTTCCATCTTCACTTTTAAACGATTTCTTAAAATTAAACTATTTATTCAACGGCCATGATTCGCCGCTCCATTATGGGTTGCGTGGTTAGAATTGTACGGGCGTAAAAATATTTGACAAGGAAAATAACGTTTTCCCGCTTCTGTTTAGATGCGGCTGTTACGCTTTTAAGCAGGTACTATCGCATAATGAAGTTCTTAAATGGTTTTAAGGTATGAAAACTTACGTTTCAGGAGCTTTTATTAGAACACGAGAGCTTAAAAACTGTTTAACAACCAGAGAATAAAACTAAACAAAACTCGATTTTTCTAAATATGGGGGTAAATCTTTACAGGGAAGCCCTCGTCGTCAATGTCAAAATTAAAAAACTGCCATATGCACACATACGAGTACTAAAGGAGAAAGTCGGAAGCATATGTTATGATGCGGCACGAAAACATAAAAATACAGAAGAAGAAGTAGCAAACAAGCAAAGCGATATGTTAAATCAAAACATCAAGCTTTGAGCAGACAAAAGAAATGAAAAATAAACAAAAAAATGGAGTTTATTTACTTAATTTTTTTTATTTTCATAAGAAGATAAAGTTAAAAAATAGCAACCAACCAAAAAGCCAGCAAATACAGTTACAACCATAATGTAGGCAATGAACGATTATATAGTTTAATGTTGCAAAGAAATAACAACAACAAAAAAGTCTGATGAAAAATCTATAAATAGCGTCAAAATTTAAAATTAATAAACAAAAACAAAAAATTACTTTAAACTTAAATCTTAGTTAGAGCTTTTAACTCTTCTTTCTGTTTTAAGAGATGTGGAAAACACATTTCCAGGGTGACCGCTGAAAATTAAAAAAAAAAAGTGGCACAAAAAAGTCGTTTAAAGCAAAAAAGTCCCATAAAAAAGGAGTTTTAAAACAATAAAGTCACATTAATTTTTGAAGTTCTAATTTGATGTTTCTAGTTGTTAATTTGACTGAAAAGAAAATTAATAATTCCAATACTTAAATTTGAGATCTTATGAGAATTTTTTTTTATCTTTCAACACACAGCAGCCCGTATGTTTATCGTGTTTATTATGAAAATTCTATAACAATTAGCTGTTTAAAAAAAATAAATAAAAAGTTGTTACTTGTCTGGTAAACATGTTGATGTCAGTTATTTTATATTTTTAAAAATTATGCAAAACTAATAGATTTTAATCCAACAAATTAATTTTTTGTTAAATTAATTTTTTTTTAATTTCAAAGGATTTTCTTTTTGACGTCCCTACTTTTGTGTATTCTTGTTGTTTTGGGAAAGAATTACTGCAGGTTTGATTTTTTTTTCGTCGGAAATAAAGCTAAATTCTTTAACTTTTAAAGCGGTACAGATATTTTCAAATTTTTATTTTGCTTGTGTAG